>CP136065.1:191201176-192401176 GCA_032622095.1 Siphonodentalium dalli | reverse complement strand
TGGCTACTTCCCTTCTTTACTGAGATCCCGGCCTGGCTGCTACTATGTCAGTTTATATCGTCGGCTTAAGTCAAAGTTGGTTTTTGGGCAAAATCAGATTCACACACACAAACACTTTCCCGCCATGACTTAACTCTTTCTACACTAAATGGTTTCTGCCATTCAGTTATAACAATATACATTGGAATGGTCTATTAGTCATCTGTAGGGATTTTCAGGAAAAATAAGCAGTTGACAGATAATACAAGTGCAGAAGGAGTCCTATCTATTGGAGGGAAATGTTTCAGATGATAAGTTCAACAAATGAACTATATAATTTGTTGAACTTATTATCTGAACATTTCTTAAGGGATAACTACTTGTCAATGAGTATTCAGTATAGAAAGGGTTAAACTTATGTCAAAACATGGCACTTCTAGCTCTATCAGATCCATGTTTTTTTATCCCTGTTAAGACATTTTACTTTTGACTATTATGTTGATCTACAAATGAGAAATAGTCAGATGTGTCCTTTTGATAATAAAACGTCTTATCTTGACTATACAAACGAAATAGCTCTTGAAAAACCTAACAATTTTTTTGTGTGATTACTGCAGCTTATTAGGTGGGCTAGGGATCAAGTTATATATTCTCAAAGGTTGTGTTTTTGCCTCTATTCAGACATTAGTTATACTTTATAAACAACATGCAGACAATTTAAAATAAGTAGTTATTTGTCTCTCGTGAAAAATGGCCGAAATCAATGTAGGTTCTTTTGAATGTAAAGTGATGATATTTATTCTACCTCATCTCAAGTCACCACATGGACTCCATTATAGGAATTCAGCAGTTGGGAGGAATATCAAATGTGTTTTCTTTAGCCAGATAATCACCAATCTCGTGCAGTATGATTGCAGTATCCCACTGCAGCACAGGTTCATGGAGGGTGCAATTAAATTCCGTAAACACTGCACAGAGCAGATCAGGCATTCATAAATATTTATAGTCAAGATATCCTTAGCAACATCCTTCAGAGATTCACTAATATCCTTCAGAGATTCACTAATATCATTCATCATTGATGTGAAGAGGTGTTGAGGTACGTGTCCCATGAAACAAAGATTTTGTCATTATGCCCCCATTTTCGAAGAAAAAATATGTGAGGTTTACTTCATCGGAAATCGGAAAGCTCTCACTGAGAGCTTTCCGATGAATGGCAACAAGCCATATTTCTGACTAAATCCTGAAAAGTTACCCATAATTCTGCTATGGTTAAGGAGTCGATTATTTAGGGCATTACTATACTTTAAATATGTTGTTGGGACATATGCACACTGGTATAGGAGAGAGGTCACTTCTCGCTGGGACAAAATATGAAGAAGTGACACATTTTAGGGAGAAGATATGTCTCCCAAGTCACCATCTAGGCTGTTTCCTGGCTCCTACATCTAGGTTGGTCCCTGGCCAATATAAAGTCCATTTACAGGGATAGCGGAAGCACTGAACAACAGGGATGACACAACCTTAGAAGGGCTTTTTCTCCATGGTAAATTATGAATTTGAACTGGCTTCAGACCAAGCTTGAGTTTATTGTGCCTGTCATTTGCAGAATGAGGTCCTCAGAGGGTGAATTTAGTGACGCTATCCCACCCTCTTGGGACCTCATTCTGCATGGCATCATCTGCTGTGTGAGACATAGACTCAGATTGAAGTTCCGAAATGGTGAATATTGTGATGTACACCCATTAGGAACCTCGATTATGCAATGAATGTGTCATCTGCCAATTTGGGGATATAGAGAAACTAAACTGAAAAAGAAATAGAATATGTGAAGAAATTTATATTGAATTTAGATAATAAAGAAACTTTACAGAGAATATGAGGCCTAAGCAGAATGAGGTCCCCAGAGAGTGAATTTAGTGATGCTAGCCCACTATGTGGGATAGCGTCACCTAATTCACACTCTGCGGACCTCATTCTGCAAATGACAGCCACACTATATAAAACTCAGGCTTGCTTCAGACAAGGGCGGGGAGTCCCTGCATTTCATCAATCTCTACCAGAGTGCACCAGTCATACTTCCTTTCTGACTCTGTCACCGGCTGGGTACTAGTTTCCGTTTCTATATTTAGTGCGGGGTTTTCCGAACAAAATGGCGAAAACCGATCGCCCCAAAGTCAAATTTCCTATGTGCTTTGAGAACGATTCCCGCACTAAAAACTTAATGACAGAATGGAGGATCAGAGCGGTAGTTTTGTTGACGATTTTCGCAAGCAACTCATAAAAATTGGAGCAAATTAGAACTCTTGTGTCTGACTTGCCATGCGTGTTGTCGTGACATTGTCGTCCATGTGCGTTTTGACTTTTGTGTTGATAAAATAATCGGAGAACCGAATCACACTGTTTCGAAATATAGTTCTTCGGTTTTAGTGGGCTTTTCAAACTTAAGGTTCAAAATTTATAAAAAATTTTGTTCTATATTTTGTGTGCTTAACAAAGGCACCATTTTGCTCTGTTCGCTTAGTATATATCTTATTTTCATGGAAGTCCACCAAATGTGGGTGAAATTTCGCCGGTTGCAGCAGTATTACCGAGTCATCAAGGGAGGTAAACCCTGCATGGAGTTTGGCATTTCATTGTGCTCTGCTGTCCCTGTCAATTTGTCAGATGAACTTTCATTGTTCACAATGTTTCATCAACTTTCAATAGACCCAGTGGCATGTTCCAATCTGCAACTCAGGAAATTTTTGTTTAACCCCTCCATGACTGGAGCGTCCTGAATTTTTACGAAAACCCTGTGCCAATGCATTCACTTATATATGCGAGCCTCACATATATAAGAGATTATGTTGGCCTAACAATATTTACCTTGACCTTGTAAGCCAGCGCATTCTCCTATATATGCGAGGCTGCCTAATGGAAACTCACATAAATTAGAGAATTCACTGGCACAGGATCTGTAATGCTGCACCAGCGAAGCTCCCGCCATGAAAGGGTTAAAATTGGTCACTTGACATCCTCTTTAAGTTATAGCCTTGTATCCAACCATTTGACCATCAACTTCACATAGGGTATAAATATTTGAGATATTAATCAAAGCCAAATAATTTAAATCTACAAACAAGACATATGAATGGATGGAGTTGTTCTGACATGATTGACCATTCAGGAGTTATGTCCCATCCATTGTGGGTCCACACCATGACATGATATATGTCAGAGATTACTATGCAGCCATGTCTTATCTTATCCATCAGGACTCCCATGCATACCTAATCTGTGGACCATGCTGGGGTTTGTTGTTTCTGTGATAACCCTCTCTGGTCACCACACTCCTCAGAGTTATCAAGATATTTTATCAATGTCAATCAAAAATCTTATATTATTAACCCATCTGTAACTGGGGATTTATTTATTTCGATGGCTCTCAACTTCTCAAGTATTGCCTTTTTCAATTTACTTAGTGTTTGGAATTTCCTAAGATACCCCTCACTCATCCGTGAACAAAATTACCTCTGGAGAAGTATATTTGTCCCCCGACATTCCATAGGAGGACTATAGTAATGACCCTTAAATTGTCTGTCCGTCCGTCTGTGTGTGCGTGCTTTTGTCTGTCCGAAACTTTGTCCCAGCCTGTATTCTGTCATTTTCTGGACAATTTAAAAAAAAACTTGCCACATAAAACAACCTGCGCTCCTGCGATTTTGAGTTCAGTCGGAGCCATTTTTGGCAGAGTTATTGCCAATTTTTGACATAGAAATGTTTTATTTTAGAGTTATTGACCCTTTCTCGAAACATTGAAGATGTGCTACATATTTTAGTAAATATTCACGTTGTATTATATTGGTGTAATCAATTCCTCCTACAGTTTGTAGTATAGGGATCTTTAAACCTGCCACCTACAGTAATGCCCTAAGTAATCGACTCTTTAACTACAGCAGAATTATGGGTAACTTTTCAGGATTTAGTCGGAAATATGGCTTGTTGCCGAGAGCTTTCCGATGAATGGCAACAAGCCATATTAAACTTTGCAACCAGCATGGGAACCTGTGCACCTGCAATTCTGATTTCAGTCAGAGTCATTTTGGCAGAGTTATTGCCATTTTTCGACGTAGAAATGTTACTGACCATTTCTCAACAGACTGAAGATGTTCTACATATTTAGTGAATATGCACTTTGTATCCTATTGGTGCAATCAACTCCTCCTACAGTTTATAGTATATGGATCTTTAAACCTGCCACCTTCGTCGGGGCACATTTTGGTCAGCGACATTTTATTCTCATTGTTTCATGACTACAAGTAAGCAGAGAAATCTTTAGATTTAAAATTTGCACAATTTGTTTTTGGTCAATTGTAGGCTGCCCAGGGTGGCGAGACCTCCAGAAGTCTCAAGGCCTGGATGATATACTGGGTGCTGTGTTATGTACAGAAGTTCTCTGGAGATATTTCTGAATAATTCTGATCCTTCACCCAAACATGTAGATCATGCCATGAATCTCTACTCTGTCTAACGCGTTAGCCAGAGTAGAGATTCATGGCATGATCTACCAAACATGCATCGTAAAAAAAATATATATTGATTTGATCTCTTGTTGTGATGTCCCTGTATAAAAGTGCATTTGTAAATGCTATTTAATGGCCATGTAAAAAAAATAAGTTGAAAAATCTTGAGATTTTTGGCAATATGTATGCTGCTGAGTGTGACATTTTGTGCCCCTGTGTCCCCTCTACTCATCCAGTCCTTGACAATGATAAGCTGGGTGTGGCACAGAAGTCCTCAATTTGCAGAAGTGTTACTAAATAAATTCTGATACTTCACCCAAACATCTATCACCAGGGAATAACAAAAAGTGAACTTATCTCTTGTTCTGATGTCTCTGGCCTTTAAGTGTCTCCAGAGTGACAATCAAATAGCTTTCGATGTTAGACAGAGCTCAGTGCAGACAAAGAATCAAGATTTTTTTCAAGTGAGAGATTGTAGATCCATTTGTAGAAGCAATCAGACTCTTCTAACATCTCGGAGTTTTTATATGATGTACACCATTCAGGGTTATTGCTTTTGTCTGCAATTCAGATAATGTGTGCCAGAGGCCAGACAAATTATACACATTATAGCGGAGGGTATCACACACTGGCACCATATAAATTTATAGATGTTGATATCTATGTCTCATTGAAGGAAATTTACTCCTCAAGCGTTGCATATTTGTAGGAATGTTGTTTACTCAACTCAATCACCCTTCCTTGCCATATGATGAATTCTAAACAGGATGGGAACAGTCTGGGGCAGGGTAGGGGAGGCTATTCTCTCATGTTAAACACTGCAGGTTTTGTGTCATAGAAGCAAAGGCACTGGAAGCATCCAGGGACATAGAGGAACACCACCCTACAGAGGGAGACCTTCTGCCTACCGGGTATCTGCTCCCTGTGTCTGCGTACACCACAGAATAATATAGCTTATAAATGGACTCTTAGGCCTTTACAGTGGGTACATGTGAAAAGTCATGAACGTCTGTAAATAACTCACCAACAAGTGCATGTAAAAAGAGATTAACTTTGTTCTTATTTACATTATTAATACTTCTCAAACAATGGGATTTAATTCATATGACGAATCCATTGTTTAAAAATATGTAAACATTACTGTTACAGCAATGTTACCTATCAGAGTCCAATTAGTCCAATAAAATACCAATTAAAAGTCCAATTAAAACGTAACAGTAACCATTGGAAAACGTGAAAGCATTGCAAAATATTCTGAAAAAAAGATTAGGACTAATATATTAACAGCGAAGTTTGTCGATAAATCTCTGAAAATCGGACTTGGCACTGAAAGGGTGCACGGGTGCCAGAAGCACCCAAGGACAGCGGCCATAACTTCTAGAAAAGGGCACTCTTTTAGTCAGATGTGCCCCATGCTCCCGTGCTTTTGACATAATAGATCAGTATCAGGTATCAGACTCTTTGAAAAGCCCACTGAAATCCTAACAGATCCTCTAGATCTCTGATTAGCTAGGATGATGCAGCTTTCTCAAGATAACAAAATAAGTGCATGTCTGTCGTAGTAATATGGAGTGCATGTCTGTCTGGCGTAGTAAACGTTTGTGAGAATCGTAGTATTTTTAGTAGTAATTATAAAAACAACAAAATGTGAAAGAATAATCAGTAATAAATATCGCTGACAGATACAAACTCGAAGATGAAGTCTACAAGATTGTGATGAGTATAATGCATTATGAATTTGTCGCCTGTATTCTGCATCATACATTTGTTGTGTTTCGCTATCGTGGGGAAAATTGTCATTAAACCTCCTATCTCGCAATTTAAATATAACCAAAAAAGATACTTGATTTTAGAGTTATCCAACTTCATCCACAATTTAGTCTGAAACCGTTTTCTCGTCGACCTTTTACTGGGCCACGAAAAATGATCAGGTGGTGAAAAATAATATCTTTCAAAAATCGATATCTGATTACTCTGAGCTTTGATGGGTGGGTTCCTCGACCTGAATAAATATTTTTGACCCCCCGAATCCAAGGAAATAGTAATTTGCGAGCGTTAATTCGGATTATGCATCTTTAATTCATCTGACTTATGTTCCAATATTCTACAAATAAAGCTGTAGTGGGATTATTTCAATATGTGCTTATGAGAGCGGTTCATTGGAATCATATCCATATCGAGTAGATTTACCGCATATCCTCAAATGCTATAATACGATGATCTGTTTAATCTGAGAGGTGCACAGGTGAAAGACTCCGCGATCATAACATCTAAGGTTAAGGTGTCTGGGTCATAATCTCTCATATCACGCACAAAGTAGTTATGGTTATGGAAGCTTAGCATAAAGTTATATGTCATTTGAACTTCAGATAAAAAGGCTTCACTGGCTAATCTTTATAAGCATCTTAATCCATATAAATCGAGTGTTGATTTTCTTAATCTCCCAGGTGTGTCCTGCAGGCAGTGTTAGTTGTGTGTTTGTTACCTGCTTGTGTATACCATTTCATTTTATTCTGCTATGGATCAGTGCAGGTATGATAGGCAAATATTTCAGGAAAACATGTGGATAGTTTTCTGCATCCAATATTCATATGTGAGGATCTAAATTATCACTTGTTTTAATCTGGAGATTTACTGGATGGTTTATTTCCTTCATTTACTGGAGCTTAACCCTTTCTCTACTAAATGGATTCTCCCAGTCAGGGTCTATTATTCATCTGGATGGATGTTCAGGAAATAAAAGCAGACAACAGATAATGAAAAACAGTAGAAGCCATAGTCTGGTTGTTTTTTTCAAGTGACAAAATATTCCCAAATTTATAGAATCAAGTGACTTTCACTATATACAGTAATGCCCTAAATAATTGACTCCTTAACCACAGCAGAATTAGGGAATTTTTTTCAGGATTTAGTCGGAAATATGGCTTGTTGCCATTCATTGGAAAGCTCTGACTAAATCCTGAAAAATTACCCATAATTCTGCTGTGGTTAAGGAGTCGATTATTTAGGGCATTACTGTACTGTGAACTATCATCAATTCAACTGAGAGAGCTCAAGTCCATAGACGCAGCTAGATCATGCCATGAATCTCTACTCTGGCTAATTATATAATGCTCATAGAGATCATATTCCACCAGTACAAAACCTGGGAACTTTTTGAAGTTTTGACAGGGAACTTTATAAAGTAAAAAAAATAACTCTGGGAATATATTTGTTATTATCTGTTCCTTATTAATGTACTTCACTCTAGGTGAAGGTCCCAACTTGAAATTGCATGCTTTTCTTTGACTTTTGTGAGCCGATATCGCAAAAAAACATTGAATTAATTACCCAGGAAAAATTCCATAATTGTAAGCGATGCAAAGCAAAATCGCTCACAAATTCACTTAAATCGTGAAATTTTGAGTTGGGACCTTCACATACAGTGAAGTACATTATTAAGGAACAGATAATAAGTAAGAAATATATTCCCCGCATTATGTTTTCGAATTTATAAGGTTCCCTGTCAAAAGTTTCAAGTTTTTCTACTGGTGGAATATGATCTATACCGGCATTAACCAGAGTAGAGATTCATGGCATGATCTAAGATGCAGCATAACAGTCCAACACTGTATTCCTTCTCTGTGACTCAACTGAACTTGTCTGCCATTTTTTATTTCTAAATCTGTCATCACTTTCAAATTTATCAAATTCACTATGAAAGTTACGCTGAGTGAAAGTGATTCTATAAAATTGGCTAACTTGAAAATAACTGGACTAATTCCTTAATTAATTTTGCCAGTATTAAAGTTATATATTAAAAGGTTATTAAATAATAATTGTGACTACAAGATACATGTATGATACAACAGCTTCCATTACTGTAGAAATTCATAACCATAACATGGACTTCAATTTGTAATTAAATTTTGAAAGCCCTTGCCACTAATCATAATACTCACATCTTAAAAAATTACGAACAATTTATGTGTATAAAATGCAGGGATGACAGAAAAATGGCCGGTGGGATGTGGGTGGGGGGGGGGGGGGGGGGGGGGGGGGTGGGGGGGGGGGGGTAGTCAAAAGGGCAATGTGCAACATTCAGAAGGGCATTTGCACCAATGTAAATTATGCATTTGCACAGTAATCAGCCCCTACTCATTCAATCCTGCTGCAATGACATTTTTTTGTGTAAAAAAGATATCTATCACATGTCTCATTTTTAGACGGGACGTCACATGCAATATTCGATATATCTAAATACACCATGTATTAGTAAAGTATTTTCCCAGACATGGATAAATTTGAGCTAAAACTGTCATTGGAAAAATGGCAACTTAAAAAATGTTGAAACAAACACAAAATAAAGGATTGTTAATAGAATAATTGTACAGCGTCGTATTTCATTAGCTATTTTATTAGTCATCTTGTCTTACATAATCTCTTACATAAGAGGCTATTAGCTATGGATACTACTCTAAAGCTGTCTTGTTGTATCTCTAAATACTTTGGTAAGGGAACAAATAGCCCTTGTTAGGGATGAAATTAATATCTTATGTTTGTTGATTATGTAAGGGCCCTGTGAATGAGGGGGACAGGGTGTCTGTGTACAGTTAAGAGAGTGACTGAGCTGTAGATGGGATCTTAAGTGTTTCTCTCCATTGGTAAGCTAACTATGATAAGAGGGGGTTTGTGGATGATGTGACTGAACAGGTGTTTAGAGTCTCTTATCACATCAGTGTGACAATATAAGATGGTGTCAAACAGATAAGTTTTATGATCATCCATGATTTATAACTGAAATATTTGCTTTTGAAGCTGATTTGTCCCTGTACAGACAGCAAGGGCAAATGGACCTTAAACCTTTGTCTTTCTCCAAATACATGGATGCCAGGATAGAGGGTCTTCGTATGGGGCTGGCATCCAATTTCAAATTGAAAATACCCATTTTTTGTAAATGTTACAGTGAATGTTAGAGCTTTCCAACTGCTGGGAAATGCTAACCTGACACCAATAGGTTGGAAATTATGACTGAAACATTTGACTCTTGTCCAAAATTAACATACAAAATATTGGGTGGAAAATTCTAAAATTTCCAAATGTTGAAAAAATTGGGGGCAAGCTAGACACCATCCCGTATACATATCCCTGCCAAGAGGTGCATGGGGCTGATCCAGGCATCAACTGCCCTATTATGCTTCACAGAATGACCAAAAAAACCCTGAAATGTTAGCAGAAATATTTCCTTTCTGATAGCTACTGGTCTGATATTTTTGCGTTCCACACTGAAAAATGTCAGACTGAACTTGCATCCATACTCCAAGGAATGCAACAAAAATCAACATCCATTTCTTATATTTACATTCAGCTTACATATTAACCCTTTCAGTGCTAAGTCCAATTTTTGTATCAACCCATATTTCCTTGATCATTTTTCAAATTTATTGATTATAATAATGTGATACATTGATGGAAAGAGCTCTTAGGGTTAAAAGGAAGCCCTTTCATCGAGAGTTGAGCTGTTTGTCAGCCTGAACAATGTTCATATCACAAACAAACAAACAAAATTCCGGCTTTTATGATAAAGATTCGGAATTTATCAAAACAAAGACCAACCTGTGATGTAACATGTCTCACACACAAATTCTTTTCTTCAGCTCTGCAGAATCAAGTCAGGATCCTGGAAAAATAATTCAATCATCTTGAAAACATATTATCTAAATTTGATTGTGAGCTGGGAATCCACTTGATACCAAATGATAAATGTCAGCCCAGAGGGCTTCAGGAAGAAATAATATCCAGTTAGTGTTACACTCACTATCTCCAATATCAGATTCAAACCCAAATACCCCTGCATTAAATTCATATTTATGTTCATTGTTTCTAGGGTATAACATCTGTGATTGCTGTTTCCAATTCATGGGAGAGAAATGATTGATGACTGAAATTTGTTAACATTTGATGCATCAGATGTCCCATTGGAACCAGACTGGATTATCCATTTGGTGAAACTTTGAAGTCAAATTGATCTAAAATCAATCTGTAATGAACTGATTTTATGTCAAATATAAAAAAAATCTATTTTTTTAATAGGTCTTAGACTGTTGATAATGGGTATAATGCATATTCAAAGATATGGGATGATACAAAAATCGGACTTGGCACTGAAACAGCATTTACCACCCATTTTGAAAGCTATTTTGTTATTGCCCTGCAAGATGTGTCCATACATTATGAAATCAAGTTGAGGCCTGCTTGCGATGTCACATGGCACGATTTCAGCCAACCAACATTCTACATTCAAGTTTCACAGCGCAAATACAGTAATTTCCTAAATAATCAACCCCTAAACCACAACAGAATTATGGGAAATTTTTCAGGATTTAGTCAGAGAGAAATATGGCTTGCTGCCATTCATCGGAAAGCTCTCGGTGAGACCTTTCCGATGAATGGCAACAAGCCATTTTTCCGACTAAGTCCTGAAAAATTACCATAATTCTACTATGGTTTATTAAGGAGTCGATTATTTAGGACATAATTCTGCTGTGGTGAAAGGGTCATATACTTCGGGTATTACTGTACATCCATTTCTTATATTTACATTCAGCTTACATATTAACCCTTTCAGTGCTAAGTCCAATTTTTGTATCAACCCATATTTCCTCGATCATTTTTCAAATTTATTGATTATAATAATGTGATACATTGATGGAAAGAGCTCTTAGGGTTAAAAGGAAGCCCTTTCATCGAGAGTTGAGCTGTTTGTCAGCCTGAACAATGTTCATATCACAAACAAACAAACAAAATTCCGGCTTTTATGATAAAGATTCGGAATTTATCAAAACAAAGACCAACCTGTGATGTAACATGTCTCACACACAAATTCTTTTCTTCAGCTCTGCAGAATCAAGTCAGGATCCTGGAAAAATAATTCAATCATCTTGAAAACATATTATCTAAATTTGATTGTGAGCTGGGAATCCACTTGATACCAAATGATAAATGTCAGCCCAGAGGGCTTCAGGAAGAAATAATATCCAGTTAGTGTTACACTCACTATCTCCAATATCAGATTCAAACCCAAATACCCCTGCATTAAATTCATATTTATGTTCATTGTTTCTAGGGTATAACATCTGTGATTGCTGTTTCCAATTCATGGGAGAGAAATGATTGATGACTGAAATTTGTTAACATTTGATGCATCAGATGTCCCATTGGAACCAGACTGGATTATCCATTTGGTGAAACTTTGAAGTCAAATTGATCTAAAATCAATCTGTAATGAACTGATTTTATGTCAAATATAAAAAAAATCTATTTTTTTAATAGGTCTTAGACTGTTGATAATGGGTATAATGCATATTCAAAGATATGGGATGATACAAAAATCGGACTTGGCACTGAAACAGCATTTACCACCCATTTTGAAAGCTATTTTGTTATTGCCCTGCAAGATGTGTCCATACATTATGAAATCAAGTTGAGGCCTGCTTGCGATGTCACATGGCACGATTTCAGCCAACCAACATTCTACATTCAAGTTTCACAGCGCAAATACAGTAATTTCCTAAATAATCAACCCCTAAACCACAACAGAATTATGGGAAATTTTTCAGGATTTAGTCAGAGAGAAATATGGCTTGCTGCCATTCATCGGAAAGCTCTCGGTGAGACCTTTCCGATGAATGGCAACAAGCCATTTTTCCGACTAAGTCCTGAAAAATTACCATAATTCTACTATGGTTTATTAAGGAGTCGATTATTTAGGACATAATTCTGCTGTGGTGAAAGGGTCATATACTTCGGGTATTACTGTACATGTAGGAATATAAATATTAACTTATGATGGGTTAACCCATTGTGTCGCTACTTATTTGCTAGTAGATTCCCTTTCTTGCAATAACACCCACCCAAACAGCAGCGGCTAACCGATTTACAAGCAAGCAATTATTATTACTCAGAATCTAACACTATTACCAGAGTTACACTGCGCCTGCCATGTTTATATGCACAGTGCCAATGTCTGAAATGTTTACAGCACTTCATGGGCGAGGTCAGAGGTCAAATCACTAGCACAAATCCCATTGGTCCACAGCTCGTTCTCATGTGGCTGAGATGGGAAGCAGTATGAAACTGACTTACTGTTCACAGTGAATTATTATGTGATATCTGCATGTGATGGAGGCTTACAGTTTATTATTGTGAGATAAGCTCTCATTATTTGTCAGACATTGATGTTTTGATTCCCGTGTCTTTGCAGATGATGTTCCTCTCTAGTGTTGACTTTTATAACTGAGCGCGTTATATCTTGGAATAGTGCTGGCTTTTATAAAGTCCTACTTGATTCTGTGTGCATTCTTCATCTGTGATTTCTTGATTGAGTGTCGTCACATGGATTCCTTATAAAAGTATTCAGGTGAGTGTTTTCTTCGGAATTTAATCATATCATCATATCATATATTTTTACGGAACGAGTCTAATGGAATCTTTATTCCAGTACAGTAATGCCCTAAATAATCGACTCCTTAACCACTGCAGAATTATGGGTAACTTTCCAGGATTTAGTCGGAAATATGGCTTGTGAGAGCTTTCCGATGAATGGCAACAATCCATATTTCCGACTAAATCCTGAAAAGTTAGCCAAAATTCTGCTGTGGTTAAGGAGTGGATTATTTAGGGCATTACTGTATTTACTTCATATATACAAAATAAAATTTGGTAACATACAGACTGTGAGTATAATTATTCATACAAAATCCATTTCAAATTTCAAGTCAGCAAAGTGATAGTCTATATATTATGTTATAATTTGAGGATTAGTTTAAACATATTTATTTAACCATGTGAACATGATAACTGGATTGGAGGACAAGTTCTAGCCACTGAAATAGTTCCGACCTATATGGAGGACTTCTAGAATGATTTTCCTAAGTTTTGGAATAAATCTAAGGTTGAAGAAATGTAGGAAAATGTAAATTAATGTGAAGACAACATTTTTTTGGGATGCATGGTAAATGTAGCTATTTAAGAGTCCGTGGACATGGACAGTGCTTCACAATTTCCAAGAAATAATCCCTTGTCACCAACTTGCAATAGCTATTGTTTCCCCAGAATTTTGAGCCCAATTTAGTTTATAAATGATTTACTGTGGTGAATTACTTCATTCACCAATCCACCACATATTACCTTACCTTACCTTATGTTGTGGAATAATGTGACAGACCACCTTAGAATTAACAGGCCCATGTTCGTTTTCAACATATTAGAAGACCAGAATATTTTGTATTATAATTTATTTTCAAGAAAAACTTGAAATAAATAGGAGATTTTTGAAATAAATAGGAGATTTTTGCAGTCCATTAGTTTATTGCATATTGCGTATAAACAGATGGAATTGATATTAAGTTGAAAATATTTTTCGTTAAGATATTTCAAAGCTAAACATGTTAAGTTATATAAGCTTTATATAAATATATGTTTCCTATTCCAAACTACAAATAAGATATAGAAAAGATAAACATTTGTGTGGTCTCTACTGCGGCTGTGATGGTTTGTTTCATCCCCGTGTAATCTGCGACCTTGATGTGGCTATTTAAATGGATATGAGAGGGGATGATACTGTTCTAGCTGGAAGTGTTAAATCGATGTCACATTAGTGTCCTAACAAAGCTGAGGTGGGGTTTTGTTGTGATTACCATACAATGGGTGGGTAAAACGGTTTATTGTACATGCATGGCGGGAGCTTGTAATTATAACAGTTTAGTGTGGTAGGTCATAATGTTTACATCAATTATCCACTCTACAATGGACCATTGTATCACAAGGGCAACAGGGGAAGGGAACTGTAAACTCTAATGTTAACCCTCTTTGCCTGAAATACTCCTCAAAGCTGATGGTGGTTGTAAATCTGTAATAGGATCTAACTGGTTGTGTTGTATCAAAATAAAAAACAATATTTCTAAAATGATGACATCCAACATAACTGTTATTTAATGGAATAATTAAATGTCAAATTTGAGTGAAATTTATCACATGAGATTTTAAATAAATTTTTATTTTGAAATTTGGTGTTTTCAGGAGATTTCACTCTCATTTTCTCTTTATGTTTGAATATCAGATGACTATCGAAATGAGGTTTTGGTCTGAAACTCACTTAATTTATGTATAATAAATGTACTCTTATTAGAAATTAAAACTTATTCAGTTTATAATATAAATTTGTAACCCTCCTCTGCCTCAAAGTCCTTGCAGCAATACAATGCGGTATACCATATTAGATTCACTTTAACCTTTCGGAGTTTCCATGTCTGGAGCTTCCTGAAATTTTTGTGAAAACCCTGTGACAATGCATTCTCTTATATATGTGAGTCTCATAAGAATGCATTGGCCTAAAAATATTTATCTTTACCTTGTAAGTAAGTTCATTTTCTTGTATATGTGAAGCTACCTAAGGGAGACTTGCATATATAAGAGAATGCATTGGCACAGGATCTTTAATGTTGCACCAGCACAGCTCCCATCATGAAAGGGTTAATACCCAGTATGTGTATCGATATTTGCCCCTGACTATTCATCTGCATTAAAAAATTATTAAGTGTGAAGAAATTGGTTACTCCATCTTACTTTTTCAGAACTTTGTGCCCCTCATTTTTGGAAGCTTTTGCAGCCCCTGTCAGAGTTTATCGATATCATCGCAAGTAAACTTTTTAAGCTTTCTGGAATGAGTCTGGTAGATAGGTATAACCCAGGGCTTTTGGAAACAGCCATCATATATTTCTGAACTAATGAACCAATTTTCCGTTGGTCATGTTGAGTTACTGCGGACATACACTGCGCGCCACCTCGGTTGGTGGAGAAAATTAGCTTATCGTGAAATCTGTGGCAGTTCTTTAGTAGTTGGCGGAATGTAAGGTGGGTGCAGGCCTATAAATCTAACACCTTCTGCAGTCACTTGATAATTAGTCCAGGAACTAATTGCTTCTGTCAGCCTCAGGTAAGCTTGTCAGGTAAAATGATGTATGCAAGCCACATGGCTGATCTCGCCATAAGATTTGGTCACTTGGAGACTGCAAGTCAATCATTTTGTGTCTGTTAAATGTGGTTTCTGGGACAGATTTTTGGCTGGAATTATTTTTGTGTGTCCTCAATCTTCAGTCCTTAATTCAGGGTTAACACTTTAATGATGGGAGCTGCGCTGGTGCAGTATTAAAGATCCGGTGCCATTGCATTCTCTGATACAATAAGAGCATGCATTGGCACAATCTCGTAAAATTTCAGGAAGCTCCAGTTATGGAAGGGTTAACTTAGTTATTGGCATTCCGCATATTATTTGCCCTGTGTCATGAAAAATTGCTTAATATTCTTAATATTTCTGCATTTCTAAATATCGTAGCTTCTGAAACATAAATGAAAAAAAAACTTAAATGAAATGATATTTCTGGATCAAGCTATCTGATTTGTACTATCATGTTCAGGTATAAAGCTTGTTATACATGTACAGTAATGACCTAAATAATCGACTCCTTAACCACAGCAGAGTTCTACTGTGGTTAAGGAGTCGATTATTTAGGGCATTACTGTAGGTAGCATGGTGTATGCTGGCAATATGTCTGATCTCTGCATAAGATTTTGTCACTTGTAGACTAAAAACTACTCATTTGATCTATGTTGAATAATATTCTGTGGCATTTTTGGCTTATCATGAAACATCTGGGACTATTTTTGTATGTCCTCGATCTTCGGTTCTGAGCTCGCTCTTTGTCAGGTGGCATTATACCCTTACTATTTGGCTGTATCATGAAAAGTTCTTTATATCTAAATATCACATCTGAAATAGGAAACAAAATAGAAATAAAATATGTTCTATTATATAAATTTATAGTGCAGAGTTTCATAATAATAATCATAATAATCATAATAATAAAACAGAACAAGTCAGATAGACTCTTAGTCCTGGTACATTACACTTGGTTTTAGAATAATATAATATAACTAACAGAATGTTCACGGAAAGTCGGTACATGTATTGAATTTGATGTCATTGAAGCGGCAATCTAATAGTATCTTAAATTCCACCATTGACTCAGTCTCCACTATGAATGCTGGTAGAGCATTCCAGCTACTACAAATTCTCTGGGAAAAGAAGTATTTCCTCACATCTTTGTTGGTATGTTCTAATGATATAGTTTATATAGGTCGTTCTTGTAAACAGCAATTCTGGGTTAACATTATAGAATCCCTTCAAGATTGTGAACACCTATCAGATCTCCCCTTAACATTCTGTACTTAAGGGACAAAAGCTGTAGAATAATCATTCTGCCATGGTACGAGTGTGCTCGCATGGCTCGTCGTTGGATACTTTCTAACGATCTTGAGTGTTTAAGGAGATGGGAATCCCAAACATGTTGACAAAACCCAAGAATTGGACAAACCTTTGTTCATTCATGATGATACTGTCAGTTTTAATGGTGGAGGAAGGCTGCACAGACGGCTAGTTCTGTTTGGAAAATTATGTCGTTGCGATAACTTGCGAAAATGAAAACCTGCCCAGATACACAAATTCAAATATCCAACAATCGGCCTAAAAACCAATACAATGAACCTTGGCTAAGGCGGTTGATTTCCTTGTGTCATTATTGTTTCGTACTTATTTGTTTTTCTCTGGCATTCTTAGAGTTAATCATCCAAAGCCCATCTCACAATTTCTTGAATAGATATCCATTACCCCCATTGACAGTTTAATAGACCATTTCCAAACTGATAGTTTACACAATGTGATAAACAGTAAAATTTAATAGGGCCCCTGGTGGGCTAGGATACCCAAACAAATTACCCCTGCTGATTTTATCAGGCTATGGTCAGAGACTGCCAGCTAGACTTGTTGACAATCTCTAATATATTACTTTTCTCTTTGTGATCTTCTCAGTATGATTTCCATATGGCTGTGATATCTGAGAGGAAGGCTGTGATATCTGAGAGGAAGCTCATGCTTATTACGGCATCCCCCTGTTTTCTTTCCAAATTACTAGTAATATCATGAAAAATTTAAATTTTATCAGAAATTGGTGTGTTAGTCAAATGCCAGATAGTATATTTCTTTAACCATATGACCGGTGAGTATATCATATATGACATCATATCCATGGGTGAATGTATTATTGCAAATCAACTGAGAAACATTGTAACAATCACCTATCGTAACAAATAAATCATACAGACAATATTATTGAGGGTATCACCCTCCCCTTTTCGGTACGTGGGATTCATGGTGTTTTGAAGCCGTACGCGGGATTCATACCCCCGAATTAACTGGTATTCGGGTTCAAGCAAAACATCTTGGACGCAGGTTTTGATGGTGCAAAGTAATATTTTGTGCTAGTTATCTGTATGAATGAGTGGGTAGAATAGCTTCTTGGGCATATTCGACCACCATGCCATCATAAAGTATCATTAATCGTATCATAACGGCCTCCTAACGCGACCGGCATCATAATGTGTCTATGTAACTTCTGTTTGTATCTGTCTGATATTAAAACAGTCAATTTGTATGTCATTTATCGCATATTATTTCTAACATATATTCAGGATTCACCCCCAAAATTAACTGGTATTCAGGATTCACCCCCCAAAATTAAGTGGTATTCAGGATTCAGGTGGGAGGGGGAGGGGGTGATACCATCATTATTAGAAGGAACGGATCAATGTGAATAATAAAATAATATCTTTCCACATTATATCCATGAAAAGGTTCATTTTATAAGATGAGATTTCGAAGATATGACATGGTAACATAATATTACGCTAAACTACTGTTAAACAATATTTTTCATGCCATGCCATGGGCGACACTCCATTTAATTAGCTTGACATCATGGAACTGAAACCATCATTAGGTGAAATGGGTTGTCACATTTTCCAAATTGTTCTTAAGTTTGTTTTCGGAGTGGGCTTGTATGATCTGTTGCATTGAAATAATCAATGCTACCAAGTGTCATCCTTGTAACATTTCCCAGACCATACTATTGGAAGCTGGTAGAGCAGCTTTACTCATAGAAGGTTATGACTGCCACCAAGCCTTGAAATAGTGTGTCTATCATTTGCAGAATGAGGTCCCCAGAGGGTGAATTTAGTGATGCTACCCCGCATAGCGGGGCTAGCATCACTAAATTCACCCTCTGGGGACCTCATTCTGCTGAGGTGTAAGCAGAATGAGGTCCCCAGAGGGTGAATTTGGTGATGCTAGCCCGCTATGCGGGGTAGCATCACTAAATTCACCCTCTGGGGACCTCATTCTGCAAATGACAGACACACTATTTCAAGGCTTGACTGCCACAGACCCGTCCTGGATGACCTCCTTCAGACTCAATGCCACCAGGTCACAGTCCCAGCTTCCATGCTTTGTCTCTCCGGTATCTAATGGTGGATTGACATTTCAGGTTAATGTCTCCAGACATGCCATGGTGGGTTTCAAGCTGATTTTGCTCTTCAAAGTTTTCCAGGACACTTGATCACAAAGGTTCTATTTGACATGTTAAGGGCTGGATACATTTGTTTTCCATTAACCCTTTTGTGACGTAAGCTGCGCTGGTGCGGCATTAAAGATCTATCCTGTGCTAGTGCATTCTCTTACCGGTATATACATGTATGTGAGTCTCCCATATGGAGCCTCGCATATATAAGAGAATACAACGGCTTACAATGTCAAGATAAATATTGTTAGGCCAATCTATTCTCTTATATACATGAGGCACAGGGTTTTTGCAAAGAAAAAGCTCCAGTCATGGAATGGTTAACTCTCATGATGGGAGCAGATCTAGTGCAGCATTAAATATCCTGTACCAGTGCATTCTCTTATATATGTGAGCCTCTCTTATGTAAGATAATCCACTGGCCTACAATGTCAAGGTAAATATTGTTAGGCCAATGTGTTCTCTATGGGAGACTCGCATATATAAGAGAATGCACTGGCACAGGGTTTTTGCAAAATTTCAGAAAGCTCTGACCAGTAATGAAAGGGTTAAAGCTGATGGAAGCTCCCATATAATTGGTGATGACAGTCCTAATCTTACTTCTATCCTCCAACTGTAATTCATTAACACTTTTGTGCAATTTCAATTAAGCACTGGCAAATCAGCCCAGAGCAATTCCTCTGCTTTATTTATTGGCCCCTGGCTTTAGAAGTACATTACAGACATGTCAGAGAAGTGATTTATCATGGAACATGACCCACATCCCAGCTTCATTGTTAACAAGAGAGTAATGGGAGATTGGAGGCTGACACAGCCCTATCCCTGGTTGGAACATCCACATCATAATCCTGGTGATCACACATTTATTAGCTCAGTCTCTATGGAAGCCTGCAAATAGTGTGTCTTTCATTTGCAGAATGAGGTCCCCAGAGGGTGAATTTAGTGATGCTGTCATGCATGGGGGGCTAGCATCACCAAATTCACCCTCTGTGAACCTCATTCTGGTTAGGCCTCAACTGATATGTGAGATCTAGGAATAGATTGAAGTTCCCCAGTTGAAGTTGGTGAAGTTAACCCATTTAATAGTCACCTCAATTATGCATTTATCTTATGTAAATTAGGGGATACAGAAACTTCCCAGAAGGGACAACTTACTAAAAACAATGTTAATTTGAGACTATAGATACTTCCCAGAAGATGAGGCCTGATCAGAATAAGGTCGGCAGAGGGTGAATTTGGTGATGCTCACGACACCCGCTATGCAGGACAGCATTACTAAATTCGCCCTCTGGCGAGCTCATTCTGAAAATGACAAGACATACTATTTGCAGGCTTGCATCATAATCCTCATTATCACACATTTATTGGCGCAGTCTCTATCTCCAGGGTTCATAGGCTGTAGGATGAGTATCAGTTATAGTACCTCGTTTGAACATAGAGTAATGCCCTAAGTAATCGACTCCTTAACCACACCAGAATTATGGGTAACTTTTCAGGATTTAGTTGGAAATATGGCTTGTTGAGTGAGAGCTTTCCAATGTATGGCAACAAGCCATATTTCCGACTAAATCCTGAAAAGTTACCCATAATTTTGTTGTGGTTAAGGAGTCGATTACTTAGGGCATTACTGTACATATCTTGAGAAACAATCAAATTTTGATATGCACCGTTCAGCCATATTCCAACTTGCTACACAGCCTACATCCATGCTTTCTTTAGTATCCATTCATGTTCATGATTATGCCTCTGACACCCCCAACACCCATGCACCCTCTTGCCGTTCGCTCTGCATCCATGATTTCTTTACTTTTCATTCATGTTTTTATGCCTCTGATGTCAGACTGAGCCCCGTGTCAGATTTGTTATTTGAGGGATATTGCGGCATTCATTGTGGCTGCTCCCCACCTGTATAAATTACCAACAAAGTCGGACCAGGCACAGAAATGTGCCACCATCGTTACCTGTGCGAATGGAATTCTGGGTCATTCAGGTTCAATGGGCGCAAACAGGGGTATGTGGGATTTACGTTACATAAAACAATTAATTTGCAGAAATTGCTTGTTTTATTCACACAGTTTACTTTCAAGCCACATGTTGGATGTCTGTGTAAAATAATCACCAAGAGAATGTATAATCTGTGGATTCTGAGGCCTAATATCTTGATGCTACAAGTTGGTAGATTGTATGTCTACAGTATCTGGATGAATGAAATCTGAACAGACCAGGATTTCTGCAGATACCTGCATCATGCAATGATTGACTAAACAGTTGTGTAGGTACAGTGATGCTCTAAATAACCGACACCCTAACCACAGCAGAATTATGGGTAATTTTTCAGGATTTAGTCGGAAATATGGCTTGCTGCCATTCAATTTTTCTGGGTTTAGTCGGAAATATGGCTTGTTGCCATTCAATGCCAACAAGCCATATTTCTGACTAAATCCTGAAAAGTTACCCATAATTCTGCTGTGGTTAAGGAGTTGATTATTTATGGCATTAGTGAGAGCTTTCCGATGAATGGCAACAAGCCATATTTCCGACTAAATCCTGAAAAATTACCCATAATTCTGCTGTGGTTATAAGGAGTCAATTATTTAGGGCATTACTGTATTTATTTCATATTCTGTATAGTATATTGTTACATATCTTAGTTTGTCTGGCATAGCATGGTACCTAAATTACCCGAAGCAAAGAGGAATTTGTCTCCTAGAAACATTACATTGCATTCTGTCTTGGTCAAATCTTGGTTATCCATTTTCGATAAATATATTTTAATATTGGGTTAAGTTCTAAATTTCAAGATATTTTATTTGGAAAAAAAGGTATAAATTTCAAAATGGTCACTTACAATTAAAGAACGTCCATTATACCCATAATATAGCCGCATACCAATTCAATATTTTTTACCTGCAATTGATCAATTTAAAATGGAAGCAACACTGTAGACATGGTAATATCGTATACTGGGTCTGCTTTAGTCATATTGTGCAAGCCCTATTGAGAGGGTGAAGTTCATGTCAGTCACAATGACATTATAAAGCTGTTTTATATCTGCTGACCTAAATGTCCTCGGGTTTGAAACATAGTAATCCTTTTGCTTCATTCATAGCTGTGAAACAATTACTCTAATTCCTCCTATTATTGACAATTATGGATCACAATGTTCTGTGTGTCGAGTCCATCAATGGAAAAATAATGGCTGATTTATAAAGAAGAAATGTTCTTTTATCCCGCGGACAACATTATCCTTGTAATCGCAGTTTATACAGATTATCTATAAAAATGGCAGCCAATACATCATCTCAAACTGCGTATTAAATTTAAATCTGTTTGTATTCTTCCACATCGCAGTCGATGATAGCCACTCTGCTATCGATTTTACAATAATTTCCTTGATGGAGACGTCATTTTTTTGCATGGAGGTCATCAGACCAGCATAACAGTTATTTCCTTAAACACATAATTGCCTTCACTGCCTTTAGAAGTCTGGTGTGCTGTGCACTTTAACTGGTGCCATGCTACTTTCTGCTCAGTCTGTTTAAAAAGCCAAAGATAATCTTATTTTAAAGTTTATGTTTGTGGAACTGTGATTCAGATTTTATTTCTAGGACCATGTCTGAGAATAAGGTGCCTGGCATTTGCAGAATGAGGTACCCGGAGGGTTAATTTAGTGACGCTCTCCCGCATAGCGGGCTAGTATAACCAAATTCACCATCTGGGGACCTCATTCTACATGGCTTCATCTGCTATGGGAGACATAGACTCAGACTGAAGTTCCCAAATGGTGAATATTGTGATGTACATCCATTGGGAACCTCAATTATGCAATGTGTCGTCTGCCAATTTGGGGATATAGAGAAACTAAACTAAAAAAGAAATAGAATCTATGTGATAATAATTTGATAATAAAGAAACTTTTCAGGGAAGATGGGGCCTAAAGGAGATTGAGGTTCCCTGAGGGTGAATTTAGTGATGCTAGTCCACTTTGCAGGATAGCATCACTAAATTCACCCTCTGGGGACCCATTCTGCACATGACAGTCAACTTATTCTCAGGCCTGTCTAGGACGACTGGCTTTTCCAAGATGACAATAAATTGTTTTGAAATATGGAGTGCATGTCTGATGTTGTTTGTGGACGTCTCAATCTGCCATTCGGATCTTAACATGGTAATTTCCATAAGATATGATGATCATACAAATATGAAGACGCAATGAACTCATCATACTGAGTAAGTGCCTCTACCCATTCTAATGTACTAGTACTAGTATCTCCCCGAGACCTTTCCGATGAATCCTAAAAAGTTACCCATAATTCTGCTGTGTTTAAGGAGTCGATTAATTAGAGCATTACTGTATATATGAAATGGCGATAGTCAGCAAGTCATCATCAGAGATGTATATCTGGACCAATCTAACCTACAATGACCATGATTGACGGGAATGAGAATCCAGACCTAATATCCAACTACATCGCTCTATTTGCTCGCGGTAGTAAAAACTCAATTTAGCACGAACGCCATCAATACCGGCTGAGCCAACGACCTGGACGAATCCGTTATTATCTCCGACTTGAGATAAGTCTCGAGCTGGACGTCATTTAAGCGGACAAACAGTCTGCGTTATTCCCGATAAATCCATACAAATATAACTAATTTGTCAGATCTGTGCACTGCCTCCAGGGCATTATGGGTAAGTATAATCTATATAATCAATCTAATAATGACCCACGTTTTTCGGAGCAGTTGTCCCAGATATTCACTTTCTCCACGAGATGTCACCCGCATAAGATCGGTATTTAATTGACATTATCCACTATTTGTCCATCAGAAGAGCTCTTCTTCTCAACAGTATAGAATTGTTCATCAGAAGTCGAGATGTGATTTGATTTGTAGGTTCAATTACGTGGGAGTATATTCACCAGAGAATAGACTTGAGTAATCAACTTCTAAACCCTTTATTTTTCTGGCCTGAGTTTCTTGGAATATATAACTCAATTTGTCATTGTGTCTTTTATGAAGAGAGTTGGAGGGGGCTCAGTTGGGTTGGTAAGGAGCATGGTGCATTGGGCTATTATTTTAAACATAAAGTTACTGGTATAGCTGGTTTGAAACCTGATAACTGTGGATATGTTATTCAAGTGAAGGGAAGATACAGTAATGCCCTAAACCATCGACTCCTTAACCACAGCAGAATTATGGGTAATTTTTCATGATTTAGTTGGAAATATGGCTTGTTTCCATTCTTCGGAAAGCTCTAACTTAACCGAGTCCAGTAAAAGGTGTAGTTGGGAATTTCAATTTCAATTCAATTGTTATTCAGATGCCAAGAAGTGCAAGGCGATTAATTCTATGAGTTGTTCATTCGTGAAACCAATATACATGTATTTTATATTCTATAATTACAATCATGGGTATATAATATATGATCTTGAGCGCGTTACCATTTCTGACTATGGTTTTCTTGTTTTATACTATTCCATTGATTAACATGATAAACTTCTTCACTGATAAAGAGCTCAGGCTGCCATTTAAAAAATTTAAATCCCAAGGCCCAAACAGTGAGAACCTTCCATCACTCTTGTTAACCCTTTACCCAACAGAATGGCCCTGTGCCAATGCATTCTCTTATATATGCGAGTCGACCATAGGTCGCCTCGCATATATAAGAGAATGCATTGGCTTAACACATTACAAATTATAAAATTGTTAAAGAATGTAAGAAAAAATGGTAAAAAGTGTTAAAAAAAGATTTTTTTTAGGCCAATGCATTCTCTTATATATGCGAGGCGACCTATGGTCGACTCGCATATATAAGAGAATGCATTGGCACAGGGCATAACTGTAACTATCACAATGTGGTCAAGGAGCCGGTTCCAATGATATCCATATTTGTATGGTTCTATTGAGACAGACCGAAGATATTTTAGGCTGTTGAAGTTTTATTTGGCCGGTTTTGGCCGGTTTGTTGGGTAAAGGGTTAAACCTGTTCACTGCTGAATGACATCATGACATTGTGTGCTGGGCTGTTGATATTCTACCCATTTTCCAATGGCCATTAGCATTAACAATCCTGTAACATCATACACTGTTTCAAACTTTGAGATACAATGGTCCTAATGCACTCATTTCATATTTCCAGTTATGAGTAATGAGCAATCGTTAGTATGATGAAGCACACAGCGTGACATTTTTCATCAGTACTCAGTACATGGTACTCAGTATGTCAGTTCCGATGTGTAGCAGCCAAGAGTTTCACCCTGATACTGAATGGATTCTCAAACTAAATTCTAAAAAGTATATATTGTAATGATCCACTCGCCATTTGTGGGGGACTTTAAAGCAGATGACCGAGAACCATACTAAAGGGATTCATTTCTATGGAATTTCAGCTGTAAATAAGTTCTAAGGCCTCTATATTAACCCTTTATTATCTAAATGGATTCTCCCATCCAGTTAACATGTAGACTGCCGTCTCCCATTCAATTACATGCAAAAAGTACAGGTTAACTCTTAGTCGTCAATCAACGTGTTAACAGGTATATATTGGAATGGTCTATTATTCATTTTGAGGGATATTTAGGAAATTTGAGCAGCCGACAGACAGAAAAAAGTGCAGAGGGATTCATATTCATTCATGGGAAATGTTCAGATAATAAGTTTAAAGTTATGAACATTTCCTAAGATAACTACTTATCAACGAGTAGAGTAAAGAAAGTCTTAAAGGTTGTTTGGTGAACTTGTTAGCTGAATTTCCAAATAAATGAATCAATGGGAACAAAGTTACTGCTGACATCAGCAAGTTTTGTATTTAATTTTAATTTTATAAATAATTAACAATGCATAGCCGCTGCATCCTCCATATATGTGCGTGTCACTTAACACCTCCGTCTTTACGATATCATATCACTCACTGAGTCATTGTTGAGTTCTCGTGTCCCCCAGACAGTTCATTATAGTCCGAAATTGACTGCATGCCGAAGCAATGAAGAAAAAGTTGATGTTAACGTGGTAATGTTTCCGCTTCACTGTCGCAACCAAAAGTGTTTTGCTTAGCTGATGTTGCGATAATGTTTGATCGTAAAAAAATTCTGCTCCTAGTAATCAGCGATCTAGAGTCAGCATCCTCGTCATCAAGCCTTGAAATAGTGTGTCTGTCATTTGCAGAATGAGGTCCCCAGAGGGTGAATTTAGTGATGCTACCCCACATAGCGGGCTAGCATCACCAAATTCACCCTCTGGGAACCTCATTCTGCTAAGGTGTAAGCAGAATGAGGTCCCCAGAGGGTGAATTGGTGATGCTAGCCCACTATGCGGGGTAGCATCACTAAATTCACCCTCTGGGAACCTCATTCTGCAAATGACAGGCACACTATTTCAAGGCTTGCTCGTCATCTAAATTGGAAGGAATTTTTACTGCAGTAATGCCTGAAAGCATTTAGTGTTGGATGCAAGCTATTACCTAATTTCCTGTGGAGGGTTTAGAATTTCATATAAACTTTTATTGATTTGAAATATATTTAACAGCCACTTAATAGGTAGTTTAAATATGAACCTCCAACTTTCTCAAAGTGGCCCATAAATGGCATCAAAATTTTCAATGGGCCTATCCATAAACCACATCAAAGAATCTCTATAGTAAAGGTTCAGAAGTGAGTAGTTTCTTGTGCCTGGGATGGTCGAAAAGATCGAGTGATCTTCTCCTTCACCTCATTATTTTGTTGATTTATGTATAGTGCTTTATACAGTCTCTTCGAAAAGCCAACGAAAATCCTATATGGAATGTACGTCTCTAGGACTCTCTATTAAAATTAGGTTCTGTGTTGAAGGGATTCCTTCCATTTAATTTGAGAGTGGTGCAGAGTCTGGGAAATATCTATAGTCTCAAATTAACATTGTTTTTAGTTACTTTTTTCCTTTCTGGGAAGTTTCTATATCACAGCGGGCTACCATCACCAATTTCAATTATGGGGACCTCATTCTGCTTAGGCCGCAACTGCTATGGAAACCTATGATCAGATTGAAGTTTCGCAGTTGAAGTTGGTAATGTTCACCCATTAGTCATCTTGATTATGCATTTTATCTTCTGCAAATTAGAGGATATAGAGACTGAACAGAAAGGAAAAAGCATCGTTATTCATTGGAAATTCTCATCTTTTTAAAGGGATGGGACTCATTGCAGTCTGGGTTTTTATGAGGTTGGCACAGGTTCGAACCCACGGAAATTTCCCACCTTTTTAAAGGGATGTGAATATCATCGCAGTCTGGGCTAGACAAGGTTGGCACGGATTTGAAAACCACAATCACGACCGATTTGAGGGACATCTCAATGTGCCATTTTGATATTAATAAATGGCCATTTCGATAAGAAATTAGAATTTGTTCATGTTCACCGATTACTGAAGCAAGAACATTTGAAGCAATGAACACTCATACTGATTCGGAGCCTCCATACATCTGATATATATATGGATCAATTTTGATAAGAATTTAAAACAAAAACTGACATCCTAAGTATACACGTGGTTTATAGCTGTGGCTCGTTGATAATGTTAGCCTATAAGCCATAGTATTATTAAAAAGATTGATTATCTATGACAATACTTTCTAACAATTGCTATCCTATGCTGATACTTTACCTGTGTCCATTAATTTTACCTGCAGCCACCAATCATGCTTAGGGTCTGGGCATATTAGTACTTTATAGTATACAACTTTTCAAAACAAAGAAATATTTACTTAACAGAAACTATAAAATATCAGCATGTTATATTGTCATGGATGAATAATGTTCCTTCAGGCTTGTCATAAATTTCTTTGATATCTATTTTGCTAGATATCTTTGATCTCTAATCCTTACCCTGAGAATATGAACACACAAAGGAACATCTTTGCTCAAAAGTCAGTTTTATTATATCCTCCTTGAAGAATACCAACTCTGATCAACATAGAGCACATTATTCGTCTATAATCTCGGCATATAATAGACTCCAGCAATTTGATTTCATGTCTCTTTGGGATCCTAAACATCTATAAGAATGCTTGCCTTCTTTGTTTTATTTGGAACATTAACTTTCTGACAATAAATCTGTCTAATTTGCCTTTAAGAAGACTCCTTCTTTGTTTTATTTAGAGCATTAATTTTCTGACATTATATCTGTCTTATTTGCCTTTAAGAACACTCTGAGATTCCCGGATCCAGTTATATTACTGATGTGATGTATGGCTGCAAGCATCATGGGGAAATACAGTAATGCTCTAAATAATCGATTCCTTAACCACAGCAGAATTATGGGTAACTTTTCAGGATTTAGTCGGAAATATGGCTTGTTGCCATTCATCGGAAAGCTCTCACTGAGAGCTTTCCGATGAATGGCAATAAGCCATATTGCCTATTAAATCCTGAAAAATTACCCATAATTCTGCTGTGGTTAAGGAATCGATTATTTAGAGCATTACTGTACTTTATTGTATATAATAAAGTCTGATTTTGGTCTCTGTTTATAAAGTTTGATTTGCCCAATGTTAAACCCTTTCTTTACTGAATGGATTCTGCAAATGACAGACACACTATTTCAAGGTTTGTATATGTGGTCATTTTTGGACAAACAATATATTATCACTCAATCAATCAATGTATTATACTTTTACACCAAATATGGTCAAGTGTATAGATACATAAATAAAACAATGTAGTGAAAGGACATGTATACATTTGTGGTTGTGACACAATATGTCACACATATTATTGGAGCGATATATATTTGTGTGTAGTTTGATCTTATTGGGGATTTGCATTCGTCTTATTGGGGATTTGCATTTGCCTGGTTGCGTATTCTGTCCAGCAGTTGGTCACGAGGTGGCCATTTTCCCTTTTTGGCAAGTCCGTGGTAGACAAAATGGGCAATTATTGCTTTTAGTACATTCTGTTGCGAGCACGTCATTATTTGTTGGACTATTCCAGCTAACTCTTGGATTTATTTCGGTAATTGTATAAAGAATTATTGACGTTCTTGTGATAGTATTATCAACTTCAATTTTGAACAAAAAAGTCTATTAGCAACCCACTTGATGGTCCATGACTGAGTTCCGTAAATAGAACCATGATGAATTGACAATTTCTCAAATGGTGTTGAACACAGCAGCTCCACCATCACACCATACGATAACTGAGATGGCAAGGGTAGATTTTAGGGTCGATTGGTGTGAATAGCTATAAATAATGAATATTTAAGAATGGAACAGGTAGTTGTAGAATCGTTTTAATCAGAAGAACACGAGTGAGATGTAATCAGTGTGATAAACTGTTATGAATAACAAGGAAGAAAAAACGTTATAACAAACAACACCACACACCATGTTTTTCGGAGATAAAAGGATGATATTATTAGACATAAACAAATTCCTTGGAATAGTTTGTCTGTCATTTGCTGAATGAGGTCCCCTAAGGGTGAATTTAGTAACTCTTTCCAGCACAGCAGGCTAGGATATCACTAAATTCACCGGCTGTGGACCTCATTCTGCTTAGGCCTCATTTGGTAAGTATCTATACAGTGATGCCCTAAATAATCGACTCCTCAACCACAGCAGAATTATGGGTAACTTTTCAGGATTTAGTCGGAAATATGGCTTGTTGCCATTCAATGGAAAGCTCTCAGTGAGTAAATACTGAAAATTTACCCATAATTCTGCTGTGGTTAAGGAGTCGATTATTTAGGGCATCACTGTAGGCTCAAATTGATATTGTTTTCAGTTAACTTTCCTTCTGTTCAGCTTCTATATGCAGAAGATAAAAGGCAAATCGAGGTGACTAATGGGTGAACATCAACTTCAACTGGGGAACTTCAATCTGATCCTAGGTATCCCATACCAGTTGAGGCTTCAGCAGAATGAGGATCGCTGCGTGAATTACGGCAGGCTAGTGTCACTAAATTCACCCTCTGGGGACCTCATTCTGCAAATAACAGACACACTATTCCAAAGATTGCAAACACATTCCTTACCTAACCACTTGATGTGGTCTACACTGGGTGATCTTTCACATAAGTACCTGCAGCCAGAAGTTAAAATATCGGTGGTTTTGTGTGGGGGAATATATTTCTGAAGCTGCCTGAAGTGATAATCAGATAATTTAGCAGAACTGCTCTGACCTTTCTGTTATTAACATGAAAAACTATCACTAAGTGCAAAATGGATGGGTAATCAGATCAAAGACTTCATGAACTTAACTACAACATGTGTTTGTCTATTGCATAACATTTGTTTTTTCCTGTTCGTTTTGTAATTAATTGATGCATTTAGGTCTCCAAACTTTTTGTTACCACAACAGCATATTTGATAAAATTTGAACTTCTATTGACTTTGTACATCTTGAAGGTCCATACAAATAAAAGGTTATTACAACAAATTTCAACCACTGTCGGGCCATGTTCAGGCTTTGTACGATTAAAATGTCTATACATGTGTTATGTAAATTTTATTAAAAAGATAAACCGTTTTTGTAACATCAGGTTTGGACTCCAAACTTTGGTGACCTAAATTTGTCTAAAGTTTATTAATTCTACAGCTCTGTGTATATTGAAAAATATTCTTTGAACATCAAAAAAATGTTTGTGCATTATTTTTCAACAAATAGATTTGAAGTTCTAGAAAGTTGCTAGAATATATTAGATTTGGGTACTTTATGCAGAAAATAAGAAAATTATTCTCCAATAGAAAAATATGAACCAAGGTAGAACCTAAATCATTGATTGTGGGACTATATATATTTCTCCAGATATATTTCCTGGCATTGAGTTGGTCTTTGTGATTTTTGCGCATGATATGGAGCAGAAAGGTCAACAGAGTTTATAGAGGTGTGAACAAATCAAAGCAGGCTGCCTTATCTATAAGTCCAGTGTTTATAACTATCCTATCATTATCAGGACAAATTGTTTAAGTTAAATGGTCAGTTTTATTTACATTATATGGTCATCATGCTGTAGTTTATGGTAAGGTGATCACCCCCTGGGGCTAAGATTTGATGATTTTAACAGTAGGCCTGGTATCATGCATTACCTACCTAAACAATTAAACAATGATAGGGGATAAATAATAATATAGATCTCTTTGTGTGGTCAGTCTGTGTTGGGTGTTTGTTGAGCCCTTGGTATAAACATATAAACATGACTTGTTTGGTGTGAAATTTCTTGCAGAATTCATGTCTCCAAGGATCAGGCTATACCCCTGTTTTTGTCTGTGAATTAATTGTTAGAATGCTAAGATACTCGGTGGCTTTGTAGTGGGACCAAAGTTTTGGTACAATAGTCAATATCAACAATTTCTGCTTACCAATTTACAATGAAAAAACATGTATTGGTAGAAAATACTATATAAAAATCTACCCAGTGCTGCTAAATGCTATCCACATTTAAAACATTAACCCTTTCAGTGCCAAGTCTGAGAGCTCTTTCCATCAATGTATCACATTATTATAATCAATAAATTTGAAAAATGATCAAGGAAATATGGGTTGATACAAAAATCATACTTGGCACTGAAAGGGTTAAATCGACCCCTGAATATCACTATGACAAAATTTGTCTCTTCCCAGGATAATTAAGTAACAACTTGGTCGCTTCTATGACAACTGTTGATCATGATGCTTGGAAAAATGTCATCAAATTCTGGACCCCCAGGGATGTTGTTTCGCAGAGTAACTGAAATCTCTGAAGGGCAAGTGGGCGAAGCTCTTTTCCTATGCCAATACACTAATTTACTACTGTGTCAATAAAAAAATATACCTGGTTGTAACATGGTGGTGAAAGAAGCAACTGTTTAGCAGCATGTGTTCCTGGGCTGATTACAGGGCATTAATTATTCTTTGTAGATCTCTTCTTGTCGGAACATCTGATTTGCCAGGTGCTTCCGTTAAACATGCTGTTTGATTCCTGATATATCTCACGGATCTGTTCCCACCCTGTATTTGTTGGTCAGAAATCAGGACAACAACAAACGAAACAGGTGTAGAATGCATGCTAATGAATTTCAAATGAAAGGGTGTTTCCTATGCAGTGTTTGCCATAAAATCCCACCATTAAATCTCTATCTCTGAAGAATCTTCTGTTGGCTTACTGGGCTAATATTCATTGTTTATGATTTATATTCATCTAAAACACGTGCTGCAGATTTACCTTCTCTGCTTCTTGTTAGGAGAACAATTTATATGAATTTACTTAGTCTCGCTTCAGGAAGTTTCCTTGAGCAGAAGGAATGTTAGACCAGAGTCATAACATTGAATTCTTCATTATTGAAGAGTCCATAAATCTCGTTCCTTGCCCCCCCCCCCCCCCCCCCCCCCCCCCCCCCCCTATGGTTGTATAATCTCTAGCACTCCTTGTTTATACTACACCTTTAACCCTTTCTATACTAAATGGATTCTCCCATGAACGGTACTCAATACGATGAGACTGTCCCTGTACATCAAGATACAACATTTCTTTAAAATATGCTTTAGTTATCAGAATCGATTTATTGCAACATGCTAACCACTGTCAACTATGGTATAAAATTTCCCAAAACTTGTTATTTATCAACATTTTGTTCAACAAAATATGGCCGTATTATCACTAAAGTATCACTAAATTTGACAGCATTACCACTTGATTTTAGAGTTATCCATCTTCACCTGCAATTTTGACCGAGACCCTCCGTTTGACCACGTTTTTCTGGGCCACATATGATTACACATCTCGAGAAATAACAAACTTCAAAAATCAATATCTGATCACTCTGAGCTTTGATGGGTGCATGGGTTCCTCGACTTGAATAAAATATTTTTTACACCCCGAAGCCAAAGAAATAGTAATTTCGGAACTTCTGATCGGATTGAGTTAAAAAAGTGTACATCGGAATGGTCTATTATTGATTTGTCGGGATGTACGGGTAATAGAAGCAGACGACAGCTAATAAAAGTGCAGAAAGAGTGCTATTTATTTAGGGAAATTTTCAGACAATTGATTCGACAAACCTCCTATTATCATTTGTAGAACTTACTATCTGAACATTTCCTACAGGATAAACTACTCATCAATTAGTAATTAGTACTGTATAGAAAGGGTGAACCCACTATTGCTCCAGAAAATATTCTCCCATTTGGTTCTAAAAGTATGCATTGGAATTCCATTCTTCATTTTCTGGGGTATTCAGCTATTATAAGCAGATGACAGACAGAGCAAATGGATTTGCATTCATTCCCAATGTTCAGATAAAGCCTATTTGTTATCCAGTATTCATGTTAATTATTGGCATCATTATTTGCAGAATTAGCGCCAGAAACACTGAAGTTTAACCCTTCCATGACTGGGGGTTTGTGAAATTTTGCGAAAACCCTGTGCCAATGCATTCTCTTATATATGTGAGTCTCCCATACAGAGAGAGCCTTGCATCTATAAGAGAATACATTGGCCTAACATATTTACCTTGACCTTGTAAGCCAGTGCATTCTCTTATATATGTGCAGGATCTTTAATGTTGTACTAGCGCAGGAAGCTTTAAAAGGAGAGGGGTCACAAATAATATTTGTGCTTGCTCCGACCTGCCCTGATGTCCCTGTTCTCATGTTTTAGTTCCGTTCATCCGAAACATGCACTTCATCAGTAGAAAGTATTTTAGTATGTGGAATTTTCACATTTGACATTTATCATATTTAATTTTATTTTTACTTGCAGAGCGTGTTATATCAATGACTCATAATGATGATAATATAGAGGGAACCCTGATTATATGCTACTTTAACCAAGTTTGACAAAATCGGTGAGTGAAAACATTCCATGAATCACAGCGAACTTAGTTATCAACTTCTCAGTGCATTTTGATGCTTAGTGCATCAGAATGTACACTTTGATTCCATCGACAGGAATACCTACAGTAATTCCCTAATTAATCGACTCCTTAACCACAGAAGAATTATGGGTAACTTTTCAGGATTTAGTCGGAAATATGGCTTGTTGCCATTCATTGGAAAGCTCTCACTGAGAGCTTTCCGATGAATGGCAACAAGCCATATTTCCGGCTAAATCCTGAAAAATTACCCATAATTCTTCTGTGGTTAAGGAGTCGATTATTTAGGGCATTACTGTATCTATATAATAATCATGTAACAGGATGGATCAACACAGACCGAACTCAAGCTGTGACAAAATTGGCCATATCTCAAAATGGTTTTAGTGGTATTCAGTATCAAAATATATCATCAACACAACTGGATAAATAATATATTCATGGAGTGGTGAAGTTATTCCCACCCTCTTCATTTCACCATCACGTTCATTATTTAAACCTTTGAAAAACTCTTTGGATAAAATATTATTTTGGGAATAAAACATCCTTTTATATATCTTTTCTATAATGTGTGTGGGAGTTATTCATAGAGTGGATTTTGTTGTAATATTCGTGTTGATCGCCCGGTGATCACCGAATTCATGTAGTTGGTGCCGCTAGTCTGGTTTGTGGGAACTGAGGTTATGTCTATACCTGATTATATTTGGATGGAAATCTTTGATTTTATTCCTTGGATCTTTGATTAAGTGGCTTCACGCTGCGTAGCTGGAGTGATGTTGCTATTACAAACTCATGTACCCCAAGTATCCTGACAGCTGTCTTGATGGCTGAAGTATCAACCCATCTGAGTGCGTTATCTCTTTATAGATTTAAAGCCAGTTTGTGTTGTCGCTTTTGTCCTTGTGACAGAAAACACTGAATACATAAGTAATATTTTGGTGTATGAGTCACCACAGTAAAGTTTAAAGTTTCAAACTTAACCCTTCCATAACTGGAAATTAACTGAAATTTTGCGAACAAGCCTTGAAATAGTGTGTCTGTCATTTGCAGAATGAGGTCCCCAGAGGGTGAATTTGGTGATGCTAGCCCGCTATGCGGTGTAGCATCACTAAATTCACCCTCTGGGGACCTCATTCTGCAAATGACAGACACACTATTTCAAGGCTTGTTTGCGAACACGTGGTGTGAATACATTCTCTTATATGCGAGTCTCACATAAATTATATAAGAGAATACATTGGCCTAACAGTATTTACCTTGTCCTTGTAAGCCAGTGCATTCTCTTATATATGCAAGGCTTCCTTTGAGAGACTCATATATATAAGAGAATGCACTAGCACATGATCTTTAATGCTGCACCAGCTCGTCTCCCATCATGAATCCTCCGCCATGAACCCTTTCATGATTGGAGCTGCGCTGGTGCAGCATGAAATACCATGTGCCAGTACATTCTCTTATATATGTGAGTCTCCCATATAAGAAATATGTCTTATGCATATATATATACCCCACATATATGCGAGGCTCCCTATGGGATACTTGTATATATAAGAGAATGCATTGGCACAGGGTTTTCGTAATATTTCAGGAAGCTCCAGTCATGGAAGCATTGGAAGGGTTAATTAACGCAGAGATCGATATTGGCAGAAATATAAGGAAATGAAACGTGACCTGCTTATATCCCTTTTATATCTGTCCGCATCAAAATAATCAGGAACCAAATCCGCTGAATGAATACCAGTTCTATGCAATTAGCTGAAGTCATCATGTTTAGGCTTATATTCACATGGGTTGAAGTATTTCATGACCAACATGAATAGGTCTAGTTATCGTCCATATAAGGCAATAAGATTCCTATTCATTTTCTCCACACTTCTTTTGTGATCCCATAACATATATCATATAGCTGTAATACCCTAAATCTCGGGGGGATACACCTCTTTGCTGGTGGTCATTGTACTCTTTTGAATATGAATACCAGTAGTATAGTATCATTTCCTTCATGAGTAATTAGTTATGGCTCATCAGAGGAACTATTTAGGTTAAATGGTCATCCCAGATCATTAGCCTGGACTCTTCTCTCAGTTCAACTCCTTTGTTATGAAGCATGCTTGTCAGTAGATTTTAAATCCTTCTCCTTAGCTTCTCTGCTGAAGCTGTTTCTGTCATATAGGTCTTTTTCAGATTGATGATGTTTGGCTGCTCATTCACATTCCTTATAGGTACCAGGCTAATAGTCTTGCCTGCATGTTGGTTATTCTGTATTCATCCTCCATGCCATCACAGTCAATTACAGTAATGCTCTAAATAATCAACTCCTTAACCACCGCAGTATTATGGGTAACTTTTCAGGATTTAGTCGGAAATATGGCTTGTTGCCATTCATCAGAAAGCTCTCAGTGAGAGCTTTCCGATGAATGGCAACAAGCCATATTTCTGACTAAATCCTGAAAAGTTACCCATAATTCTGCTCTGGTTAAGGAATCAATTATTTAGGGCATTACTGTACAAGGGTAATCAGTGCTATATCTCAGAGCTCTTATTCTGGTCTCGAATAATTTTGAATTTCAGCAAATTTGCTCTAGGCTTGAAAAAATAAATTAATATTAAAATACACTGATTTTCACTCACTGCTTCTCACTGGAAAAATTGTTGAATAATTACCTCATTTTCGAAAAAGTCTGGAAACATCATATACTTTCCTCGGCCAGCAATATGTATCCTGCTACCCTCACTTACATCTCAATGTGTCAATCGATTGCAACATTGTAAGAAATGAGAATATAGTCACCTGCATTATGAAGCATTTGGAATTTCATACTGAACTCTTACCTCACACAATGAAATAAATATATTAAACCTTTCACCATGTTTAGTTAACTGTATAATAAGCTTACTTACTGATTAAAATTAATCAAATAAGTTATTAAATCGGGCCTTAAAATATGATGGCAGACATTTGCAGAATGAGGTTTAGAGGGTGAATGTCACCAAATTCACCCTCTTAGGACCTCATTCTGCATGACCTCATCTGCTATGTGAGACCTAGACTCAAATTTAAGTTATCAGATGGTGAAGATGGTGATGCACACCCATTGAGCACCTCGATTATGCATTGTGTCATCTGCCAATTTGGTCATATAGAGAACTGAACTATTAAAGAAAACAAAATTGAAACTTTCTAAAGAAACTAAAAAAAAATATTCCCAAGGAGATTAGGCCTAAGCAGAATGAGGACTCAGAGGGTAAATTTAGTGATGCTAGCCCATTGTGTAGGGTACCGTTACTAAATTCTTCCTCTGGAGACCTAATTCTGCAAATGTCCAGCACCATATTTTGAGGGTTTCCTATTTGACATTATATTAATTAACCCTTTCTATACTGAATGTATTCTCCCAATTAAGTTATAAAAGTATACATTGGAATGGTTTAATTATTCATCTGGAGGGGTGTTCAGGTAATAAAAGCAGACAACAAACAGACAAAAAGATAATACAAGTGCAGAAGGATTTATATTTGCTGGTGGGAAATGTTCAGATAATAAGTTCAACAAACGACTGGGAACTACTCATCAATGAGTATTTGGAAAATTAAGGGTTAAATGCATTATGTAATATAGCTGGGGCACCAAACTGAAAAAAGGTCAATTGACAAAGAATATATTATAATCAGAGTTCATCATTGCATTAAAATCACATGTGTGAATCCAGTTGTTTTATAACATTCATGTTACAAAGATAGATACCAAGATAGCATTAAATGAATCTTGTAAAATGATATTAGTTATACTGTGCAGAGGATTAAAACAACAAAGGGTGTGCTAAGTTCAAAGGGGTTGTTTAAACTTTCATTGCATAACTAAGAAGGAAGCCACAAATCAATGGTATACAACCAGTCCCTAAGTGCAAACATGCCAGCTGATAACTCCAGGGCTTATAAGAGAAGATTGCCCAACAAGGCATTTAATTGGCAACAAGATTACCCATGGTTCTTATCTGTGGCCGGGAAACTCTGACAATAGGGAAGTTCCTAATGTCTATTGAATCAGAACAATCAAGGGCACTTGTAGGTGGGAAGGGTATTAAGTCAAGCTAATATTGTTCTCCCTTTATGAGGAAGTGCCTAATATCTATGCAGTCCGAGCTATCAAGGGTGCTTTATGGGCACCTAAGATAAGTAAAACCAATAGTGTGTTGGTTAGTGCTCAGAGGATTATATTGTACAATGGAGAGAGGATAAATTATATTGTGTAGGAATTAGCTGTGTTTGGTCACTTGGAGAATATCTTATTATGTAAGTATTAAGATATCCTATGATTTACTCTATATCTGTTATTGAAATTATTGGCTATTGTTAAAGGTGCATAATATATAGCAGTAGTAACATTCAAAGTTAAGTTTTAACCCTTTGAGTGCCAGGGGCCGATCTCATCGGCCCTAAACCTACAAAATAAGTCTGTTAAAGAATATAAGAATAAATTATTAAAATTGTAAAAAATTGTAAAAAAAAAAAATTGTTAGGCCAATGCATTCTCTTATATATGCGAGGCGACCTATGGTTGAGAGAATGCATTGGCACAGGGTATATGGGTTGATACAAAAATTGACCTGGCACTCAAAGTGTTAAAAGACATTTGCATTATATATTGGTGAAATTTAGTCACAGATTTTGAGGCCTAAATATAAAGTTTTGTTTCTACAAATTTTTTTTATTTGCTACTATTTTCCTCATTAAAATGTTTTCTGCCAACTAGGAGTTATCTCATTTTATCTATTTTGGTGAACATTATTCAAATTTAGTCACACACATTAATTGAGGCCTAAAAATAAAGTTTTTTTTCTACAAAAAATAATTATTTTGCAACTATTTTCCTTATTAAAATGTTTACTGCAAACTAAGAGTTATCTCATACTATTCCCATGTTATTGAATGGCCATCGGCAGTCAATGTCTTAAGGGGTATTAAGTCAAGCTAATATTGTTTTCGCTTCATGAGGAAGTGCCTAATATCTATTATCAAGGGTGCTTTATAGGCGCCAGAGATAAGTAAAACAATTAGTGTGCTGGTTAGAGCTTCCAGGATTATATCTGACAATGGAGGCAGGATAAATTATATTAATATTACCCTGTGTAGGAACTGTCAGTGTTTGATTGGAGAATATCTTATTATGTCAGTATTAAGATTTCCTATGCTGTTTCTCTTTATCTGTTATTCCAATTATGGGTTATTGTTAAAGGTGCATAATATATAGTGGTAGTAACATTAAATTTAATGACATGTGCATTATATATTGGTGAAACAATTATTCAAATTTATAGTCACACATTTTAATTGAGGCCTGAAAATAAGGTTTTGTTTCTAAAAAAAAATATTTATTTGCAAATATATTTTCCTGACTATAATGGGGTATTAAGTCAAGCTAATACTGTTTTCACTTTATGGGGATGTTCCTAATATCGATGCAGTCGGAGCAATCAAGGGTGCTTTATCGGCACGGAAGATAAGTAATATGAATCATTCTGCTCTTGTATTATCTGTTTTTTTTTCTGTCTGTTGTCTGCTTTTATTACCCAATCACCCCTCCAATTGAATAATAGACTTCCAATGTGAACTATTTTTTAAATATTGTGATGTACACCCATTGGGAACCTCCCTTATGCAATGTGTCATCTGCCAATTTGGGGACATAGAGAAATTAAACTAAAAAAAAAAAATTGAATGTAATGTCAAGAAGTTTCTATACAAATTTTATAATAATGAAAATTTCCAGAGAAGATGAGGCCTAAAAGAATGAGGTCCCCAGAGGGTGAATTTAGTGATGCTAAACTCAGGCTTGTGACTATCCCAGTCTTAATTTCTGCAAATGATTTACAAAGATATAGATATCCTTGAAAAATATCTCCATTTCTCTTAGAAAGCTGAACATTCATCCTTGATGCAGTAATATCATTTCTAAGATGAGCCTTTAGGTTCTCACTACAGAAATTGGTTTGGCACCCCGCCATTTGCTGTGAAACCGAGCATCTATGATACAGCTCTAACTCAATTACGGCAGTAAAATCCGACAAATTGGAGCATTATGTATCTGACATATATTGTACAACGCTATTCACGAGTTCACCTGCTCGGATCAATCCCTGAGAGCGCTAGTCTATTCTGTCCAGCCAAATGAATACACGCGTTTGTTTGCATACTGTGGTTCAATTTGTCCCTGGGTGAAATTACATAACTCAAACTCGGAAGTGGATATTGGTCGTGAGCAAACAACTCAATTCAATCCATCCCGCATGAATTGGTGACTGTATCATGAAGGCCATAAAGGCATTAATCCCTCTGAATGCGAGAGCTGCAAAAATGTTAGGGTTGCATTTTTCCTCAGGGTAAAACGTTCAAGGGCAGAGAAATAGCATTTATTAGGCTTCCTGCTATAACCGACTTGTTGAGATGGTCCTTGCAATCAACTGATATCATTCCTATGTGGAACAATGGTACATCCTGTATTTGTCCTTGGGGATTTAATAACCTAGTTATCATAAAAAAAACAATTTAAAACCTTTCTATACTAAATGGATTCTCCCATTCAGTTATAAAAGTACACATTGAAATGGTCTATTATTTATTTTGAGGGATGTTCAGGATAAAATAGCAGACAACAAACAACAAATGAAAAGAAATGTGGTGAAGCATTTATATTCAATGGTGGGGAAATTTTTGGATAATAAGTCAAAATTTCAGAAAAGAGCCCAAGACTTTAAAAAAAAAAGGAACTCCACAGATTTTCTTTTAAATTCAATTACAAAAGCTTTATCTTATACTTACTGTAAAAAATATTTAAACCCAGTCACATCTAATGAGTTTTCCAATGATGCACGAAACCAATTTTTACCAAACCAGCAAATCAAACAAGGAGTGCACCTTTCACAATTAAATGTCACTTTTTCTGGTCCTTATGCCATTCTCATACAGTAATGCCGGAAGTATATGACCCTTTAACCACAGCAGAATTATGGGAAATTTTTAAGGATATAGTTGGAAATATGGCTTGTTGCCATTCAAAAAGCTCTCACCAAGAGCTTTTCGATGAATGACAGCAAGCCATATTTCTGACAATATCCTGAAAAATTTCCCATAATTCTGCTGTGGTTAAGGAGTCGATTATTTAGGACATTACTGTAGATAGTATCTGGCAGCATGTGACTTCTATTCAACATCATATCTGATCTACTGTATAACTAACTATTAGTATGAAATACTCAATCACTTGAGTGCCATATCCCTGATGATGGAAATTGTTGATAGACATGACCACATTTAGACTCGGAATTATTTATCAATTCCGCAGTGCTGATCATCAGTTCATAACACAAAACTCCCAAAGGGAAAATCTACAATTCATAGAAAATGGTCACCAGGGAATTATTTCAGGCATGTTCCTGTAAATGCATGGTTAAGCATACAGGTTATGCTGACGAGTTGTTCTTTAAAATATTGAGCATAAATGCTATCACAGCTTGGGCTGGGATGTGTGGAATTACATTATCATGATGTTATTTTCACTATTTATGCTGGATTTTATTACTTTTAAAGGACATAATATGACAAGTGCTCGTCTGAATGTTTAAGTAAGTCAAACTTGTTACATTTATAGTAGGTTTTATTTGACACGGGATATTAAAAGTGATTTAAAAGATAGACAGTACAATCTAAAATGTTTTCTGTTCTAAAAATAGCTACATTTTCTGTCCTGGATCACAAAAAAATAAAACAACTGGAGAAAAAAATCATTTTCCTGGTGACAGAAGCTTCATTGATTGGTCTCTCTGACTCTAAGTTTCTATTTTATACCCCCAAATCTATATAGAAATTTCTATTTCATACCCTCCAAATATATTCAGAAATTTCAGAAAAGAGATACACCATCTTTAATTAACCCTTTCATGACGTGAGCTGTGCTTGTGCAGTATTAAAGATCATGTGACAGTGCATTCTCTTTAATATGTATGCGAGTCTCCCATAGGGAGTCTCACATTTATAAAAGAATTCACTGACTTACTTCGCAAAATGTCAGGAAGCTCCAGTCATGGATGGGTTAACCCTTTACCCAACAGAAGGGCCCTGTGCCAATGCATTCTCTTATATATGCGAGTCGACCATAGGTCGCCTCGCATATATAAGAGAATGCATTGGCTTAACACATTAAAAATTATAAAATTGTTGAAGAATGTAAGAAAAAATGGTAAAAAGTGTTAAAAAAAGATTTTTGTTTAGGCCAATGCATTCTCTTATATATGCGAGGCGACCTATGGTCGACTCGCATATATAAGAGAATGCATTGGCACATGGCATAACTGTAACTATCACAATGTGGTCAAGGAGCCGGTTCCAATGATATCCATATTTGTATGGTTCTATTGAGACAGACCGAAGATATTTTAGGCTGTTGAAGCTTTATTTGGCCGGTTTTGGCCGGTTTGTTGGGTAAAGGGTTAATAATCCAGGGCGGGCGTACAAACTAAAAGTCAAGGGGAGGAACTTACCTTCAGAAAAATACATGCATTTTGTACTGGTGTCATTCGAGGGTGCAATTTGTGAAACCTCTAATTCTTTGGATTTTCAGATATATTAATTATGATTGTTTACGACCTATACTTATGTGCTGGCATAACTGAACAACCTATAATTGATGATAATAACCAAATACTCAAACTACATATGTAGCTATTTGCCTGATCAAAGGTTATTCTCATTAGGGACACTTATAAATCCATAATATTCTCAGCATCCAGCATCTTATGAAGTTGACCTTTGTTGAGCTATCTGTCTCCTATAGTTATAACCCCTGTGGCCTATAGTGAGGCAGACATGATTTAACGAGAGTAAAATGAATACGTAGTCAGACCTACTCAGACCAATAGACATCTAAACGGCAGACTATTTGGGTACTTCACCAAACCGATTGATTGAATCTGGCGCTCTCAACCTTATTCTATCCAAACCATTTGTGTATGGCTTCCGAATAAAAACAACAGTGTTCGAATAAAAACAACAGTGTTCGCCATTTGCCTCTTTTCTTTGAGAACAGGAGCGAATATGAATTATATTTTTCTGTTTTCTCAGTCATCTTGTCTTAGATTTTCTTTGAGAACACGAACGAACATGAATGATGTTTTTCCGTTTTCTTTGTCACCTTATATTGAAAGTAATGAGAAAGTTGTGAATCTATATTGGTGTTTAGTCAGAAATTCAGACAAGGATGAGACTCTTTTACAGTAATTCCCTAAATAATCGACTCCTTAACCACAGCAGAATTATGGGTAATTTTTCAGGATTTAGTCAGAAATATGGCTTGTTGCCATTCATCGGAAAGCTCTCAGTGAGGAGTCGATTATTTAGGACATTAATGTACGTTCCACAAAAGGGCAAAGTGGGAATAAAATGCCGTCTGGGTATAATTCCCAGATGGGGAATAGACATAACTGTTCTGAGAGTAGAACATAAAATATATATTAATTATTAAACATAAGCTCGATCATTGCAAGGTCATTGAAACATCATGGTTGAGTGACACATTTAGTCACACAGTTGATGTGTTTTTGTGTGTGAAAATATTCTGTTTATATTCAACAATCAGTAAACTCTGTAGATATAATGGAAACTGTTTGGTAATTTCTGGGACATGTCTAGCATGCTGTGGAATATTTTCTGACTAATTGGCCCAGATATCAGTCAATTTATTTCCTATGTTCCACAAATTGGTTCCAGGATTTCTGGTGGTCATGTCTAATTGACAGCCTTTCTATCCTGCTGCCATAGACAACCAAGAAATCACTACCTCAGTGTCAGTTATTGGCAGTGGTCAACAACATTCATTCATACCAGTGACTAAAACCAGTGGAGTGCAGTAGTTATGGAGTCTTGAATCTTTAAAAATTACACTCCGCCCACAACACCTTTGAGTGCCTGTCAACCCGTCTGTGAATTTAACTTTTTTTGAAATTTTTCGAAAACCCTGTGCCAATGTATTCTCTTATATAGGCGATTCTCCCATAGTATATATAAGAGAATACATTGGCCTAACATTGACCTTGTAAGCCAGTACATTCTCTCATATATGCGATGCTTCCTATATCATTGTTTCTAGTTTTTTAACCAATCAATATCGGGAGCTTCCTGAAATTATGCAAAAACCCTGTGCCAATGCATTCTCTTAAATATGAGAGTCTCCCATTAGAAAAGGAAGCCTCACATATATAAGAGAATGCATTGGCCTAATATTATTTGCCTTGGCCTGGTAAGCCAATGCACTCTTTTATATATATATATACACGAGGCTCCCTCGCATATATAAGAGAATGCACTGGCACATGGTCTTTAATGATGCACCAGCGCAGCTCCCATCATGAAAGGGACCTAATTCAAATTTCAAAGCCCAATTGTACATGAAGGCATCCCGAAATACAAACCAATAACATATAATATCCACATGGAAGATAAATTCTCAGAAAATAGAAACAGGAAGACTTGCACTAAATCAAACTAGTATGGACGGCAACCCCATACAATTGATTCCAGGTATTCACAAATTGTCCATTAGAAGCACATTTATTGACTGTAATTTGCTGGAGATCTGGCTGACATGTACCCAGCATTACGCCCTCTCTGGCCAGCATAGTTCACACCAGAAGTGTGTGCCCCCTGGAGTGTGAGACAAATTGATGCCATTCATTCACTGATCATTAGTTGGGGATTGGATTATGAGGAATGAGTTTCCTCCCTGTGTGAGACCACACCCCTGCTGTCCCCCACACTTCAGAGGTCAGCATGTGGCATTCCTGCTGTTCCCCACACTTCAGGGGACAGCATGTGGCAGTGCTGGGTAATGGATAGCCCTGGAATTTTAACATGGAATTTTTATTTTTGCACTGTCAGGAGTGTTATACCCACAGAAGGGCAAGGGTGAGCCATGCCAATATTAGGACTGTGTGGACCCCTTATTAGCCTCACCAAATCCGGTTACCCATCGGCACTAGTTGAGAATAGAAACTTGTTGGATTTGTATGATATCACAATGCTCTCATCTTCAAGCTCATTCCTTTTGTGTATATCTGACTGTAAAAATACAGTAATGTCCTAAATAATCGACCCCTAAACCACAGAAGAATTATGGGAAATTTTTCAGGATTTATTTAGAAATATGGCTTGCTACCATGCATTGGAAAGCTCTTGGTGAGAGCTTTCTGATGAATGGCAACAAGCAATATTTCGAAATTTATTTCCGACTAAATTATGAAAAATTTCCCATAATTCTGCTGTGGTTAAAGGGTCATTACTGTACAACAAATTTATTGATTGGTTAATTTTCATGATATTAGCCCTTTCTATGCTAAATACTCATTAAGAAGTAGTTTGCTTAGGAAATGTTCAGATAATAAGTTCAACAAACTTGTTGAACTTATTATCTAAACATCTCCCTCCAATAAATACAAATGTATGACTCCTGAACTTTCGTGATCTGTCGTCGTCTTATTTTTCTTGAAAACCCTTCCAGATGAACAATTTACCATTCCAATGTGTACTTTTATAACTGAGTGGGAGAATCCATTTAGTATAGAAAGGGTTAAATATATATGAAGATGTATGCCACAGATTCATATTACATGAGGCTTAACTGTCACATCAGAATGATTTAAAACCCTTTCATGACTGGAGCTGCGCTGGTGCAACATTAAAGATCATGTGCCATGCATTCTCTTATATATGCGATTCTCCTATAGGGACTATCACATATAAGAGAATACATTGGCTTACATTGACCATGTAAGCCAGTACATTCTCCTATATATGCATATATAAGATAATGTACTGGCACAGGGTCTTTAATGCTGCACCAGCTTCCATCATGAAAGGGTTAATGCCCCTGAAGACCATGCAGTTACAACTTTATTATTTCGTATAATCTACACTGACTTCACTCCATGGGTTCTATTCCCTGAAAAAAAACCAACACGATACATCATACATGATATCGGCCAATGAAAATGTGTAATTTTTATCCAGTTAATAACTTTTGAGTCATGTTTCATATAAGTCTTTGAAACTCCAATAAATCAATATTAAATTAGCTGTTTAATGAAATTTGCATATCAACCCTTTCTATACTAAACTCTCATTAATGAGTAGTTATCCCTTAGGAAATGTTCTGATAATAAGTTCATTAAACAACCAGGTCTGAACATTTCCCTCAATAAATCACTGAATAAATAGGACTCCTTCTGCCCTTTTATTATCTGTTGTCTGCTTATATCACTCGAACATCCCTCCAAATGAATAATAGACCATTCCAATGTATACTTTTATAACTGAGTGGGAGAATCCATTTAGTATAGAAAGGGTTAAAATGACTTGAATCAGGCATAACTAATTGAATCAACATAAAAATTTAAATTATAGTTTCTTTGAAATTTAGCTGAAAAGTGAGATTCTATCTTTCAAAGATAGACATTGTAATTGGCCCGAGTCCCATTTGACAATTGGAGGAGTGTTGGTGTTGATTAATATATTTCCTACACATATATTTGGTCCGTGCTGTGTCTTGCTGACATGCTATTACCAGGCTTATATCGATTCAATCATCGATCCATTCCATAATTGATGACGAAAGCTCCTCTAAAAAAATAATACTCCACGCAGAGAATTGTTTCACTCTGTTCATCGACAACGATCGCTTGTTGCTATCATCAATTTGGAACAATTGATTCGCGCCATCATCACAAAATAACCATCATTTTTTTTCGCAAACAATTTATTCATCTAATTTTCTGACTTGTACCAGTATATTGTCTAGTGTGTGAAAAAATATATGTTGATCCATACTTGATGAAAAGGATCAATGGGTTGCTATATGTAATTAAGATAATTAGCTAGTCAATGAAAACAAGATATAATTACGGAGTAGATACGTATATAACAAGTTTGGAAAATTGAGAAAATTGCTGCCTATTTGTTGGCATTGTTCCTTTGTTAGTCAGGAGTTATACTGCGGTATAGATGAAATGTAATTAGCCGAATGTACCAACGCAGACCTTACGCAGTCAGTTAGGGAATCAATAATTGAGTTAGGATCAATTCTCCTGCCAAATGTGTCTTTTGATGCCTCCTATGATTCAGGTTAGCTTAACAGTACACAGGTTTCGTGGATAATTTAGGACAATTTACTGAAGCTCTGACTGCATAGGATATGACCGTAATGTGACATGATTTTATATTACACATCCTGTATGTCATTTCTATATTTTCCGAGTTGGCTTTCTGTAAATGAAGTGAATGCAATGATGGTATCTATAGCAATTTATGTTACATTATTAATGTAAATTCACAGGATGTGAAGAAACTCCTTATAATGGAAACAAGAACCACTAAAATATTTAACTCTTCCATTACGTCATACAGTAATGCCCTTAACCACAGCAGAATTATGGGTAATTTTTCAGGATTTAGTCGGAAATATGGCTTGTTGCCATTCATCGGAAAGCTCTCACAAGCCATATTTCCGACTAATTCCTGAAAAATTACCCATAATTCTGCTGTGGTTAAGTAGTCGATTATTAGGCCATTATTGTACATATGTAAATATATCTAGACGGAGTATGATTTCACTGAGGTAATACAGCTTGTGAAGTACAGTAATGCTCTAATTAATCGACCTCTTAACCAAAGCAGAATTATGGGTAACTTTTCAGGATTTAGTCGGAAATATGGCTTGTTGCCATTCATCGGAAAGCTCTCCCCGAGAGCTTTCCGATGAATGGCAACAAGCCATATTTCCGACTAAATCCTGAAAAGTTACCCATAATTCTGCTTTGGTTAAGAGGTCAATTAATTAGAGCATTACTGTAGATCCAGGCTTGCCAAGGTGGTCCGATGCAGCTTCATCCCTTGTATCCATGAAGGGGGAGAGGTACAGAGAAGGAAGGGAAGGAGGGGAAGTTCCCTTCTATTCTTCATACAATGGCAAGCTAAATCTAAAACATAAAAAGAGACCTGTTTATATCTCACTTCTTAACCAGTTATACAAGTTTTCATTAGAATGTTCTTTATTTATCTGGAGGGGTTTTCAGACAGAATAAGCAGACCATAGGTACCACAATTAAAGGAGTCCTATTTATTGGATGGAAATGTTCAGATTATAAGTTCAACAAACAAACTGGTCATGGTCGTTTGTTGAACTTATTATATGAACATTTCCTAAGTAATTCAGGAAAGTAAAGGGAACTACTTGTCAATGATTATTTAGTATAGGAAGGCTTGAAAGGATAAACAAATCTCTGGTATTTTCAGCATTTACTCAGTAGGTCTGTTGGAGGTACAGCACATGTGGTGACATTGTATATCTGTAATCATTTCCAAGCTACATCAGCTGAGAGGTTAACCCTTTGAGTGCCAGGTCGATTTTTGTATCAACCCATATACCCTGTGCCAATGCATTCTCTTATATATGCGAGTCGACCATAGGTCGCCTCGCATATATAAGAGAATGCATTGGCCTAACAATTTTTTTTTTTTTTTTTTTTTTTACAATCTTTTTAACAGACTTATTTTGTAGGTTTAGGGCCGATGAGATCGGCCTCTGGCACTCAAAGGGTTAACATAGTGTAAATTCAATAGACCTGTTTCTTATTAGGATATCTAGGATTTATTCCCCTTAGTTATGTGAGATAAAATCAACATGGTATTCCTCCAGGTCATACCAACATTCTAAACTGACAGCCAAAATGACCCATAACACTCAAACATTCTTGACCACACTAGCCTCTCTGTAGAGGGCACAGAATGAACAGCCATGTGATTTAGCATCACCCAAGCCAGACAGGCTTCGATAGATTAACATATCACACCAGAATTCAGTCATATTTCATGTCATTCCTGGAGCTATCCAGAAAATCAGAGAGCTACTGCCAAATGTACTGACGTTTATTGTGGTCTTTGCTATTGTTTGAGCCAGTGCAAGTGTGTGGCAGAATATTGTTCCAGAACGAGGTCCCCAGAGGTTGAATTTAGTGATGCTAGCCTGCTGTGCTGGCTATTGTCACCAAATTCATCATCTGGGGGCCTGGACGATAGGCAGAAGCTCTATATAGTCCTATTCATTCAGATAATAACTTCCACGTCAGGGCTGTTTGAACCTTATCTGAACATCCATAAAATGAATTAATGGGAATCTAATAAACTACTGATCAGCAGGTATCCAGTTGTCATAAAAGCGTTCAATTTGGTCACATGGTCTCTGTCAAACAGTTATAGGATAGGAGACCACAGTGATGCCCTAAATAATCGACTCCTTAACCACAGGAGAATTATGGGTAACTTTTCAGGATTTAGTCGGAAATCTTGAAAAGTTACCCATTATTCTCCTGTGGTTAAGGAGTCGATTATTTAGGACATTACTGCATCTGTGTTTCATGGTTAATCTGCAATCAGCGTGTAGAATGACCCACAGAGAAAAGAAAAACACATTAGTTGCCCAGACTTGATGTATGTGTTTTTGCTTCATGGTCCAGTGACAGAACACATGGCACTCTTCATGCTATGCTCGTCCTATGTCTTGTTTTTTGCTTCCCATTCATTTTATGAGTGCTCGGGAATACCGTTGATTCCTTTCACACATTCCGCGTGAAGCTAACAATCCTTGTTCAGAGCTCACTACTTCACACAGAAAAAAAAACCTGTTGAAAATTTATTAGTTTAACAATGAGTTCAGGGTTCCAGGCTAATGTTTATGAAACCTATTTTATCATATCATATTTTAATATTGACTGATTCTTAGTCCCCGTATTTAACATGCAAGACATTACATTAATGCAGACGTCACAATTAAAGGATAAAAAAGATTTTGTTGGCTACAAATGCATATGTGGTTTCAAAATAATTTTAGTGGAACAAAAAGTGAAGCAAAATTGATTTTATTTTATAAATATGTTGTTGTTATGACTTGAGGCGTGGAGCCCTTGATAGATCTTTGATATAAATGAATTTGTTTATACCATTCAAACATTCTTTACCCTGTTGTTTCACTCAAATCTAAATTCATAGTTTTAATAGCATTATGCCAAAGCATTCTAACTGATGATAGAGATGAAAGATTTTGCATGTTTCTACCCTGGCACGCACATGGATTTTTAAGCTAATTGGATCATAAATCAACTGTCAATGTTTTTTTGGGGTTCTCGTAAACTATGTTAGCTGTTGAAAACTGACAGAAAAATAGCATGTTGAACAAAATGGGATCATGTTGTTGCCAGTCTGTTTGCAAAGAAAAAAATGCATGATACTTTGGACAGATTGCGAAAGAGAGAAAGAAATAGAGGCATGTGTAGACACTATTATCAGCATGATATTACTATCTATACAGGGTCCCAGACAAATTATCAATATGCAAGATATCAGTTTAACAGACCACATTCTCCTGATACCCTTACTCATGGGCAAGCCTTGAAATAGTGTGTCTGTCATTTGTGGAATGCGGTCCCCAGAGGGTGAATTTAGTGACGCTATCCCACACAGTGGGCTAGCATCACCAAATTCACCCTATTGGGGGAACGTCATTGTGCTTTATAGGCCTCAACTGCTGGAGACCTAGGATCAGATTGAAGTTCCCCAGTTGAAGTTGGTAATATTCAGCCATTATATATATATTAAACACCTCAATTATGCATTTTATCTTCTGCAAATTAGGGGATATAGATACTGAACAGAAGGGAAAAAGTAACTAAAAACAATGTTATTTGAGACTAAAGATACTTCCTAGAAGATGAGGTCTAAGCAGAATGAGGTCCCCAGAAGGTGGATTTGGTCGTGCTAGCCCGCTGTGCAAGGTAGCATCACTAAATTTACCCTATGGGGACCTCATTCTGCAAATGACAGACACTACTTCAAGGCTTGCTCGTGGGTTACACCTGTATAAGAGTCATTGTCTGGGTATATGGTTTATTGATGGTTGTACTCATATTATCCCTCCTTAGTTTCCTTTGAGTGGTCTTTGAGAAGGCTCTTGTACACATGTTTTAAAGCACATGATATTTTTCATCTAAATGATCTTGGTTAACATCTCATGGTATTATGTGGGTTATGACACATCATGGTGTGAGTTAGACTGCCTTGTTTTATAGTTGGTTTGTGCCAACCTTCTTATTAAAGTTATAACTATCTTTTCTTGCTAATTCTCTACTCCTATTATACCTCACTCCTTCATTTCCCATAAATTCTGTGAAACATGCAAGAGTACTGTCTGCCCCCCCCCCCCTACTTTCTTGCAAGTCTGGATATAGTGTGTCTGACAATTGCAAGTGCATGAGGTCCCCAGAGAGTGAATTTAGTGATGCCATCCCACACAAATTTTAAAGAAGTAGACAAAATGGCCTTGAATTTACTTGAGTTTTAGAGTAGCGGATCTTGAAAAAAATGGAAATTGTTGTAAAATGGCTCTGCATTGCCTTGAATTTGACTAGGTCTTTCCTGTGGGAATCCTGGCCTGGACATGGTTAAATCCAGCCTAATTCTCAATCACCCTAACAATGTTTGTTGCTCATAAGAATGGGGAGAGCAGTTGATTGCAATTAAATAATTAATGGGGAGAAAAGATATAACAAACACTGTACATCAATCAGCTAAGGAGGCAAGTAAATTGATGCCAGATTTCCCTGGTAGTGGATATAATTCTGTGTGGTAGGAAAGAATTGACAGACAATGATGTAGCATAGAATACACAGTCTGATGAGTCCTATAAATATCGAATATTTGGCTAGTGTTGTTGCTTAAACTGTTTATGTCCGTGAGGGGGATTTGGGCATCTATTTGGCGAGGCTCTGCAGTTTATAGATGTTTTAGAGCAAAAACATATATCCGTTTACAAATTTTGTATCAATTGCGGTGAATCATGAATGATAAAAACATCCCAAATCACAATGACATCATGAAAGTAGTACTAACCTAATAAAGCTACATTGACGTAATAAACGTAACATTTATTAGGCAGGCTTTATGTAGGCAATATAGATAGTGAGCGGTGGATAAATATCAGACAATGCTGAAAAACTGAAAAACATTCACAAAGTGTCTGGCTGTGGGGGACAATAAATACATTTCAGTGGTTGGTGAAGATGTCTCCATTCCCCCTTTGACTTATCCACAACAACACATTGGACATGTCATATTGATGAGATGTTTGAATTACTTGAAAAATGATGTTTAATGTCTATAATTGTTCTGTTCATTCAATAACCTTGTTACGTAAAAAGTTCATTTAATAAATGATTGATTAGTATTTCTTTGGGAGGCCAATTGCTAAACAATCTCAACAAGCCGGGTTACATGTCAGTTCTGTGTTTATTTCACATCTGTTACTATAACTAAAGTTTGATGTTCAAATAGAGGATACTGGTATGTTTTGCTCAAATGTAGATGTTGATGTTTCCCAATGAAGGGGACTGATAATGCTATCTATACAAAATGTATTCTCCCACTCAGTCATAAAAGTATACATGGGAATGGTCTATTATTCATCCGGAGGGGTTTCTGGAAACAAAAAAGGATGACTGATAATACTGGTACAGAAGGAGTCCTATTTATTAGAGGGAAATATTCAGAGAATGCCTTTTTAAAAATTATTATCTGAACATTTCCTAAGCGAATTACTCATCAATGAGTATTTAGTAAAGAAATGTTTATATTAAAGATGAAATATTTTCCCCACAAAAAAATCTTTTAACAAGATGGACATTTCCTATCCCAGTGGAAGAAATGTCAATTCTGATGACACTGATGCTCCAGTTAACTGGTGTCTCAGACTCAAACTTCTACATTAATGCCCTAAATAATCGACTCCTGAGTATTTAGCAGAATTATGGGTAACTTTTCAGGATTTAGTCGGAAATATGGCTTGTTGCCATTCATCGGAAAGCTCACGATGAGAGCTTTCTGATGAATGGCAACAAGCCATATTTCCAACTAAATCCTGAAAAGTTACCCATAATTCTTCTGTGGTTAAGGAGTCGATTATTTAGGGCATTTATTATATATAATACTGTACCATTGACTCTGCATGGGAAGTTCATGGAAGATAATTATATACCATCTTTGCTGCTGGCTTAAAAGCATATCCAGCAAAAAAGTCTGGCATTTTTATTACATACTTTCATGATGCCCTAATAAATTCATTTGTAAATGGATGGCGGAAGTACATTTGATTCGGCTATAGAAGAAGACCCTGTAAGCATTGGGTATAGAATACCAATGAGGGAATATAACACAGAGATCCAGAATGATTGAGTAGCGAGATTACTGGGTGTTCTTCTGTAGGCTGTCATCTGCATTTACAAACAGCTAACGTACTATGTTAGAGAAGGTCAGTACCTTCTTTGGGAGTCAGTATTCAGAATAGCTTAGAAATTATTGTCAAAGAATCCAAAGAAGTTTCCTGCGGTCTAGATATATACTATCTCTGTGATTCGCCATTGATTTTGGATTTCAACTGAGCCACTACTGCCTCCCCATCATCCCATGTTAGCTGAACATTACTGGTAATCCAGTAATAACATTTGTTTCTCATGGATGCTGCAACCTGGTACATTTCAGATTCCACTGTAAGACAAGTAAAAACAGAACTGTAAACAAGTTTACATCATCAGGTACTTGTTAAATACAAATATAGCAGTTTACTACTGGGGGGGGGGGGGGTGGGTATACTGGTTTTCTTCGCAACATAATATATAGAATGCTATTGGTGTTCAATTCTTGAAGTCCTTGGTCTCAATGCAGGTAATCTAGACCTTGGAATTGTTTTGGTTAAAAACAATTAAGGTTCAGTAATACCATAAATAATTGACTCCTTAACTACAGCAGAATTATGGGTAACATTTCAGGATTTAGTTGGAAATATGGCTTGTTGCCATTCATTGGAAATCTCTCAGTGAGAGTTTTCCGATGAATGGCAACAAGCCATAAATCCTGAAAAGTTACCATAATTATGTTGTGGTTAAGGAGTTGATTATTTAGGGCATTACTGTATCTTGAACCAATTAACATTGGGCTTCTGGAAAATGGTTTGGTCCAGGAATCCATTTTTGTCATATAACACATTTATTTCTTAAAATTCTGCACTACAATCAGAAAGTACATCATTCTCACATGTTCATGTACAAATACTCCCAACTAGCTTCAAGGTGAAAATTCTGCCATGCTTATAATAATATAGACCTTCTATAATTGTTTCTTTTATCACCTAAGAAATACCCTAATGGGCCCAATTTCACTCACACCTCTTCTCTAGCCATATCATATGATTGGTATATGGTAACTGATCATCTTGAATTGTCTCCCTCCAATCTGAATACTACATAGACCATTTGGTGTAGGTGCTTTCTGCAAGCTAATTGACTCATATTAACTGCATATTCAGGCTAATTCTCGACAAATATTCTCAAGATGCATGTTTGATATCTAAACAATCTCTAGGCCATGATACATGTCTCATTAACCCTTCAAGAAAAGCATAGAGTTAGGCAGATAACATGGTGTCCAATCCCATTGTGTAACCCATGTTGCAAAGCGTGGCATTTAAGTAACGAAATAACGCCTCAAATATGGTATCTGAGCCCATAGTATAACAATGGTTGGCAGGGTATTGTTGAACAGCTTGTAATACCGTGCATCCATTTTACTTATGGAAGCATAATTGGGAGTGTCCATTCTATGCTAACATAGTCCATAGAGAATGGATATAGTTAATGCAGGATGATGTCTTAGCTAAACTAGACATATTTCAAGTAGCAATACCTGCAAAAGATAGATCCAAGAGTAAGCTACATGTAAATTGTATGTACTGCATGTAGTTTAGACATCTAGTGTCCATATATTCTCACACCTAACTAATAGTTTCACAGTTGCCCATATATAATTTGACTCTATTTTAACCCTTCCATGACTGGAGCTTCCTTAAATTTTGCGAAAACCCTGTGCCAAAACATTCTCTTATATCAGAGAATGCATTGGCCTAACAATATTTACCGTGACCTTGTAAGCCAGTGCATTCTTTTATATATGCGAGGCTGCCTATGGGAAACTCAAATATATAACAGAATGCACTGGCACAAAGGATCTTTAATGCTGCACGAACACAGCTCTCATCATGGAAAGGCTTATTATAAAGACAAAAATATGGAATCTTCATTTCATTTCTCAATTGCTCGCTTCATTTGAACTTTCATGGATAGTGACTGAAATATAATAAGTACATTGGTATTAACTCTATGGACTGAAATCATGACGCCTTGTTTTCTAGCTGCACTATTTTACTGACAATCTGGTTGCTCCTGGCACTGGAGGAGTTAAGATAGACTCATATTTTTCTCCATTCATAAAAATTGTAATACATTAGGTGGGTATGTATGTATTCTACAAGCTAATAATCATCTCAGTGGAGGCATATATCCTGGCATGTTCACATCTAAGCATTGGTCTCCAGTGAACCATGAACTCAAAGAAGTATGCATACAAATCTCCCAGTGGCTCACATGATAGCAAAGCCACCTGTTAGAAGTTCTTAGAACTCTGCATCCAGAAATGTTTTCATTCATTCATGACCACAATAAAGAACTTCTTTACGAATATTCTCTGTTCAAAAGTCAAGAATAACCTTGATTTTGACAAATGTCTATTCAAGGGCTGGAAAATGCTTAAACTGCCATTGGGGTAGGGATGGGGGCATCTATCTTTGGATTTGGCTACTACAAGAAATGGCCATCAGTGATTCTTAAACTTCTGAATCGGAGGCCCTTAAAAAGTATGTTATTTCTTCTTATCTGTGACCTGAAACAATCTGAAGTGAACCTAGAACTGAACCTATAACTATGAAAAGAAAGTTGAGTTGGAACCGCCCTGAGTGACCTACATCATGATTCAGTGGAAAAGCATGTTTACAACCATAAATTATAGAGGCCAAACTGGAATCGGCGTTACCAGCAGTCACCCGTGATGATCATTTAATATCTGGTTGTGATATCCCCTTTAATATATATGTTCGTGTTCAGCTGAGAGCTTTCCGATGAATGGCAACAAGCCATATTTCAGACTAAAAATCCTGAAAAATTACCCATAATTCTGCTGTGGTTAAGGAGTCGATTATTTAGGGCATAGTAGATATTTATGGCATGATCTACCAATCACAGGACCTGTGCATAGAAAATAGTCTCTGGCAGGAGTACATTTCATGGAGAGCAGTGCTGGTGTTAGTTTAATGGAGCACATCGCACAGCACTTCTGTGTGCAGCTGATACCCTACTGTGTGTAGCACTATACTCTCCCCACCAGTATAATCCTACTCCACTCATTCCAGTTGTTAATTACTGTGCTGCAGTGACCTATAGATTTCCCATCAATTCACTCTTGTTTTCCTCATCCACTTTATATCATGGGATTTATGTATTCTGTGCTTAAAACTGGAGCATAGTTCATGTTGGCATTCCAGTGAGTAAATGGTTTGTTTTCTTTGGGACTTATGGGATTATTTATTCAGTCTTGTGTATAATATTGGAGCATTGGTCCCTTGGTATTCCGTTTAGTTCCGTGAGTAAATTACTTGAGTAAATTACAGAAGACTATGTGGTTTACCTTTAAAGAAAGTTGACAGTATTTTTTACTTTGATCAGATTTTGAGGTTGGACTAAAATTTAAGATTTGACATCAAATAATAAATTTTGAGATTTTAAGTCAAATTTCTTTTGTTTGTTACCAAAATATATCTGTGTAATTGCAGCTGGATTTATTTTACATATGATTTTACATGTAAACATACAATATAAATATAGGCTAAATATTTGTAAAATATATTTACAGTAGTTGTAAACATGATTGTGCTTCTTTCTATCAAACAATCCACTAAATTGAAAGTCTGTAGTAAATTCTTTTTGTTTTATTTGGTGAATGCTCTTGATTTTTTCTGCTTTCTGAGCTGATGTTTGTAATGAGTGTCACAAAGCTCACTAAAATGCATTGGTGGAAAATCATCTGTCCAGGCTTGACCAGGTAATATTTTTTTTGACAGTTTAAAATCTGACAGGTTATATTTCAAATTCAAGTCAATAGTTTAGAGAACTACATATTCGATATAAAATTAATTGCCATATCACTAATTAAACATTATTCTTATAAAGCAAAATATGTAGATATTTAGTTTTATATATTCTGCAGTCATTAATAATATAAGTATTACTCAGTCTGACCTAGAAGCATTTCTGCTGTTAACCCTTTCATGACGGGAGCTTCCTGAATTTTTTTGAAAACCCTGTGCCAATGCATTCTCTTATATATGCGAGTCGCCCATAGGGCGCCTTGTATATATAAGAGAATTCATTGGCCAAAAAAAATTTACCTTGATTTTGTAAGCCAGTGCATTCTCTTATATATGTGAGGCTCCCTATGGGAGACTCACATTTATACGAGAATGCATTGGCACAGGGTCTTTAATGCTGCACCAGCACATCTCCCATCATAAAAGGGTTAAATTAAATTAGATGGGTAACAACTTGCACAATCTGGCTCGTGACATTTTCAACCCCTTTGATATTCTCTGAGTGAAAACCATGTGTGAAATTATAATCTGCACATTGAGTAATATACTCTTGATAGAGTTGTAGGGAGCAATTTACTCTAAATTTAATCCTATCATTCCCTCATAATGGATGATAGTTGTGGAGGATATCCAAGTCTGCAAATAGTGTGCCTGTCATTTGCAGAATGAGGTCCCCAGAGGGTGAATTTAGTGACGCTATCCTGCATGGTGGGCTATCATCACCTTCTGGGAACCTCATTCTGCTTAGGCTCAACTGCTATGGGAGACCTAGGATCAGATTGAAGTTCCCCAGTTGAAGTTAGTGATGTTCACACATTAGTGACCTTGATTATTATCTTCTGAAAATTAGGGGATATAGGAACTTCCCAGAAGGGAAAAAGTAACTGAAAACAATATTAATTTGAGACTATAGATACTTCCCAGAAGATGAGGCCTAAGCAGAATGAGGTCATCAGATGGTGAATTTAGTGATTCTAGCCCACTTTGTGGGATAGCATTGCTAAATTCACCCTCTGGGGACCTGATTCTGCAAATGACAGACACACTATTTGCAGGCTTGATGTTATCTGTTATGTCATGATGGGACTGGAATTGCTGTGTTGGCAGGAAACATCAGTCAGTGTTTTGTTTTATTTCTGATGAATCCCTATCTCCCTGCATGAGTTATCTTCCCCATCAACCCAGCTTGGGAGGCCATCCATCATTAACACCCATTTATCAAAGAATTAGTGAGTGCTCTCTGCTGCCAAACTTTGAAATCTGCTAATTTTTCAACACTCTTCTCATCTTGGATTGAATAACAATTAAGTCAGCTCCTCTGTACCAATGTCCATTCATTGTGGAAGACATTAATGGATAGACATGTTTCTAAAGTCGGTATGTATTACTTTGTCATTCGTTCTATGGTTAACCCTTTACCCAACAGAACGGCCCTGTGCCAATGCATTCTCTTATATATGCGAGTCGACCATAGGTCGCCTCGCATATATAAGAGAATGCATTGGCTTAACACATATTAAAAATGATAAAATTGATGAAGAATGTAGAAAAATATTATTAAAATTGTTAAAAAATGTAAGAAAAAATTGTTAAAGAATGTAAGAAAAAATGGTAAAAAGTGTTTTTTTTAGGCCAATGCATTCTCTTATATATGCGAGGCGACCTATGGTCGACTCGCATATATAAGAGAATGCATTGGCACAGGGCATAACTGTAACCATCACAATGTGGTCGATGAACCGATTCCAATGATATCCATATTTGTATGGTGTTATTGAGACAGACCGAAGATATTTTAGGCTGTTGAAGCTTTATTTGGGCGTTTTTGGCCGGTTTGTTGGGTAAAGGGTTAAATATAAATTTAGTATTTGTTTCATTCAAGCGTATGCAGGCCTTTGAATATGGTGTGGGATATTTTCAGAATGAGGTCCCCAGAGAGTGAGAATATGTAGCAGAAATTGGCCTATCATAAATTCCAACTCACTAGCAGATTATTGTCATTGCTTGGGTACAAAAAAACTATACATGAAAATTAACACATTTTCTTAGTATAGAGTAATGTCCTAAATAATCTACCCCTATTAAAACAACAGCAGAATTATGGGAATTTTTTTAGAATTTAGTTGGAAATATGGCTTGCTGCCATTCATCCGAAAGCTCTCGGTGAGAGCTTTCCAATGAATGGCAACAAGCCATATTTCTGACTAAAACCTGAAAAATTTCCCATAATTCTTCTGTGGTTAAAGGGTCATATACTTCGGGCATTACTGTACAAACATTTCCAAATAACAATCTTTATGAATCCTTTCATATGATATGAAGGCACTTTTTTTAATCTTAGTTTTCAGTCCAAGAATTTGAAATCAACATCATTTATGGTGTGCATCACCAATATATGAGGGTATCACCCCCCCCCCCCCCCTCCCCTGAATCCTGAATACCAGTTAATTTTGGGGGGTGAATCCTGAATACCAGTTAATTTTGGGGGGTGAATCCTGAATACATGTTAAGAAATAATACGCGATAAATGACATACAAATTGACTGTTTTAATATCAGACAGATACAAGCAGAAGTTACATAGACACATTATGATGCCGGTCGCGTTATGAGGCCGTTATGATACGATTAATGATACTTTATGATGGCATGGTGGTCGAATATGCCCAAGAAGCTATTCTACCCACTCATTCATACAGATAACTAGCACAAAATATTACTTTGCGCCATCAAAACCTGCGTCCAAGATGTTTTGCTTGAACCCGAATACCAGTTAATTCGGGGGTATGAATCCCGCGTACGGCTTCAAAACACCCTGAATCCCGCGTACTGAAAGGGGGGGGGGTGATACCCTCATATATCTTCATACAGAAACTAGTCAGAATGCATGTCTTTATTGCAAGAAAATTATAGAATGGGCTGAGTTCGTGGATGATGTCTTGAATTACCATATTTTGTCAAGAGCTCATGAAGTTAGATCGAAAAAGCAATTTAACACAAAAGCATCTGTCTGCCATACAGTGGGCTATGATGAGTCCCTCGTTGACTTTATTTCATACTGTTCCCTGTCATCTCACCTCTGTTTCTCCGGGAGACTCATGGGACTCGACACACATTCGGTTGTTTCCGCATTTCAATTGATGAGGTGTTATTTCTTCTAGTGTTTGCAGAACTCATGCATTCACTGTGTACATCCAATTAGGTCTCAACCCCAGAGAGACTGACCTCCCTCTCTTCATCAGTTGGTTTAAGAAGCAGTTTGCATGTTAATTGTCTGCGACTTAATGACTCCCCTGATTATTTGGACCATGATGTCTCACCAAACTGGAAGACATGCCACATAGATGGCATGCTATTTTTCTTCCTGGTGAGCAGATATCACTTTTAATGAGTCCCTTGTTGAATTTAAATAATTGTGTTACATGTCATCACACCTCAATTTCTTCCCTCTGTCTCCCGAGACTCGGCCCATATTCTGTGCTGAAGATGTCATTGTTGTCTGCCTGGTTCGAAAGCCACAAAAAAAATACCACTACCATGCAGCATATTTTATTTAGCAGTTATCCCTTAGCAAGCCTGAGTTTAGTGTGCCTGTCATTTGCAGAATGAGTTCCTCAGAGGGTGAATTTAGTGATGCTATTCCGCATGGCAGGCTAGCATAACTAAATTCACCCTCTGGTAACCTCATTCTGCATGGCCTCATATGCTATGGGAGACATAGACTCAGATTGAAGTCCCAAATGGTGAATATTGTGATGTACAACCATTGGAAACCTCGATTGTGCGATGTGTCGTCTGCCAATTTAGGGATATAGAGAAACTAAAAAAGAAATAGAATCTATGTGAAGAAGTTTCTATAGAAATTTGAATTTGACAAAACTTTCCAGAGAAGATGAGGCCTAAGCAGAATGTTGTCCCCAGAAGTTGAGTTTGTTGATGGTAGCCTGCTATGCGGGATCGCATCACTAAATTCACCTTCTGGGGACCTCATTCTGCAAATGACAGGCACACTAAACTCAGGCTTGTCAGATAATAAGTTCAACAATCTGAAATTTTCCCTATATTATATAGGACTCCTATAGTACTTTTAGCTATGTTTCCTGGACACCACTCCAGATTAATAATAGACCATGGCAATGTATACAGTAATGCTCTAATTAATCGACTCCTTAACCACAGCAGAATTATGGGTAACTTTTCAGGATTTCGTCGGAAATATGGCTTGTTGCCATTCATCGAACTGAGAGCTTTCCGATGAATGGCAACAAGCCATATTTCCAACTAAGTCCTGAAAAGTTACCCATAATTCTGCTGTGGTTAAGGAGTCGATTAATTAGAGCATTACTGTATACTTTTATAACTGGGCAGGAGAATCCATTTAGTATTAGTAAGGGTTAACCCTTTACCCAATAAAACGGCCAAAACCGGCCAAATAAAGCTTCAACAGCCTAAAATATCTTCGGTCTGTCTCAATAGAACCATACAAATATGGATATCATTGGAACCGGCTCCTTGACCACATTGTGATAGTTACAGTTATGCCCTGTGCCAATGCATTCTCTTATATATGTGAGTCGACCATAGGTTTGCCTCGCATATATAAGAGAATGCATTGGCCTAAAAAATATCTTTTTTTAACACTTTTTACCATTTTTTCTTACATTCTTTAACAATTTTATAATTTTTAATGTGTTAAGCCAATGCATTCTCTTATATATGCGAGGCGACCTATGGTCGACTCACATATATAAGAGAATGCATTGGCACAGGGCCCTTCTGTTGGGTAAAGGGTTAAACTGTGATGACTCATGCTGATCATTTAGACATATTAAACATTCCATTTATGGCCTTGACAAGTATATTGTCCCCAAAACTAATGCCTTTATATGGAGTGACTAATAAATGGAGTCATTCCTTGACCCTAGCAAGCATTTAGCGATCGTACGCACTATAAAGCTATCACTTCACGCGAACCATTGTGTGCTTCGATCACGATGTCCACTATAAATGGTGCTATTTCATGCAGACAAACATCACATCATTTGATCTCTCCATCGTAAATATTTGGAAAATATTCAGGTCTGGAATTAAAACTAGAAAATATCATCAAGTCACTGACAGTTTTTAGATTGACTGCGATTTCTGATAAATGTGGTCCTTTTAGGAAAGCCATAAAGACCTGGTATTATTGGGGGTTTAGTCTGAAATATGGGGTCACTATTGATATACACCATGTCAGTGGTCATTGATAGGGTGCTAGAGGGCATAATGAGCAGGGGGAGATAACTAAATGTTGATGATGGATGAAGATAAGATGGAGAACCCTGTCTGCTGAATGAATTCATTCTCTCTATCTGGACAATGAATTTACACAAATTACTACAATTCCACAAAGGATAGCAATCAAAGTATTTAACTTTTGAGCGGAACGGAAATGAAACATTGCAAGTTACTAGAATCAGATAATTTGGAAGGAACATTGCGAAGGATTTACACATAAATAATTAATGGTTGTGAGCTGATTGGCGATTGTTTTTATGAAGTGTAAAGAAGACTCAGGTCTTTAATAGAAAGTGTAATTGTATTATAAGAACAAAAATAGCTCAATACTTGAGACTGGGGTGTTTCATTCGAAAACTATTGATATTATCCTGATTTAAACCTGCATTAATGTTCCACTTAAAGTTAATGGGTGGGTTCCCGATTATTTACATACAGAGTCAGTGTTAATAACTATTGTTGTCTTTAAATAAAATAAAAAATATATATATTCCACCAGTATACAGAACAGCTATGGCCCAGGAGTGTCCACCAAGTGATAGAGATTCTCAGTCATCCACAACACTTCCCCCCCTTTATTTACCTAATATGCATCAAAATTCAAAACAAGGAGATAGTTATTCCATCAGCATTGAGAATAATAGACTGGCAGTAAAGTCCAGATCAAAATTGAGCACAGAACATACGTCTGTACCTCGACAAAAACAAAGTGTTTACAGTTTATTCAACCAGATGGAGTTGATAATACAATGTTTTTGAGCTTCTTCTTTCAAATAGTATATAATATAGAATTGTTAATTTATAATGTGATCTGGGGATTCAAACATTAATTAAGTGGGCATTTAAGCGACAAATTGAATTCAAAACTTTGAATTAGTGACCACTGATTTGTAGCATTTATAATAAAGCTGGACATCTTTTCTGAATCAGTTACTGTGGGACTTTAAAGGGCGATATTTAATAATTTAATAATTTGATGTACGTGTGTAGGTTCACTTCTGGAACTTCCCATGATTCTCATTGTTGAAATATATAAAGCCAGCTTGACACCACCTTAAGAATTTCTTTATACTAAATGGATTCTCCCACCCAGTTATAAAAGTATATATTGGAATGATCTATTATTCATTTGGAGGGGTTTTCAGGTCGTATAAGCAGACATCCGAGTAGAAGGATTCTTTTGATCGTTGAAATATTATTTTCTGAACATTTCTTGAGGGAACTACTTATCAGGGTTTATAAAAACTAATTCATCATTTAAATCTGAATATGTCATAAAACCATACCTTTATGGTACTCATAACGTGGAAGACAGAATGCGTTTCACAAAACTTTGAATTAGTGACAACCAACTGTCCATTGAGAAAGGCCGCCACCATCAACTGAAAATAGATGTAAATGATAGGAAATGCATATATTGCCCTCCACTCCCAATAAAGTTGAAAATGAACTACATGTAATTATGGAATGTCCATTATACTCGGATTTAAAGGATAAATTATTTTTGCTAATGAAACAATATTGTGACAACTTCGATTCATTGGATGAAAATGGTAAATTCATTAAAATTATGACAAACGAGAACGAAAACTGTGGAAAGATCTGCAACGTGATCCGTCAATACTTCGACAAGCGAACAATATTTTTATAAAATAAAAGTTCGTGATAATTCATATATACATTTCATGTTTTATACTCTTTTTGTACCATTAGTCTTCATTTATATCATATAATCATTGTATGCATACTGCCTATGTTATGGGTGTTTCATGCATTAAAATTATCTTATCTTATCTTATCTATCGGTGTTATTGATGGGAATTTATTTTTGGAAAAGTCAGAAGGAAAAGTTCAGGTTATTTGTTTCTTCCCAGCTTTTATCTTTGTATATAGCTTTTGCATGTAGTAATACAAACAAGAATATTGTAAACTAAAGGCCATGTATTATCAAGAATTGTTTAGACCGTGTAAATGTTTATCATTGATGTTTATCGGATTGGTTTCCTGTGGTCTAATCTTTATATTGTATGTGTCGGCTCTTCCTTATTTGATGAGTGCAATTATCAGCGGGCACAGATCTAACAGGATGCGCTGGAGGTCTGATGGAGATATTTCCTATGTCCTAATCTCGGATTAGAACAGGATTTGTATACTCGTGACAAAGACATATTTGTCTGCGTAATTCCATAGTGATCGCGATTAATGATTCATTGTTAAGTAATATCCAGGGACAAATATCCATGATGTAGTATCTAAATTATGGATAGGGAAGATTCGTTAGGCAACAACATGGTGTCAGCAGATTAATCATTCCCACACTTAAAATGCGCTCTTGCTTTTAAATTTAAATGTATTCACTGTGAGCCCTGGGTCTCATGGCTTGTAGGGGGCCAGTAGAATTGAAAAATCCTGATCTTGATTAATGTTTCCTGTCTTCTGACTTAGCTAACAGCTCAATCAATGTTCAATAATTTCCTATCTAGATAACAGATATTTCTGATCACACAAATGTTGCACTCCCCATCAAAGTAAATTGTTACTATATAACATTTAAAATGATGTGAAACACTATGTTGGGCACTTTAGAATATTGAAATGAATTCTCGCATTCAATATACTATTTCGACTAATGAAATATTCGGATGGGTAGCATACAAATATTATACTAAATTCTTATGCATAGATTATTAGGTAAATATTGTTAGGCCAATGTATTCTCTTATATATGCGAGGCTTCCTATGGGAGACTCACATATATAAGAGAATGCATTGGCACATGGTTTTCGCAAAATATCAGGAAGCTCCAGTCATCAAAGGGTTAATATTTTGAGTAGAACCATGGGCGTGGAAGGAATTTTAACAGCAACCTGCTTGCATTATGTATGTAGTCATTTCTTGTTGTTGAAGTTAAATTGTAATTTTAATATGGTGAATTTTATCTTATTTCAGGTTTATGAATTAAGATGAGAGACAGAAAACACTAATCATGGTGTAATAACACAAATGGTTCGTCCATGCCTGATAAGGTAGCTTTGATGAAAATGGACAACAACTTTAATCACCGCCCTCGTAATCGGCCTCCGCGGAGGAGTCGAATCAAAGACCAAGGAAGTCAGACGTACAGTTCATCAGATGAGGAGTACCACTCCGACGATAACCTCCGACCTTATGAGGAAGTTAAACTGGCTCTACACGATAAAAAACTTCAAGGGCTCGGTGAGTTGTGAATTAATATATTCAATTGATAAGGCAAAACTGTCAAAATATTAATTGGCTGTTACTGCCAAGAAGAATTTTTGATGGTATTTTTTCCAGATATGCTCTCTATTTTCTATAGAAAATTTTATTTCTCGACTTTTTTTCTTGAATTGAAAAAAACCTGTGAAATACTCAGAAATATATATATTTTGTTACAATATGTTCTATTTGAATTTCTTAAATTGAGAAAAATCTGAGAAATACCCAGTAATATTTTCTGATTTTATTATTATTTCTTAATTACTCAATTCAATATCTTCTACTGAAACTAGATAGTAAATCTATAAATTTATTCTTTCCACCAGTTTCCATGGAAATTTCTTTTGGCAGTGATATACTCATCATGTTTTTTGACTGCTTAGTAATGATTTCTTTCTCAAGAATTTATTCACAACCTTCCTGTAACAACTTCTTTAGAAATGAATTGACAGTTTTGCCTGATTTCACTGTAGTGTCAATGAAATTTCCTTGTAAATTAGTAAAATATTCATTCACATCATAATCATGGTTTCCTTGTAGCACATGTGTGTTCATATCTGTGTGTGTTTGTTTTTGAGGTGTGCTGTGAATGTAGCTTCCAGTGTATGTTTTCTTTGTTTCCTCATTCTGTATTATTTCCCGTTTTACTGAATTTCCCCTCCCATGTGATATTGCAAAGTGTGAAACAATTTATCTCAAAAGTAAACTAATGAAAACAGATGCAGTTAATTCAAATGCTTTCAAAAACAGATTCTTTCAACAAAACCCTAATGTCGTATTTAGGTGCAAATCCACTATGTTAGAATTGCACAATGAGGATAGGTTTCACTGCACATGGCATTCAAAGGAAAATCAATTTAAAATCTTTCCAAAGTAATGAAATCTAGGCATGGACAACACCTGGCGCACTCTGCAGACTCTGCTCATTCATAAATCAGTCCCTGCTTTGAGACAATTACTGATGGTAAATATTTTCTTAGAAAACACAGACTCTACGGAAATCCTGTTGGTATTACTGTGGAATTGAGTTCATTGTATAAATAGTAATGAGAAATTCTCAAACTAATTTGTCATGCATAGTTCCATTTCTTACAGTTTTGTCTCCCAGGTTTTGTGCAAGAAGTCTATATTTTTTTATGGCAGGTATTTTTCTTGGAAGTCAATTACATGATTCTTGTGCAATTGTATGTAAATTCAAATGCCATGACGGTAATGGAAGGGAAAACATTATCTTTCTCAAGAGCGCCAGAAATATTGTAGGGTAATACAGTATAAAATTCTTAAGAGAAATTTTCCCCAGTGCAAACATGAGTTTGGGTTAGGAAGGGGTTAGCTACTGAGTTTTGTGTGCCTGTCATTTGCATTTATTTAATGTAATTTTTAAAAATTAAAATTTTTAAAAATTATGCCATTAAAACCTCTGGCAGGGTACCCCGAGTCACCACACCAAATTTTTTTGAAATCGGAAAAGCAGGCTGGGAGAAAAATCTGGACAGACAGACAGACATTTCTCCTAAGCTTTTCCTAAGCTTGTTATAAATTACTCATTTATTTATATAGATATATTGAAATTGTCTATTATTCATATGGAGAAATTTTCAGTAAAAATTTGCAGACAAACAAATATTAAATATGTTCAGACAATAAATTTAACAGTTTGTTGAATTTATTATTTGAACATTTCCTAAGGGAACTACTAGTACTCATCACTGAGGAAGAAATGGTTAAAATCGCCTAATTTTAACACCTACTGATTGACCATCAATTCTGACTAAAAGTATGATTCTTTGTAAAAATATAACTGATATAGTTACTAAAACTATATACCTTATACTAAATTTCTATAAAATAATACTTTGAAGACAGAAAGGTAAAACTAATGGGCAACCATTCTGAAATCTGTTGGTTTACTTTCTTGCTCTGGCATGGGCAGCATTTAATATTACACAGTTTGATTGTGAACCTGACAGCTACAATAACAGTGTCAAAACCCATGGAGATCTCAGATGTTTATCTTCGCTGTTACTCTGCTATTGACTCCTTGGTGGACATCTCATGGTTGTTATTTCTAACCATGGAACCTTGTACTCGAAAACCTCTCCATATATTCTCTATATGCTGCTTGTTATCACATACTTGATTTCATTCTATGGGAAATTTTGTCACTGCAGAGCATTCCAATACAATAATACACTCCAACTGCCCCAATGTATGGTCCCAGCTCATTGTGGTATGGATTGGTCAGCGATGACCCCACACAGCTCAAGAACAGCGCATATTAGTAGAATGGATTTGTAGTGTATGACACACCTACAGTAATGTCCTAAATAATCGACTTCTTAACCACAGCAGAATTATGGGTAATTTTTCAGGATATCGGAAAACTCAATTATTTAGGGCATTACTGTATTTTCATCCATTGGTTGATTGCGTTACTTCAGACCGTGATCATTTGACCCAAATGCACTGGAGTGGTCCCGATAGCATGCGTGACGTTAATGAAGTCATGCATGAAAACCAAACCATTACTACAAAAATGATTGCGTTTTGAGTTGATAACTAACTAGCATGGAAACCAAACAGAAACAATTATTTTATACTAAATAATATTTACTGTTGGTGTGTCATAAATACACAAACCCACAGACGTACATGCACTGTGAAGGGCTCTCGTTACAACCTTGCACCACAACAAACTTGTCTCATAACGTTCACCACATTCACACGCTTTGGGGTTCTGTCTATGTCTCATTATAATAGACCATTCCAAATTTGTACATTTATAACTGAGTGGGAGATCCATTCAGTATAGAAATGGTTAAATAAAGGATAGACTATTGACCCTATCTATATACAAATATTTCTATGATCTTTGCCAGTCTCGTGAGGTTAACCCTTTGAGTGCCAGGGGCCGATCTAATCGGCCCTAAACCTACACAATAAGTCTGTTAAAGAATATAATAAAATATATTAAAATTGTAAACAATTGTGGAAAAAAAATAAAAAAATGTTAGGCCAATGCATTCTCTTATATATGCGAGGCGACCTATGGTCGACTCGCATATATAAGAGAATGCATTGGCACAGGGTATATGGGTTGATAAAACAAATCGGACCTGGCACTCAAAGGGTTAAGAAAAAGTGGCTCTGGACATGGACATGCATCGATCCACAGTAAACAAGGCCTGATATGCGAGTCTTGGTTACACTATTATAGGCGATTGTGGGTATTACGTCTCAAGTAGTCTATGAATATTCACGTTATATCTACGATCTGAGATATTACGATGCGTCCTTTACTCTTTGTGTTATCAATTACGAGCGGATAGTCATACCCGATGGAGAACACGGAAGGCTTGGGTTCATTTCTCCATAAACGTCAGTGTTATTCACGGCGTTATCCGGGATATATGAGTTATTTATGGAAATAGCCAGGCTGAAATCATCGGAGACGTCATTCCCTAATAGGCTGTCTCGAATCGTAGCTTTGATCACCACTATTGTTTTAAATTTCCGAGAGTTTATGTGGGCTTTGGTCTGTAATCATTCTTGAAGTCTCAATTTTCTAAAACACTCTTGTGCTTTTAGTTGATATAAAACATTAAAGGGACAAGGTCTTCAAAGTGGGTTCATGTGAAATACGGTAAATTTTATAAAAGTCTGTAAAACAACTATTATCAACAAGTACATGAAAAATTAGATTGACTTTGTTCTTATTTTCATTATTAATATCTCTCCAGTAATGAGATTTTGTGTATCAAGACAATTGCTTTGTATACATTGCTTTTAAAAGGGAATTTGTACCGGTCAATGTCCAATTAGTCCGATACCAAAGTTTAATAAAAATTAGATGTTAAACATTGATATGGTCAATGCATTGAAGACTTTTCTGAAAATAAGACTCTTTCTATAAATGTCAAACAAATTAAAAAAATATTTAAGTTCAGATATTTGTTTTTATATGATGATAGTTAAGTGTTTACATTCTTCAAGTGGGTGTAGCATCTGAGGTCTGAATCTGAAAAAAATACTTAAGATGTCTTTAAAAATGATATTATTTGAAGTATTTACTTGATCAATACTTGTAATCAATAACCAAATTTAAGATGTCAGATTTGTAATCAATATTTTAAAACTAATGTCGAAATTACAATCAATATCCTACTGTTGATACAGGGACCACTATAACCACATTAGTTTTTCTTATTTCCTCATAATCAAGTTACGTCAAGATTAATTTCTACTGTGATCAAACACCTCATACCACACCACCTGCCGATAACAAAACTCCTGCAACGGAATTGGCTGTGGTGACATATTCTCTGAATTTTTTTTCTCAGTTGTTTTGTGTCTGACTCATTCAATGCATCACTGTCCCCACCGTGGTGCAGCAATTAAAACTCATATTCACTTTGTTCCATTCCGTAAATTTAATTTGACTTCCCAGTTACGCATTGTATGTTCTCAATCGGAAATTATTTTTGATGCTGAAATCCTGCTGTTTTTTCTCAGTTGAATCGTGCGAAATTTGATTACATGTTTGGTTTTTTAGACATCATGTTGTGAAATTTGTCATCTGTTGTTACCTTGGTATTAAATAGAAGAGTTATTAGAATTAAGGCTCAACACTCTGCTCTTCTTTGTATTACTTGAAAAAAAGAAGAGAGTTCTTGAAAAAGTTAACTTTATGACACATATACTATATGGTAGCTGAAGTGATGTCTGAGACTCACTGATTTTCAATGATGAAGATTCCCAGCTTCTAAAATTATGATGAAGGTACACAGGTTGGAAAATCATTTCTGGATTTTTTTTTCTTCACACATGGTCCTAATGTAATATCCCACCCTAAGGACGGCTTCTCAGAAAAAAGTAATGTACATATATTCTCCAACATATTCATTCTCAGAAATTTACGGGACTAGAGTAGGATGTAACAAAATAGCATATTTCTGCGAATGCAGCCACTTAACGTTAATACCGAGAGTTCAGTTGCACTGACAGGTAATAGGTCAGTGCATTGAGAAAAAATAAGATCATTATTTTCAATGGTCAGTCCGTGGTCTAATGATTGAATCCAACCCACGCGTTTATTGATAGGATTGACTAGAATCACTATTCCCGAGTGAAAGAATCTGGTGGCATATAAAAAGGGGGAATCTAATCACTCCAATTTCTCTCCCCTCAACGCCAAGTCATTCAACTTCAAGTCATGCCATAACTTTAGCCCTGTTGACACGCATCCTGTATTTCCCAGATCATTGCTTCAGCACATTGCTAGAAGTGCGATCATTGTGTGTCCTGGGAAAGAGATGATTGCACAGATTGCAGATCCACGAAAATATGCTGTCACATGCATCACAGACAGGACTTCCTGCGTAGTATGATATCAATCTTCCTGACTGTAGTCAAAGGAAGCCATTCCTGTAAGGCTTGATGTATCCAAGATGTCTCCCTGATAACCCTCAAAATTCAAGTTCATGTGAAAAGTACATCTTCCCATGGAAACACTTGTAAAATGAAATTTATAAAGTAAACTCACATTTCAGATTTTGATGATATCACATTGTAGCATGTGCTAGACTTGTGCCCATGTGTGCTATTTCACTTTTATGAAGGTTGTTGACCACTTTAGTGTTTCAAGTGTTTCTTCTCAACATGCCATAACTCACCTTTCTTGTGTTTATATACATCCCTGGAGGCTGCCATGTTTCTTCCTGCATGACACCGATACCACTTGCCCATCCAAGCACCACTGGTGCCACATGGTCACTTCCTTCCTAGTCAAGTACCACCAGTGCCACATGGTCTTTTTCTGCCCACAATTTTAGGCCATAATAACCAAATTGACTTTGTTTCTGCTTACCTACCTACCGGTACACTCTCATTGGCTTTCCAGAGAATTTGTTTTTAAATTTCCAATCAGGATGATATATTCTTGAATAGATTATTTAAAATGTATTAAAAACCTTTTCTCATGTAGCTTGAAAATAAGCTATATAAGTTCTTTTTTATGCAATTTAGTTTAGATAAATAGATCAAATTTTTAATCTCAACAATTATTAAACATAACGACAAACCCATTAACATGTTGGCTTAAACGTAAATGGTTCCATGGAGACTGCTACTATAAGTTAACTGGTAGTGGTGTCCATACCACATAAATAACAACAGAAACCACATAAATAACTACTGAAACCACAAATATTGTAGGTTTACTCACCAATAGATGCCAAACGATCCCATTGATCGATTTTATGTATAATTAAAATGGCTTGAGATACAATGATTCCAGCATCCTGATCAATGGGTGGAGGTTCAATTTGAATTCTTGCTAGGACACTCCAATTCACCAGGACCTCTTCTGTATGTCCCTGTCCCTATCTTATACGCGATATGCTTGTACCTGTATAGTACTCTTCGTCATCTAAGTTGGTGAAAACGTAATTGTATTTACCTATGAGGTAACTCGTAGTTGGCACCAGCGATGAAACACTGATAAATTCCATCCCAGTTGCCGACTACGAGTTATCTCATAGTAGCCTTATGACATGTTTCAGCATCATATAACCCGATGTAAAATATCAACTACTGTCGGCAAAACATGCAATACCATGTTTGCGTATGGGATGGACTTACCCATTGGTTTTCGTCAGTGCATGAACGTTATAACACACGTGTCGTTCTGTGTATTTATGCTTTACCTCTGAAAGAAAGTGTTCAATTTTCTGGAAGTTCTGCTCCTTATGCCCTTGAATGCTTCTGCCGATTCTGAGGTGGTGGCATAGAAGTAATCTGGCCCGTCTTGCTTTTGTGCCTAGCTGAAAAAAGCTGGTATTTGCATCGGGATATTGGCTCTTCTGAAGTTATTGCCCCATTGCACTTTGGTTCCTCCAGCTCCACAGCGCGCTGTTATCTTATTGCTCCGTTCTTGCATGAGGTCAACAATAATTATCGTTCGAATGTTTTTCTCTCATTTCCCCATTCTGATATTAGTTTACGTACTAGATCATGATTGTGTTTCTTTTACGATAACATTGATGTTTTTCCAACTTTTTCTTTGCAATCTTGCGTTATCATGATGCACGAGACGATTGCACAATGTTCCCTTTCATTAGAAGAAAAACAATTAATTTTATCTGAATCAAGACGAGAAGAAAGTATTTTGCCAATTACAAGTAAAGACATGTTTATTTGTGTGTAGGAACATTCATCGCTGCACCCTCGTCATTCAGAACAGAAAAAAATTGGCATTGTATTAAGATTGCTTTGATACAAACTAAAACACGGCTCAGTCTGATTGTAGATTGGGATTAATTAGGCGAAAATATGACTTCTTGTTCAAGATAGACACGATATAAACATAAAAATAATCTGCTTTGTTAAAACATCCGTACTTTCTTAACAGTAGCATTATCCTTTGCAAAAAAATCAATTTATACTTCTATTTTTTCATCTCATCTGTCTTTCGCTGGGAAACATCTGGAGCAAGCAAATATTTTCATATTAATACTGCCTCCTGTTATATTCTATTGTAAGTTGTACAGTAATGCCCTAAATAATTGACTCCTTAACCACAGCATAATTATGGGTAACTTTTCAGGATTTAGTCGGAAATATGGCCTGTTGCCATTCATCGGAAAGCTCTCAGTGAGAGCTTTCCGATGAATGGCAACAAGCTATATTTCTGACTAAATCCTGAAAAGTTACCCATAATTCTGCTGTGGTTAAGGAGACGATTATTTTGGGCATTACTGTATTCTGGTTTCAGCCAGGCCTGAGAATATGGTGCCGGACATCTGCAGAATGAGGTTCCAGAGGGTGAATTTAGTGATGCTATCCTTCACATCGTGCTAGCATTACCAAATTCATCCTGTGGAGACCTCATCTTATATTGGAGACCTAGACCAGACGGTGAAGATGATGATGTGCACCCTTTGGGCACCTCAATTATGCATTGTGTAGTCTGAAATTTGGGGATATAGAGAAACTAAACTAAAAAAAAACTGCTAAAGAATCTAAAAAACTTAATAAAGATACTTTCCAGAAGATGATGAGTTCTATAAAGCAGAATGAGGTTCCCGGAAGGTGACTTTAGTGATGCTAGTTCGCTGTCACTATTGTCTTTATCATAGTCATCAAAACCATAATTATGAAATAAATGAATTGAAAATCCAATATAAAAAGATAGTGTCTTTCATATACCTGTTCTTACTCCATTTTATACGGCACTAGTAATCTGAAAATCTAACTGCCTGGAAATATAGGATTTTATGAAACTTCATGTGAACAAATTTTCACGCCAAATCTCTTCAGACTCTGAAATTTCAGTTATAAGTTCTCATGGTTCTCAGAAAATCGCAGAAAGCTTTGTTGGTTCTTCACATATTGCTGCATATCACATGAAACGTTCTGCTTCATCTCATTATTGAGTTTTAATCATGTCCCTAGTTACAACATTGAATTTCTTTGATTTTCTCCTAGTTTTTCAGAAGGGTTTTCCAGAATTAGACTTTCTTATGTTCATCAAAGCTTAGTGATTGATGTTTCGTTAAAGGCTCATTTGCAGAACTGCAATTTGTTAGAGAAAATGTTTTCTAAGAACTCTTTGAATCCAGGTGGAAACTCAGTGGATAAACTTTGAAGTATAATTCACTAAATTTGTTATGTGTTATATGGTCCCTCAGCATGACATCACATCACATTAACATAGCTTCCAATCTGGCTAATGTAGTTAAATGTACTCACTAAAGGCTTCTAGTACATATGTTTCCCATACTCTATGTCCACAAATCACCATGACTCCCTATTTGATGTGGCTATGTGCTCTAAACTGCCCTATTTAAGACTTATTTATGAGTAATGATCAACCAAAATCTTTTGAAACTTTCTCTAAACAAAAGCGCTGCATGTCTCGTTAGAAGGTGATTATGGCAGCGGTGTGTTTATATGATCCATGGAGTCTGGACAGATTGACTCAATCCATATGACTAAATACATCATTGTGCCTTTGGTGTTTAGTTCGAGCTACAATTCCATCTGCATTGAAGACTGCAAAGCGCTATGTATCGTACTAGTTTTTCTTCACGTTCAGCTTCATTTAAGACATCCCATAGTATTCAAACTCTGTATTATATTATGTATATTTTATTAGTAGAAACTATTGAAAAGAGAATGCAATTAAATTTTTATAATTCTCAAAGCTATCTCTTGGAAAAAAATAATTGAAATGAAAAATGATGTTTTATTGTTTAAATAAAGTTTTAATTTCAATTAAGGTCTGTACTAGGAAGTGAGCTCTGTTCCAATCACAACACCTATCTAATTAGTTTTTTCAAACACCAGAGTTTGGCTAAGAAATGCAGGGGACTTTTTTTCCCATAAGAATGAGGATATATCAATCATGTTTTAGACATTTTTAGGCCATTAAAGTAATAGTATGCATTTTCAGTCAGCCTATATACTTATATAAGAATCCGCATATCCTAGCAAAATTGAAAAAAGATAAATTTAGTTTTTGAACCTACAATTGGTGTCTCGTACTAAATCATGTGTTATGAGCTTTATAAGTTAAATTTCATAGCAGGTGGAGGAGGCAAGTTGTAGCCTCTCTCCACACTCGAGAATCAGCATACTTGTATCCTAGCAAAATTAAAAAAGAAAACTCTCTATTTGAACATTTCTTTTGGTGTTTAAACCCTTTCATAATGGGAGCAGTGCTGGTGCAGCATTAGCAGTGCATTTTCTTACATATGCGAGTCGATCTCTCATAGGGAGTCTCGCATATATAAGAGAAATTAGAGAATGCACTAGCTTACAAGATCAAGGTAAAAATTGTTGGGCCAATGCATTCTCTTATATATGCGAGGTGCCCTATTGGAGACTTGAATATATAAGAGAATGCATTGGCACAGGGGATTTCGCAAAATTTCATGAAGCTCCAGTCATGAATGGGTTAAATAGTGTTATTATGGCTGGGTTCCGGACCAGGGGGACAGGGAACGACAGTAATGCTCTAATTAATCGACCTCTTAACCACAGCAGAAATATGGGTGTTGCCATTCATCGGAAAGCTCTCGCCGAGAGCTTTCCGATGAATGGCAACAAGCCATATTTCCGACTAAATCCTGAAAAGTTACCCATAATTCTGCTGTGGTTAAGAGGTCAATTAATTAGAGCATTACTGTAGTAGTTTCTGCTCATCCCACCTTGGCCTTATTCTGCACATGGCGATTGCTTATTCTAAGAATTCTCCTGTGAATACACAGAATAATCTATTTGGTTAACTTAGTTTTGTAGGAGTCTGACTTCTCGCTACAGTCACTTGGGAATTCGCGGGCAGTCACGCTGTCCTCAGATCAAAGGTCATCGTGACCGAGACGAGACAACCACAGGCCCTCAATATGAGAACAGATTGATTATTGGTGTGAGCCATCACCCAACATGACATGTCACATTTCCAGACAGAACCGGATTCATTATTCATACATTTCACAACTGCAACATGCGGCCAAAATTAAATAATCTTTCTCGTTTTACCCAATTATTGTGGCCGAAAAGTAGAATTTCATTTGCTAATATAGAGCATGTCATTAAAATTAAGTCCAGTTTCATGTCAATGTCGCCAGCAACAGGCATTGTACAAAGGAATCCTTGCTTAATATGGGAATGCAATGCCATATTGCCCGCGATTTGTTAAGATTGGCTGGATTAGTCATCACGTACATATTTGCTGCTCTGTGATTAACTGAAGGGTTCCTTATTAAATATAATTTCGCCTCCTTTCATTTTCATTTGATATTTGTGTTTATTTTTAACCCTAGTTGCCTGACATTTCTAATGGAATATATCGCATCATCTGATTGGGATTATCTTTTCAGTTTTATTCAATTTCTTTGAAGAAAGTTGAATAGTTTGAAAATTAAATCATTTTGACTGCATTTTGATTAAGTTCATAACCAACAAGTTTGAAGATAATTTTACTTCAAATGTTTCGATAATAGCTGCTTAAAAATAAGGCAAGAGTTATTCCTGTAATAACCACCCCAATATTATATATAGCCTGGTTTATAAACATTTAGTGGGAAAAAAATGTAGATTCAGAGTGGAAAATAATTATTTAATACAAATTTAAAGAGATACTGTTCACTAAATCTGGTCATTTATGGGACCATCTCCTTTTATACTCAACATAATATACGCAACATATATTCTGTTGAGTATAATAGGTGATGGTCCCATAAATAGCCGGATTCAGTGTAAAGTACTCCTTGGTTACTTCCTCTGCAATTGACAAACAGTGGAACTATATTTTATACTAGTTTCGCAAAACTTTTTGAAAACGATATCTTTTATTTCAATTATAAAAGTCAGCTGAGATCAATTCAGAGTTTAGTGTGCCTCTCATTTGCAAAATGAGGTCCCCAAAGGGTGAATTTAGTGACGCTATCCCACATAGTGGGCTAGCATCACTAAATTCACCCTCGGGGGACCTCATTCTGAGTGGCCTCATCTGCTATGGGAGACATAGACTCAGATTTAAGTTCCCAAATGGTGAATATTGTGATGTACACCCATTGGGAACCTCGATTATGCAGTGTGTTGTCTGCCAATTTGGGGATATAGAACAACTAAACTAAAAAAGAAATAGAATCTATGTGAAGAAGTTCTATAGAAATTTTATAATAAAGAAACTTTCAAGAGAAGATGGGGCCTAAGCAGAATGAGGTCCCCAGGCCCGCTATGCATGATAGCATCAATAAATTCACCCTCCAAGGACCTCATTCTGCAAGTGACAGGCACAGTAAACTCAGGCTTGCTTTCCATAAACCAGTTTAATAGAAATGAAGGGGGAGAGCAAAATAAAAGACTTCTATTCAGATAGAGATTCAACTATTAGAGCTCCAGTTCGCGTATCATGTCATATAAGTTCCACATTTTCCCTCCCAAAACAATGCCCACTGTCGATGACCATAGCTGTTAATTAACAATGTCTTCTGACTACATCCTGGTCTTAACTTACACTTCCAATTGTTCTTTGTTGAAGAAATTATTAATAATATTTAAAAATAAAAATTCTAAATTCTAAAAATTAAGCAAAATGTTTGTGTTTTATCGTTTATTTTGAGATATTTGCGTGTGATGTTTCCCTGTTTGCTGCATGATAACATATTGTTCATTTTTACGTTTCTGAGTGTGCTTTATGATTGTTATTTATTTAAGTTGCCATACAGACATTTCACTCCCGAAACATCAAGCATATTGTTGACGATCGATTCATTCCATTCAGTTCATTGAATGTCATTTCCGTGTTTTACCGTTCATTTTAAATATCATTTTATTCACATCATTGCATCTGAAATTTATCAGAATGTTTCCAAATTCTTATACCGCATGTACCGTACTATTCATTTGAATTATTTCAAATTTTTCAAATTTATTATATATGCATGAATATAGATCCGATCATTTTAGTTATTATTTTTACTCACAATTTTTATTTCTGCCGATAACAATAAATAATTACATGTGTATGTGTAATGCAAAATGGTGGAATGATACTCAATAATAATTTAATAGTCTCCATGATTAATGATCTGTTCCTATACCTATAAAGAGGATGATGGTTTCAAGTATTTCCCGAGGTTACAGTAATGCCCTAAGTAATCGACCCCTTAACCACAGCAGAATTATGCACTGAGAGCTTTCCGATGAATGGCAACAAGCCATATTTCCGACTAAATCCTGAAAAGTTACCAATAATCCTGCTGTGGTTAAGGGGTCGATTATTTAGGACATTACTGTATATGAGGCTTGAAGATGTACTTAGAGTCATGGGTCATATATTAAAAAAAACTGGTGTGCATTGCCAAAATGTCTTACGCCCAGAAAAACATAATATTCGGCACCCTTAGAACCCTCACAAAACAACCACTGGTACAAACAAAATTTCTTCTAAGAATATTTGCCACATGCTCTCTGTGGTTTAATGATATCTACGTATTAACCCTTCCATGACTGGAACTTCCTGAAATTTCATGAAAGCCCTGTGCCAATGCATTCTCTTATACATGTATATGGGAGCCTCGCTTATATAAGCGAATACATTAGCCTAACAATATTTACATTGACCTTGTATGCCAGTGCATTCTTTTATATATGCTAGTCTCCCAATGGGAGACTCGCATATATAAGAGAATGCACTGGCACAGTATCTTTGATCCTGCAGCAGCGCAGCTCCATTCATGAAAGGGTCAATAGAAAATCAGTGAAAATTCAATTACCCAGCTAGTTGCATCACTTGAAATAATGGGGAAATTAGAAGGGTATGTTTTGCATAGGTGGCAGTTTTGAAACCATCATCTTCTTTGTAAATTTCCAGAAGTCGGTTCATTGAGAATGAAGAATTAACTAGTAATGCCCTAAATAATTGACTCCTTAACCACAGTAATGTTTTCAGGATTTAGTCGGAAATATGGCTTGTTGTCATTAATCAGAAAGCTCTCACTGAGAGCTTTCCGATGAATGGAAACAAGCCATATTTCCGACTAAATCCTGAAAAATTACCCATAATTCTGCTGTGGTTAAGGAGTTTATTATTTAGGGCATTACTGTAACTTGTATGAACAATTAGCAATATACTCGAATCTGGATTGAAATGTACTCAATATGTTGCATGGCTTCATACAGTATTTTGTACATTTATATCTTGTATAGGTCTAACACCAAATGAGCATGCCGTCTCGCCTCTGGAACATGGCCGACCTTTACTGCCACCGGGAAATTGTCATGGCAAGGTCGATGAAATAGACAATCATGTCGAGGCGATGAACCGCTTATCGTTGGTTCTACGACGAAACCAAGTGAATGGATCCGCCTCTTCTGAAGAGCTCAAGGACTTATTGCATAATAATAGTTGCCATGCAAACGGCATGCCTATGTGTAGTTGCTATGACGATCCAAGGTCGAAACAAGTCAACCCGTACCATACAGGTAACGTAATAATAGCTTCAAAGATAGGGTCTCTCTTCAGGACATAGATTTCAACAACAGTATTGTTTTGATGAAACAAGGTTATAGTATTCCATAAAAGTGTCACACATATTCAAATTAAAAGTTATGAAAATGAGAGATTTTAGTATAGTCCAAAAAAAAAAACTCTGCTGAACAGTGGAGTATTTGAAACAAAATAGTAACTTTGAATTATCTGCATTGTTTTAGTGTGTGGAAACATTTGAAAGGAAAACCAATTTTAGTGACAGAATCTTCTGTTCGTTTCTGTCATCAGTTCAGAATATTATAGCATCTAATCAAAATAAAAAATTGCACCGAAGAGTGACCCTGTCTTAAATAGTCCTAAGGATGACATCTCACAACCGGAATTCAGAATTTATTATAAAGGAAGATATCTGTCCAGATAAATGGTCCTTGCGATAATTATTGAATTTACACGAAATACCAATTAACCCTTTGAGTGCCAGGTCCGATTTTTGTATCAACCCATATACCCTGTGCCAATGCATTCTCTTATATATGCGAGTCGACCATAGGTCGCCTCGCATATATAAGAGAATGCATTGGCCTAACAATTTTTTATTTTTTTATTTTTTACAATTTTAATATATTTTATTATATTCTTTAACAGACTTATTGTGTAGGTTTAGGCCGGTAATATCGGCCCCTGGCACTCAAAGGGTTAAATACAAATATGATGGAAGTTATCTTTGTTCAATCCAAATAACTTCTGAATTCTGGACTTGAATTTCTATACCATAGCATGCTTGAAGTATTTGATTAGAGATCTAGCTCAATACATTGTTAGAATAATACCTGTAGCTACTAGAATGATGATTTTCTAACCATCCTATTTGTTGTAATTTGTATATCTTCACTATGATAACACTATGATTAACCCTTTACCCAACAAACCGGCCAAAACCGGCCAAATAAGGCTTCAACAGCCTAAAATATCTTCGGTCTGTCTCAATAGAACCATACACATATGGATATCATTGGAACCAGCTCCTTGACCACATTGTGATAGTTACAGTTATGTCCTGTGCCAATGCATTCTCTTATATATGCGAGTCGACCATAGGTCGCCTCGCATATATAAGAGAATGCATTGGCCTAAAAAAAATCTTTTTTTACCATTTTTTCTTACATTCTTTAACAATTTTATAATTGTTAATGTGTTAAGCCAATGCATTCTCTTATATATGCGAGGCGACCTATGGTCGACTCGCATATATAAGAGAATGCATTGGCACAGGGCCATTCTGTTGGGTAAAGGGTTAATCAGATTCACTTCTGCAGTCCTTGTAGCAAAGCGTAAACCAGTGAAAACACTTTGTTCATTAACCCTTTTATGGTGCTAGTTCAGCATTAAAGATCCTGTGCCAGATATAAGAGAATGCACTGGCTTACAAGGTCATGATAAATATTGTTAGGCCTATGTATTCTCTTATATATGCGAGGTGCCCTATGGGAGACTCACATATATAAGAGAATGCAGTGGCACAGGGTTTTCGTAAAATTTCAGGAAGCTCCAGTCATGAAAGGGTTAAATGATCTATAATGAGAATATTGACAGACCTACCTCTAATGCCCTAAATAATTGACTTCTTAACCACAGCAGAATTATGGGTAACTTTTCAGGATTTAGTCGGAAATATGGCTTGTTACCATTCATCGGAAAGCTCTCATTGTGCGCTTTCCGATGAATGGCAATAAGCCATATTTCCGACTAAATCCTGAAAAGTTACCCATAATTCTGCTGTGGTTAAGGAGTCGATTATTTAGGACATTACTGTACCTGAATATTAGAGCCATTGAGCTGCAGTGTCATTGTTTTTATGTTGTATTTCCTCCATGTGGTAGGATATGGTGAATATCTTGTTAGCGAACCATTGCAATAAGGCACATGTTTTGCTTTGTGTGGGAGCAATGCAAAAATTAATGTGGCCTCCAGGTGCAGAAAGTACATAGTTCCCAGTCAACTTATGTCGCACATCATTCACGAAAATGTCAAAAACGTTTTTCAATATGGGCCTCAAGGACTCTTCCGTGGAGAAAGGGAAAAAATATCAGGTCATTCTGCTTGTAACGCTCATAAAAGTTAAAAAAGGTAGATTGTGCTATTTCGGAAAAAACAATTGACTATCAAAAAGCGGATTTACAAACAGTGAAGCCATTGTCTGGAGACATGTAATCCAATTATAATCTCGATTATATAGACGGCACACGATGCAACCTAAACACGTCGCAAACAATGTTGATTTGTTGTCGCTAATCTAATCTGCACTCTTATTGGAACTGACTCAAGGAATTGAGCGCTTTTTTCCTTGGCTGCACTTGAGCAAATGCACGTGGTGAAAACATGTTGCGTTGTTGTTATATCATTAATATCGCATGATGAGCATTACAACATGGCTTTCTCGTCAAGAAAACGACCAAAAAATTAACTCGCATTTTATTGTAGTCGTGGGAAAGAAACCTTGGTGCAAAATCGGAATATAAGGAATATGCGGCATGTTTAATTGTTTTTGTTAGTGCACAGTCCTGATAAGCTGCAAGTCTGAGTTTAGTGTGCCTGTCATTTGCAGAATGAGGTCCCCAGAGGGTGAATTTAGTGACGCTATCCCGCATAGCGGGCTAGCATCACTAAATTCACCCTCTGGGGACCTCATTCTGCTTAGGCCTCATCTTCTCTGGAAAGGTTCTTTATAATCAAATTTCTATAGAAACTTCTTCACATAGATTCTATTTCTTTTTTGGTTTAGTTTCTCTATATCCCCAAATTGGCAGACGACACATTTCATAATAGAGGTTCCCAATGGGTGTACATCACAATATTCACCATTCGGGAACTTCAATCTGAGTCTATGTCTTCCATAGCAGATGAGGCCATGCAGAATGAGGTCCCCCAGAGGGTGATATTCTCTCTCGGGGACTGTCAGGGACATCATTCTGCAAATGACAGGCACACTAAACTCAGGCTTGGATAAGCTGCTGATTTAGTTGGAAGATAGTTTGTATCAGATGAGATGTTTATTTGTACAAGTTGCATTTCTCTTGCATCAGGTTTTAGTTGCCTTGAGCTATAATCATGGTTTAGAGTTATCTCCCATCTTTATCTACTACGTCTAGACCACCACCCAGGGAGCGATCATATTGTTTTCTTTCTATTTCGATTATTGTAGTGCATAGCTTCAAGTGTGACATAACTCCAAGATCAACACGACTCTCCTGTGATTCTGAGCTAAAAAAGTTGATTTGGTATTTGCAATAGAGAGTTTATTTGAGTTGTAGACCACCTAGTGTGATATCATTTGCTTTAACTCTTGAAGCCATCAGCATTTCTATATGGTGCACAGGAGAAGTCCTGATTAATTAAACCTTCTTGTGCATCAATGACTAAACTAAAACTACAGCTTTCTTCTGATGGACAAGTACACATGTTTTATATTGCTAATATAACATTACCATGTCTCATATTTGATTGAAAATCAGATTAAATTTTCTCCCTGACTTTGAAATCTATCTTACTGCATGGCGTAATCAATTTTCATGAGATTGGCTTGTACTTTGGTCACAGAGGAGTTATTAAGCTCATGATACCTGATCAAAACGCAAAGTTATAAACCAAAAATCGTTGCCGTGAGAAACTTTCATCAATAGATTCAGCTTTCGTGACTTCTGCTGCATTCGCGGCTATTCATATGAAAAATTAATACGTCCTACACTGACTCATCGTCCTGATAAATCGTTGAACAAGCAACATGTTTCTTCTGACAATCTGTTCTCGGAGACTTAGCTGATTGATACATTGTTTGCCTTTCAATTCCACGAATATGATTACAGACGTATTGTTGTATGTTCAGAAATTCCCTCTGTCTCCCACAAACTGTCCACGGCTGCTTTTAAAGAGGTCTCATAATGAAAATTGGCGAGAAATCGAACAAATTAGAAAGTACTCGAGAAATCAATAGCAAGGCAAAGAGTTAGTGACCTGTTCTGACCTTTACTGCCGTGACTGGCAACACATTTCCTGTGACGGGGAGGAGGATTTCGTTATTCCCTAATGGTTCGAATGGACATGAGATAGGGTTTCGTTTAGTTTCTTGTTTGTTAACCATTCAATTGCAATTGGTGATAGCAGAAGTTTGATGCAATATACAGTAATGCTCTAATTAATCGACTTCTTAACCACAGCAGAATTATGGGTAACTTTTCAGGATTTAGTCGGAAATATGGCTTGTTGCCATTCATCGGAAAGCTCTCAATTATAGCTTTCCGATGAATGGCAACAAGCCATATTTCCGTCTAAATCCTGAAAAGTTACCCATAATTCTGCTGTGGTTAAGAAGTCGATTAATTCATCTTGGTTTATCTGGAAATGCTTGTTTTCTTTGTCCGTCCGAGCAGCTATCTCCACCACCGGTTGATGAATCTCAATGAAATTTTGGTACTTGTATGGATGTTCACTACTATGAGGGCAATCAATTGAGTGTTGAATCATTTTTTTTCCGGTTTTCCATTCTAAGTTCATCCTGATGACGTTTTTGCACTTGTGTACACATCTTAGCAGCCACTTTCATTACTCGAGGCATCTAAAGTAAAGTTTGATTCTCAGAATAATTTTCTCAGAATAGTTTAAAATTTTCAGATTACCGTTAAAGCAGAATTAATTGTGATCTATACCTCAGATGTTTCATAATTTTATAAAACTCTAACCAACGACTTATTTTCTGCCTAATGTTACCTTCATGCAAATATTTTAATAACCATCATCAGTGTTCCATGGAATTGCAGTGACTACACTAAGAGATGTATTCATATTCCAGTAAAGTATGCATTAGCACAGAAATGGTTTGAAACTTCGTTTTCCCCAATATATGTGTCCTACAATATCGATTTGAATTTTCTGTCAAAGAAAAGGAAACTTTTCTATATTTCAACCTTTGAATGTTGGTAGCATACAGGTGAGAAAAATGCTTAAATGTTCAAAGGGTTGACTTATTTTTCCTCTCCAGATTATAAGTATTATACACGAGAATGGTAAATAATTTGGTTTTCTATATTTTGTAGGCAATATACCGATACCTGTGCCACCGCCTTCATTACCACCTGCCCCACCACCGCCACCTCCCATAGAAGACATTCCACAGCGGACGCCGCTCACCCCACAGCGACATAAATCATTCGGACCCTCGACAAGAGGCAACTACAGTGAGGTGGAAAATGCATCAACGCTCATCCGACAGCACCATCCCAATGGCTGTGCAAACTGCTCGGATGCAAGCGACACAACGAGTGAGTTCGAACCTCACTATCTCGCTCAGACGCCAACTGGAAATGTTTTCATACCGCTCTCAGGAGGTGAGCGGTTACATTTATTTGTAGCTTAACCCTTTGATGACTGGAGCTTCTTCAAGTTTTGTGAAAACCCTGTGCCAATGCATTCTCTTATATAAGTGAGTCGCCATAGGGCGCCTCACATATATCAGAGATTGCATTTGCCTAATATTTACCCTGATCTTGTAAGCCAGTACATTCTCTTATGTTAGCGAGGCTCCCTATGGAAGACTTATATATATAAGAGAATGCACTGGCAAAGGGTCTTCAATGCTGCACCAGCACAGCTCTCATCATGAAAGGGTAATTTGGAAATTTAACTGAATAGACTCTCCCATTTAGTTATAAAGGTATGCCAGTGAATGGACTACAGTAATGCCCTAAGTAATCGACTCCTTAACCACAGCAGAATTATGGGTAACTTTTCAGGATTTAGTCGGAAATATGGCTTGTTGCCATTCATCCGATTACTTAGGGCATTACTGTACTTACCATTTGTAATGGACCCCGGTTCCTTAGTCCGTAAGGTGCATAGTGCACTTGGCTGTTCAGCGATGTCAAAGCATGGATTTTGTGGCTAAAATCTACTGGCAGTGAAATGATCCCCAGTGAAATTAAAGCCACATGGCAGTTTGCGTTCCAAATTACACCCAATATTATGCGTTTTTGAATTTTGCTCTGAATGGAAATTGGTTGATATGTTAATTTGAGACTATAGGTACTTCCCAGAAGATGAGGCCTAAGCAGAATGAGGACCCCAGAGTGTGAATTTTGTGATGCTAGAGTACTGTGCTGGATAGCATAATTAAATTCACCCTCTGGGGACCTCATTCTGCAAATGACAGACAAACTATTCTCAGGCTTGTTCATCAGATAATATTATAGAAGAACAAATATTTGATGAAGACTTGACGCATAAATTGAAACTTGGTAGAAACCAATATGATAACATATAATATCTCCGCAGTCATCTGCAGCATAAAAAAAATGATTTAATTTACTGAGCGTTGGCTATTGACTGTAGGATTTATTGTGAGATGAAATTTCTGAAAAATAATAGAAGTTTGCGATCAAGATTGATGATATGGGAAATTTAAGGAAGCTTAGTAGATCCTCCATCAATCATCCGTCTGTCATCGAGGCTGTGTAGAATAGAAAGGTCGATTCTCATCTTCTCCTTAACACGGGGACTAGCTTCTCCCTAAAGTGTGCGACTTCTCCCTATTATTGTCCCACGGAGAGTTAACTTCTCTCTCATATACAGTAATGCCCGAAGTATATGACCCTTTAACCACAGCAGAATTATTGGAAATTTTTCAGGATTTAATCGGAAATATGGCTTGTTGACATTCATCGGAAAGCTCTCACCGAGAGCTTTCCAATGAATGGCAGCAAGCCATATTTCAGAATAAATCCTGAAAAAATTCCCTTATTTCTGCTGTGACTAAGGGGTCGATTATTACTGTACTATTGGCTGTGTAGAATAGAAAGGTCGATTCTCATCTTCTCCTTAACACGGGGACTAGCTTCTCCCTAAAGTGTGCGACTTCTCCCTATTATTGTCCCACGGAGAGTTAACTTCTCTCTCATATACAGTAATGCCCGAAGTATATGACCCTTTAACCACAGCAGAATTATGGGAAATTTTTCAGGATTTAGTCGGAAATATGGCTTGTTGACATTCATCGGAAAGCTCTCACCGAGAGCTTTCCAATGAATGGCAGCAAGCCATATTTCAGAATAAATCCTGAAAAATTTCACTTATTTCTGCTGTGACTAAGGGGTCGATTATTACTGTACTATTGGCAATGAAAACATTATTAGTACCATTATTCAACAAACATTTAATTCTACATGGCCTATCGGATGTTTAGTTACTGCACAGTTATCCTTGGAAGCTGTGTTATAAGCTTCCCATAGTCAAACCGTGTCATCGATCACGATGAATCCAATCCATGAAATATTGATCTCGATTCTTCGATCACCTCTAAGACGAGAAGCGGACCCTGTAATCCTCAAATGATTGTCCTCCTTTAAAGTGATTAAGCCTAATTTAGAAAGGAAGTCCACTGAGTATTTTCTGTCACGATTCAGGAAGAGTTCCTCAGTGGTAAATTCATTTAGCTGCTGCCCACTTGGCGAAGGAATTGATGATGCTCGTTGGAATTCAGCCCTATTATACACAAACCCCTCATGTTTATTACCAATGATGAGGTTTTCTCACTAATGTCTTTTCAATGTCCTGTCGGAGAATGATTGAGAACTTGCATGCATTTCTGAGGTTTGGATTCACTTTAAAGGATTATTTTGTGTATTCAGGCATCTCAGTCTGAGTCACTCAATGATTGAGTTTTAAAAGAATCAGTTTCGATTATCTTTCTGAACTGACAGACCCGAACATGCAATTAGCTTTGATCAATAGGTGAAATTTAGCAACATATTGCTGTTTAATCAGATCTAGTTGAAAATTCTTTAACACTTTTAAAATCTTTAAAAAGGAGGCGACTATTAAAGTCCTTCTTGTTAATGTCTACTGATTCAAGTCTGAGTTTAGTATGCCTGTCATTTGCAGAATGAGGTCCTAGAGGGTGAATTTAGGTGATGCTATCCCGCAAAGTGGGCTAGCATCACCAAATTCGCTCTCTAGGGACCTCATTCTGCATGGCCTCATCTGCAATGGGAGATTGAAGGTCCCAAATGGTGAATATTGTGATATGCACCCATTTGGAACCTCTATTATGCAATGTGTCATCTGCAAATTTGGGGATATAGAGAAACTAAACTGAAAAAGAAATAGAATCTATGTGAAGAAGTTTCTATAGAAATTTGATATTAATAAATACAGAAACTTTCCAGAGAAGATGAGGCCTAAGCAGAATGAGGTCCCCAGAGGGTGAATTTTGTGATGCTAGCCCGCAAATGACAGGCACCTTATTCTCAGGCCTGTTTATAACTGAGTGGGATAATCCTTTTATTATGTTTACCCATACCATGTATGGTAAACATAGTGTCGTTGTCCGGATTGACCACTCGTCGTTCGTCCGTCCGTCTGTCCGTCCGTCTGTCCGTCCGTCTGTCCGTCCGTAGACACTTCACGTGTAATGCGATAACTCAAACATTTTCTATCCAATCAGAAGCAAATTTTGTATATGGGTATATCAGCCCAAAATACAGATCGAGTTCGAATTTGGGTTTGATCCGAGTTTTTGTTACAGAGTTATGGCCCTTTTTCGACTTAGAATTCACACATTCTGCCATAACTCAAACATTTTTTATCTGATTGGAACCAAATTTGGTATGTGAGTTTCACAGCCCAAAATACAGATCTAGTTCGAATATGGGTTTGATCCGATTTATTTTAAAGGAGTTATGACCATTTTTCAACAAAAAAAAAAAATTTGAAAAAAAAAAATCGATTTAAAAAACAAAATATTTTTAACTTTTATAATAACAATAAAAAAAATGTCATTGACATTGTCATTTGTTTTCATTTAGATATTGATGATTATGATACAAGTTGATAAAAAGATTTCCAATGTGTCCCTTTAATTTTTTAATTAATTCACCAATTGCATTTGGACTACTTAGCTATTGATAAAGCTATATTATTTTCTGATGTTTCTTATGCCAATGTGCAATTAATCTGATAAAGAAGGCTATGGTATCTAATTTAAAATAAGATTCAACAATAAACATCACATGATATTAACAGTAGACTTGGACATTTGTGCTGCAGAGTTATATCTTCAGATGGTCTGATATCATTATAATTGTTATTGGTTTAATAGAGGTCAGTGTTCAACATAAACAATTCCTGTGATTTTTTGACAGCTGTGCTATATAATTGATATTAATGGGTCAGTGGTGAGGTTGCTTATCTGTATACTAGGACACATTATTATTGTAAACTTAAATTGGACTCTCTTAACCCAAGTATTCCATGTCCAGGTCACACCTACACATTTAACCCACGGACTTGCTGGCTGTGGTGGTTTAGCATTACAGATCCTGTACCAGTGCATTCTCTTATATAAATGCCAGTGACCCATAAATTCCAATAATTTGTGTTATGTACATTTGTCTATAATAGTACATAACAGTATACTCTATAATTCAACATCAAAACTCTCATTTATCCGATCATATTAAATTTTTATCGCCAAGGGATGGGTTAACATCTGCCGATCGTGATCGGCCTCTCGTTATAAAAAGGTTTAAAGCGAGAAATCCCATGTCAGGCCGAGGTTCAACATAAGTACAAGAAAGCGACATAAGAAAGCCTGCAAATAGCGTGTCTGTCATTTGCAGAATGAGGTCCCCAGAGGGTGAATTTAGTGACACTATCCTGCACAGCAGGCTAGCATCACTAAATTCACTCTCTGGGAACCTCATTCTGCTATGTCTCAACTGCTACTGGAGACCTAGGATCAAATTGAAGTTCCCCAGTTGAAGTTGGTTAAGTTCACCTATTAGTCTCCTCATTATAAATGCATTCTGCAAATTAGGTGAATTAGAAACTTCCCAAAAGGGAAAAAGTAACTAAAAACAATGTTAATTTAAGACTAAGGATACTTCCCAGGAGATGAGGCCTAAGCAGAATGAGGTTCCCAGTAGGGTTGCCATGACTATGAGTTTTCATAATCGACCATTATAGTAGACGGTTAGTCGATTAATCGTTTATATATGCGGCCTATATTACACCCAGGAAAAGACCTGATCAATGCGAAATTACAATGACTACTTTACATACAGCTACAAACTGTCAGTCAACAGGCTTGTCCATTCTGAGGCCCCCGCCCGTCATCGGCCACCTAAACTCAAATTTACGCGGCAGGTAAACGTACATGTACTCCTCATCGCTATTCGTGCAGTGCAGCGTGGTAGGGGGCGGCGGTATATACGTTACAAAGTTGGAGAATGTAATGTATGTAGCACTAATAAGTGATGACACACAAACTTGTTACAACTGTCTAGAAACTTTGAACATTCTATGTCCCGCGAACTTTGTGACTTTGTCAATAATTATCAATAATGGTGAACGTTTTACAGTATGAAATTTGAAAAATGAAATATAGATGCAGTCCCATGCACGTCGTCTATTTTGGATATAATGATCGCTAATTACCGGTCCATAGGAAAATAAATTCACAGTTAAAACATAATTTATAAACAATTGCAAGGCCGTAACATGACATAAAAGGTACACCGAACTCTTTGAAGATGATCGCCACATGCCGGCTGCAATATGATATCAAAGGAAGCCGCATCAGAAGTGGCGACAGAAAAGGCTGTTGGTGCTATATACACTGTTAACTTTTACTTCCAGGCATGGTATTTGTGCATAGTACTGCTCAAAACACAACCATACCTACTCCCCTACCCCTTTGGGCTATTAGTTGACGAAAGTAAATAACCGTTGACTACCACACCTGTTGAAGGTTAGTCGATTAATCAAATAATCGTGGCAAACCTAGTTCCCAGAGGGTGAATTTGGTGATGCTAGCCCACTGGGAGGGATAGCATCACTAAATTTGCCCTCTGAATACCCCATTCGGCAAATGACAGACACGCTATTTGCAGGCTTTACATAAGAAATTACAATGCAATAATTTTATTATTTGTATCATTTCAGTTGACCCCAACCACAGATTTCCACGAACTGTGCCTCCTCGGGGAGGGACACTTCCTTCTGGGAGGGGCACAGATCTTCCTAGTCCGCAGGGACGATCAATGTGCTCTGAAAGCTTTCCACGACATTTCCCTAATGGGGATCAACCATGTCTACACAATAATAGTCATTTTGACAGGTTAGTTTCTATATATATTCAAATGTGTGAGGTTTTGTCTGAGTACAGTAATGCCCTAAATAATCGACTCCTTAACCACAGCAGAATTATAGGTAACTTTTCAGGATTTAGTCGAAATATGGCTTGTTGCCATTCATCGGAAAGCTCTCACTGATTTCTGATTTGATTATTTAGGGCATTACTGTATTTATTTACTGTGTGGTAATGTTGTAATATCCAATGAAACAGGGTATGTTTATCTCCATTGTAATTCAAACCACTAAAGAAACTGCACAGAATGCACTTTTTATCTGTATTACATGATGTATCTGTTAGTTGCGGGGGGGGGGGGGGGGGGGGGGGGATAGAGTCAGCCTTTTATACCCAGTGTATGAAAGTCACACACTATCCACAACTCACTCATACAGCTAACGAGATCCTGAAAAAGAGTTACAAATTCAAAAGTGCTTGACGAGTTTCAGAATTTCTCTGTGATAGAGATATTTCCCTGGAGTTTATACTTGATACTTGACCTAGTTTATATATATATATTCAAATGTGTGAGGCGAGGCAGTGCCTGAGTTTTTTCACTTTTGGTGAACAAATCCTCAATTCTTATAAAAATGGTCAGGTTTCGATTGGAATGGCAGGGATGACCATCTATTCAGATGAAAGTTAATTTGGGGTTTAACCCACAACATTTGCATCTAGCCACAGACTATGATAGTCGTATCCATGATGTAACCACCTTTGGCTGTTGGGACATCCTTCATCCTTGAGAAGGAAACAATTTTACAGAGAGTTTATCTGTTATCACTCCGAATATAAGTTTTGTGTGTAATAGAATTAACCCTTTCAGTGCCAAGTCCGATTCTAAGAGCTCTTTCCATCAATGTATCACATTATTATAATCAATAAATTTGAAAAATGATCAAGGAAATATGGGTTGATACAAAAATCGGACTGAAAGGGTTAAGCTACCATTCTCAGAACAGCACAATGAACTTCCTTTGAAATTTCAAATCGTTGCAATTGCGGCTTGGACCTAGGGGCTTAAACAGAATTCTGAACATGAAAAAGTTACCTTGCATCCACAATCACGTTTCCATGGTTACAGGCAGAAAACATGTTGATCATTATGGTGAATAATTAATGTATTTGCTCAAAGCTTGGTGATCAAATTGCTGGTTATATCATGCAGATTTTCTATGCATCAAACATTGATACTGCTGATCCCATCTCCTTGCTACAGCTTGCCTTCTCATGACTCGACTCCCTCCTATAGTGTACATGACACCTTGAATCGGATGCAAGGTTTCCATCAGTTAAGAGAAGTTGTCACTTACATTAGCTACACATTCTATCACGAGCGCAATCAATATTGATTTATGCACTACTATCATGACACCCTACTTCAATAAAATCCGTCGAAGTTCAAATCACGATGATTTGATGTTTTCACTTCTTTGAGTTTTTCAGCCTCGAGTGCATCTTCTTACAGAGAGGAATCTTTATTGATTTTATCCGATTGACTTGACAATCAATTCTCTCGTGCGAAAATAAAATAACGCGGCTAAAGAAAAAAAAACGCTCGTGCTTTTGAGAACTAAATCCTGTGCGTGCACATCCGCTGGCAATCTCAATTGCATTTTCCGTCATTGAAAATCTTATCAGTACGATTTTCGGTTTCCCTGCGGAATTGCTTCCGATAAAACGTGTTTGACTTTGTTAGCTTGTGAGGTTTTTTTCTCCACCAAATGCTCATTAGCTTGTTCTGACAGTGCTCTTCAGTTTCCTGTGAATATCCATTGATTCTCAAAGCAGTGTCCAAAATTTTCTTTTGCCAAATTGAATTATTTTTTCCCAAATTATATTGGATGGATATTATGGGACCCGTGGAACATTGATTCGGATGGCATTAACAATGCATATTTCAAAGACTTCTGTTGTTTTAAAACATGGCCAAAAACGACTTATTCAAATGGTCAACCTGTGATATAATTGTGTGAAATTCATCTCAGGTTGGCCCCCAAAGTAATCCCCACTGCAGCTAATTCTAAATAATTTGTGTCCGTCAGATTGTCATAAAACAATAATCCAGTCACTCATTAATATAATTGCATACATTTAAAGACACCTCTGAAGCATGTGAATTAGCTGTACAAATATCATGCTCAGATTAACTACTTGTTCAGAGAGGAGATAACTTTCTCCATGCTGCATAATCAGATACTATCTAACTGGGACACTTTTGTGACATGGAGCTCCTGCCATAATTCCCTCAATGATTCCTATACAGTTCAAGTCTGAGTTTAGTGTGCCTGTCATTTGCAGAATTAGGCCCCCAGAGGGTGAATTTAGTGACGGTATCCCACATAGCTGGCTAGCATCACTAAACAAATGGTGAATAATGTGATGTGCACCCATTGTGTACCTTGATTATGCAATGTGTCGTCTGCCAATTTGGGGCTATAAAGAATCTAAACTAAAAAAGAAATCGAATGTTTGTGAAGAAGTTTCTATAGAAATTTGATAATGAGGAAACTTTCCAGAGAAGATGAGGCCTAAGCAGAATGAGGTCCCAAGAGGGTGAATTTAGTGATGCTAACCCGCTATGCAGTATACTGACACTAAATTCACCCTCTGGGAACCTCATTCTTCAAATGACAGGCACCCTGAACTCAGACTTGGTACAATATTGCATTTTTGGAAAACATTATTTTGTGAACATGTACCCCTAGCCCTTCGAATTCAGTGCTACCAACATTGCTGAACATCATATAATAATTTAACCAAGTATTATATTATTCATCAGACTGTGATTTCATGTCATTATCTGCTTTATCGTCAGGTTATTCACCATTTTCATCGACTGCGATGTCAGCTGTATTTGCTATCAAACCAGAGCATAAACTCACTCAGTATTTACTGTCCGTCTGTTACAGTCGTCTGTTTACTCAACTGATTCCTCCCGCAATCGGATCTGGTCAGGCACACCAAAATTAATTATCTCATAATTGACTTCCCAGTATCAATTGATGAGTTTATTGAAGGCCTGTTTGGTCCAGACTGTATCATTAATAGAGGGCCTATTGACTGAAGATGTAATATTGAGTTTAGCACTCTAAGCTATACTGTTGTTCAATTTTCCAAACATACTAATTTCTTTGTATTCTTAGACGCCCATGTCTGGTTTCTCAAGGTTTGAATAAAATGTAATCAGACGTATTATAAACACAAATCTGTGGTAAGATTTTCAACTGATGCTGATGATATTTTACTGAAAACTTATTCCGTGATTTACAATTTCCCATATGTTTGAGATTGGTTAGTTAACCCTTTACCCAACAAAACCGGCCAAAACCGGCCAAATAAAGCTTCAACATCCTAAAATATCTTCGGTCTGTCTCAATAGAACCATACACATATGGATATCATTGGAACCGGCTCCTTGACCACATCGTGATGGTTACAGTTATGCCCTGTGCCAATGCATTCTATTATATTTATATTATACTAGCAGGGTTACCCAGCGTTGCCCAGGTTAATGTATGCTGTGGATATTTGTTGGGAATAGAGAATGCTCTTGCTTAAAGTGTTATACGTTTTCTCATAAATTGTATATTCAAATAGCATCACAAAACATGATTATTACAGTCATGGAATATAAGTAGTGGCTCACCTTGTCAATTGTCATTCTGTTTATCACGATTAATCTGTTCCACCAATAATGAAGTATTTATTTATTTACAACTGCGTATACATTAGACGTTATAATATGATACATGAACATCATAAACACATTAGTTCGATAAAAGATGATAACTTGGTTTTACATATTGAGATGTATCAATCAATCTAGTGGGTTGGACTAAGATCTCGAGGACACCTGGCTATCATATCTCCATGAAGATACAGATGTGTCAAAGAAATTTCCAGGTGCTCCTCTGTTCATGGTGCTATATATTGGCTAAATATTCTTAGATTGAACAGAAAAACGTGTATGAATTTGGTGGGAATTTTGTTTATTAAATCAATTGTTGATGCAACGCTGACTCGAACAACGCCATATTGCGAAGGTGATTATGTATTCGTTTGGTGGAAATCAGCGACAAACTATTTCACCATATTTTTTAAAATTCCCCTCCCACCAACAGCGTCATTATAGAAAATTTTAACCCGCACCATTGTCTTCCTTGTACAAAGTTACCCCTCTTAGAACGCCTTGGTGCCATCTCGATTGTACCGTGTGAAGTTATATATAGAATGCACACAGACAGACAAAAAGACAGACAGACAGCACAATTTTAGTTCTTGTATCATTTGAGAAGAACGTGTCGGAATATGATGGTAATTGGTACTAAAAATATTTTGTATCAGTTTTGGTGACCCTCCCGTCCCTATTTCGGACTCAAGCTGCACACACTAAGACTCATTAGAGATTAGAGATGCATATATATGAAATTGGTGAAAATTGGCGAGTATACAAATTCGTATCAAATTTAAGGTCCCCATATCTCTCACCCATAGGGCACCAATTTGGTGTATCTAAACCACACGATAAGATTCCTCGTTTCACGGAGAAGAATATGTATAAATCTGGTGGAAATCGGCACTAAACATATAGATATAATATTTTGTGTCCCTCTCATCTCTATACACCATTGACTTGAATGGCCCCACTTGTGACACCCTTAAACCACACGATTACACTCCTGATATCATGGAGATATTGTTTATAAGTTTGGTGATAATCGGCGACCATCTCTCACCCAAACAGCACCACTATGGCGTCTTTAAATCACGATTAGATTCCTCGTATCATGGATAACAACGTGTATCAATTTGGTGGAAATTGGCGCTAACAAAATTGTGCATAAATTTTGGTGCCCCTGTCCCTTTCAATGCAACCCTGACTCGAATGAGGCCACATTTTACAGATAAAAGCCACACCATTAGACTCCTCATACCATGTGGATGATTTTGTATACGTGTGGTGGAAATCGGCGACTTATTATCAAATTTAGTGCCCACCCCTCCCAATCTCTTATCCAAAAACAATAATTTGGCGTTGTTAAATCTCACAATTAGATTCCTTGTATCATGAAGAAGAATATATATCAATTTGGTGGAAATCGGCGCTAAAATTAGTTTGATCAATTTTGGTGCCCCTCTCCCCTTCCGTTCATCCCTGACTCAAACGACGCCACTTTTGACATATTTAAACCACACCGTTGGATTCTTCATATCATGGGGATGATTATATGTAAGTTTCGTGGCAATCGGCGACAGAAAAAAAAAAATCTGCCCCCCCCCCCCCCATTTCCGGGCACCCCTGACGCGAACGGCGCGACTTTTGCCATATTTAAACCACGCCATTAGATTCCTCATATTATGGGGATGATTATATTTAAGTTTGGTGGCAATCGGCGACAAAATTTTCTTCTGCCCCTCCCCCTTTTCTGCCTCTGACAACAACGGCGTCACTTTAGAAAATTCTAACCCCGACCATTATCTTTCTCGTAAAAAGCTACTCCTAGTAGACATCTTTGGCATCATCTAGATGGTCCCCTGTGAATTTCTATAGAACACAGACAGACAGACAGACAGACAGACATTCGCAAATATAGATATAGAAGATAAGAGAATGCATTGGCCTAAAAAAAATCTTTTTTAACACTTTTTACCATTTTTTCTTACATTCTTTAACAATTTTAAATTTTTTAATGTGTTAAGCCAATGCATTCTCTTATATATGCGAGGCGACCTATGGTCGACTCGCATATATAAGAGAATGCATTGGCACAGGGCCGTTCTGTTGGGTAAAGGGTTAATCATCATGTCAAAAAATTTAAAGTAATGTGAAACACTGCCCAGGTATTCCGAACGGAATAACGAATAATCAGCCAAAATATCTTATTTTCATAAATTTTATATCCAAATAATCTGAAATAGTGTTATTGTTGTCTACGAATTAGACAGTTCCTGTTGGCGCAATTATTGTTGTAATGTTTATGCTTAATAATTCGTCCCCCTGAAAGTAATAAATATTTACATTTGTGCACAGTTCAACTATTGTTTTCTCTGAAATGGTAAAGTCTGTGTTGTTTGAATTTTTGACAATCTTAGTTCATTGCGACATTCTTCAAATGGGGATAGTGTTTGGATAATAACTGATTGGTTTTATTCAATGAAATAAGTACACAATATGTCTTTAATCTGTCCTTCTTTCAAAATATACTCTTATATAGCTTTTGATCATGTAAATAAACCCCAGTTAAATTTTTATTAACATAATTGCTATATAGGGGAGATTCCACATTTGCTGTGAACACAACGTCACTAATCCGCTCCCATAACCTCCCCAATGTATATGCCACCAACTTTCATCATTTAACATATTTATTGTGACACAAAATAAACAATATAAATTACACATATTATTATAAACATACAGATAGATGTGTGGGCACACTGAAGCCCTGGCTTATAAGATTCTTGTCATGAAATGAAATCATTAATTTAATTAACAACTGAAACACTAATTAATAAACAAGCTGGAACACTAACAGCAATAAGAGGTGTAGCTGTATTAGTTTTTCCCCTTGAATGGATGCCAGCTTTAGCTCTGAGAACTCTTTGTTCGACAGAAAGGTTATATCTCTCCGTGAAAGAAAAACCTGTGTTGTTCGGTTATTTTGGAATGTACGACAGTTGCCAGGAATATATCCCTAATAACACGTCTCATGTGATCAGAATAGAATGCCACTGATGAGAATAGACACATGTAATTGTACAAACTAATCCCATATACCCGAGCTACCCGACCAGAAATCCGATTACACGATCAGAGATCACAGGGGTATATGTATACATGTTCAAAAAGCTGTTAAAGTAGGGTTTCATTTGTAGCATGAAGTTGATGCAGAACATTTATGCATATGATGCACCTATTATTTGTAGGCATGTATCATAGGGGCCCCAGAATCCCAGCATGGAAGGTTTGATGTTAACCCTTTACCCAACAAACCGGCCAAAACCGGCCAAATAAAGCTTCAACAGCCTAAAAAATCTTCGGTCTGTCTCAATAGAACCATACAAATATGGATATCATTGGAACCGGCTCCTTGACCACATTGTGATAGTTACAGTTATGCCCTGTGCCAATGCATTCTCTTATATATGCGAGTCGACCATAGGTCGCCTCGCATATATAAGAGAATGCATTGGCCTAAAAAAAATCTTTTTTTTAACACTTTTTACCATTTTTTCTTACATTCTTTAACAATTTTTTAATTTTTAATATGTTAAGCCAATGAATTCTCTTATATATGCGAGGCTACCTATGGTCGACTCGCATATATAAGAGAATGCATTGGCACAGGGCCCTTCTGTTGGGTAAAGGGTTAAATTATGGCTATGATGATGTCATTTTATGCCTATGACTGTGAAATCATTCTTTCAATTGTGCTCAAATGTACTACCTAATAACAGGCAAACAGGTACTTTAGAGTGTACCCGCAGTGTACTTAGTTCGTGAAGTACATGACTGTGGTGGGCATAAGATTTTTTGCCATCAAAGTAGAACATAATAGTTAATCAGCATTTAATATATAATGGCTGCTCAATATCAAAGCTTTCGGCCACAGGCCTTCCTCAGTGATGATCCAAAAATACACTATCGGCTACATGTTACAAGATTACTTATCTAAATCACTGAGGAAGGCCTGTGGCCGAAAGCTTTGATATTGAGCAGCCATTATATAATATTTACATACTAAGTGTGATTATCATTAAATCCAGCATTCCGATTGGTCAGCGCCCACGTGACTAGTTGCAGTTATTTCTCGGTGAACGCGCAAGAGCTCATAACTGCAGCCCCATAATTACATCGCCGCGTCATAGGTTTCGGAAAGAAGAACACGTAATGTTTTGGGCACATTTGGACTCGCGCAGGATTGACTTGATAAGTTGAAATTGTTCCTGTTAACTTTGGCCAAGGGTGCTATGAGATATTTTGGGCTGGTTTTGTCACAATACACTTTTCGATTTAAATACATTTACAAAAGCGGCTTTTTCGCTAAATGTATATAATTATAAGGATTAACTGTCATGTGGACTGTTTTTATGGAGATGTAACCGTGAGGTAAGTGGTCATAACTTGTATGTTAAACCCTTTGGTTTTACACAAGTTATGACCACTTACCTCACGGTTACATCTCCATAAAAACAGTTCACATGACAGTTAATCCTTATTTAAATGCTGATTTAACGACAAGGCCCCTCGAATTATTGGGTCAACCACAACATTCCAATTCGGAAATAATAGTTAATGGTAAATCATAATGATTTTGTAAAGGAATACCTTCATGTATGCTTCCATGTCATATGGCACAAGTTATTTCTGGTTGCTCAGTTGGTAAAGGCCCATAACACATTAGTCTGTTGTAAGCTGCATAGCAATGGTATATATTTACATAGACTGTCTGTGTTACACTAAATCCTGTTTGGTGATTGGTCAACTGCCAATCAGGGTCACCCGGTTTACATCCCAATAATGTAGAGATCTCTTGAGTGTGACACGAACAATAAGTTACTAATTGTTTACCTAATGTGACCTAATCATTAAAAGCGCTCAGCTGAATATTTGGGCATGCTTTTCAAAGTCCAGCCAAATTGCATCTGAAGCCAGTTATTTATATCGATCATGTTATCATAGCTAAGATTTGGAAATCCTATATCGGGCTGACTTAATGTGGTATGTGGGCCAGTCTCAAATTACTGGCCATTTTGTGAAAATAAATAAGAATACACTCACCTTTTTTATGGGAATAAATCATCAAAAAGCTATATAAATATAAGAAATGAATGTAGTGGATGTGTGTGTTATTGGGGGATACGGTACTGTGGTACCCCCAACAACCACAGAGCTGTATGCTCCAATAACACACACACCCCCACTGAATTCATTTCTTAAATAAAGCTTGTTTGGTTCCCAATATCCTGATTTGCATATTTGTGATAGTTTATAAGATGCTTACCGAGAATCCATTGTTTCTATGTGCAGTGAAATTATTTCCCAGTGAATGTAACCCTCGTTGCAGTCTGTTTTTTCACCATTAACACTTTCATGACGGGAGCTGCGCTAGTGCAGCATTAAAGATTCTATGACAGTCCATTCTCTTATATATGCGAGTCTCCCATAGGGAGCCTCACATATATAAGAATACACTGGCTTACACGGTCAAGGTGTATATTGTTAGGCCAATGTATTGTCTTATATACAGTAATGCCCTAAATAATTGACTCCTTAACCACAGCAGAATTGTTGGTAACTTTTCAGGATTTAGTCGAAAATATGCCTTGTTACCATTCATCGGAAATCTGAAAGCTCTCAGTGAGCGCTTTCCAATGAATGGCAACAAGCCACATTTCCGACTAAATCCTGAAAAATTATCCATAATTCTGCTGTGGTTAAGGAGTCAATTATTTAGGGCATTACTGTATGAGAGGTTCCCAATGGGAGACTCGTATATATAAGAGAATGCATTGGCACAGGTTTTTTTCTAAATGTCCAGAAGTTCCAGCCACGGAAGGGTTAAAACTCATGACGCGATATAACCTAGTGGCTGAAGTGACTAGTCATATGGGAACCATTGAAGCATCCTGTTTCTACTAAATTGAATCGCTCATTCATATATGAATGCATGGAAAAATACCCTTATGGAAATTTGGTCAGAGTAGCGTTTGGGGAAAATAAACTGGAACAGATTATACTGTGTTGCAGAAACTTCTGCATATATAAATTGGTTCCGCAGAACAATTTCTTTCATTGTAATATGATTCATTCAAGTCTCAAACTTCAAAATCGTCAATTTATATAATACAAGTTATGTTATTGAATTTATTCCATATTCTCAGAATCAAGAGTATTCATGAAATTAATCAGTTAGCAAGATCAAATTGGGAGGAAATCTGAATAAATTGCAAAGAAATTTAATTTGTTTAATATTGTTATGACTCATATCTGAACAAAATTAAAAATCTGGCCAATAAATTTGTCAAATATGGAGGCAGGACAATTTTCTTCAAACTGTTGAAGGAATATTTTCACTAATGAGAATGTCTCCATGTTGACAGTCTCCATATTAAAACTTGTAATCAAAAACAGTGCGTTCACATTCTCATTGATTCCCAAGGCTTTTTGACATGAGATGACATTTTTGCCGGAGCCTGTTGAATGACGCCTGATGAGGTGCCATTAGATCCTCTTCACCAGACAAAGTGACGCCGCATGCGGGATAAGAGAGAATAGAGATCGCTAGCCATGGGGAATTACGTTGTAAATTCTCTACTACTTGGGATTGATCTGTGTCGTGTAATTTAGGGATAAGATCGGGAGTTGTGTTCAGACAAATAAGTTGCTTAGTATCGAGACCCAAAGCTCCGAATCTTATCACGTAGACTGATCCTACTCCCTGTAAGGGTTACGTATAGTCCCCATGGCTGCTTTGGTGGACATGAGTCATAGTTTGGTAATTTCTGACCTGAATGCAACTCTGAAAAACGGAGCCTTTACTTACTCATATGTTAAATATTTATGAGATTTTATGAATTGACATGTCATTTTTCGGAGATGTGACTTGTCCAATTAACCTTATTTTTATGAGTTCAAAGCCTAACCTTTGACCTCTGACTCCTCTAATTTGCTCAAATAAAATGAAAGAGAGAGTGATATTGCCATCCTTAGTCACCTGTTATTTGTCCCGTATCATTTGATCAAGTATGGCAATATGTGATATAATAGGTACAAGTTTAGAATTTAGAAATTTTCTGCTACAGCTCTTGGGTTTATTATTCTAGCCATGGGGAATTACATTGTAAATTCTCTTCTATTTGGGATTGATCTGTGTCATGTAATTTAGGGATAAGATCCGGGAGTTGTGTTCAGACAAATAACTTAATCAGAATCTCGAGTCAAAAATCTTATCAAGTCCACTGATCCTACTCCCTATTATGTAGTAACATAGTACCCATGGCTACTTTGGTGGACTTGGGTCATAGTTTAGTAATGTCTTGTCTGATTGTGGGGCCCCCAGTAACTCAAGTTTGTAGACTCCATCGTGAAGTAGGCGAATATGAGCCGTCCAGCTGGGTCAAATCCTGATATGCAGGGATTTATGATCCTCGCACAGGGAAGATAACCTGACTTGTGTATCTTCGTTAGTCAGTATTTCTATGTTCAGTGGAGAGATTGTTCTATGAAATTATCCCTCTGCTCGGTCTTTCCTCTGTCCATAAAACTCACAACCCCATAATAAGGCCTAATGACTGAAACAACAATAAATCCCAATAGACCAAACCATACTATCGACGGAATCGTATCTGAATTTGATGTGAAAAAAACTTCACAGTTTTCATATTTGGACATTATAAATTAAATGAAATTAATAAATTAAAATAAATTGCATAAAATCTTTTAAATGAAATCCATCCTGTTTGTATTTAAGCTGCACTATTTACCCATAGTGCCAAGTTTTTACGTGTAAATGATCATGAATCTCAGGTTCTGGACTGACTTTTTTTGGGGCCAATTGACCCTACCGCAATTAGCTGTGTAAGCCAATGAGATAATTGCATTATACAGCCTGGAGCAATGGTCGCTTCTGCGAACAGGCGGTTAGACAAAAAGACTCATTTTACCGGCTTACTCGATCTATGTCGCTTTGATTTTGTTTTGTATAAAAGAGTATTGGTTTCATGTAAGTTGACACAATATAATAATATAACAGTAACAGAATGCGAAAGTTTCGCCCTATGGGCTTTTTGGATTATTAAATTATGAAGGTTGGAAATGTCGCGCTGAGCTAGAGAAGTGACAACTGGAAATATGGTGAGGGGATTAGGAAGTGCTAGATAAGCTTATTAGTTAAAACTATCAGATCAAACAATGTACACATTTGAGATAATGGACCACATAGTGTTGTAATCTCCAAGGGATGATTGTTGGGGAAAGAGGGACACTAAAATGGCCAAAGTATATGACAGCACCTGTTAAATTCACCTGTTGTCGATTAATACAGGCTGATTAGGGCGCCTCTTCCTGATAGCTTTCGGATTTGTGATGGTTAGATTTGGTACATTATACAGCATTTATTGGTATATTTTGTAAATAAATGGTATTCATGGCATTTATACGTGGACTTACATACACAAACATTATGACAGACCAATGGAATATTAGGGAACTGTGATATGAACAATAATTTCTCAATATACTGAAACATGTTTGTTCTATACGCGTAATGTGCCAATTATGAAGATTATTAATTGTTATTATAATATTTATTATTTTTTTAATTTAAATGTCATTATTAATTCCTTAGATATATAAGTCACGTTTTTACATAGTCCATACACACCCACGTGGCAGGGATAAGGGCGTTCTTTTTGTCTGAAATAAAAGGATTATTATATATTGTACAGATGTTGTTCCATAACGCCCTTCTTGGTAATAGGGTGGTCTGCTCTACGTCATTCGAAAATTGAAAATTATTACAAGTTACAACACACAGAGGCTCCATACACATGACAAACAGTCCCTATATTATTATAGGACATATATAAACACTATATAGCAATATATGCCGTATGTATTGGAACCTATGTCTAAATTACTGACTAGGGAGTTAATAAAGAAAAAAACAAATATCAGATGCTTTGGTGTATCGGAAAGGATGGTGGGCTGCTACGTACGTACCAGATTGTTTAGTCAAAGAGGTTGAAGGCGGTCGATGACAAAACCATCTCCATATATGATCAATACGTTCATGTTCATAAGTCCAGTATATAATCCAATATTGCCCATCTATTAGAATATGTATCATTATCCAGAAAAAAACAATCAGTTATCCAAAAAAAAAACAATCAATTATGACATGGAACACTTTTTGATACTAGTATGGTGCATCTTCGAAAAAGTACAAAAAACTGACTACAACGGATGAAAACATACAAGTCCTCTAATTTTTATCGAAATATGGAAATTGTATGGTACACCATCGATAAATTGATAGATCGTGTGTCTATTGTGAAGAGATATATTATAATAACATTAAATATTTATTATGTGTTACATATCCAGCTTGACAAGAACAGTGAATATCCGAAATTATCGAACAATTTATCTCAAAATCGACGCCATGTGCAGGTTCATTTATCATCATGCTTCGGTGGTAATTTGCCCCAATGAAGAGATTGTCGTCGCAAATAAACATTGAAACCTTATGTAGCCTTCACTAAAGTACTTGTATTCTTGTTGTCGCGATTTCAATGAAGTACAAGTCGAATTGAAGAAAAATCCAGCGAATTCTGGTGGTAAGGTTCCTTGTTGTCAGACATATCGGCGTGTGATGTCTAACCTGCTATAATTCAGTCTGGCAATTTATGGCAGGCGTGGTTATCGCCGCTGGGCAGTAGCGTGAATTGTATGAATTGTATGCGATTCGCATGGTGCATGAATGTTCTGAATGTTTATTAGGAAAGTGTGGTTAATTACAGAAATATGTCCTCGTATCAAGCTAAATACTCATCTGCTGAAAACATTACACAGCCAAAGTAGGAAATTTGACCTCGTTCATATCTGATTTATAGCTGTTTTGGTTTATAAACGTTGTGGTCATAAAAGGTTTTAACCAGACCTGTTAAATGTCAATCCGGGAGATTTTTGCAGTAGGTATGCCCAATTATGTTCATGTTCCAAAAATCATTTTTATGATGAAGATTACATAGTTTTTATGAGTTTCTATTTCTGTTTATTTTATAAATATATATACCTAAATAAAATGGTAATGAATGTCCTATTGGTAATTGTAATAGAGCTGATGTGAGTTGGAGGTACTACCATTTTTGAAGAGAAAGCAGCAGACACTTCGTATAAACTAAGTGAAAATACTCAGAATTCCACCGGATACAACCGGATATGCGTGAAAACGAAAGTACAAAATCGGAATAAATTGACTCATCTTACTGTTTAATCACCAAAAGAAATGCACACTTTCCACCATTTATTAACAAAATTAAGAAGCAGAAACTTCGTTTAAAATAAGTAAAAACGAACCCAAGTTACAAAGGTCACAACCAGACATGTATGCGTTCCACCAGATACGGCCGGATATACAATCGGACATGAGTTAAACCGAAAGTACAAAATGGACTCGTCTATACAGTTTTACCCGCAAACGAAATGAATACCTCCGTTCGCATGGTTTGTGACTTAGTAGTTATTTAAGTCGCATTATTAAGTCTATTGTTTATACTTTTACGACAGCTCGCATGGCTACGAAGGGGTGTGAACATTAATTAGTCTCAATTAGTACTGCTGATTAGTACTGAATAATGATGAATATGAAATTACTCTTGATGTTACCGATGGCAACAGTACATCTGCACAATGCGGGAGAATTGGGTGGTCTTCTGTGTTTTGGAGGTTTTGTCCATAGCAATCCGTGAGTCTCACGGACAATCCGTGAAACTTAACAGCTCTGGTTTTAACCCTAAGTAGGTAGGTTAGTACATAATATATGATGTCATATCCATGGGTGAATATATTTTTTTCAAAATAATTTGAGTAATATTGTAACAAGCACCTATTGTAACAAATAAATCATACAAACAACATTATTTAAAGCCTGAATCAATGTAAATAATAAAAATAATATCCTTTAATTATATCCATGATACGTTTCCTTTTAGGAGAATGTTTTTCAAAATTATATACAGTGTGATATAATATTACCTGAAATGTACTGTAAACGACATAAATAAACCCACCTACCATAGAGCGCCATAAATGCCGTTCCACCCACCTACCATAGGGCACCATAAATGCCATTCCACCGCCTACCATAGGGCAACATAAATGTTCTACTTGCTAAATGGTTAAATGTGCTAATCTGATTGCTGGGATGGTTCTGGAACTGAGAGAGTAAAGCCTATAAAAACAGTCCAGTATCACTGTATTTATTTCCTCATTTCTCGTTTCAGAGGTGCTATGGGTTGTCCCCAAATCGGTGCTAACACAACCATTCCAGGTGGATACTCACATCACCATGGCGACTGTGGGTACTACACCAAATTTAACTCAGCTAGTCATCGGGTGAAGAAACAGTTCCAGCGGACGAGTACGTGGCAGTGGCTTGCAGTAGTGCTAATCTTCCTATGTGTTTCTTTATTGGTCGGTGTCATATACTTTGCAGGTGAGTCACGAGTCTCATACTTCAGCATATGTAGTCTTAAAAACTGTTAAAATCAAAGGGAAAATTGTTTATGCCTCCTCTAGATACTTGCCTGCTACAATCTTGTTCATCGAATATCATACAAAATCTAATTTTCATATGTCCGTATTTTGATATGCCCGTTTAAACAAAAAACGGGAGGTATTATGTTAACCCTTTACCCAACAGTAATATGTGTAACGTCATTACCCACACCAATACTGATAGGAGAGAACGTCGTCACCCCAGCCAACATAACTTTCTGGTAACGTCAAAGTTATAGGAAAAAATGTATTATTAAATCTTATGGTGGCTCTTGTTTATCTGCAAGGATGGTTTATTTTATTTTAATTAATTGGTAACAATTGATTTTCATATTTATGAAAGTCAAGTCCCCCCCCCCCCCCCCCCCATTGGCAATGTGCAATTTGTTTTTATTTAATTCATACTACATCCTTAGTATGGGAAGAGCAGGTAAGATGATTTGTTTGATCATATATTCCATCTGGCGATGGAGAACAAGGAGACACTATGGAGTTGGTAGGTATCTTTCCGGATTTTTCTTGACCCTGATTCGTTGCATAGAATTAAAATCAATTTCACATTGAAATGTATCAGATTCTGAATTTTATTGCTGTCATTTCAGCTGGTAATTTCCGAAAATTTATCGTATTATTGTGTTCAATTTATCAACAGAAATATTGCAAAACAAAAACATCCGGAGATCTGGTTGTGTACGGTACTGCGTGAGACAACACAGTCGCCATAATTTCTTTACTGTTAGCAATCACTTTCAAATAAAACAAATGAGATCGTTTTGCAGTGCATTCCTTTAAATTTTCACATCTACATGTGCACCAATCACTCTAGTTCATGTCCACATGAATGCGTACCATAATTTGACATCGTTAAACAAAATTATCCCCCATTATATATTGCATATATAAATTTGCAAAACAGAAAACGTCGTCGATTGAGTTGTGTATTACGTAAGACGGCAAGGAAACACAGTTGCCGTACTTTCTTTACTGTTAGCAATCACTTACTAATAAAATAATGAGATCGTTTTACGCGTGCATTCCTTTAAATTTTCACATCTACATGTGCACCAATCACTCTAGTTCATGTCCATATGAATGCGTACCATACTTTGACATCGTTTAATAAAATTATCCCCAATATTTTATCAACAAAAACACCGCGAAGATTTTGTATGAAGTTTGACGTTGTAACCTCGATTTCCAGAATTACCTTCACTTTTCCACAATCACTAGCAAAGTGTTAACCAACTTCTATTTATTTGCATTTAATAATGTACCAACGAAATTCAATAAAATGTGGAAATGCATTGTGAAATTTATTCCAGCATTGTAAAAATCTGATTAACTGTTGTTGACACGTGATCACAGATAGTAACCAATGTAAACAAAACACAAGCCATGATCGTGAGGGTACAAAAATAAGATGCAACGTCGACGTAAATACTTGGACAATTACTCCGTGTGTCATGTATAAAAAAGACATAAAAACAGCATTAATATACTAAAATTTCAATTTTTTAAATCATAGGTTAGAAGTTGAAATGCTATTCAGTAACAATATAATGTTTAATATGTCGGAATTGAAATATATATCGCAAGAACTATATATTCAGCGCTGACAACAACTCCTTCTGTGTACCTCACGAACGTAATGCGTACGTACTTGACCCAGTTTATTACGATATATCTTGTCACATTTACATGCGTAGATCATGTCCATCACATATTGTCATTTGAAAAAGATTGAATGGCCATTAAGGTCGATAACAGTGCTTTTCTCTTCGTGAATATATGAGATGCCAAACTAAATAATAGTTAGCAAGACATCGTATTGAATAAGGATGACGAAATATACTAAAAATAAATCACATTGAGACACAGGCGTTACCTTGACCTTGATGTAATGATGATGCAATGTATATCACAGTTAGTGCCAAAACACAAGGTGTGTACACAGTTAAACTACCGGTAATCGATATATTGTTTGGCCTATGTTCAACTTGTAACAAAGGACATACTAATAGTGCAATTTTGTTCGATTAAATGATAAATATCTCTTGAAAAATTATTGATAACTATAAGATTGAAATTCGCGCCCAGCTTGGATGGAAGCCACGTGTTCAGAAATTGGTAAACGCGAACGCGCTGTTTGCTGGAAGCTTCTAATTAGTTCCTCGCATTGCTATTCTATACATTTTATACACTCTATAAAAAATATAATATTGTCAATATGATCATGTGAAGAATTAGGAAAAATATAAAAATAATTGGAAACAGTTTTATTTGGGAATAGGCCTACACAGCAGTAAGAACAAACACGGCGTCCTTAGTAACAAAAACTAACATCAGCATGTCGTCTTGCTCTTACCGTAGCTTCGTTAGTCAAATTAATGGTAGTGATTGTTTTATATTTGGATGCATATGATATAAAAACATAAACAAGTCAAGTGAATATTTTATTGGAAATAAAAATAAAGTTAGAAAATAAATAAATGTCAGTTAGACGACCGTACACAGTTACCTGAGTACGCTGATTTCTCTAGTCGACTTCAAAAAATAGCACCGCCGCATTCCACTTTTCGTTTTATTGCGATTTTATTGACAACTATTGATTAAATTGTACAAAATCTGCCACAAAACCCCACAAAAACTTAACAATTAATAATGTAACATATATTTTATTATTTACATTAACAATGAAAGCAATTTGTTGTGTTATAATGCAATAGTTTTGTTATAAACTATGACTGAAAAAAAACGCAAAACTCCGGGCTCTCTGGGGCTCTATGGACGCTACGCGGCAGGGCGCTCTAGGGCTTTATGGACGCTACACGGCAGGGCGCTCTGGGGTGTTCTGAACGCTAAAGGGTTAATTGTCATTGTAGTCTTGTAGCAAATAAGATGGATTATCACATACTGTCCTAGCTTTACGAAGAAGTAACAGAATTCTATTTGGTGTGGATTTCCCTAATATTAGGCGATTGTGCAGATACAGGATCTGCCCATCCACCCTTTCGCTTTTGGTTTCCTGATGTCTTTAGATTGTCTCAACTGAATCGAATGAAACTTGGTATGTGGGTTCACTAGCACAAAATACAGGTCATGTTCGAATTTGGGTTCTGCCCGCCAATCGTCACCAGAGTTATGGCCCTTTTTGTTGGAATTTCCACTCAATTTTCGTTTCCGGATGATAACTTTAGTGAGTCTGAACTGAATGGAATGTAATTTGGTATGTGAGTTTACTAGCCCAAAATACAGGTCAAGTTCGAATTTGGGTTCCGCATGCCAATTTTCACCAGAATTATGGCCCTTTGTCGGAATTATCATGGGTGTATTTTGCCACACCCTAGTAATGCCCTTGTTCTCCATCATATATGATTCCATTAAAAGAACTGAAGAAAAATAACTCAAATTCAAATATATATTTTAGTTTGTTTACAATCATAATCACTAGGTCAGATTCGCCAGCATATTTAACGTGGCTGCTATTGGTTAAAATTATGCAAGAAGGTTTTGTCAGAAAGTATTCTTAATGTTTTTCTTTGTATTCACAGTCCGAGAGGAAAAGCAGGGCATAGAACTAACAACACAAGGTAAATATAACTTTTTTGGGCATCTTGTTCCATTGTCATGGTTCCTATCTTAATTAGAATCCTCGAAAGTTTTGGATTAATTGTTATCCTTTTATTGCATATGAGTTCATTGTCCACACAATCATCAGTAAAAGTAACAACAATGCTCATTTAAGAATTAAATGATCGTTGTTACTCTATATCATGGAAATGTTTCATGAAAGTTCAGAAATTTTTCCTTAGGCCAAAAAAAAAAAGTGTTTTGGTTCTCGGGCAATTTTTTTTTCAAATCAATGAGGGAGGGAGGGTTTTATTTTTATTTTTTATTTTTTTCTGCGCATAGTAAGCATGGACAAAGATACCTTCCTCTGTCTAGTAATAACCAGAAAGGTAGAGGGAACTGTTATGCATATAAACTCATTTAGTCTTATATAAAAATGACATTGTACTACCAGTGTATGACTGGGATTACCTAACAATATATAATGCCCCTGACATTAACTACTGTTATTGTTGTCTAAAAACTGATAACTCCCCATTCTAATATGTGATCCTGAATTTAGTCCCATGCCTTTCAATTGTATAAAGTTACAATTAGTGTAAGTTGTTCACAATGACTAATTGTAAGAAGAGCATGAGGATCAGCTAATCATTTTCTTAATTGTAGTCATCTACTTTATGTTGTAAGCCTGCAAGTCACTTTTTTTTTTTTTTTTCAAATGTTTTTTTTCGTAAGTTTTTTTGTCGTAACATCGGGCATTGCAATAAAAAGGCCTAATGCGGCCCTTTTTATTCAATGCGGCGGTGCCTGAGAACCAAAACCTTTTTTTTTTTTGGCCTTACCCTGTTGTATATTTCTTGGTATCATTATTTTTGTTTTCCGAATGGAATCAGTTCCAATTGAAACAATTACAGCCTCCTAATATCATATCACACCTCAAGCTATCTTTTCTGAGAAATTTGAACATTCCAGAAGCATTGAGCGAAGACAGGAACTCATCTGTCAGCCTACAGGCTTCTATGCTCTCTATGCATTTTCCGGTTGGTAGAGAATTTGGCCGGAATCTATACACCACGTTTTACAAGAGAAGTCTACCAAACATTTACTGCATCTACATTTGTATATACTTTCAACCTCACTGACTGGAAAAGTTTACATCGAATTCATTTTTTTGGCAGGAGCCGATATCTTTGAAGCCTTAAAGTGTGTTACTAAGGAACCATGAGCACCACATATCAAACTGTTGAAGTTATAAAATGTTATTCTTTAAATGGCTTGGAAAATTATATGAAATTCCGGCAATATTTCACACAAGTTATCAAAGTTTTCCTCAGACCATTGTTTGAATGCTAATGGCTTTATCTTTGTTTTCCAAATGGAATTAATTCCAAAAGAAACACAGTTACAAGCCTTGAAATAGTGTGTCTGTCATTTGCAGAATGAGGTTCCCAGAGGGTGAATTTAGTGATGCTACCCCGCATAGCGGGCTAGCATCACCAAATTCACCCCTCTGGGGACCTCATTCTGCTTACACCTCAGCAGAATGAGGTTCCCAGAGGGTGAATTTGGTGATGCTAGCCTGCTATGCGGGGTAGCATAACTAAATTCACCCTCTGGGGACCTCATTCTGCAAATGACAGACACGCTATTTCAAGGCTTGTACAGCCACCTTATATCATATCACGCCTCAAACCATCTTTATTCTGAAATCTGAACATTCTGGAAGCATTGAGTGGAGACAGGAAGACATCTATCAGCCTTCAGGCTTCTATGCTTCCCATTAATTCTATGTGATATATTTATTTAGCCGCACCTGTTTCTTCCCATGTTGGTGTTTTCCGTTTGATAGAAACTTTGGCCGGAAACTATACACCATGTTTTTACAAGAGAAGACTTCCTAACATTTGCTGTATCTACATTCTATAGGTCAGAGTTCTCTTGTTAACGAGCTTGATTTTGACCCCTGTTATGTTTAGCTACAGACCTTTGACCTCTGACATTATGAGATGTGTATACTGGAACAATAATAAGGGGCATTGACCTCAGCCTGATCTAGTATTGCCATATGTGAGGATGTTCTTTCATTTGTTGCTAAAGACACGAATGGACTTCATGGTGGGTATGCTGTTAAAATATTCACGCCAGTTAAAACTGCCATAATCAGAAAGAATATTAAAATATATACATATTTTGTTCTTATACCAATCATAAATATCACATAAATAGTAACTTATTGTCAAGTTTGTAGGCTGTGTTATTTAAAAAAAAAGCCAGGTTCTGTAACATTTTTGGTTTTTGTTTACATAACCAAGCCTACAAACTTTGCAATAACATACTATTTACTTGATATTTATGATTGGTATAAGAACAAAATATGTATATATTTTAATATTCTTTCTGTTGATGATGGGTGTTTTAACAGATCAGATGTGACTATTTTAACAGCAATACGGTCGCCTTTAACAACAATTTATGGCAGGTTTGTGTTTCTGAACATTGCCCACCAATGAATAGGAATCCTTCTGAACTTGATGTTGGCTGCCATATGAATAATGTTTCCTGATCATCCCTCCGAATGAATAATAGACTATTCCAATGTATATGTTTATAGCTGAATGGGAGAATCCATTTTTGAAAGAAAGGGTTAAACCACAGAGGTTTTGTTACATGGGTGTCTGCTTGCTATTCAGGTCAAGAAAAACCTTTTTTTTGGGGGGATTTTGCTGCCAACTCTATTTTGACCCCCCCCCCCCCCAACCTAAATTCACACAAAGTTAGTTCATTGTTTTATTTGCATACAACAAACACCTTTAAAACATAGTCAACATCTAAAACTGAACTGATGTTCCATTTAAAGCTATTGACTTATAAAAAAATGATAAATAATCGCATTAATTTGATAAAACTGCTATTTAAAACCAATTTTTAAGTTCTAAAATAGTTCACAAATATTAAAACATAAACCCTTAATGTTTTTGGCATCTGGCATTCAAGGTTACAATACGATAACAAACTTATTCTGTTCAGTTTGGTCTCAATATAAGTTTTTTTTCTGGCACAATTTCAATTATTCGGATACCAACATGACTTTAAATTCTAATGCTGTGTTGAGACCCTTAACATAAGTGGGATTCCGGCTGGATAACTATTCCACCTTTGGTTGTTTACAAATGCAAACCTGCATTATAACAGAATAAATTTTGTGATTAATGTTGTAAACGACACTGATGAAATTTCAGCTATCTATGGAACATGCAAATAAACAAATTTTGATGGGAATTAGCATGCAATTATTCATGTGGAGTGCCAAAATAAACAGGGAGAGATGAATGAAGGCAGCTGTGGGATGGACCTCGGTGTCGTGCATGATGGATGATGGAACAAACTTGTGTATTGGTCATACTTCATGCTACAATTTTAGGAATTTGGCTTCATCACAGATATTTTGTTTAACAACCTTGACCTATGGTTGATGGTTTGCATCTGTATGTTTGTCCATCCATGAATTTCTCAACCTTCCTTCCCCCCCTGTCATTTATAAGCCCAACACGTCATTTGTAAGCCCAACACGTCATTTGTAAGCCCAACACGTACATGCTTCCATCTTTGATTGATTGTCTACTACCTTAAATCAGTTGGACTTCTGATGCCAAAATCTTGTTACAGTAGACCAGCATTATCTTGTTACATATCTCCAACTAAAAGTAAAGAAAATCTTATTTAACCTTTTCAGTGCCAAGTCTGATTTTTGTATCAACCCATATTTCCTTGATCATTTTTCAAATTTATTAGAGCTCTTTCCATCAATGTATCACATTATTATAATCAATAAATTTGAAAAATGATCAAGGAAATATGGGTTGATACAAAAATCAGACTTGGCACTGAAAGGGTTAACTTGCAAATGATGGAAAGTTATGACAATTTTGGACATTGTTAACCCTTCCATGACTGGAGTTTCTTGAAATTCAAAGTGGGCGAATTCAAAACTGAGTGAGAAATAGTACTGCACAAATTTAAATATGAGTAAGGTAGTTCATTGATCCCTATTGGTTCATTTGTAGGGGTTTGCCACCAATAAATTTGACAAACAGCTAGTTGAATTTATCAGTAGTTCATCCTTATAACCCTTCCATGATGGGAGATTCCTGAAATTTTGCGAAAACCCTGTGCCAATGCATCTCTTATATATGCGACTCTCCCATAGGGAGCCTTGCATATATAAGAGAATGCATTGGCCTAACAATTTTACCTTGACTTTGTAAGCCATTGCATTCTCTTATATATTCAAGGCTTGCATATATAAGAGAATGCACTGGCACAGGATCTTAGATGCTGCACCAGTGCAGCTCCCATCATGAAAGGGTTAATTAATTTATTCCACGTTATCGGGCAGCTACAAGGAACTATCAATCACTTCTAGTCAAATTTGTCAGATTATTAAGAAGAAAACACTTTAGCCTGAAGGTTTGTTTTTGGCTATATAGTGAACATTATAGCAGTACTAAATTAATTTCTCACCACAGTCCAATCATTTGTAAGCCCCACATGTTCATGCCTTCCATCTTTGATTGATTGTACTTACTGATTGGGATCATTATTTGTATTCTCGGCCAGCTGGTCTGTCAATAAAAACCTCTCCTGGTCTCTATGATCACCCAACCTCAAAGATCAATCTTTGTCTATGAGGAAGAAGAACAAATAAATCTTAGTCCAGCTTTGAGTCCAGGCTTTTAACTTTCTACCACTCGACCCTTGACACACATATTATATGTATCCTGGGGCAATCATTCTTGTTTACCATGATCACAAAATACTAGAGAAATATTGGTGTTTGATCCTTCGATATCTTTCCCTCGTCTTAGCTAAGTAAATGTTTCTTTCTTGAATAATATTTGTCCAAGCTCCTACATGTATACAATTATAGCAAGAACTATGCCATATAGTTGGTAGTGCTAATGGTAACAAATATTTTCTGTTAATTAAACATCATTGTAAAATCATAAAATCCATGAGAAATAATTATTGTATTTTTTTCCCTAAAGGTCGGTATTAACTCTGGTTTTATGCAACTCACTTGGCAACAATGCCATCAGACAACTGTCATCACCAATGATTGTCAGTGGATTCTATTTTAAGGAAGATATGGTTATTACCAAGCAGGATTTCTTCCTTGTTCCCAACAAATTACTAGAAGAAAAAAACTTGACAAACCTGCCATATTCACCTTCTCATACTTGCAAGACTAAATGCATAAAATTGTGAGCTTGGAACTAACAGACATATGTTCTATTCTCGTGTGGCATGTCTTTCTGCAGAAATATTTGTCTTGATGGTTCTGTACCTCTCAGAGTGGATCATGGCCTTTACTTTACAATGTAGTCAGAAATCAGACCATGTTAGGAGATGCTGGTTTGGTTTCACCCTTCCTTATTGCAAATATGACAAGGCATATTGTTCAAGCCTGACTTTAGTGTGCCTGTCATTTGCAGAATGAGGTTCCCAGAGGGTGAATTTAGTGACGCTTTCCCGCATAGTGGGCTAGCATCGCTAAATTCACCCTCTGGGCACCTCATTCTGCTTACGCATCTTCTCTTTTTCGGCAAAAGATTGTTACATTTAACTGTGAACAAATTTTCAACCACTTGTTTAAGAAGCCATGACGTATGTTAAGGTACATTGATATGTATTCTAGATCTTACTCTACTGGATTGACATTGTCCATCTGTTTAAATGTCTGGGCACACATCTTTTACATTTTGCCAACAAACTATTACATTGGACATTCTTGAAATTTTTATGAGATTTTACTGTTTACTTTGAAATTAATATTCACAAAAGTAATTTTACTGTTTATATTGAAATTTATATTCACAAAAGTAATTGATAGCTGATAGACAAACTGATGGATCAAAATCCTTATCTTTTTCAGGCATAACTTCCACAACACCACCAACAACAGCCTCGTCATTCACATTTGGGCAGCGGCAAGTGCATAATATTCCACCGAAGTCTTTCTGGTTTAGTGAGTTCCAACAATCTGAACCGCATTATGTGAAGCTGAATTTCACGTTCCCCAGTAGTGCCATACTAGTTGTTTACGGACGGAGAAGCACTCTTCCGACTCACGCTCAACATGATTTCCTCGAGATATTCGACGGAAGGAGAATGAGAAGAACGAAACGATCACCGATGTTAAATGTGAGTATTTTTTTATATGTGTGGATTTTAGTTAATGGCAAGGTGTGATGAACACTTCCTTTAGTTTTGTTGCTATAGTATTTAAACCTTGAGACTGTCGGAACACGTATATAGATGACAAAAAAGTCATTTTTGATTGTGATGGCCCTTTTTAATCTATTTCGGGTAATGGCATTGCGTAATTATCTACTCTTGCAGAGGTGCCAAGTCTTAAGTTAGCTGTGAGGACTTAATTTATCTGGTCAAGTTTGTCAGTTGCTTACAGTTGATTTGTGGGTTCTGTAGTGATTTCCCAGGAAAATTAACCCACTGCCGTGTCTTCACTCCGCAAATAATACTGATGTTGTCATAATATGACCTAGCACTGTGAAATGAATAAAAACCCCAATAAACCAAGCCAATTCATATCAAACTAAGTGCACATTTAACCCTTTACCCAACAGAAGGGCCCTGTGCCAATGCATTCTCTTATATATGCGAGTCGACCATAGGTCGCCTCGCATATATAAGAGAATGCATTGGCTTAACACATTAAAAATTATAAAATTGTTAAAGAATGTAAGAAAAAATGGTAAAAAAGGATTTTTTTTAGGCCAATGCATTCTCTTATATATGCGAGGCGACCTATGGTCGACTCGCATATATAAGAGAATGCATTGGCACAGGGCATAACTGTAACTATCACAATGTGGTCAAGGAGCCGGTTCCAATGATATCCATATTTGTATGGTTCTATTGAGACAGACCGAAGATATTTTAGGCTGTTGAAGCTTTATTTGGCTGGTTTTGGCCGGTTTGTTGGGTAAAGGGTTAACCCTTCTATGACTGGAGCTTCCTGAAATTTTACGAAAACCCTGTTCGAATGCATACTCTTTTATATGCGAGTCTCCCATAGGGAGTCTTGCATATATAAGATAATGCTTTGGCCTAACAATATTTACCTTGACTGTGCAAGCCAGTGCATTCTTTTATGTATGCGAGGCTTCCTATGGGAGACTCACATATATAATTACGAGAATGCACTGGCCCAGGTCTTTAATGCTGCACCAGCGCAGCTCCCATCGTTAATGTGTTATGCTCCAGACAATAACAAAACATGCAATGACATTCAAAGTAGCGATTGGTTGTACTTTGGAATGAAATATCTCTGAACATATTGAGTATGAGAGTGTAAGGTACTCTTTATAAATGATCTTATTGTACTTTATTTTTCTCCAGAATCAGATTGACTTCGAGGACAGAGACACCGCGATCGTACAGCATCTGAATCGCGGACGATGGTACCTTGGGATATATAACGACAATGAAGAACCACAGACAGTCGCATTTACTTCTGCCTTACGTGGTCAGTAGTACAAACTCATATTTACTACTTAATATTGTTTACAGGTCTCAAAATATTGGGCTAGATATTTGCAGAAAGAGGTCATCAGAGGGTGAATTTAGTGACGCTACCCCACACAGCGTTCTAGCATCAGTAAATTTCATTCTCTGGGGAAATCATTCTGCTTATGCCTCAACTTCTTGAAAGTATCTTTATTATCAAATTAACAAGTTGTTTAGTTTCTTTAGAAAGTTTCTTTTTCTGTTTTAATTTAGTTTCTTTATATCCCCAAATTGGCAGACGACGCAATGCATAATTGAGGTAACAAATGTGTGCACATCACCATTTTTCACCATTTGGGAAATTAAATTTGTCTTGGTCTCACATAGAAGATGAGGCATGCAGAATTACTTCCCCAGAGGATGAATTTGGTGATGCTAGCCCACTGTTCTTTAATTTTACCCTCTGGAGACCTCATTCTGCATCTGCAAATGTCCAGCACCATAATTTCAGGCCTGATTGTTTATTAATTTCACACATCTGTCCCACTCCTGACTATATATAGCAAATAGAGTGAAAAAGAAATTATCTCTGGAAGCAAGGAGATTGAGGGATTCGGAAAAAATTGTTCTCCAAATTGCTCCAATGAATGGCAACAAAGATAGGAGCTATCAGCAGATATCAGAGCTGTTAACCTGTTAAATTTTGCGAAAACCATGTGCCAATGCATTATCTTATATATGCGAGTCTCCCATAGGGAGCCTCGCATATATAAGTGAATACATTGGCCTAACAATATTTACCTTGACCTTGTAAGCCAGTGCATTCTCTTACATATGCGAGGCTTCCTATGGGAGACTCGTGTATATAAGAGAATGCTATATCAACAGATCTTCAATGCTGCACCAGCACAGCTTCCTTCATAAAAGGGTTAAATGTTTTGAGAACAAATTAGATTCATTCTTACAACTAAATATGATGCCTATTTTCGCTTGTGCCTGAAATTAAACATAGTGTTTGTGCAGTGCAATTTTGTCTTTCTGCCCTTTTGATTTATCTCCAACTTGAGCCTGAGTTTAGTGTGCCTGTCATTTGCAGAATGAGGTCCCCAGAGGGTGAATTTAATGACGCTATCCTGCATAGCGGGCTAGCATCACTAAATTCACCTTCTGGGGATCTCATTCTGCTTAGGTCTCATCTTCGATAGAAACTTTTTAACATAGATTCATTTTCTTTTCTAGTTTAGTTTCTCTATATCCCCAAATTGGCAAATGACACATTGCATAATTGAGGTTCCCAATGGGTGTACATAACAATATTCACCATTAGGGAACTTAATCTGAGTCTATGTCTCCCATAGCAGATGAGGCCGAAGAGGTCCCCAGAGGGTGAATTTGTTGATACTAGCCCAACAAATTCAGACTTGGATGCTCCTGTCATTCCTGGGACAAACCATCTTGCATTATCATCTCCAGAGATTTATGGTGCTTGTTGTAAACTACAGGCAGATGTTCCTTCATTGAAATTAACTTACTCCCACCTCAACCTACACCAGGATCTTGCCAACATGCATTACACAATTGGTTGGACAATTCAATTAGCATAGAGTCGGGGTCTCATCACGGATTAACGCCCACACCCATCTCCTCTGTGTAATGTCCTGGAAAACACTTACATTCCATATTACTCTGCTAGACTGAATCATTAGCTGGCTGTTAACCCTTTACCCAACAGAACGGCCCTGTGCCATTCCAATCTCTTATATATGCGAGTCGACCATAGGTCGCCTCGCATATATAAGAGAATCCATTGGCTTAACACATTAAAAATTATAAAATTGTTAAAGAATGTAAGAAAAAATGGTAAAAAGTGTTAGGCCAATGCATTCTCTTATATATGCGAGGCGACCTACTGGTCGACTCGCATATATAAGAGAATGCATTGGCACAGGGCATAACTGTAACTATCACAATGTGGTCAAGGAGCCGGTTCCAATGATATCCATATTTGTATGGTTCTATTGAGACAGACCGAAGATATTTTAGGCTGTTGAAGCTTTATTTGGCCGGTTTTGGCCGGTTTGTTGGGTAAAGGGTTAACTTACTCCCACCTCAACCTACACCAGGATCTTGCCAACCTGCATTACACAATTGGTTGGACAATTCAATTAGCATGCAGTCAGGGTCTCATCACGGATTAACGCCCACACCCATCTCCTCTGTGTAATGTCCTGGAAAACACTTACATTCCATATTACTCTGCTAGACTGAATCATTAGCTGGCTGTTAAATCAACCATTATTGGATTAGCTCACTCCCACATTCTCCCTCCAGTTATATTTTTCGCACATAGGTTTTTTTTGTGTGAGCTATATTCTACTAGCCTATATATATTTAATAATGATTAGTTTTGAATTCAACCTTGAAAATCAGTCGACATTTTCATCCATCGTCTAGCCAAGACTGCAATGATGGTTTCCATAGCTTTAACCCTTTGAGTGCCAGGGGCCGATCTCATCGGCCCTAAACCTACAAAATAAGTCTGTTAAAGAATATAAGAATAAATTATTAAAATTGTAAAAAAAAAAAAAAAATTATTGTTAGGCCAATGCATTCTCTTATATATGCGAGGCGACCTATGGTCGACTCGCATATATAATAGAATGCATTGGCACAGGGTATATGAGTTGATACAAAAATCGACCTGGCACTCAAAGGGTTAATAACCACCTCAGCTACGGAGATTTTTTTTAAATGAGCCCCTTTCACTGAGATATGCTGTGTACCATGCTGAACATGGGTTCAAGATGCTGTCACAGATTCTATCTGCCGTTATGAGAACAGCACAATGCACTTCCTGTGAAATTGCACACTCTGACTATTTGATTACTAGTGCTGGTTTATAGATATATCAGAATGTATGAGGCACTGTCTCAGTATGTAGTATTCATTGCTTCATAATGTATGTGAACAAAGCAGTGTTTTATCGAAATGACCATGCTATCGAAATGACAAGTTGATATAATCCTCATCTCAGATCAAGCTTGAAAATCGGTCCCAATTTTAGCTAATTTCAGGGTTCAAAAGTGCCTAAACTCACTGTTGATGTTCAGCTTACACATTTGGTACCCAAATTCAAGATAGGAAAGGGTGTCCAAATTTAACCCTTTCTATACTAAATACTCATTTGTCGTTTGTTGAACTTATTATCTTAACATTTCCCATCAAAGAATATTAATCTTTCTAAACTTGTATTAGCTTTTCATCTGACTGTCATCTGCTCTTATGAGTGGGAGAATCCATTTAGTAAAGAAAGGTTTAAACCACGAAGCTGAATCCAAATTCAGGCCAGGAAGGGATGCCCATGTTCAAACTAGGAATAGCTGTCCAAATTTAACCCAGCAACCAGAAGCAACCACAAATTTCAGTCAATATTTGGTGCCCATATTCAAGCCAGAAAGAAGAGGCTGATTTCAAGCCGTTAAGCGGTTTCTAAATTCAAGTGAAGAATCGGTATCCGAAGTCAAGATGGAAGGTGTGCCCATATTCAGGCCTCGAAATATGGTGCTGGACATTTACAGAATGAGGTCCCCAGAGGGTGAATTTAGTGATGCAATCATCACCAATTTCATCCTCTTGGGACCTCATTCTGCTATTGGGGACATAGACACAGATTTAAGTTCAGATGGTGATGTGCACCTATTGGGCACCTCGATTATGCTTTGTGTCATCTGCCATTTTGGGGATATTGAGAAACTAAACTAAAAAAGAAAAGCTAATTTCTCAAAAAGATTCTAAAGAAACTAAAAAACTTGTTAATTTGATAATAAAGATACTTTCCAGAGAAGATAAGGCGTAAGCAGAATGGTGCTGAATTCAACACAGCATTCTGAAAATGTCCAGCACCATATCTTAGGCCTGTCCAAATTCAAATCCTGGACCAAACCATGATGGTCTTTGCTATCTGTATACTATAAGAAAACACTGCTTTGTTCCACACTGAGCAGATATATACTCTGTGGTCTGTTTCAATTGACCTATACTATCCCCCATTATATTTCTCATCATACATGCCATACATCTCTGTCAAAAGCATAAAACTATCATGTCACAAAGATTTTATATCAAAGTGAGTACTTTGTGGGTCATAAAGTCATCTGGTAGCCGCAAAAAAATCAATGTTATCAGTGCAAATCATCTGTGCCCTTTTAATCAATTTGCATGAATGCCATCATGCCACGTTTGAAAAACAAATATATTCCATCACTAAATATACATATAAGGTATCTTCCCTTATCTAATGGATACCAAGATCTAATGGGCATCATTTTATGGATATTAGGCTTAGAAGTTCATGAACGGAGTCGGCAGATAAGCTGGCTTGATACGTACTTTGTGAAATGAGATGTGGAGAAGTTGATTGACTTCTCAGGGCTTTATACCATATATCGTCGTAATGATCGTATTATTTATATATTCTCAAACGGCAAACACCGATTTGATATTGATTTTCCGATCACAGGGATGGTTAATAAACAGCGATTGCTTTCGTGATTTCACTCAAGTGGAATGATTGCCAATTTTAGATGGCTCTGTTAGCCTGCTGCATGCAACACAGACAGCAAATATGCAACATGATTAACCCTTCAGGCCTCAAAATATGGTGCTGGATATTGCAGAATGAGGTCCCCCAGAGGGTGGATTTAGTGATGCTACCCCACACAATGGGCTAGTTTTACCAACTTCATCCTCTGGGGACCTCATTCTGCATGGCCTCATTTGCTATGGGAGACCTAGACACAGATTTGGGGATATAGAGAAACTAAATTCAATAGAAACTTTTTAAAGAAACTTAAAAACATTTAATTTGATAATAAAGATACTTTCCAGAGAAGATGAGATCTAAGCAGAATGAGGTCCCCTCTGGGGCCCTCATTCTCCTTAACCCTTAGCTTACAAAATTGAAATGTGTCGTAAAACCTAAGCCTACAAAATTTGAAAGTGTGTTAACTCTTAGTCTTCATAGTCATCGTGATATGTATGAACTATAAATGCTGAACAAGTTCTAATTTTGAAGATTGTTTCAGGTCACAGGTCAGAAGAAATGACACTTCAGACATTTTAAGGGCCTCCATTTCTTGGAAATTTACGAATTCATTTTCATTTCAAGACCATGAAAATATTAACCCTTTCTATCGTAAATGGATTTTTGTACTCAGTTTTAAAAGTATACATTGGAATTGTCTGTTATTCATCTGGGGGGGGGGGGGGGGGGGGGGGGGGTCAGGAAAAATAACAGACAAAACAGTACAGAAGGAGTCCTATTTATTGAAGGGGTGTTCAGACAATAAGAGCAGGTGACAGACAGAAATGCTAATATAAGTGCAGAAGGATTCATTCTTTGGTGGGAAATGTTCAGATAATAAGTTCAACAAATTGTTTAACTTATTACCGGAACATAAACTTCCTAAGGGATAACTACTCGTCATTGCGTATTTAGTATTGAAATGGTTAACATCACACTTGCCATTAATTATACAGTGCGTCTGTGTATGGAACAAGTTACTATTCATAAAAATACTGATTTAGCATGATTTTGGTGTATTATATAATGGATTTTTAACATAAGTCATTTTGTTATTGCAGATGATTTAGCGAAAAACAGTGGATGTCCAAACAACTGCCATGGACATGGGGAATGTCACCATCGAAGATGTCAATGTTTCTCTGGATTCACTGGCTCAGACTGCGCGGAAAGTAAGTGAAGCAATAATACTAACCATTGAGTTTGTAACATCACTTTCTCAACAGCTTGTTTTAAAATGTTTGACACTAGGTGACGGTGAAGGGATATTGGATGTGGTGATAAGTCACTAGAAAAAAAAAATCTTTCCCTCCCAAATTTCTGATTATAATAATAATAATAATAATCATACATTTAATTACACGCATTAGACATGGAATTAGTTTCAATGCGTTGGACAATTATTACCCCGATGAGCCTGAACATTCAGTAATCCATCTACTGCTCCCCGGGGACAGGGGGAGGTACAGTCACAATGTGACTAGCATACTGACAAGATCTTTCACTGCTCATAATCGGGTACCCGTGTTAACGCTTGGGTGGAGCGAAACAGACACAGTACGAGTGACCTTGCTCAGGGGTCACAACTTGGCGCGAAATTCGAACAGCGTGCGATCTCACAATTGCCCGCTAATCGATTTTTGGACAAGTCACTGTTGTGTGGAACTCACTTTGGCCAGCTGGAGGCGCGAACGCATGCCGATGCGTTGACAGCAACACAAGTCCGACGCGCTAACCACCGGACCACGGAGCTCCACATGGGTAGTGCTTAGATTTAATGAATAATGGAAATCGCACCACAGCAAATCATAATTAGGGGACATGCTATGTTTCAATTCTGATGATGCATTTAATTTTTACCAAAGTTTCACATGGATACATAATATTGATGTAATGTTTAACCCTTTACCCAACAAAACGGCCAAAAACGCCCAAATAAAGCTTCAACAGCCTAAAATATCTTCAGTCTGTCTCAATAACACCATACAAATATGGATATCATTGGAACCGGTTCATTGACCACATTGTGATGGTTACAGTTATGCCCTGTGCCAATGCATTCTCTTATATATGCGAGTCGACCATAGGTCGCCTCGCATATGTAAGAGAATGCATTGGCCTAAAAAAAAAAAAATTCTAATTTTTTAACAATTTTTATAATATTTTTCTACATTCTTTGACAATTTTAAGCCAATGCATTCTCTTATATATGCGAGGCGACCTATGGTCGACTCGCATATATAAGAGAATGCATTGGCGCAGGGCCATTGGGTAAAGGGTTAAGATGTTTTGCTAATAAGTTCAACAAACAAATGAATTCAAAACAGTAGGGTTCATCCACTGAATTCACCACTAGCGTCCTGTCTACAGTAATGCCCTAAATAATCGACATCTCAGTGAGAGCTTTCCGATGAATGGCAACAAGCCATATTTCTGACTAAATCCTGAAAAGTTATCCATAATTCTGCTGTGGTTAAGGAGTCGATTATTTAGGGCATTACTGTACATAGTTTAACCCTCTCTATACTAAATACTCATTGACGAGTCTCCCATAAGTTGTTTGTTGAACTTATTATTTGAACATTTATAACCAATTGATAATAATCCTTCTGCACTTGTTTTATCTTTTCTTATATCTGTCATCTGATATTTTTCTTGGACACCCATACAAATGAATGATAGGCCATTCCAATATATATTGTTATAACTGGTTGGAATGATCCATTTAGTAAAGAAAGCATTAACATTATTATCCTCAATACCTTTTCATTTTTTCCAGAGACCTGCCCTGAGTTGTGTAATGGTAACGGGGGCTTATAATCGTGGTGCCTGCCAATGTCATAAAGGGTGGAAAGGACGTGAATGTGAGTTCGACAATGACGAATGTGAGGTCCCTAACTGTAACAACAACGGTCACTGTGTAGATGGTGTGTGCAACTGCAAACCGGGCTTCAGAGGCCCAGACTGTGGAATAGGTAAATTATAACTTTTATTATGTTGCAAAAAAATTCATTTTTTAGGATTATCATGTATAGGTGTTCTGTTGTCTCGTCTAAGTTTGTCTTGTGTCTTGTGAAATATAGCAGTTGGTAAGTATATTAATTTGTCAGTGCAGCAGCTGAATCTTGTGGCCTTGACTGTATTATAATATTATAGAAATCAGGAGGATTCTCTTTGCATTAAAGATGCATATATATCCTTTATGTCCAGTTAGACGAACAACATATTTTAAACTCTTGGCTGCTATACCTCCACACTGAGTATGGACGAAAATGTTTAGATGTGTGCTATATATCCATACTAAGTACAGACATACTCAGCAAACTAGCTGTCGGCCATTTCTCATAACTGGAACTCAGATATTAGTGCTTCGAAACAATTGTATCACAAAGTTTGAAACAGTGTATGATATTCCAGGATTGTGAATGACAATAACATTTCATGGAGTACAGTAATGTCCTAAATAATCGACCCCTAAACCACAGCAGAATTATGGGAAATTTTTCAGATTTAGTTGGAAATATGGATTTCTGCCATTCATCGGAAAGCTCTTGGTGAGAGCTTTCCGATGAATGGCAACAAGCCATATTTCCGACTAAATCCTGAAAAATTTCCCATAATTCTGCTGTGGTTAAAAGTCATATGCTTCGGGCATTACTGTAACTTTTAAGGTTATCGTGATATTCTCGTTATATTTTTCCACTGTAAAATGGCTTTAACGTCACCGGCCCAGCACACAAAATAATGACGCCATCACAGCAGTGAAGAGATTAATAACGTTTAATTGGTACTGACTGGGAGAATCCATTTAGTATAATAATGTAAGGATATAGATATGGAACAAAATAATTTTGTTATTGCAAGATTGATGCTGTAATTGTTTAATAATGGCTCTCCATATTGGTAGCACTTCATATTTTCATATCTATATACATGTAAGGGCAGAAAATTCTTATCTAAAATGATAGTCTATTAGTATGGATATTCTTGTCTCATACATGAACATAAATTGCAACCAAATTGAATTTGTAAAAAAAAAAAATTTGGTGGATGAATATCCAACGATCTGTATATTAGACCAGTGGTCAGCATGTTACATTTCCAAATTGCTTCCACTATTCAAACAGCACTCTAAAACGGCTCTTAATTTAGTCTAAGAAGCATCATCTTGCTACATTGACTTTCTATCAGAACTATCGAGATCTCGAACTCTCATAAACTACCTTCAATCACAACCTGATATCAGCCCATCATGCCTTCATGGATTTGTGTTTTAAGTTGACATCACATTTCACTTCTCAGTATTGATTTCACATCTATCTATGATGCACTGTGTCTTCTGTCAACATATTTCAACTGAAAAATGACGAGAAAAACCATCCCGCAGCCGGGCCAGGCGTCCCGCATCCCATTCCTGCGTATTGATTTGCAATCCATTTTACTGCTTCTTCCGATGGGCCCAATCAATATCCAATCTACCGTGTGCATCTTTTTCATCCGCTGTCCAATTCGGTTAGAGTTGATACACGCTCTTGCAATTAACCTTACTGTGCATCCGAAACAGAAATGCATATCATCTTTTCTCTAGGTGAATGGAATCTTGTTGAGAAACACTCAAGTATGGAATGGAAAGTACTGTTATATCAGCAATTTAATGGAGTGTGGTTCTCATATATATTAAAGGCATATGGTGTACATAATTCAATAATGTTTTACTTTCTCAGTAATAAGGTAGTATGTAGACACAGTGACACTATTGCTTCTAAAAGTATAATAACATTTCATGTAACATATCAAAGACATATTATGGACTTGTTTGGGTGCGTGAAACTTATAAGTTAGTACTCAGGCGCTATGCCAACATGGGGAATGTAGCATTCTACTATCATCGCCAAATTTTTTTAAGAAATCGACCATACCACTCCATTGAAAACATCGTCTGAAGTACGCTCTATTGTAAATATTTACATAATGATTTGGGACGCAAATCGTCGAGTATCTAACGCAAATTATTTCACCATCGAGAGTCATTGTTTTTTAATTAATATGTAAGAATAACGATATGTGTTCGTCAATATGGATGAATATTCGTAAACATAACTACCTTGAGCAAGAGTATTCTCCATTTGTATTTGATCACCCTAACGGAGTGTTTCACATCACTTTAATAATATCCATCAATTTATATAGCACATTCCACAGTAAATTTGGTTGAATTTGCTCTACACCGATTATAACCATGGTCACAACACCATTACCATTTCCATCCTCCTGGGAAGCTACCATTCAACAAATTCAGGTGCATATCAGGATTATCATACTGATAATATCCATCAACTCCATGCCTGGCAATGTTTTAACACATGATTGGTATGACTATGATGTAAGTTTCTTACCCAAATAAACACCACCAGTCACATGAAATTTGAATAAAAAAAAATGGACATAGTTCAGTGAATTTCAATTGACACAGTACAAGTCCTTTAGTAGTCATTGGTCCAAGTAGAAATGTGGCTCACGTTGCTTAACTTTGGTGAACTAAATAGTCCTGGATCACAAGAAGCCATCGTTGCTCTGCTGGGTGCCTTCCAATCAGACCTCAGAATTATTTACAAAGAACCACATGAATGAGATAAGATGATAAATATTTCACATACACAATCACACAAGCTTTCGCAGACTGACTTTTACACTGGTACACATTTAATAGCCATCATAAACAATCAGAAAAAAAACTACCTCAATAATTACCGACTGGGCGCCTACACCTGAAACAGTATACCCTAATAATCATTATACGTTACTCGAAGCTGTAAACATTTCCACTTGGATTACCAGTCCTCATCAGGTAAATTTCCTCATTATAAACATACAAACACCTGGCTGATTTCATCAAACCGACCTGGTATAATAGGGACCCTCACCTGTTCTACAAAAATCATCATTAGGTTTGAGTGTTGACCCTCTCCCCAGGTGGATACTATTTATAAAAAAAAACTTATCTTGCATTGTATTCTTTTTCGACTTTAATATACTTAACACTTGCCCCCACCATTCCTCTTTTTCTTTCCACATGTGGTCACCTCTCTTTTCTGGCCTGCGATTTGGGTAGAACATTACCGCTGGATGAGTCCAACTTACCATTTCCACCTTCGAACTGTTGGGAAATTTCAACCTACAGCTCTATCCCATGGTCGGGAATTTTCTAATTGGAAACCATTTTAGTTTAAAATTTAATCCAAAATAGGGAAAATATTAAATTCTTGGTCTAAAAAGTATACTTTATATTAGATATGTATAGGCTAATTAAACCATATATAACAGTATGAAATGTTCTAATTCTGTAAATTGTGGCGAGGATTTGGAGGGGTGGGGGTGATGAGACACTGAAACATGTCATTTTCTGGGATACACCCCCCCCCCCCCCCCCCCCCCCCCCAACACGCCTTGCCATAATGGTTGCTTCTGGCGCTCCTGAAAATGTACTAACTTATTTTCTTGTTCGTATCTGGTACTGATCAATCTACCCAGCATACATATATGCTTACCATTTGGCATACCTGTAATTTTTGCTTACCATTAGGCATACCTGTAATTTTTGCACCGGTACCCTCTGCCATCAGATATCTCAATAGCAGCTCTAATAATTGCGTAATAAAACATGGTCCATGCTATCGTGACTTGAGTTACGAGCTGCGATCCCACCTTCACCTGCTAGGAATGATGCTTATATATGCTTTGGTTAAATGAATCTCACCTGGTTACCATGTCACCTTGGGTGTTGTACCTGGCCGGGTTTCAAGCACAATATATGTTTTGGCATAATTAGGGGACATGTTATGTAATCAGTGGAGGATAGATACCCTGTAATGAAAATACACATGGATTAACCCATCAATTACATACAGTAATGCTCTAAATAATCAACTCCTTAACCACAGCAGAATTATGGGTAATTTTTCAGGATTTAGTCGGAAATATGAATGAAAATACACATGGATTAACCCATCAATTACATACAGTAATGCTCTAAATAATTAACTCCTTAACCACAGCAGAATTATGGGTAATTTTTCAGGATTTAGTCGGAAATATGGCTTGTTGCCATTCATCGGATCTCTCAGTGGGAGCTCCGATGAATGGCAACAAGCCATATTTCCGACTAAATCCTGAAAAATTACCCATAATTCTGCTGTGGTTAAGGAGTCGATTATTTAGGGCATTACTGTACATAGATTTTCTCAATAAGTTGTAAAAATATATAATATTATAGTTTATTCTTCATTTGTGGGGATGTTCAAACACTAAGCATACAACAGGTAAAGATAGCTCCCATGCTTTCATATGTAGATGTAATCTTGCAGATACGGCTGCTTGTTGAACTTGTCAGGCGAACATCCCTGCAAATGAATCAATAGGAATAACTTCTCATCAGCAAATATTCAGTGATCAAATTGTTAACTCTTACCTTTCCAAGATCTTAGAACAAACAAAAATTGGAATTCAGGAATTTTACCATTTTAATTTTGTAAATCTAAAAATGGTAAACATGTTAAACATTATCAAAGTTCAATTTCAAATAAAACAAGCATTTTAAGAATTATGCAAATTCAATATTACTACAAACAAAATGGCATACTGCCCATATTAAATTTGAGAGGAGACGTCTAAATTTACCTAGAGCATATTGTTACTTTTCAGATAAATGTGCTGCAACTCATTTATGAAATGAGTTCAAAAAAACATTTAATATGAGAAGTGAGAATCCACTCTCAAGTTATATTTGAGATTTGAAAATTCCATACAATCTTTCTGTTATTTTGTCTATATAATATCATATGCTGGTCATTCAGGTACATGTAGACAGATCATATATATATATGTCGCCTATAAATGTATCTTCATTTCTCTTTGTGATGTAATATATAATAATGAACATGTTGTGATGTGGTGTCTGTCTGTATGTGATGTAGTGCTTACTCTTGCGATGTTGCCTGGAATTCCTAGCGACTGCTTGTGCTAACACCAAGTGAACCCCTCATATATTAATCCACATATCCAAGCATCACATCTGATGGGTCTTAACCCTTTCATGATGGAAGCTGTGCTGGCGCAGCATTAAAAATCATGTACCAGTGCATTCTCTTGTATATGTGATTTTCCCATAGGGAGCCTTGCATATATAAGAGAATGCACTGGCTTACAAGGTCAAGGTAAATATTGTTAGGCCAATGCATTCTCTTATATATGTCAGGCTCCTTATGGGAGACTCGCATATATAAGAGAATGCATTGGCACAGGGTTTGTGCAGAATTTCATGAAGCTCCAGTCATGAATTTAACCCTTTACCCAACAAAACTGCCAAAACCGGCCAAATAAAGCTTCAACAGCCTAAAATATCTTCGGTCTGTCTCAATAGAACCATACAAATATGGATATCATTGGAACCGGCTCCTTGACCACATTGTGATAGTTACAGTTATGCCCTGTGCCAATGCATTCTCTTATATATGCGAGTCGACCATAGGTCGCCTCGCATATATAAGAGAATGCATTGGCCTAAAAAAAACTTTTTACCATTTTTTTCTTACATTCTTTAACAATTTTATAATTTTTAATGTGTTAAGCCAATGCATTCTCTTATATATGCGAGGCGACCTATGGCACAGGGCCCTTCTGTTGGGTAAAGGGTTAAAAAAAAAATGATGTCCTGCATTCTCTTCCAGGGGGTAATTCTGAGAACATTTTTGTGACTGACTATGTATGCCCTCTTCACCGATATATAATCCTCATATATTCAAAATTTGAAGTGGTAAACAATATGTGTGTCTTTATGAACAGAGTATTTTATGAACAGGGGGAAAAAAATATCAGAAGTGTCTGCGCTTCATAGTATTATGGGTCCCCTGACTGGTGGCTCAATTGAGAAAGTGCTTAGTGTATTTGGATGTTAGAAGCCATTCCATGATGGCAAAGTGGTTTGATTCCTGCTAAACGTGGATTTATAATTCACCAATATGTATAAAGATAACCTGGTCGTGCATCTGGGCATGTTTATCACTTATGTAACCCTTTCATGATGGGAGCTGCACTGGTGCATCATTAAAGACCCGGTGCCAGTGCATTGTCTTATACATGTGGGTCTCCCATAGGAAGCCTCGCATATATAAGAGAATGCACTGGCTTACTAGGGCAAAGTAAATATTGTTAGGACAATGCATTCTCTTATATATCGGAGACTCCCTATGGGAGACTCGCATATATAAGAGAATGCATTGGCACAGGGTTTTCGCAAAAAAATCAGGTAGCTTGAGACATGGAAGGGTTATATTAACCCTATCATGGTCTTTCCTCCACCAAAAAGGAAGTTAATGAGATCAGGCCTAATTGCTGAAATGACATTAAACCCCAATAAACCACACCAGAACTCCCAATAGTTTAGTTGCAAGAATTCAAGGCAACACCTATATGTCTATGATATGTAGTTTGCAGATCATCCTGTCATTTATATATATTTGGTTTAGGTTCACTGTTCATTGTCACCTTTATATTTGGCTTCTTATTGTACGACAATATTTTCTCTCTCCTCTAGTCGACTGCATTCCTTCTAACTGCTCTGGTAATGGGTACTGCGTCCTCGGACAATGTCTCTGCTTCAAAGGTCGCAAAGGGTCAAGCTGTGACTTACCCGACGTCATTAACATCACTCATATTTGTGCTAAGGGCTGCTCGGGACATGGAAAATATGACATTCACTCGGCAAAATGTCTCTGCGATCGTCATTTTACGGGAATGAATTGCGAGACAGGTAAAAAGAACGATCAAAGCATGCGAAAAATAAAATAAATTCGGACTTTTATTCTTGTGTATAGTTCATCTTACGTTTGTTTCATTATGGATGCCATATCTCTTCCTGGCAATGCTCACAATAACCACAAAAATTTCTATGAGACTCGTTTTGAAGATATGTTTGTTTTATTACTCCTAAACGCACAAAAAAATCATCTCTGAATGACAAAAGTTTCGATCCTTTACTCTATGACTAAATTTTTTTATTTTATTTCTCTGAATCAGCTCCAGGGTTCACGATGTCAGTGGCCAATGGTAATTTAATTTTTAAATTGGCCAACGAAAATTTCATATAGGTTCACGATGTCAGTGGCCAAATTGGCGAATGGTATATATATATATATATTTTTTTTTAAATTGGCCAACGAAAATTTCATTTGGCCAACAAATTTCAAGGCTATAGGCAGCAATCACATCTCTGATTGTCATCAGATCTTAATAAAACCATTAATTCGTTGACATGTGATCAGCAGTTACACACCCATGTATGGATAACAATTCTACCAAGTCACACATGCTTACTTGTCAAAACAATGATCTTCCTAAGCAAATGATAAGCCACTAGATGTACTGTGTCCTTTCTTAATCAAATGACAATTCTTTACTGCTCTTTGGTATCAAAATAAGACAATGTTGGTAAATCGTGCTAATTTATATTGAATACAATGTACGTTACCGGTCCGACATACAGTGTATTTTAGTTTTTGCGGTTCCAATCCGTGTACAAATCCATTTCTGAAAAATGGCCAAAATAATGTTCTTGCCAGCATGAACCCTGGACACCTCAGAGATAAGATACTTTCGTTTAACCCTATCATGACGGGAGTTGCGCTGGTGCAGCATTAAAGATCCTGTGCCAGTGCATTCTCTTATATATACGAGTCTCATAGGGAGCCTCGCATATATAAGAGAATTCACTGGCTTACAAGGTGAAAGTAAATATTGTTAGGCCAATGTATTCTTATGTATGCGAGGCTCCTTATGGGAGACTCGCATATATAAGATAATGCATTGGCACATGGTTTTGGCAAAATTTCAGGAAGCTCCGGTCATGAAAGGGTTAATTTGAGAAAATATTTTCCTGTAGTGATCATGTCAATGTAGATATCACTCAGATGGACTATACACTTGATCATAATTTACTGCCAGTTCCCCTTTACATTCTACTAATTCACTACAGTAATGCCCTAATTAATCGACTGCTTAACCACAGCAGAATTATGGGTAACTTTTCTGGATGTTGCCATTCATCGGAAAGCTCTCGGGGGAGAGCTTTCCGATGAATGGCAACAAGCCATATTTCCGACTAAATCCTGAAAATTTACCCATAATTCTGCTGTGGTTAAGCAGTTGATTAATTAGGGCATTACTGTAACTTGCTAACCAATAATAACATAGTATCTCATTGCAAATGTCATAACACACATTAACACCTTTGTAATACATATCTATCTAACTCCACTTATTACTGGTTGTATCTAAGCACCTAGTAATCTTTGCTAAACGAAACCAAATTGCCTTGTATTATTATTAACTCTAAATCTGCACCATTGTGAATGAATCCATGCTGTGTAAGTAAGGTTGCTGCCAGCAGCAATATTGAATTTCACATGATTTTATTTTCTCTGTTAACCTCTTCGCTGCCATATGTCTGTACAAAAGTACCAGACTAAAATGTCACATCATGTGTTATATTACAATACTCAGCATGGTCCTATTTCCAGCGTGGGGGGGGCCTCGGTTGCGCGGTCAATTACGGGGTACCATTCTAAGCGGTTTAGCCCTCCAACGCTGGCGATAAGGGTTCAAATCCACATGTTTCCATTGTGGACTTTGCAACTCAAAATTGTTATCTGGTGGAGTTGCCAGTTACTCTGCGATGACCTGTGATGACATGGTCAACGAGTTGATCAGCCATTGAAATCACTGGATTTCCTCCACCACTAAAACAGGCAATGTCGAGATATGGCCTTAGTTGCTGAAAGTGACATTAAACCCCAATGAATGAATCAATCAATACTTCCAGCGCAATCAGTCGGACAATATTAATTCCGAGCACTCAAAATTGAATGTGTTTGAAACATTGTGTGTATCCCAGCAGACTATATTCCTCATGTTGCGGTGGAAGATCCTGTCAAATCATAGCAGCTCAACTACATTCTGTTGATAAACGCACTAGTATCGGCCTTAACCCTTTCAGTGCCAGGGGCCGATCTCATCGGCCCTAATTTACGGTCTGTAAAATCGGCCCTAAAAAAATTATTAAAATTGTAAAAAATAATAACAAATGATGAAAAATTGTTAGGCCAATGCATTCTCTTATATATGCGAGGCGACCTATGGTCGACCCGCATATATAAGAGAATGCATTGGCACAGGGTATATGGGTTGATACAAAAATCGGACCTGGCACTCAAAGGGTTAAATAATGCTAACAAAGGTATGGCATGTTTCATGTCTCATTGACAACTAACGAAACTGATGTGGAATGTTACACGGACTTCGTTTGGAAATAAAACATAGCTGTCTGACAACTGGATAATATTTTTCTGCCTCCCGGCACAGAGAATTATAGTTGGTTATATTTGACGGATGGAGTATGAAGTTTTTCAATCTAAATTTAAAAGTCACATCTTGACCTTGATGACTAAATATGGTAGATAGATAATTGGGCATGTTTTGGCCATCATAATCATAGGTAGAATATTGGGCTAACTTACAATTCTGCATGATATAATATCCAAACTTTTTTGTATTTCAGAAAAAATAGTTCAGCTGAGTTTAGAGTAACTAATAAGGAAAAAGCTTTATAATTATAAGAAATGAAAGTAGTTTGAGCGTGTTTTATTTAATTGGTATGGTGCTTTGGCCGTGGGAGCACATATATTATGAACTGCTTCATTGTTCACACAGTGTGCCCAACGGCCACAGTGCAATACCCTTCAATAAAACACACTCAAACTCCTTTCATTTCTCAAATAACCTCCAGTTTTAGCTATATGAGGAACTTATAATGAAGTATGATTTGCACAATGAAGGTTAACCCTCAGGCATTAGGAGTCTTTGCACGGAAATAACCATAGGTACTCTTGACTCGTAGTTGAATCCCGGTAATTAAACTCAAAGAAGTTACACAGGATATATAAGCACGGGGATATTCACCGCCCAGGCGATGCTGGCTCCGTAGAATCGTAGCTTATTGATTACAGTATTAGAGCACCATCCAGGATTAATTGCGATTATATCTATCCACGAATGGTCTTGTTAAGCTTCTTTCGGCATTATCGACATACGAAAAGGGAAAAGCTTTATAAGGACGGGTAAAAACAGATGGATCCTGGGCCTTGATGTCATTGACACTCTATACGAAAGCTCCGTTAGAATGGGTGCGAATGGCTGAAACCATAAGTCTGAGACCATATCCTATATCTATTCAGTTAATCTTGTATTCCATATATAAGTAAACATGTATGCTCATTTTTTCAAATTGAAAATGCACTGTGTATGGTGCTTATTAAGCTATTTTGGAAATTTGATTATTTTTCATCAAATTCTTTTGTCACCAGATATTTTGGAGACAACTTGAAAATCTTTTTCCATAGACTATCTCTTAGGTAATGAATTTTAACATGTTAGAACAGTTGTGATGTAAACATTACTGTTATAATGTAAGTCATTTTATCCACTAACTAAGTTCCATCAAGTCTTGAAGGTAGAGATTAGAAAAGGTCAAGAGCATTGAAAATTTTTCCAAAAAATAAATTGGAACTACGGTACCATGACAATGTACATACTGCGAAAGCTATATGTCCATTTATACCTGACACAGAGACTTATATAGGCCGGTTACTTAGCAGCACAATTTTTTCATGCCCCCCCCCCCCCGCCAATATTTTCTCAGCTTAAACCTGACTTAGGGAATATATAGGCTAGTTATTTAGCCCCACAGTTTTTGGGGCTGTGATTTTTGCTCTTGACGCATCGAGTCATCTCTTTAGTATTCCCCAGTGTTCCATGATGTGCAGTCGTATTTCACAATTTACCCTGCAGCGTCCTGGTCTTGCATAATTGGATGTGGTGTTGCATGTGTTTCAATCAACGCCTTCGTTAGCTTCCTATAATTAACACTTGTTCCGTTCAGTAGCCGTGCGAAAAAATCCCTATTCTAATTACAGAATTAGCATCCCTGAACGTGATATATGCGTAGGCAGGGATTTTTGCGATTTAAAAAAGATTAGAAAATTAAGCTGCTACATGATTTCCATGTGTCATCGTCAGCTTTTAGTTGATTGCATGAGTCTTGCTTCATAGTTTTCCATCATGCTCTGCTTATTGAATTGTGTGCGGACAATGAAACTTTGTTTATTTAAAGACACCCATCACAATTACATTAACTGTGAAATTTAACAGTGATGAATATAAATGCAAGCAATTATAATATATGATGATTGAGGTAACACAATTTTTTGTTTTGAGAATGTGTCATCACTAAGAGTTCTAGCACTGCCTGAATACAAATTTTAAAGCACGTTTCATTATTTAAATCAAATAGGGATACATGTATTAGTATTTCATTTCTTTGATTAAATATCTAAATTAAATTTTCAGCTATGAAAAACCATGTTTTATGTTCTTGCCAGAAATATGGGATGTCAGATCAGATATTACAGAAATTATTCTAAAATATTATTACAGTAAATCAATACCAATTATGTCTTTGCGATGAAATTACCTGGAAGTAAAAGCCTCCATGCATTTGTTTTATGATAAAATTTAGGAGATCAGATTGTTTTAACTTTAATTCAGAAAGACAAACATATTATTTTGAATTAATAGTTAATTGACATTTTGTAGGAAAACATAAGAAGTCAGCCTATTTCAGGATATTTACTTCAATATTGGCTCACTTAAATGTGACTGACATTTTGGCCAGAAATGATATGCTATTTCAGATCTAGTTGCGGTGACTGCATTTGATCTGACGTCTCATAATTCCGGAACAAACACATGATATTGGCAGTTAAAAAATTCTTCTATAATTGAAGATTACAAAGGGATACTTCTACATCATAAATAATGAACTTTTTATATATGTATTGATCCATAACTTGTTATGTTGAACTATTTGTGTTTGTCAGCATGTTTCTTGCCTGTATCTGAAGTCGTGTGAAGATTTCTGTCTGTGTCCTTGAAATCTCTAGTATGTGTGGCAGTACTCCCCCATACTCATGATCAATATCCTATCTACTCCAACCTATAACTGTCCTACATTAACCCTTATTCTGACATTCCTGGGTTACTGTTTCAGATAACACAGTAATATATGACCACCGACCAGGTAATTGAATTGGTGATATTCAAGCTTACATTATATAACCTCGCTTCAAGGATATTTTAACTTTTACTTAACTGCTTTCATATACCGTATATACTGCAATTTCATATCATATATATCCCTCTTCATGTTTCCTAATTCGAGATATACAGACCACAGTTCAAGTTCGTACATTGCTATGAATTTTTTCTTCAATTTTACAGATTGAGAATTGAACATTTCATAGATGGAATTTTCTTAGATATTGTACAGTAATGCCCGAATATATGACCCTTTAACCAAAGCAGAATTATGGGAAATTTTTCAGGATTTAGTCGGAAATATGCTTGTTGCCATTCATCCGAAAGCTCTCACTGAGAGCTTCCAATGAAGGGGGCAGCAAGCCATATTTCCGACTAAATCCTGATTTTTTTTCCATAATTCTGCTATGGTTTAGGGGTCGATTATTTAGGATATTTCTGTATATAGCTTGGAAGTCTGAATCTAATATTTATACTTGACTTAAAATGAGACGTCTGAGCTTGGATTCTTTGAACCTGTTTCATCGTAGTCATTGTGCCTTAGCTCTAGATAGTGCTCAAAACCAAGTTGTGTTTTAATTTAACTCTAAAATTATATGCTTAAGATTTTAATGAGTGTAAATACATGCAGCATGGATCTGTGAATATTATTATTCATACTTGCATTTTCTTGATAGCCTTAATCAGTGTTGGGCACTCTGCCTGAAAGCACAGATGGTCGCGGATGATGCCAGCATTGTTGGTTTCAATTGACGCGACCAACCAAAATGCTGAAAATCAAGTTTCTCTTCAACTGGATGCATGATAGACAAGTGTTCGTTCCCAAGACATAATTGTTGATCGCAAGGAATTTATTAATTTTATGGTAATATTTGTGAAAACTATATGCGTTATAAAATTTGTCTTCAAACTTTTTGGTCATATTTAGTTTACTAAAATGTACTAGCCAGTTGTTCCTTGTACCAGTTTATAATAATTCGCATATTTGACATATCTGTCAGAAATACCAACTGATCAGTTTATTTATAAAGTGACGATATATTCTGCGCTTTTAGGAATAAATCTTCCTCCTTAAAGCAATCAGTTAACACTCATTAAAGTACAACATATGTTGCCAGGTTACCAAGTTACTACATATCTGTTCATGATGTTCTGTTCATGATATTTTGAGAATTGTTGTTGAATTGTGGTAAAAGATGGGGAACACAAAACACTCTATAATCTCATACCTCCTGCATGTATCATAACATCCTCTAATTTAATCGGTGGAGGGTTTTCTTTTCAGCATCATTCTGCCCTCTGTGGTATGAAACCATACCTCATTTTCATTTCAGCTTTTGCTTATTTTTTTTTCATTGCTGTGGTCGTACCATTTACTCGATTGGTACAGCTAATACAGACAATACTATGTTCATGTTTAACTCTTCCGTGACTGGAGCTTCCTGAAATTTTGCGAAAAACTTGTGCCAATGCATTCTCTTATATAAGCGAGTCTCCCTTAATGATCCTCGCATATATAAGAGAATACATTGGCCAAACAATATTTAACTTGAACTTGTAAGCCAGTGAATTCCCTTATATATGTGAGGCTCCTTATGGGAGACTCACATATATAAGAGAATGCACTGGCACAGGATATTTAATGCAGCACCAACACAGCTCCTGTCATGAAAGGGTTAAAAAATTAAATATTTAATTCTGAAACATTATTCTTCATCATTCTCTGAGTTCAAGTCTAATTTTCAAGCCAAATCTTCTAAGCTGAAAATCAAATTATGAAAGTATCACCTGGCCTACATTATCGCCAATTTAAAAAATGGATGGCTTTTATAGGGCTCTGCGAATATTCAGGATTTGATTCAGTCAATATTGCATGTGAAATTTGGTGTCAACACCAAATCAGACACCCAATTAAATTATTTTTGAATATCCAACACGACCTTGTCATTGACTTATTGTTACCCATCTTTTACAGAGTGATGATGAAATTTGAATGATGCAACGCATGATACTTATCACATAATATGTGTTGCATTAATTATCGAGCACTTGGTTCACTTAAGTAACATCAAAAAGTATGCATACAGTAATGCTCTAAGTAATCAACTTCTTAACCACAGCAGAATTATGTGTAACTTTTCAGGATTTAGTTGGAAACATGGCTTTTTGCCATTCATCGGAAAGCTCTCCCCCCGAGAGCTTTCCGATGAATGGCAACAAGCCATATTTCCGACTAAATCCTGAAAAGTTACCCATAATTCTGCTGTGGTTAAGAAGTCGATTACTAAGAGCATTACTGTATATAAGTGACAACAGGGAAATATCAAGTGCTGTTTTGATACCTGTTACAGGTTTTTGCACCCAAACTCGAGAAGCCGATTTCAAATCTGGAAAAGTGCCCATTAGCAGAGCCATAGGCAGTTAACAGCCAGCATGTCATACTGTCATATTGTAATCAAAAGACCGTATCTGTACGATATATTAATATTTTAAGGACCTAAAATGGTCAAGTTAATAGAGGAAAGTTAAAAAAGCTAGTTTGCAATTAAGGAATAGTAAACTGTATATTTTAATACCAACAATTGAACTTCCACTTCCATCTTTAATACAGAGATCTGCCGACTTGAATGTTTCCATGGAAAATGTAAGAATCAGGGCTGCATCTGTGACGCCGGCTGGTCAGGAGTATTGTGCGACCAAGTAGCATGCGACCATCGCTGTGAAAAGAATGGATTCTGCAACAACGGGACATGCGTGTGTAATAAGGGATGGAACGGCAAACATTGCACCCTGGGTAAGTTAGCTGCAGACTGCTATTTTTCATAACCTACTCTTTTCATTCAAATTCGGTTCCAACCTATCTAAGTGTCGTAAATTGGTCAAAAATACAAAAACTTGGAACAGCTGTTAATCCAACAATGATTATTGATGACCTCAAAAGTACTTAAATTGACATAGGTTGCATGTTCTTGGCAACAGATGCATTGCAAACTGTATAGTTCACTGATGAAAGTAAACAATTGCTGAGAAATGACCCCAAACCGTCTTGAATTTCTAAGAACGTCATTTGGTCTGACCAGTGAGAACTCATCGAATCTGGATTGGTTTGAGATATTTGTAGATTGTTAAGTTATTTTCTGAGTTTTGTTGGTAGTCCTGTAATTTCTATGGTGACTTATGCTGACACATCACTAGATATGAAACTGTCGTGCATCAAATTTGCTTCAAGTTATAATTCATTACATATTTAAACATTCCATGACTGCATGGAGCTTCCTGAAAGTTTGCACAAACCCTGTGCCAATGATTTCTCTTATCTTTGCAAAAAGTGAGCCTCATATAAGAGAATACATTGTCCTAACAATATTTACCTTCACCTTGTAAACCAGTGCATTCTCTTACATATTCGAGCCTCCCTATGGGGAACTCACATATAAGAGAATGCATTGGCACAGGATCTTTAATGCTGCACCAGCGCAGCTCCCACCATGAAAGGGTTAATTTCTCTATTCTTCCAATACCATGGAACACTGACAGTACTCCATATCACTGTATTTCATTTGAAATTATTTATTAATGTCTCCTGTCATTGCAGAGGGCTGTCCAAAGACCTGCAGTAACCATGGATACTGTAAAACATACGACAGCCAATGGAAATGTAACTGCAAAGACGGATGGAAAGGGAAGGCATGTGACATCCCAATGGAATCTAAATGTCAGGATCATGATGACAATGATGGAGGTAACATTTTTTAAATAATCTATAGCGTTCTAACCTTCCAGAAACTATATCGTACACAATTTACTTATTTTTCCCTAAATACATCACCAAATAACGTAGGCATTCTTATTTTTTATCCCAGACGGCAACAGTAATAAATGTGTGTTGCAGAAACTCATTTATTTCTAACAGCCCAGCAAATAACGTTGATTCAATCAGACAAGTGGCAACTATATTTTCTCTCTCTTTACAATATCGGACAATACACTTGTTTTTTTTCAATCAATTAATTTGTTTTCAGATATTTCATCCTATACATATTGTACAATGAATTATTTCCTGTCTATTCTTTCTGGAACTTTTGGCCATCCGGCCATTATCGATAGAAAAGTAAAATGGGAAAAGAGCACTTCAAATTTCTTATAAAATTATTAAATCTTATAAAATTGTAAATAATATTTCTCCTTATTACGAAATTTAAATTAAAAAGTTTTGTATTGCAGATGGGCTGAAGGATTGTCTCGATCCCGACTGCTGTATGTCTGTTGTGTGTAAGGGCAGCTCATACTGTGAAACGGCACCGAATCCACTCGAGATCCTCCTCCGTAAACAGGCCGTCAGTACCACAGCATCATTCTTCGAAAAGATGAAGTTTCTAATCGAGGAAAACAGTGTCCAGTCACATTCCACAAGAAACACATTCAATGAGACGTAAGTTGACAACCTTGTTCATTATTCTCAGATTCGTTGTGATCCAGGTGTTTTTTCTTTTAATATTTTAGCACGATGGAATCTCACGCAATAAGTGACGTTAATATTATGTCACCATACTTTATATTTTCAAGTTATCAAATTATTAATGGTCATATCCTGTTTGAGTTGATAATGAAGCATGTCAGAAAGTGTGATCATAAGACTTGATAACAATAATCTTCATGTTTCAGTCAATAATATAATTATAACTGTGTTTCATATGCTGCATTATCTTGTATTTTGGGAATACAGAATTGTCATTTCTGTCATGGTGAAACATAATTATTGAATATTTTTGTTTTTTCAGGCAAGTTTCAGTGATTCGTGGTAAAGTTCAGACAGTCGACGGGACTCCACTAATGGGGGTTAGAGTGACCATCTTCTCTCAGCCGATGTATGGGAACACGTTATCACGAGAGGGTGGAATGTAAGCTTGATTTCGACATATATTTCATTAACCATATGCATCAAGCATATTACCATATGCATCAAGAATATGATTAGTATACCCCAACTTTCAAAGAAAATGGGGGGGTATACTGGATTGACTGCGTCCCTCTATGTGTGTGTCCGTCCATCCGTCCGACCTCATAACTCGAACAACTATGAACCGATTTCAATAAATTTTTGTATGCAATCTCCTTAGGACGGTCTCTCCGTATGATGCTAATTGCGGTTCGGCCCGACTTTTTTTTTTCAAGTTATGCCTCATTTTCGACTTATTTTGACTTAGAAAATTCTGTCCGACTTAATAACTTTAACAAATATGAACCGATTTCAATAATTTTTGGTATACATGGTTCTCACAATACCTTCTCTACATGATGCGGCTAGGGATTGGCTCAGACTGTTTTTCGTAATATTACACTTCATTTTCGACTTATTTTGACTTAGAAAATTCTGTCCGACTTAATAACTTTAACAAATATGAACCAATTTGAATAATTTTTTCTGTACAAGCTTCTTGTGACACCATATCGATATTATTAGTCCGAATTTTTCTTTAAAGTTAAAAATTTGTTTGTTGGGTTTATGGATAATGCGGGTTGAATTTGCCACGGTGGGGATATGCTAGCACTCGAGTGCACACCTCTTGTTTTTTTCTTTCTCAGTTGTTTATTTAGAGAATAATATTCACTTGGTTGAACTGGTGGCATGAAATAATTCATGAGAGGTAGGGACATTGTACAAACACAACAAAATGGTCCCTGCATCAAATGAATTATTTCACGTCACCACAAGTGATTATTCTATTTACTATATTCCACTATAAACATCGGATTTACCATAAATCTGAATAATGCCGCCATTAAATCCATGATGCATGTTTATAGGGTTCCACCTGAATATTGCTTGAATTGACATGGGGCGCTTTAAGTAGTCTTGAACTTCGGCAGTATTTACACCTCTTGCTGAAACCATATATACAATTTCGAGTTGAGGGCCTTGAAAATTGTCGGAAATAGCCTTTACTTTTACTAAATGTGACCCATGAAAACCCTGAGTTAATTGTCTTGCAAGTTACATGAATGTTGTGATTATAAAAAGTTGACATTTCATCCACAGTGTTCTAAATTAATTCCTTTGTTTATATAAGGATATCCAACATGTGAATATTTAAAAAAAAGAAATCTGAAATGAAATTTAACCCTTCCATGACTGAAGCGTCCTGAAATTTTGTGAAAACCCTGTGCCAATGCATTCTCTTATATATGCAAGTCTCCCATGGGAGCCTTGCATATATAAGAGAATACATTGGCCTGACAATATTTACCTTGACCTTGTAAGCCAGTGCATTCTATTATATATGCAAGGATCCCTATGGGAGACTCGCATATATAAGAGAATGCACTGGCACAGGTTCTTTAATGCTGCACCAGCACAGCTCCCATCATGAAAAGGATATACATTTCAGAAATATTTGCTCTATCTCTGGATAAAAAGAGTAACTAACTGAATGCTTCTTATCACAGGTTTGATATATTGGTGAATGGTGGTGGATCGGTTACACTAGAGTTACATCGTCAGCCATACGAGTTACAATCAGTCAGCGTGCTTGTTCCATGGAACCAGATCATTACCATGGACACTGTCATACTGCACACAACGGCAAACAAAGTAACTCCTCCTGACCCATTGTTCTGTGCCATGGAACACCAACACTACATCCTACAACCGGTCGTGCTGTCAACGTGGCAACACACTCAGCTTGGTGCATGTCCGGAGAAAAGTACTGTCATCCCAGAATCACAGGTAATGTTTATAGCTATAGTACTGTGAAATATGTGCTATACTTGAGGGGTGACAGGGTAAAGCTAATGGTCAATGGCTGATTAAGGATCTGAATTTCACCAGGATCGTATTTAAGAACCTATGCTTGGTTCGTATTTGGATATCCCTCCCTCATATTGTATTTGGATACCCTATCTGGCTGTTATTTGGGCATCCCTGCCTTACTCGTTCAGATGCATCAGATCAGAGCTGTCCATGTAGCAAATATCTGTTTCCATTTATATTCCATGGATTATCCGAATTAGCTCCCTTTCCAAATGACAAAAGTAGCCAATTTTAACAATTTTCTACTCTACACTTTCCCAGTTCACAAAGTTGATAAATTAGATTGCCTAATTTTGGTATGTGGGTCCCAAAGATTTACTTCAAATTTTGTGAATTGCATGTAATTAGTTGATGAACTACATGTCCACAGTACTACTCATCAAAATAAGTTTATATTTCTCCTTTAACCCTTTACCCAACAGAAGGGCCCTGTGCCAATGCATTCTCTTATATATGCGAGTCGACCATAGGTCGCCTCGCATATATAAGAGAATGCATTGGCTTAACACATTAAAAATTATAAAATTGTTAAAGAATGTAAGAAAAAATGGTAAAAAGTGTTAAAAAAAAATATTTTTAGGCCAATGCATTCTCTTATATATGCGAGGCGACCTATGGTCGACTCGCATATATAAGAGAATGCATTGGCACAGGGCATAACTGTAACTATCACAATGTGGTCAAGGAGCCGGTTCCAATTATATCCATATTTGTATGGTTCTATTGAGACAGACCGAAGATATTTTAGGCTGTTGAAGCTTTATTTGGCCGGTTTTGGCCGGTTTGTTGGGTAAAGGGTTATAGCTGGAGTGCGGGTAATGCAATTTTTTTGCAGTCATTAGTTAAACTGATTGAAAGTTCCCAATTGGACTATTGTAATTAATTGCATTAAGTTTTCCCAATGACAGGCCCGTGACCCCATCCCAATCAGGGTAGGATAATCCATTTGTTCATTTTTGTGGAGATGACATATTACTTCTGGAAATTAGTAGTTAAATATCTCCAAAATTAATGAATGGGAATCAAAGGGTTAGGACATACTGCTAAAGCTGAGTTCTCCATAAATTTCCGTACATGACTGATGTCTTTGTCAAATGCACTGAATCAAACGTGATGCCATAATCTGGCACAATACAAAGCTTCTGTCATTGACACTGATCTTACAGCGTTGGTTTTCATAATAATCAATGGGAGGTTACTCTAAATTGCTACAGTACTACAACAGTGATTATGTTTGATAACTCTAATCTCTCCATTGTCCATTAGCATTATAACAGCATTATTCTCACCAGAAACATAATAACCAATGGGTGATTACTCTACATGATGTTATACATTTCCACCATGGGCACTTAACCCTTTCAGTGCCAAGTCCGATTTTTGTATCAACCCATATTTCCTTGATCATTTTTCAAATTTATTGATTATAATAATGTGATACGTCAATGTATCACATTATTAGTGCTCTTTCCATCAATGTATCACATTATTATAATCAATAAATTTGAAAAATGATCAAGGAAATATGGGTTGATACAAAAATCGGACTTGGCACTGAAAGGGTTAAAGGTTTAGGATCTCTATCCTCCCTGCCCCAAAAGCCCAGCAAGCCCAATATTTGACCTAACGTTATCTTTCACTTTATACTGAATGGAATTTCCTATTCATGGAATATATCAATATTAACCCTTTCATGATGGGAGCTGTGCTGGTGCAGCATTGAAGATCCTGTGCCAGTGCATTCTCTTATATATGTGATTCTCCCATAATGAGCCTTGCATATATAAGAGAATGCACTGGCTTACAATATCAAGGTAAATACATTAGGCCAATGCATTCTCTTATATATGCGAGGTGCCCTATTGGCGACTCGCATATATAAAAGAATGCATTGGCACAGGGTTTCGCAAAATTTCAGGAAGCTCCAGTCACGAAAGGATTAAGTTCTTCGCTGCTGAATGACGTTGTGAGCTAGGCCGTTAACATTATGACCATTATCAAGTGCGGAAATATAACAGGATTATTTATCAAGACAATTTTAAAACAGACTTTGTTCAAATGATATTATTATTCACAAACCTGGAACATCATACGCTGTTTCAACAGCAAAATACACTGGTTTCGATTTTATGAGTTCCAGTTATGAATAATTGCTGACTGTTTGTGTGTGCTCATGCAGGTCTGTACTCAGTACAGACATTGATTACATACCTATTGATTTATTTTTTGCGAAATACATTTCTTGTTTTACCATCGTGTCGACCTTCTTGTGCATAACGTTAACCAGTTCAACCACTTGTGTTGTATCTATACAGCACAGCATAACATTTTACATCTAAACTTAGCACGGACATATAGCAGCCATGGGGTTAAGATCAACAAGATGTTTCTCTTAAATATTTGCCTAATAAAAGTACATTTTAAACTATCTTTAGGTCCTACAAGAGAGCTTGTCCATACCCGGAACAGATGTGTATTTGGTGTACCACAGCAGTGAGTCGCGGGGATACATGTCCGTCATTATGATACAGATGACGCCCAGAACAATCCCGAAAACGCTCTCATTGGTCCATCTGAGAGTGTCTGTCGAGGGAGTTACTAAAGAGAAGCTATTTGAGGCTGATCCAGAACTCAAATACACATTTTATTGGGATCGACAGAATGCATACAACCAAAGAGTATATGGCATTGTAACGGCTAAAGGTGGGTGTATTATCCTGCATCCCACCCCATTCCATATACAATAATGACTTAACCCTTTCAGTGCCAGGGGCCGATCTCATCGGCCCTAATTTACGGTCTGTAACCAGTTCACACACTTCTGTCGTTCTAGCCTAGCAAGGGGACTGAACTCTGTTTTTAGATTTAAAAAAATTTATTAAAATTGTAAAAAATAATAACAAATGATGAAAAATAGTTAGGCCAATGCATTATCTTATATATGCGAGGCGACCTGTGGTCGACTCGCATATATAAGAGAATGCATTGGCACAGGGTATATGGGTTGATACAAAAATCGGACCTGGCACTCAAAGGGTTAAATAATCGACCCCAAAACCACAGCAGAATTATGGGAAATTTTTCAGGATTTAGTCTGAAATATAGCTTGCTGCCATTCATCGGAAAGCTCTCGGTGAGAGCTTTCCAATGAATGGCAACAAGCCATATTTCCGACTAAATCCTGAAAAATTTCTGTTCCATAAACGATAGTCTAGCGTTTATTTACGATCATTTTGGTGGTAAAATTGTCAATATCGGTCCATGCAATGTAAATCAATAAGCCATAAGGTATGTTATCGCCTTCTGCAATGTGGCATATTCAATATTCGCGTCAAACGTATGCATTACGTTGTCCACCAGCAAACATTTATAACCAACCAACCTCAAGGGATCCACTCTTTCAATCTTGCACTATAATGTCGACATGAACATATTGAATCACCGAGATGTTTCGATGTAAAATGTACATAATAACGCTTGTCCGATAAAAGTATCAACTTAAAAGTTTGAATATTAGTTTTCACTAAATATATGCAAATTAGCAAACACCACAACTGGTGTGTTTTGTGAATCCGTGGGGTATATAAGATCTATGATTTTAGTACATCGTAGTTATGTGAAATAGATGAGTTACTGTAGTGTGTGTTCTGTAGTGTGTGTGATATTCTTGCAATATAACATCAGGCGGGCGGCAAAAACAATGTCTCCTGGCTCAGCGGGCGACAGTGTGATTTGTCGCCCGGCACGTGACAGGACATGGGCCAATCAGAAGGGTCAAAAATAGGGAGGAGGGTAACAAACCTTTGTGTTACTGGTCAACAATTTATAGCACGTTTGGAATTGTGGAAGGATAAAACTTGAAGACATTACATGTGTTCCAAACTGACACCTAAAAGACACAAGTGCAGTAATGCAGTTGTCTGGTATATATTAATGAACACAGGATTATACACATCTTTTATTGGGTGACAATATATATTTTACCAAAGAGGGATTAAGAGACCAATAATTTCGCTGTCATATTAGTGTTGGCCAAAGATAGTTCAGTTTTGTTCAATGTATTCATTAACATCTTTAGATGTAATCGGAGACTATTTGAAATTATATTTTGAGTTGTTGATTTGCTTGATCTATAATTTTAAGTACAACTTTTATTGTTATAAACTACCATTCCACTATAAACCATAGTTTTGAGGGAGAATCGTATATAATCGGTCATCAATAATTCTTTTTGATTTTATTCTTCAGTAAATGTTGGTTACAAGTATGTCGGCTGTGACTATATCTTCTGGGAGACTCGCAGTACTACAATGAGTGGCTTTGACATTACTTCATCTGAGATTGGTGGCTGGAATCTCGACTTTCATCACACATACAACTTTCAAGAAGGTAAGTGGGTCAACAATGTTTTATGTTTTTTGCTGATAAATCTCACAAAAGAAAAAGGAAATACAGTAATGCCCTAATTAATCTACTCCTTAACCACAGCAGAATTATGGGTAACTTTTCAGGATTTAGTCGGAAATATTGCTTTTTGTCATTCATCGGAAAGCTCTACCCGAGAGCTTTCCGATGAATGGCAACAAGCCATAGTTCCGACTAAATCCTGAAAAGTTACCCATAATTCTGCTGTGGTTAAGGAGTCATTATTTAGGGCATTACTGTAAGTACACAGGTTTTATGAATATGAAGAGTGCACAGCTTCTTGTTAAAGTGGCCAATTATTCCACCGCATTCATTGTAAACTAGTCATCTTTTAGGCCCTATAGGTGCTATTCAAGCCTGCAAATAAGTGTGCTTGTCATTTGCAGAATGAGGTCCACAGAGGGTGAATTTAGTGATACTATCCCGCAAGGTGGGCTAGCATCACCAAATTCACCCTTTGGGAACCTCATTCTGCTTAGGCCTCAACTGCTATGGTAGACCTAGGATTATTTTGAAGTTCTCCAGTTGAAGTTGGTGATGTTCACCCATTATTCACCTCCGTTATGCATTTGATCTTCTGCAAATTAGGGGATATAGAAACTTCTCAGAAGGGAAATAGTAACTAAAACAAATGTTGAGTTGAGACTATAGATACTTCCCAGAAGATGAGGACTGAGCAGAATGAGGTCCCCAGAGGGCAAATTTGGTGATGCTAGCCTGCTGTTCTGGATAGCATCACTAAATTCACCCTCTGAGGACCTCATTCTGCAAATGACAGGCACACTAAACTCAGGCTTGGTACTGTTGAGATTCAAAGGGTGATAAATTGTACATCTGAAAAATATTTCTAAAAACTCATTTAACCCTTTCTATACTAAATTGATTGTCCCACTCAGTTGTAAAAATATATATTGGAATGATGTATTATTCACTTGGAGGGGTGTTCATGCAAGCCTTGAAATAGCGTGTCTTTCATTTGCAGAATGAGGTCCCCAGAGGGTGAATTTAGTGATGCTACCCCGCATAGCGGGCTACCATCACCAAATTCACCCTCTGGGGACCTCATTCTGCTTACACCTCAGCAGAATGATGTTCACAGAGGAGTAATCTGGGGACCTCATTCTGCAAATGACAGACACCATATTTCAAGGCTTGTGTTCATGAGGCTTTTAAGACTCCCAAGATTCTAGTCATATGAAATTTAACAATTGACTATTTATTGATATTTGAAGGTATTCTGCATAAAGGTGATGGCACCAACATCTATCTGAAGGAGAAACCAAAGAAATTGATAAGCATTCTGGGTAATGGCTTGCAGCGTAAACTGAACTGCGATGGATGTGACGGAAAGACATCTGATAATAAACTCCATTCTCCAGTTACTCTATCCAGCGGACTTGATGGCAGTATTTATGTTGGCGATTATAACTTCATCAGAAAGCTGGCTCCAAACCGCGATGACATTGCTAGCATACTAGAACTCAGGTAAATGGAAATATGTCATGCTTGTGTAACTTCCAGAAATGATGGTGATATTGGAGAACATAAGCGTTATTAATTGGCAGTTTTCAGCATTCACTTCAATTCAATTGTCAAAAAAAAATTTGTTGGTACATGTACTTCATTTTACATGCAGTTCTGTTTTTCTCTCATTATGGATCTTGTCAAAATTATAATAGAATTTGTGGGGGGTAGGAATTTGTTGTTGTATTGGTTTGGTTAACAATGTGATAGGAAGAAATTTCTTCATTTCAAGTTTGCAAGCTTGTTTCCACGAATAATACATAAGAATAAAAACCTGAATCTTCAAGCCTCAAATTACACACTATGACTACATACAGTAATGCTCTAATTAATCGACCTCTTAACCACAGCAGAATTATGGGTAACTTTTCAGGATTTAGTCAGAAATATGGCAACAAGCCATATTTCCAACTAAATCCTGAAAAGTTACCCATAATTCTGCTGTGGTTAAGAGGTCAATTAATTAGAGCATTACTGTTCATGTGTTAGTCAGTAACCCTTCACTGACTGGAGCTTCCTGAAATTTTGGTAAACCCTGTGCCAATGCATTCAATGCATTGGCCTAACAATATTTACCTTGACCTTGTAAGCCAGTGCTCCCTATTGGAGACTCAGATATATAAGAGAATGAACTGGCACAGGATCTTTAATACTGCACCAGTGCAGCTCCCGTCATGAAAGGGGAAAAACTTAACAAGAATCACTCCTTATTTTAACATTTTTTAGAAAAACCAAAAGGAGCTTTTCTTTTTGAGGTTATAATTTTTTTTTAACCTAGAGGCCCTGAAATAGTCGAAATCCCGAAGTAGATATCTTACTCATATTTAAATTCACGCAGTACTATTTTTCGTGCACCCTTCAGTGCTCGAATTTAAAACTGAGCGAAAAATAGTACGAATTAAGTTTAAACTAATTAACCTCAGGGAAAACAAGATGGAGGATTATGTTAATGGGTTACACACATTACAAAAGGTTGGACACTGAATGAATAATTACGCATATACATGTAGGCCGATATCTGAATTCGGTCAACCAATATCAGAAATTCAAACACATATTGTAGATTGCATGTGCATGAAAGCACGCCCCATATCCACTACCCTGTGTACAGTAATGCTCTAAATAATTGACTCCTTAACCACAGCAGAATTATGGGTAATTTTTCAGGATTTAGTCGGAAATATGGCTTGTTGCCATTCATCGGAAAGCTCTCGGTGAGAGCATTCCGATGAATGGCAACAAGCCATATTTCCGACTAAATCCTGAAAAATTACCCATAATTCTGCTGTGGTTAAGGAGTCGATTATTTAGAGCATTACTGAACCATGACCATACTGTCCGAGTTAGTTATGGCGTCACAACCCGCAGCCAAGACACTTTGGTGCTGATTTTTTTATGAAGTCAGAAACTGTTGCTGTTGCGGTTGTGTTTTTCTGTTTTCGAGTTATTTCATTGATGTCCAGTCCATATAACTAATTCAATGTCAGTATAATTATTTGGAGCATATAAACATCAATCATCACAACAAAATGATGATACAATTATGGTCTACAGGAAGAAAATCTGCCGCAATCGTGTTTAATATACACATGTGTCTTCAGAAACGACTAAGTACTGAAACTTTCATCAGAATCAAGACTTTTACGAAAATATTATTGTCAGTTTTGAATTCGCGCAGATATATGTGCGCGAATTTAAAACTGAGCGAAAAATAGTACTGCACGAATTTAAATACGAGTAAGGTACTATTTTTATGAGGATATGTGAACGTGTTGAAAAAATTGCATATGTAATATAAGATTTTGTTTTCTGTGATTTCAGTACCAGTTTAACTTCCTATAAATTCTACATGACAGTAAGTCCCGTGGATGGACGACTGTACATATCTGACTCAATGAAGCATAGAATAATCCGCGTCAAGACGATGGGACCAAATCGCGATCTCAAAGATAACTACGAGGTCATAGCGGGTAACGGAGACGAGTGCACACCTGGAGAGATAGACAACTGTGGTGATGGGTCAAAGGCTACACTGGCGAGACTCTGGCATCCCAAAGGTTGGTGTCTGATGTGTTTCAAAGTCAAGTTTGAGCTATTGCTATAGGTAGGCGTGCTTGCGTCCGTGATCTGTCAACAATTTCCGTTAGCACATCCTACAGGCTCACCCTACAAGTCAAACTTTCATCCGATCATCACCAAATTTCAAATTGATCTTCGGAGTGACTTCCAGATGGTTCAAAATTTGTTTAAAAACATTGGCCTCCAAGCAGCCATCTTGGATTTTAAATTTTAATCTTTCGGCACACCCTCCAGCCTGCATTATTGGAGAATTGTTTTGAAAATTTACAGGCATGTTTAGGATCACCTCTAGATGGGAGCTATCAAATTTAAACAAATTTCTATGAAAACATGGCTGCCGACAACAATCTTGGATTTTACTCTTTGCATGGTTAAATCCTTTGGCATACCCTACAGACCACAGTCCTCATCTGATCACTTCATATGGATCATTTGGGTGAAAACTAGATGGGAGTCATAACATTTTTCCGAATTTCGTTCAAGAACATAGCTACCAGCAGCCAACCTCGATTTTATCCTCTGTATTACACATTTTCCCAATGGAAAGGACCCAGGACCTTTTTCCAAAACAGGTTGAAACATCCCTGCAATTAATACTGGTGTCTTAATATCTTCTTGCAGGTATAGCTATAGACAAAGATGGAAACATATATGTCGCTGATGGGCCAAACATCCGAATTATCCGAACTAATGGTATCATAACGACACTGATCGGGACTCAAGGACGACAGAAGCAGTTCCCTCCGATGCCATGTGATGACATTCTCAATGCCGATCAGGTAAGAATTAACCCTTTCAGTGCCAAGTCCGATTTTTGTATCAATCCATATACCCTGTGCCAATGCATTCTCTTATATATGTGAGTCGACCATAGGTCGCCTCGCATATATAAGAGAATGCATTGGCCTAACAATTTTTCATCATTTGTTATTAATTTTTTTAATTTTTTACAATTTTAATAATTTTTTCTTATATTCTTCTACTCTTTCAGTGCCAGACTTATTATGTAGGTTCAGTGCCAGGGAATCTTACGTTTTTCATGGGCATCAAAATTATTACTATGAATACTTGGTGATGTTTTGAGTTATAACATGCCCCTAAGGTTTTATCCACTTTGTTTTTAAATTCACTATAGCATGCTTAAGCATACCCAAAAAAATTCAACCCAAAAACCAAAAAAATCCCCAAAAAAAACTAATTTTAAATTGTTTTTATTTTTTTAGGGCCGATTTTACAGACCGTAAATTAGGGCCGATGAGATCGGACCCTGGCACTGAAAGGGTTAAAGATTGAATGACTGGTGCTTCCTGAAATTTTGGAAAACCCTGTGCTAATGCATTCTCTTATATATGCGAGTCTCCAGGGAGCCTCACATATATAAGAGAATACATTGGCCTAACAATATTTACATTGATATTGTAAGCCACTGCATTCTCTTATATATACGAGGCTGCCTATGGGAGAATGCACTGGCACAGGATCTATAATGCTGCACCAGCACAGCTCCCGTAATGAAAGGGTTGTAACAGTCCTGGTTACAAGAGAAACATTAAATATTCACCGAGACCCCTAGTGGCTTTTTCTGTCAAAAAGTAAATGCAAAGCATTCTACATAAATGTTTCCTCTAAATACAAACTTGATTAATTTTTCATCACACTGTACTCATGTCTTCCGAATTGGTTAAAACAAATAGTTAGAATAATAGGAAATAAACTGACAAAGTTGGCATTTTAACCCTTTGAGTGCCAGGTCTGATTGTTTTATCAACCCATATACCCTGTGCCAATGCATTCTCTTATATATGCGAGTCGACCATAGGTCGCCTCGCATAATAAGAGAATGCATTGGCCTAACAATTTCTTCTTTTTCTTCTTTTTTTTTTACAATTTTTTACAATTTTAATAATTTATTCTTATATTCTTTAACAGACTTATTTTGTAGGTTTAGGGCCGATAAGATCGGCCCCTGGCACTCAAAGGGTTAAGATAACTTTCACATGAATAACATGCTCCATTCTAAATAATATTTCAATGATCATATATTTATGCAATTTTCTTTTTCATGATTCCTTTTAACAATTGTGTTGAATTGACTGAGTCATCAGCAGCTTTTTATTCATTTGTTTGGAAGAAGATATACAAAATACCTATTTTCTTTAGCACACATAACAATCTAATCATTTGACATATAATTAATAGTACACAAAATTTTGAATCTATCAAAAACAAGTTTATAGACTTCTGATCGGGTAATAATAACCATGGTCAACTGAAGTTAAACCCAGAACTAGCTGATGCAGTGGTAGTATGCTTCCTTGGCGTGTGAAATAATTTTTTTTATAAAAATCGCATGCACACTTGCTTTTTAAAATTGTTTTTACCTGAGAAATTTGAAATTTACTGTGTGTGGACTTAAATATATTGGCAGTTACCACAGTAAAAGCATTATATTCTTCATGCTTTTCTTCAGGTCAGCTTGAAATGGCCAATGGCCCTGGCCATCAATCCCCTCGATGACACGCTTCACATACTCGACAACAGCATCGTCCTCAAACTAACAAAGGATAATAAACTATTAACCATCGCTGGCCGACCATTCCATTGTCCACCGAAGCAAACGAGTTTCTTCCCAGCTGGTGTTTTATCAGATAGCGACCAGGCATCAAACATCGCAGACCATGTTCTTCTTATATCGCCAGAAAGCATAACATTCGGTCCAAACGGAGATCTGTATATCGTCGAAAGTGACGCTCGACACATCAATAGAGTAAGAGTTGTCACAACAGATGGGCGCATTCACCACTTCGCAGGTGCAAAATCAAAATGTGACTGCAAAACAGTCAACTGTAAATGTTATGATCCTAAAGAAAGTTTGGCAGCTCAAGCTTTGTTCAGTGCGCCTTCTGATGTCACTGTTACACCAGACGGAATTGTACACATCGCTGATATGGGAAACATTAGAGTTTTTTCTGTCGTGTCGGAACTTCCTCAGAGTAACTGGATGGGACAATATGAAGTTGTTTCTCCGGAAACACAAGAGCGATACATATTTAATCGATTTGGTCAACATCAGCATACATTGAATATCATGTCAAATCAATACCTGTATAACTTCACCTACAACGTTAAGTCATATTATGGGAAACTGATCACAGTCACTGACAGCATAGGAAATAGTATAAAAATCAACCGAGGTTATGACACGGAGGCAAAAGAAATCATCGCACCAGACGGAAGGTCATGTACACTTGTCATTGATAATATTCGACGACTCTATAAGTACCTTCCTCCGGATCAATCCTCTGCGGCCTTCACCTACGACACAAGTACAGGACTTTTGAAAACAAAACAACAAAATGATGGGAGGATGTTCACCTACGAATATGACAAAATGGGACGTCTTCTACAAGTCAGCCAGCCGACAGGGGAGATAACTTCCTTGGTTACAGACGTCAACACAACAGGTTCCATAGTTCATGTCACTACAGATAAGCGAGATGCTGTTGCTATGGCGACATATGGGAGCGTACAATCTGTTATGCATGGCAAGTTTGCTAGCTTACACTTTTCACTCCAACACTTGTATTGTTCATAGAAGTCTTGTCACATTATACATGACTAATATTTTGAATCAGTTAGAATATCTTTACAGGCAGGAGCAATAATTATTTTTGACAGAATTAAAAAACAAAGTCTTGGCTCAACAAATTCACTATTGTTGCATAAGCAATTTGCATGCTTATAGATTTTAATCAAGTCCCAGTTTAAAATGTGATTTCCCCCCAAAACCAGTCCGTCGATACTGAAAGAGCTCCATTCACTTCTAATTTAGAATTTCATCTTATTTTTAATAAATGACAATATTTTATTATTCCCGCTATGCATCTGAGAATTGCATCTTTTGCATGTATGTTCACTCTATATTATTGTATATGTAACCCACTCAACATAATAAGATATCAAATGAACTAAAACTATACCAATTCCACATATAGTAGTCACTGGTATATTTTTAAGCGGCAGTAATTATTCACATCTAATGCAAGGGCATGGTAATTGGGGGGGGGGGGGGGGGGGGGGGGGTCATACCCCCAACTATGGTAAAAAAAATTAACAGTTGGAAATTTCTTGCCTGCACACCATCAGTTGGAAATTTCACATCAAACATATGTTGACATAGTTTGATTTTCCAACCAGTATTTAATGTGAAATTTGTTGTTTTTCGACCAAACATCAAATAGTTGCCTACTTTTGGTCAATTTTTGGACTGAAATGGCCATATGTTGGAAAGGTTATAAATTCCCAACACTTGGAAAGCTTGAGGTACCAGTTGGAAAATTCTAACTGAAGATGGGTAGGTGGGGGGGGGGGGTAAAATGGAATTTTCCCTTAGTTGGGAATATGGTCTGGTTCAATGGGGAGGGAGGGGTGTGGTTGGAAATGGACATTTTGAGTCGTACACCCTGCCAACAGAGACCCTCCAGCCACATCCCTGATCTAATGTCTCTTTAATAATTTTCTGACTGTTTTAACTTTTCTCCTCTTGATGACTTATATATTAATTTGTGTGGGGGTGGTGGCTATCTCTTCTTAACATGACATTTTCCATTTGAATACCCCTTTCAATTAAATTTAGTTTGATAAACCATGAACTCATGGATAGCTCTCAGTTTGATAAACCATGAACTCATGGATAGCTCTCAGTTTGATCAATGATTCTGCATGTTTTAATTCTCATATCTCAAACTGATTGATTTTCTTATTTGGTCTAAAATATCATATACCTCAAATATACTGCAAGATCTCTCTCCTCAATTATTGTGCATGTAGTGTGACTCCTAGCTCTTTTAGTGCCAGCGTCGACCACATCAGCTCTACCAAATACTAGTGTCTTTATGAAATATAAGTCATAGTTATAATATATTAGTCATTTTCTGTCAAATATTAGTCATTTTCAATCAAATATTAGTCATTTTTTTATCAATTATTAATTGAGGATTGTCCTACTATTTCAACAAAATATTTGCTCATAGAAACAATCCTATTAGGAAATGAACTGATGGACTGAAACCCATTACTGTACTAACTGAAATAAATGAGGGTCGATCTTCACAGTCCTGGCACTAATAGAATTACCAGTAATCTATCTCTCACTTAGAACAGTTTCCACCATTGTTATGCCCATTTCTTATTGTGTGTATCGTACTATTCTATTTGTGGTGCATGTAAGATTTTAGCATGTAGCATGCCATTAGCATGAAGATAGATTCACCGAAAAAAGTTATGAGTTAATTCTGTATGACAGAACATTGCTTTTCTCCTCAGCTAATTATCTCTTTCTATAAATTAATTTTTTTTTCTAGATTTCCGTGTAATGCGTAACGGCCCGAGTGAGTTTCCCTGGTTATACCCTATACATATGATAAAGCACTAACACGACACAAGCTCAGATACAGTCAACAGTTCTCTTAATAATCAGCAGTCCATGTTTATATCTAGTAGTCAGAGAAAATAGTCATATGTGACCCGCCATATCAAATCCAGTCGTAAGTCGGGATTTTATTACCCTGTGCCAATGCATTCTCTTATATATGCGAGTCGACCATAGGTCGCCTCGCATATATAAGAGAATGCATTGGCCTAACAATTTTTTACAATTATAATTTTTTCTTGTATTCATTAACAATTTTATAATTTCACCCATACAGAGCCCCAGACAAACATGAGCAGACGACACTCTTCTATATGCTTCTATATATGTGTGGGGCTCCCTGCAGGGTAATGGATTTTTTTTTTATGTCCTAAAAATTGTAAGAAACATTTATTTAAAAAAAATTGTTAGGCCAATGCATTCTCTTATATATGCGAGGCGACCTATGGTCGACTCGCATATATAAGAGAATGCATTGGCACAGGGTAAAAAAATCCTGACTTACGACTGGATTTGATATGGTGGGTCACATATATAGATATGTGACAAGCTTTGATGATTACCCCGACTATTACATTGTTGGAACAGGATTTCACATGTGCGCACTGGACGTTCTTCAACGATAAATTCAATGTTGTTTGGTATTCATGTGTATAAAAGTGCTGGCCTGGTCTGAATATTTGATATGACTGCTGAAAATTAATTTCTTTGGCTATTTCTGCATGCTCTGTTTGACTATTGGTGAATCAGATATGGGTGTTTATATACCTCACGCTAACCCCCATAACACATTACCATGGCTTATATCCAAATTAACAGTGTTCATAATTGCTTCATTACCTGTTACATTAGGCACATAACCACCAATATCATTTAGACATACATTGAAGAAACTAAACATGGTCAATTCCAGTTGAACGATATTGCTTAATAAAATATTTTAGTTATTAGCATAAAATTTCAAATGCTTTATAATGTAGTTTCGCTTTCATTTTGTAAGACTTCAGTTGACTTTGAGCTTTTTATTACTTGATCCTATCAATTCATTTGTAGGGACGTCTGGATAATAAGTTCAACAGACATTCTTTATGCCTGTTACTAGGAATATATGCAAAATGTACTGCACTTTCATACTACAATCCAGTTAGGTGATATGGAACTGACAAAAAAATTACTATGGTGGTTTGCCTTAAAAACTTTGAAATCCTGTTTGATATAATGCTTTTGAAATGGCCTCATCACCATATCAGAATGAGTTCCTCAGAGGGTGAATTTGGTGATGCTAGCCCTCTATGCAGGATAGCGTCACTAAATTCACCCTCTAGGGACCTCATTCTACAAATGACAGGCACACTAAACTCAGGCTTGTTTGGAAGTTGTCATATTTTTTAGAAAAATAAGCTGAACTGGCAAAATTGCAGCTATTTAACCTTAGCCTGAAATAAGTAATAAATCAAAGTTCATTATATGATCAAAATTAACCAATTAACACTAATAATATATCAGTTGTAATAATATGCATACTATTCGGATAACATTTAATAGTCAGTCTTGTAGCAGGTTAGCATTTAACCCCAGTCTGAACCAAGCACAGTCTCAAATATATCTTACGCAGAGTCTTCAGTGAATACCATGTGATTTCATTTCCACATCAACTATGATACATTTGTCACCTGGAATCAATATAAAAGTCAGTTGTAATGACATATTTGATAGCGGTGTGGTTTGGATCCTCAATTATACCTAGTAATTCAGAGTAATTCAGAATTCTGTCATGTTTCTGTCCAGTTCCCAAGATACAATAATGCTCTAATTAATCGATTCCTTAACCACAGCAGAATTATGGGTAACTTTTCAGGATTTAGTCGGAAATATGGCTTGTTGCCATTCATCGGAAAGCTCTTGCTGAGAGCTTTCCGATGAATGCAACAAGCCATATTTCCGACTAAATCCTGAAAAGTTACCCATAATTCTGCTGTGGTTAAGGAGTCGATTAATTAGAGCATTACTGTATATCCAGAAATATTTATATGCCTTAGAAGGACTTACTGAAGTTAAAGAAAGTACTACTTCATGGATTAAAAAGGAGCTGTTTTTTTCAAATTGAAAATTATAAGATAGAAAGTGTATTTTTAACCCTTTTATACCAAATGGATTTTCGGTTTCAGTTATAAAAGTATACATTGGAATGGTCTCTTATTCATTTGGATGGGTGTTCAGATAAAAGCAAATGACAGACAAACAAAAAGATAAAACACACATGCAGAAGCAGTCATATTTATTGGGTGGGAAATGTTCAGATAATAATTTCAACAAACAACCTATGGCTTACATCGTAGAAGCTGGGGGAAGGAATTTCCGTAACATACTAGTAAATTTGATTAGCTAAGAATTTTGTGCTGAGTTATGTAACAGGTATTGTTTGCTGACACAGTTGTTTTGTGGGGAAATGAAATCAAATGGGAAATTTGCCAGACTCTATATGAGTCAGTGCTTTAGTCAGCCTGCGTTAACCATCAGTGCATGAAAGACAATTCACACTGCACTTAACACCACCTATAGCAGATTGTACAGCTTTCCATGTCTAAATCCCATCCCAATAGCTGTGTGAAATATGAGAAATATAAATATTAATCAAAAAAACATTAAATTGGCTATAGTACCTTGGGTTTCAAGGTTTCTAGTACTATACTGATTACAACTTAAGTTCAGTTCTTCCAATAGTGGTTTATGCTATTGCATGCTTTTCTCTCTCGAGATTTCATATTAAATGTGAATAGTAATAGAATTTATATAAAATTCCTTTGTTAATTGTGTGTTGATTTGATCGATGTAAAGCTAATTTAATTCTTTGTTAGATGTTCAGATTATTACTAAACTAAATTTCCTCATTTGTTCCTCCTAGTTAAATTTATCCGTCAAATATTTACCATATAATGCTAGGATTAATGGAATCATCAACAATTTCAACCGAAATTTGTAACATTCCATGTTATTTGAGCAACACATAGTCAACACATTTCTCAGTTTGAATTGAAATCAGACGGTCTATTAGTGATATGAACGTTGGACCGACCATGCATGTAAACTTATTTCCAAAGCCGCTGGGATCTCCTGGTAGGCTGACATCAAGAGGTTTCTAAATATGGAAAATTTGTGCATGTCAATCATTTGAGTAAAATATTGATCTGTTCCGGCTTTAAATATGGTATCACTGTATCTTGCAATACAGAGGAAGCACAATCATACAGCAACTGTTTATCTTCCTTTTGAGGTTGAATAGTTTCCATTATTTTCAATTTGATTGTACTAATTTAATTGTAGTTTTAATCTCGAGTTGATACACAGAAGTAAAACAAAATAAACCTGAAATGCGTAATAAAGAAATTGGAATGTGAATTTCTATTTGAATTATTTTCCATCACTGAAGTACCACACTCAATATCTATAGTTGGCAGTGCTTATATTTGATGTTAGCCAATCAGAGCTTGGGATTTCCTTATATTTTACGTTAGCCAATCAGAGCTTGGGGTTTCCTCGCAGATGGAAATAGATGTGGTGGTACTATTAGTTTGATGGTAATTCTGAATACGGTAGTGAATGAAGTATATATCATCAAATTTCAATTCGAACAGCAAATTTCTAAGAAGAAATTGTCTAGTTCTAATCAATAAAAATTATTTCACATCGTGTGTTGTATGGTATCTAAATGAACACTTTGGATACTGAATGGGTTCTTCCATTCCATTATATAAATATACATTGGAATGGTCTATTTTCATTTGCAGAGATGTACAGATGACAGGCACAGAAACCTTTTGATTTCATGTTTAATTTAATTTGCTCAAATAAAAAGCCTTTTCCCACGGTCTTTCCCAGTATTGAAATTAATTTCTTAGTGTTAATTAATCCTTTCAAGCGATTGAGAAATGTGTTGAGTATGTGTAGTCAGAGGCAGCCATACTGTCAATCTGTGTTCAGCTTGGTCAGTGAAATGAGTTAACATACAGTTTTTCCCCTCGCAGGTGCTGCAGAGACCAAGGTTACCTACCTCCCAGATGGCGCTGTTGTCGTTGTCTTCCCGAACAATCTGACGATAGCTGTCGACAGTGGCGGTCATCCAATATTGGACAATGAACACAGAATGCACTTCAAGCGCAAGCTAATTGCCCCTAACGCACATGTTCATAAACTTGAATGGCGCTTTTATCTGCGACGTAAGGGGCGCACAAAGCAGAGTAAAGTCATTGAGCGTGTCGGGAATCGCTTGAGGGTAGGCGACCGGTTCTCACCGCATGTCCGTAAGCATGACTCGCATGATGACGGCTACAAGGAAAAGGCTCTCCTGGTATGTCCTAATTCAATTTCGGGATAGGGACCGTAATGTGCTCATGAAGAATTGACTAAGCTGTCTGAATCATCCATACTTTTATATGTATTGGACCAGACAACAGAAGTTCGGACATTAGGCTATGGATTTTCTTATAACAAGCTTTCTTTTATCATTAACTTAAACAAATTTGCAAGCTTTTTTATGGACTTAAAAAGGAATCGGAACAATCCACCAATTTTTGAATTAACAACTTTTACATCGATATATGTACATATATATGTAAAATTTTAAAATTGAGGCTAAACTTTCTTCACTCATCAGCATATAAATTTATATATATAATACAATTGAAAAAAACTTCTTTTTTTTGTTTGGCCTTGATATTTTCAGAATTATCCACATTCTGTGTGCTTCATGAGTACATCCCTGTCTCTATAACACAGGGAGCTGCATAACATCTTATCAGATTTTATTCTGGGGCTTTACAACAGAGATGCTTGCAAGCTACTTTGTGGCCTTTAACTTGTCATAAACAAAATTCCAAATGAAAGATATACATTCAAGGTGTAAATTTTTATGCTTCTTGCATCTCTGTGTTGATTTCATCCATAGTTTAGTATCTGAGAAATAAATTCAAATCCAGCTGAATACTTCCCAATTATTATACCGGTATGCATTCTTTAGTATTCACTAACTTTCTAGAATTCTAGATGATCTATCTCTTCTTGACTACCATTTAAGCATAAATAATTTTTTATAAAATATGATGCAAACCAATTCAGCATGGGTGCATTAGCTCTAGTCCAACCAAACAAAGTGAATGTATAGTAATGCCCTAAATAATCGACTCCTTAACCACAGCAGAAATATGGGTAACTTTTCAGGATTTAGTCGGAAATATGGCTTGTTGCCATTCATCGGAAAGCTCTCGCTGAAAACTTTCTGATGAATGGCAATAAGCCATATTTCTGACTAAATCCTGAAAAAGTTACCCATAATTCTGCTGTGGTTAAGGAGTTGATTATTTAGGGCATTACTGATATAGTGAAATGAATGGTTTAATTGTAATCCTGTTTAAAATGTGTGAAATAAAATTAAGAAATATTTCTATTTCACATGCTATGCACTTTTAAATAGTCATTATTTTAAGCTTATTATATCATGTTCAGCATTTATGCAGAAAGCATTGAAAAATTACATCATTGGTAAAGACATTATATAACCACTTTTAAGATTTACAATTGTTAGTAATATAAAATAAATAGGTCCTAACTGAAGTGATTACAACCTATTTATTTGAAATTTATTAGGCTCAATTTATTTACCATAAATTCAATACTCTCTGATCAATTAGAGTATCCAATTTGCAAATCACAAACCCTTAGATTAATAGCTGTCAAGTCCCCATATCAGCTGGATATGAATTGCAATATTCCCAACTAACGGCAGGTCCCACTGATTGTGAAACATGCAGCTAACTATGCTTTATTGATGTCTCAACAGATGTTGAAAGTGTTCCACGTAACCAGATTAACATTCTATGTTTTGATTGATCGGTTAACAAAATATAACAAACAAGAACTATCGTTTCATTTTATGTCACAAAACTATAACCAATAAGATAAATGCTAACTAAAAACTCGTGAATTTCAGCGCAACTTGAGCAGTTTTATTTTTATTTTGTTTTAATTCTGCATGCCTTCATCAGTTTTTCTTTTTCATATTTAACTGATTACAATGCATGACCATTCCTTATTTTACCCACCCATCCTCCCCATCCATCAACAATTTCATTTAAAAAGTCAATCTTTGACAGATGCAAGCCTTGAAATAGGGTGTCTGTCATTTGCAGAATGAGGTCCCCAGAGGGTGAATTTAGTGATGCTACCCCGCATAGCGGGCTAGCATCACCAAATTTACCCTTTGGGGACCTCATTCTGCTTACACCTCAGCAGAATGAGGTACCCAGAGGGTGAATTTGGTGATGCTAACCCGCTATGCGGGGTAGCATCACTAAAATCACCCTCTGGGGACCTCATTCTGCAAATGACAGACACACTATTTCAAGGCTTGGACAGATGCATAGATTACCTATACATCATCACAAGATGCATTCAGTTTTAATGAAACCTGATTATATTAAGATTTGCGGTGGTGAAGACAGATATTCGCTTGTTGGTTCTTGGTTTCTTTTCAATTTTTGCATTTTCAATACTTCCTTTTCAACATACAGTAATGCCCTAAATAATCGACTCCTTAACCACAGCAGAATTATGGGTAATTTTTCAGGATTTAGTCGGAAATATGGCTTGTTGCCATTCATCGGAAAGCTCTAGGCAACAAGCCATATTTCCGACTAAATCCTGAAATATTACCCATAATTCTGCTGTGGTTAAGGAGTCGATTATTTAGGGCATTACAGTAGTTTCTTTCTTTTGACTGATAATTATGCTTATTTATAACATGACTTGAGTTTTTCTGCATGGTGGCTTATGTTAAATTTCCAAAATAAAAACAAAAAGTCAGTTTATTAGAGTTGTATATAAATGGTCCAGGAGCTGAGGGACCCTGTAGGTTGGTAAATAAAAGAAGTCACTCTTCAAAAGTTTCGACCTTAGGTCTTAGGCCTTCAGTTTATATTATTCAGACAAAAAAACATGATGAAATTCAGATAGACTTGTATGTCCAAATAATAATGGCGGATATTTTCTAACGACATTGAAGGTATTTCATTTGAGGACGTCAAGAAACATTGGGTAACGTTATTGTAGCAATGACATCCAAATGTTCAAGTTGGTGCCATTTCCTCATGTGTTGAAACAGTGACCAGTCCAGGAGTCAACCTCCTTACCCAATGACCTTCTCTTATAAGTCTCAGCTGTTTATTACAATTGACCTTTTCTAAAGCCGACGCCCTCATTTTATCAATGGATTGTCACCGGCTAATTGAAAAATTCATACCTCAGCTGGTCATCATGAAGTCAAATGTCCCTTAGATGTTCCACAGAAGCACTCTTTCATTTTTGGACACCTTAGCTGTTTTCCGTTTATTGAAGTAAGACAAATTACAAATTATTATATCAATGAATGATGTTAACTAAATCCGGCGTTACTGTGTCATAGTCAAATAAGTTTTATTTTAATCAGATGTTTTATTTTATGGCAGAATTATGTGTCAACCATATCAATATCTCATGATCAAAATCTTTGTGAAGAACTTTATTCAAACTGGCCTCAATTCATTATTAATGGTGTGTATGGAGTACATCATGATTTTACATAAACTCGATTATTATTATCAGCCAATAACAAAACTAAAACATATCGGATCATTTCAGTTGTAAAAAACTCCTAACACATGTTGCTTTTGGCTCCCATATAAACAAAAGATAAAACAGCATTGCACGATTATTTATTTGATGTTAAACATTTTAGCCCTTCCATGACTGGAGCTTCCTGAAAGTTTATGAAAACCCTGTGCCAATGCATTCTCTTATATATGCGAGTCTTCCATATGGAGCCTCGCATATATAAGAGAATACATTGGCCTAACAATATTTACCTTTACCTTGTAAGCCAGTGCATTCTCTTAGATATGCGAGGCTCCCTATTCGAGACTCGCAAATATAAGAGAATGCACTGGCACAGGATCTTATTGCTGCACCAGCACAGCTCCAGTCATGAAAGGGTTAAAATGCAGCTTATGAGTGTAAAAACAAATCATAACAATAAGCGAGATTACTGAGTCGCTACCATATTGGATCCATCCAGCCCCCATTTCACGATTTAAGTGCTACTGGTCAAAGTTCTGGAGCAGCATTCCATATATGGAATTCATGAATATTCAAAAGCTCCTATATGGAATGCTACTCCAGAACTTTGACCTGTAGCACTGATTACGCGTAACAGGGCTGGATGGATTCAATATGGTAGCGACTGAGTGATCTCACTTATTGCAATCATCAGCCTTTTCTATTATTTTTCTGCAACTTAAAGTAATGGCCTACATAATCGACTCCTTAACCAGAGCAGAATTATGGGTAAATTTTCAGGATTTAGACGGAAATATGGCACTGAGAGCTTTCCAATGAATAGCAACAAGCCATATATCCGACTAAATCCTTAAAAATTATTCATAATTCTGCTGTGGTTAAGGAGTCGATTATTTAGGGCATTACTGTAGGATGGCTAATTGACAGGATTCTTTGCCTAAATGATTCAATATACAGTGGCATCAGGCATAGGAAATTTATCTCAAATTAAAGTGACAATCCATGTTCTTGTATTAAATTAAGACAATATGATAGATATTGTTTATTATAAAAATCGGAGGAAACATGCTTTAATCCGCAGTACAGAGGCATTGGAAGTAACCAAGGGCAAGAGGTGGGTGAAAAAAAAATCGTGCACGTTTTAGTCAGTATTCTAATGCACTTAGGCCAATATACCACCGGAAACACCACATATTTGTGGGGGGTTATTCATCAATAACCTGTCGCAATGTATAGTCCGGTTCACCGCTTCAATGTTAGATATTCCTACGCGCCAATATTGCCGTTAGCTGAATTCCTAATCTCGGCCATGCCCAATCCAGCCCCGCTCACTGTTCCGTTTCTCTCCATGACGTCACCCTTACGCAGTACATGCCGGCGACGTTACAGAGTAGATGTATAGAGTTGGCGCCCTTGCTACTGACTTCCGTTACTAGCTCGTTGCTATATAAACAAACCAGCGACGTCGCTTTTGTCGAAAATTGACAGTCAGTACATTCGCCCTGTATACATGTACTTTCAGAAAATACAAAACACCACACCGTTATATCCCACCAATGTCAGTGTCTCGATATCATTTGACCAAATGTCTTGACATGAAACTGCGACAGAAACGGCGTGAAATACATCGCATTGAGTGAACAATTTCCCATTGTTTGAATTCAACTTCAAGTTCGCGGTAATATCAAAACCGCAATTTGTAAGTGGTAAACATCTGAAAAAGATATCAGGTACATTCAGAAACTAATTGTTGTGCATATTTATTTCTTTTTAAGTTGGCAATTTTTCATGTTTATCAGTATTTTTAACGATAAGAGCAATGCTAATTGAGGGACTATATTTTATCTAGAGCATTAAATTTAAAATAAAAAGTCACGAATTGGCTGAGTGTTTTCTATGGCCGCACATTTCGTTGATAATTACGAGGCATTTGTTTGTCAAATAACGTTTTTAAGTTCGAAGAGCATTAGAATGGGGATAACAGTGTGGTGTTTTGTGATTTCGGAAAGGCACATGGCGAATATACTGTGGCAAATACCCGTTAATTAAATTTGCCACAGTGTATTCGCCATGTACCTTTCCGAAATCACAAAACACCACACCGTTATCCCCTAAGTAAAGCATTAACACATTTGATCGATACACTTCTCGTAATAGTTCTGTTTATGTTGATATCTAAGGTTTTTTCTCGCCATACTATGAATCCTGAAAGGTCAATTTCTTCCTTGTTGGTGGCAGGAAGGGTAGGTGTTGAAATTCATCAATTTTGTGTGAGCCTCTTTGATGGATTCTGTAGGTAATTAGAAAATCTTAGAATTCCAACAGTACCCATCATGCTACAGTTGAGAGTACATGGCTAACCATCTATAAATAGAATATACTGATTGTGTTTATGAAATACATAGAGGATCTCCAATTAGTTCTGTTGTATATATGACCCGCCATATCAAATCCAGTCGGAAGTCAGGATTTTTTTTAACCTGTGCCAATGCATTCTCTTATATATGCGAGTCGACCATAGGTCGCCTCGCATATATAAGAGAATGCATTGGCTTAACATTTTTTTATCATGTTTTTTAAATAAATGTTTCTTACAATTTTTAGGACATAAAATAAAAAAACATCCATTACCCTGCAGGGAGCCCCACACATATATAGAAGCACATAGAAGAGTGTCGTCTGCTCATGTTTGTCTGGGGCTCTGTATGGGTGAAATTATAAAATTGTTAAAGAATACAAGAACAAATTATTAAAATTGTAAAAAATTGTTAGGCCAATGCATTCTCTTATATATGCGAGGCGACCTATGGTCGACTCGCATATATAAGAGAATGCATTGGCACAGGGTAAAAAAACACAGATATAAGATTTTATGAAACGAGTTGGATAAATTTGATTCACAACGAGTCGCAGGCGAGTTGTGAATAAAATTTATCTAATTAGTTTCATAAAATCTTATGTCCCAACATAACGAATTGATCACATGATCACATGAACAAAACTAGAGCGTTGTGCCTTTTTAACAAATCAAAATCTTTAAAAGAGGCTGAGAAATGCATGTAAAATGCATACATGCGCGGCGTTGGCCGAGAAGCTTCACACGACAGTATTGCATGCTCTGGCTTGCGACGAAAAATATAGTCCCCCAATTTGCCCCTTTTCGTTAGTGCAAGGAAGTTTGATAATAATTGAACTTTAATCAGCAAAGCAATCAGTTTGCTATGTCTGGTATTGGTGTCAAGTGTGGCTTTACGAAATAGTATTAATCCACATGTTAATTTTGTTGGTGCGATGCCAAGTACTCCGGGAAGCACATGGCTATTTCGTCACTAGTGAGATATAAGGAAATATGTAATGGCTTCTTAAATGATAAAATAGGGGTTTCATGTGATATAAATCTATCTCCCACAGTAAGATTGCTAGATTGCCCCACGTGTCTTTGTTATGAGAAGGACGAGCAATGCAATGAAAGACCTATTTGTCAGCTGTGATTATTGTCAAGATTACCTTTTCATTGTAAAGGACATGAGAAAGTATACATGGATAGTGTCACTATTTAGTTATCAAATATAGCAAATAATTATCAGATCGATTTTCGCATACATGAAAAATACAAGAGTATGGTAGAAGTATATGTTATTTATCTAATACAGTAACGCTCTAATTAATCGACTCCTTAACCACAGCAGAATTATGGGTAACTTTTCAGGATTTAGTCGGAAATATGGCTTGTTGCCATTCATCGGAAAGCTCTCGGGGAGAGCTTTCCGATGAATGGCAACAAGCCATATTTCCGACTAAATCCTGAAAAGTTACCCATAATTCTGCTGTGGTTAAGAAGTTGATTACTTAGAGCATTACTGTATGTTATTGCATTATGAAATTATACACTACATCAAACCCTGCATTAACCCTTCCATGTCGGGAGCCGCGCTGGTGCAGCATTAAAGATCATATGCCAGTTCATTCTCTTATATATGCGAGTCTCCCATAGGGAGCCTCACATATATGAGAGAATGCCGGCTTACAAGGTCACAGTAAATATTGTTAGGCCAATGTTTTCTCTCATATATGCGAGGTTCCCTATGGGAGACTCGCATATACAAGAGAATGCATTGGCACAGGGTTGTCGCAAAATTTCAGAAGTTACAGTCACGAAAGGGTTCAGACTGAAGTTTTCAGTTTACTTCATAAAACTCATAATCAAGATCAAATTCCTAAACCCGGAATCTAACCTGCGGCATAAATTTATATATTTTTTCTAGCAATCTAGAATATATTTCAGCAACTTTTTTAGCCAATTCATCTTCAAAATAAACCTATAAATTTTTTCACATCTGGTTTATCAAGCCTGAGTTTAGTGTGTCTGTTATTTGCAGAATGGGGTCCCCAGAGGGTGAAATTACATTCACCCTCTGGGGACCTCATTCTGCTTAGTCCTCATCTTCTCTGAAAAGTTTCTTTATTATCAAATTTCTATAGTAACTTCTTCACATAGATTCTATTTTTTTTAGTTTAGTTTGGCGGACAACACATTGCATAATCAAGGTTCCCAATGGTCGTACATAGAGGATCTACAACGAGTCCCCAGTTTATAGCGGAATTTATAAAAGGAGTCCAGACCTAATTTACTGGACGAGTTTTGTAATTTCTGCTATAAACTGGGGACGAGTTGTAGATTCTATTTATTACATGATCCAAAACATCGACAAAACATACTTAAATCAACAAATGGAACGAGAAACTAACATCGGCTTCTATAAGACATGCGATGACGTTTCACGTAACTATTCGTTGTTTGCCCGCGTAAAGAAATAGTCCCAGATAAATAAAGACTATTTGGCGCTTTTAATGGCGTATATTTAATAACATAACTTTTCAAATTCTTCAGTCATGATAGTTTGTTGGACAAATATTGGAAGTCATAGTATTTTTGAGACGTAGCATACGGAATGTTAAAAGACGGTAAACCGGAAGTCAAAGGTCACCTGGCACTATTTCCTGTTATTAAACGAACGTTTAATATCACAATTTATAGAATGGGTTTATTGAATGGAATAATGGTAGGATCGTGTAATAAATCAGAATATTCCCCAAGGGGCGAATTTGTGATGCTGGCCCACTATGCTGGATAGCTTCACTAAATTCACCCTCTGGGGACCTCATTCTGCAAATCGCAGACACACTAAACTCAGGCTTTTGGATAATAACAGATGGAGTGTTGAACTTTTGGAAAATGTCTGGTAAATTTTCAAATAAGATCTTTTGATGAAGTAGGTGCCTGAGAATGCAATATTTTTTATTTTTTTGGCCCCAACATTTTCCCACTTTATGTATGTATGCCCGTTATGTCTGTCCCTTCCTTTATACTAACTGGGACATGGGTGGCTCTTCTATCTACAGATCAATGGTGAGAATCTATTGACCATCGAGTATGACAGAGAAATGCACACTGAAACAATATCTGACAAGGATTTCAAGGAGGTAATGAAGATAATATACAATGACGCTGGGCTGCCAACGAACTTCATCCCTACAAGAAAGCATGAGAGCATGAACATTACTTATGCACGAAATGGCGAGATTACGGGCTGGCAATATGGTCAGCTCCAGGAGAAGAGAATATTCAACGAGAATGGGTTACTCACAGACAAAACGCTGCCATCCGGAGCACACTACAGATACATATACAGATATGGTGAAAAGGTATATAATCAAAATAAATTTTGTTCAATACACTGACGGTGATACAAAATGTTCCACTGTGTTACAGTACTTGAACCCTTTCAGTGCCAAGTCTGATTTTTGTATCAACCCATATTTCCTTGATCATTTTTTCAAATTTATTGATTATAATAATGTGATACAGCTCTTAGAGCTCTTTCTATCAATGTATCACATTATTATAATCAATAAATTTGAAAAATGATCAAGGAAATATGGGTTGATACAAAAATCGGACTTGGCACTGAAAGGGTTAACTATTAATAAAAACAGAGAATTAGCTAAATTGTTACTCTAGTTTTAATTGAGTCAATCAATCAAAATTACTCCCAAAATAATAGGGGGTATAAAAATAAAAATTTCTTGTAATTGATCATATCGTATATACATAGGCAGACACAAAAATGTGTTTTCTGTAGCATAGTGACTTCTACATATATTTGAACTGAAGTGATTCCAACGTATGCTGTTCCGTGGTGGCAATGTAGTTCTGTGACAGTTTCAATGTGATCGCAAAATTTAGAGCCTCATGATATATTGCTGGTCGTAATATCAGCATCCAAGCCTGCAAATAGCGTGTCTGTCATTTGCAGAATGAGGTCCCCAGAGGGTGAATTTAGTGATGCTATCCCGCATAGTGGGCTAGCATCACTAAATTTACCCTCTGGGGACCTCATTCTGCTTAGGCCCTCAACTGCTATGGCAGATCTAGGATCAGATTGAAGTTCCCCAGTTCAAGTTGGTGATGGTCACCCATTGGGCTCCTCAATTATGGATTTTACCTTCTGCAAATTAGGGGATATAGAAACTTCCCAGATGGGAAAACGTAACTAAAAACAATGTTAATTTGATACTATAGATACTTCCCAGAAGATGAGGCCTAAGCAGAATGAGGTCTCCAGAGGGTGAATTTGGTGATGCTAGCCCGCTATGCGGGATAGCATCACTAAATTCACCCTCTGGGGACCTCATTCTGAAAATGACAGACACGCTATTTGCAGGCTTGTCAGCATCCATTATTGAGTAACAGTATTGCACAATTTTAAGTGGAAAATTATCTCTAGACATTGGTAATATCGTGTTTGGATTTTTATCTGGCTGTAGATTAAGAAGTTCAAAAATATCATTGCTTCTTTTTCCAGAGCAGTCCAAAAATGTAACTTGTGATATCAGGTTTATGTAGCTATAAATTTGGTTTTCTAGAAAGATTGAGTCTCATTGTTCTCTTATATATTTTCAGCCTACAGATATCTACCTACCAAGTGGGAAACAGTATGAGTTTAAATACGACAAGCATGGACACCTCAAAAAGCTAACGACACCAAGCCTCGGTCGGCATGAGTTTGATCATCTAATGTCATTAGGGTTCCAACGGTTCCGCTACAAACCGCCTGGTTTGGCTCAGCCATTCATAGAAGACTACGATGGAAACGGAAAACTCTTGATGGTACTTCACCCCAGCGAACAAAGACGAGTCATGTACAAATATGGAATTTATTCTAACCTAGTCTCAGTTCTGTATGACGAAACTGAGATTAAAATAGATTACGAACATGCAATTCAGATGAAATCTAGTGCCGAGTTGATCAGTCGTGGATTTTCCTGCCTCCAGATGTTCAGGTATAACAGTGCACTAATGAGCCATCAAGACGTAAAGTATCTACAAGATCATCGGCTGCTCGGCGCATCATTCCAGTATACCTACGACGATAATTTCCGGATGAATACGATTCAGATGATACTAACAAATAATCTTTCATCTTATAGTAATTATACATTCAACCGGAATACTGGAAAATTAGACAGCATGAAAGATTTCAAGATAATCCGCGCCTTACAAGATCGTGAAATGATTCAGGATCACAACGTGAGAATAATTCGTAGATTTGACTTGTATGGACGGCTGAGCAGTGTGCAGTATAATTTCAAGGACAATGTGCGTTTCATGCTGAAAACAACGTATGACAATAATAATAGAATTCTTGAATGGCGCCGTAAAGTGGGACAAGGTGATTCAAGTAGCGTTAATTATGGGTATGATGTAGACGATAACATCATTTCTGTCGAAATAGACCAGAAACCAACATGGCAGTTCAAATATGACCCAAATCTTAACATTGTTCAGGTGTCATATCTCGGTCATGCACGGGAGTTAGAGTTCGATTCCGGAGATCGTATAACTAGGATGGATCATAGCTGGTATAAGTTTGACGATGATGGGTTCTTAGTTCAGCGAGATAAGGATATGCTAAGATTCAACTCTCTTGGACAGCTGACGTTGATAGTGCGACGCGATGAGTATAAGTTTGCTTACTATTATGACACTGATGGTCGGATGGTTGTTCAACGTGACAAATTTGGTAACATCATGCAATTCTATTATGGTAATATACAGAAGATATACCAGGTTACACATACATTCAATCATACTGCTGGTGAACTCACACAATACCTTTACGATGATGAGGATCGTCTTATTGCACTGGAGAGGAACGGCATCCGATATTACATTGCTACTGATCCAATGCTGTCGCCGTTAGTCGTGTTCAATGCTGAAGGATTCGTGGTGAAACAGCTCACATATAATCCGCTCGGACACATCGAGTCAGATTCAAATCCAAAGTTTGACTTCTGTTTTGGGTTCCAAGGTGGACTGTACAATCCAACAACACGTTTAGTGCATTTTAAGAAAAGGATTTACGATACAATGATTGGCCGATGGCTGTCGCCAGATTATGACCTGATGTTCGCTAAGTTGAAAGATGTGATGGAGCGGCCTGACAGATTCAACCTTTATAAATTTGAGGAGCTTGTTAACATCCATACAATAAATGAGGCTCAGCCTGTCACAGGTAAGGGTTTGTGGCTTAGATAAATAGCTTAGATATAAAACTTAATATACAGCAATGCCCTACATAATCGACTCCTTAACCACAGCAGAATTATGGGTAATTTTCAGGGATTAGTCGGAAATATGTCTTGTTGCCATTTCTGGGAAAGCTCTCAGTGAGAGCTTTCCGATGAATGCAACAAACCATATTTCCGACTAAATCCTGAAAAGTTACCCATAATTCTGCTATGGTTAAGGAGTCGATTATTTAGGGTATTACTGTAAGTTAATATATTTGATTGACTGTAGCATGATGTGACAATAATGGTGTGTGATTCATTTTCAATGTTATTGCCTAGCGACAAAAATAAGCATGTCAAGGCTACAGGTTGTCAGTGTCACACTGTTACATCAGACCAACTACAATAAGCTATATCTATATAGATAACTAATATCTGGTGGACATTCTTGATTTGACATTCGTGACCATGATGAGCACATAATGCTAACATCTCCCCATATATTTCCATAATGTCATACAACGTATGTGATGTCATAAAATAGCTGTCCACCAAGAGATGGTAAAAGCAGTTGTCTACAGTAATGCCCTAAGTAATCGACTCCTTAACCTCAGCAGAATTATGAGTAACTTTTCAGGATTTAGTCGGAAATATGGCTTGTTGCCATTCATCGGAAAGCTCTCAGTGTCTGACATTTACAGAATGAGGTCCACAGAGTGTGAATTTAGTGATGCTACCTTGCACAGTGGGCTAATATCAGAAAATTTGCCCCCTGGGGACCTCAGGACTCATCTTCTGGTATCAAATTCACATTATTTTTAATGACTTTTTCTCTTGTTTCCCATCTATTTATACTCTTGTAGTCCAATTGAATTTATACTCAATTGAAAGAACTTTTGATCTGACCCTATATACTTCCACATTGAATGAGATAATATAATATAACATCTTATATTTACAGATTTGTCAGCTTGGTTGAAGAAGCTTGGAATTGACATCATCAGCTTAGCACCTGATGTTTCATACGACGGAATTATTCGCCCTGAGAAACCATTATTCGACCACCAGTTGCTACCGAGGTCTTCTGCATTCGAGTGTACATTCCGTAGAGATGTTGACAAACTACTGTCCATTTCCACAGTTCCACAATCAAAAATCACTCCTAAGCATACGATGGCTCACACACAGCCAGCTCAACTTCCATCAATTCTCGGAAACGGAGTAACTCTTTCAGTTGTTGATGGATATGTTCATGTTAGTGCTTTATCCACCGCTGATGAATGGCCGCGGAGAATCGCGAGTACATTATTTAATAACTCTGAAGTCGTTGACCTTCGATTTACAATCAATGGTAAAGACATTCATTATTTTGTCAAGTCTGATCCCTCTCAGGCTGACGATGACCTACGTAGCCTCGAAGTTTACAAAACCGAGGCAACATTGGGGGACATTCACGTTGAGGTTCATCGGATAGATAATACCGACGGCTTCAGACCACGATCTCATAGTGAAATTGATATTAGATTGCGTGGCAATCATACAGTTGTGAACGTTCGTTATGGAACGACTGTGGAACATGAGCGCCGTAGAGTGCTAAGACATGCAAAAACGCGTGCTGTTAAACAGGCGTGGGATCGTGAACGATATCTCCTTCAGCACACGCTGCCTACGTTTCATCACTGGACTAAAAAAGAGAAACAGGAGATTTTGAAAGCATCGTATGCCGATGGTTACGATGCTCAATACATTCGTAGTCCAGACATGTATCCTGAACTAGCAGATGACTGTAATAATATTAGATTCGTTAAAGGAAGGTGAAAGGTCCTATTTCAGTGTAATTGATTTCATTCAGGCATTTCTGCAATTTATGCTCATGTTATCTCTCATTCGTGATAATACTCAGAAAGGTTGGAGAAATACGCTCCCTTCAAATCAGAGGGAGTGTTAGCATCAGAAAACCGCGTGAACACAGTGGTGGTTTCAAGAATAAGGAACATTCAATGGAGGAACACTACAGAATGTGAGGGGAAGTGACACGCGCAGTTGGATATGAATGAATTCTTTGGTGAAACAATAACTTTTCGTGAGATGGACAAGAGTCTGACGCGCAAGAATTCTTAGTTAGTCATAATGGAGAAAGAAGTTGAAGATGGACATGATTATTAACTTAGTGTTCATGACTATTCGCCAGCTCAGGATGTGAAGCTATTAATAGTTTCTTTAGAAACAATGACTGATGTTTGGCTCTTGCTGATATGTTAAATTGTTTTGCATACATGTTTATTTCGCTTCTGAAAAAGCAGCGTTATTTGTAATTAAGTGTGGATGTGCGTGTGTTTTACTGTGGGAACAAGTGCAAAAAGACTTCCTTGTAATAATTGTGCAATATACAGTCAGTCTTGCCAAGTTAACTGGTCACACCGATCAGAACTGATCCAAGAATTCCAGATATAGGAACATTTCAAGATTTTCATTGTTCAACCAACTTATTTAAGACAGTGTAAGATAGTGTAAATATGTACCATATCACACAGTGTAAATATGAAATTTTATTTCACATGTATTATACAACAAGCTTTATGCAACATTTCCCAACTATGAAACTGTTTTTGTTTGTGAAGTTTCAAGGCGTAAACGGGCAAGATCAGCATTTTAAACCTCTGTTTTTGAATTTTAAGTTCAACTTTTTTTTATATTCTTTATATTAATGTCTTTATAATATTTATCTGTTCTAGAACCCATCAAAACTACATGCTTGGATGAATAGTGAACAATTAAACTACATGCTTGGATGAATAGTGCTGTTGTGCATCCTTAAAAGTTTTATGCATTATCTTGAGTGATCCCGAAATAAGTGGGACGAAATAGAGGTTCCACTGAACATAAAATTTGGTATCTATCACTTTAAACTTTTTTAATATTTGTCTAAATTCTAAAATTAATATTAACCCTTCTATGACTGGAGCTTCCTGAAATTTTGCAAAAACCCTTTGCCAATGCAATCTCTTATATATGAAATGGTTAAAAAAGAAGGAAAATTGTTCACTGTCTCCTCTGGTGATAACAAAGAAAGATAAAAGGTTGATGGCTCTCCCAAAAATTTAAAGATACCAAATGACAGTGATACCTGATCTTGATATGACTATAAATTACTCACTATTCATAAAAGCTCATTGAACATATCTGACAGGTAACACAATGATGTACAGTAATGCCCTAAATAATCGACTCTTTAACCACAGAAGAATTATGAGTAATTTTTCAGGATTTAGTCGGAAATATGGCTTGTTGCCATTCATCGGAAAGCTCTCACTGAGAGCTTTCCAATGAATGGCCATCAATCCATATTTCCGACTAAACCCTGAAAAATTACCCATAATTCTGCTGTGGTTAAAGAGTCGATTATTTAGGGCATTACGGTATGCTACATTAATAATACTGGATAAATAGTTCCTACCCTTATTCATTTAAATTGCCTCTATTTCTCATAGACAATCAATTATTAAAATTGCTGATTAAGATGGATACCTCTAAAATCAAGAGGCATTGTGTTGATAATAAGGCTAAATTTCATCGAACAACATGTTGATAAATAACATATTCGAGCAATTTTTTACTATAGTTGACAGTGGTTAGCATTATTTTTGGGCAATTAATCGATTCTGACAAGTGAACGGCATTTCTAAAAATGTTGTTGTTGGAATCTGATTATGTGGGGACCATTGAATAGGATTGAGTACCTTTAAAAGTAATGTTCTACACACATTTCCTGGCCATTTCCATGGATACCATTTCATACACTAGACTTCTGGTTATTCAGTTATAAATATATTCATTGGATGCAAAGCTAATAATAGCTTATTATTCATTTGGAGTGGTTTTGGTAGTGCTAGTATACATGCCCAGAAAAAAAACCATATCATTCCCATTCATTCATTTGTAGGCAATATTAATATCACAAGTTATTTAAAATTACCATATTGGCAACATCTTTGCTGTGTAATAAATAGGTTCTCGGATGTGAACAAAATATTAGATCAATTTGATGCTCTATATTTCTCTATTGGAGTCATTTCTATCCATGACACTCAATCTATTTAGCTGTTTTTTTTGTTTTATTGTGTTCGTTGTATATAGGTGTTTATTTTTTTTTAACTGTGATACCTTTTTATGATGCGTTTCAACTTTTTTTTATAATTGTTACCTAGTATACTGTGGGGCTAGTGCTTCCAAACTTGGACTCATATTTTCGTTTCTTCACACCTCTATCAGAATCATTTGTCTATGTTTTAATTTCCAGAGGCCAGTTGCCTGCACATTTTAAAGATGTTTGAAATCAGGTTTCCAGACCTCCAGTTACAACAACTACATAAAAATCTAATTTAACAAAGTTTTTTGGTTTGTTGCACTGAAAAATATTTTAAAAAACAAATGTGAAGTAAACTTGACCGAAATGGCAAAGAAGGCATCAAAATTATACGGAATAAATGGATAAAAATTCCATAATAACTATTAGGCCAATTTTATTTGAAAAGATTATTTGTGGATCTGCCGGTCCAAAATTTATCTTTATCAACAAACAAAAAATACCTCTCATTCCAAATGTGTTATGTTATACATAGAATCTTGATAAGAAGTAAACATACAAGTAGAACTCATAAAAATTGGTCTGGAGCCCTCACAACATCTTAAACTTACTCAAACCTGAGTTTAGTGTGCCTGTCATTTGCAGAATGAGGTCCCCAGAGGGTGAATTTAGTGATGCTAGCCCACTATGCGGGATAGCGTCGCTAAATTCACTCTCTGGGGACCTCATTCTGCTTAGGCCTCATCTTCTCTGGAAAGTTTCTTTTTTATCAAATTTTTATAGAAACTTTCACAAAGATTCTATTTCTTTTTCAGTTTAGTTTCTCTATATCCCCAAACTGGCAGACGACACCTTGCATAATGAGGTTCCAAATGGGTGTACATCACAATATTCACCATTTGGAATCAGAGTCTATGTCTCCCATAGATGAAGCCATGCAGAATGAGGTTTCTAGAGTGTGAATTTAGAAATTCACCCTCTGGGGACCTCATTCTTCAAATGACAAACACACTACACTAACCTCAGGCTTATACTTACTAGGAGATTACTTGAATTTTTTTTTTTAAATTATATTATATACAAAAGGCTCTAGCCACTAGAAACTGCATAAATGACATGCTAATGAGATATCTTGTAATCGTAAAACAAATTTCCTTATGCAATAGTAGAGCTTAACCCTTTACCCAACAGAAGGGCCCTGTGCCAATGCATTCTCTTATATATGCGAGTCGACCATAGGTCGCCTCGCATATATAAGAGAATGCATTGGCTTAACACATTAAAAATTATAAAATTGTTAAAGAATGTAAGAAAAAATGGTAAACAGTATTAAAAAAAGATTTTTTTTAGGCCAATGCATTCTCTTATATATGCGAGGCGACCTATGGTCGACTCGCATATATAAGAGAATGCATTGGCACAGGGCTAACTGTAAATATCACAATGTGGTCAAGGAGCCGGTTCCAATGATATCCATATTTGTATGGTTCTATTGAGACAGACCGAAGATATTTTAGGCTGTTGAAGCTTTATTTGGCCGGTTTGTTGGGTAAAGGGTTAATCCAGGCTCTGATCATTAAAACTGTCTCTTGTGAGAGCACCGGTGGATACTTCAGATTTTTGTATTGGTAGCATCCCATTCATTGCAACTGGCATTGCAGAAGTAGTCCACTGTATGTTTCCATATCTGCCTCTTGTATTTCATGGATGTTCAAACAAGCCTGCGAATAGTATGTCTGTCATTTGCAGAATGATATCCGCAGAGGGTGAATTTAGTGATGCTATCCTGCACATCGGGCTAGCATCACCAAATTCACCCCCTGGGAACCTCATTCTGCTTAGGCCTCAACTAGCTGATATGGTAGACCTAAGATCAGATTGAAGTTCCCCATTTGAAATTGGTGATGTTCACCTTTCAGTCACCTCGATTATGAATTTTATCTTCTGCAAATTAGGGGATATAGAAACTTCCCAGAAGGGAAAAAGTTACATAAAATAATGTTAATTTGAGACTGTAGATACTTCCCAGAAGATGAGTCCTAGGCAGAATGTGGTCTCCAGAGGTTGAGTTTGGTGATGCTAGCCCACTGTGCAGGATAGTATCACTAAATTCACCCTCTGGGGACCTCATTCTGCAAATGACAGATACACTATGCTAGAATATGCTTCATCACATTCATTGACAAATTGATTGAAATCTTGAAAATTGGAGAAGCTTTTATTGAGATTTCTGTTGAAGTTGACTGACTGAAGAGTACATTGTTTAATTAGGCTATAATCTCTTTTGTCACAGACTGTTAGAATGTTTTAGAGATAGTGTGTCTGTCATTTGCAGAATGAGGTCCCCAGAGGGTGAATTTAGTGATGCTACCCCACATAGTGGGCTAGCATCACCAAATTCACCCTCTGGGAAGCAGAATGAGGTCCCCAGAGGGTGAATTTGGCGATGCTAGCCCACTATGCTGGGTAGCATCACTAAATTCACCTTCTGGGGACCTCATTCTGCAAATGACAGACACGCTATTTCAAGGCTAGAGTACACATGAAACAGGCTTATTAATGATAATGTGCAAAATTCAATTAATTCTAGCATAACAAAAGAATGAGTTAATTCAGGCATGAAAGCAGTATATAGAATGGACTTAATCCTTCATTTCCATCAATAACAAAGGAACTCTGTCTGATGATAATTCAGCATTTCCATAAGCTTCAGACTATTTTACCTTTGGAAATTGAAGTACATTGTGGAGTACATGAGTTGATTGAAATGGGGACAATTACTCGTGTCAGATATATCCAGAGAATGGCATATGTAGTATCTTAAACTATATCACCACTAAGATGGCAAGATTTATGTCAACTTGGGGACCCCTAGTTGGTCAGTTCATAAAGTTAATGGAGTACATTTATATAGAGTACATCCAGGTTATAAGCATGAATAGGTGTTCACTCAAAGAGTGTGACATGATCTTAATATCTGGGTTAAGTTTGTCACTTGCTCACTGGGGGTCGGTCTTAAACAGAGAGATTGTTTTTTTTTTCTCATTGCTTATTCAGTTGGTTAGATAGATAAAAGTAACATCCACATGTTTTGACGAGATGAAAGTAAAATTTTATGTCACATGGAACTCGTTTTCACTTGGAACTTGTTTTCACTTGGAATTAAACTATCTAAAATTTATTTGTTTTATCTTGTCAAACTACAGTAATGCCCGAAGTATATGACCCTTTAACCACAGCAGAATTATGGGAAATTTTTCTGGATTTAGTCGGAAATATGGCTTGTTGCCATTCATCGGAAAGCTCTTGGTGAGAGCATTCTGATGAATGGCAACAAGCCATATTTCCGACAAAATCCTGAAAAATTTCCCATAATTCTGCTGTGGGTTTGGGGACGATTATTTAGGACATTACTACTGTATCTGGATATTGAATATAGAGCAAGGACCATAGATGCTGATTATCCTCTGTAACACAGATCACTCATGGATTGATTGTCTTTCAATAGGTTTCTTGAAGCTAGTGTATCTCTTCCATTTTAATGTGTACCCATACCATATAGTATGGTTCACATAGTGTCGATGTTCAGATTTACCACTCATCGTTCGTCTGTCCATCCGTCTGTTGTGACGTCCGTCTGACTGTAGACAGTTTACGCATGCTGCAAAAACTCAATATTTATTATCTTATCGGAATTAAATTTGGTATGCGAGTTTCTCGGCACACAATACACATCGAGTTCGAATATGGGTTTGACCCAATTTTATTTTACAGAGTTATGGTCCTTTTTCGACTTATGAATTTACGCATGATGCTACAACTCAAACAATTTTTATCCGATTGGAACCAAATTTGGTATGTGAGTTTCTCAGATTGCTGTACACAAAAGCTTCTATTAATTGATATTGATATTGATTTGCTTTATAATTGTTTTCATATAAAACTACCCTCGAGAAGGACTGGAAATGAGGCTATATTTAGAGCAGTAATCTGAGCATACCAGTACGGGGGAACTCGGGTTAACACCCTCCATCAAGACAAGTGGCATTTGAAATTAGAGATTTCACCACATATTACGCTTGACTGCATCAGAAATAAATAATGTACAGTAATGTCCAAAATAATCGACTCCTTAACCATAGCAGAATTATGAGTAATTTTTCAGGATTTAGTCGGAAATATGGCTTGTTGTCATTCATCAGAAAGCTCTCACAGAGATTTCCGATGAATGGCAACAAGCCATATTTCCGACTAAATCTTGTAAAGTTAACAATAATTCTTATGTGGTTAAGGAGTCGATTATTTAGGGCATTACTGTACTGTACCCAATCTTTTATTTTATGTGTGTTTTATTCACACAAAAAAGCTATTTGTTGTCTTGAAATCAGGTTTTCTAAAAATTATCTTGTTGTAATAGTGCCGGGGAAGAGATACACTATATTTAAATCTCCACCAATAGTATTCTTACATAGCAGGACTGTTTACATGTTTCATTTTTCACTTTCTACATATGCACATCATTGACTAAGTGAGTGATATATCCCATGTCTTTGTGAGGTGATTGCTGTAACAAGTGAAAATGCTTCGCAACAAATTCAAACTATGAATTAAACATATTAATTCAATCCTATAACGTCTATTTTTATCGTCCATTTGCCTTATTCCAGTTTTGTTCCAAGCCCAATTAGGTGGGTTTAACCCTTTCTATACTAAATGGATTCTCCCAACCAGCCAATAAAAGTATACATTGGAAAGGTCTATTATTCATTTGGAGGAATTTTCAGGAAAAATAATCAGATGACAGATACAAAAGGAGTCTTATTTATTGGAGGGAAATGTTGACGGAGATAATAAGTTCAACAAATAACCTAAGGGATCAATAAATCGTCAATGTGTATTTAGCATAGAAAGGGTTAAGATGGTGCAGTGTTTGCTTATTTCAAAGGGCCGGGACCTGCATAATAATTTTCTCGAAAATGGGGGCAAGTTATTTCACATTGTTTTCGTCACCTGTATAACTCCACCCCAAAAAAATACTAGCTATTAATCAATTTTTAGAAGCTATGAATTAAAAGTACTCGAAATTCTCCTAGTTGGTAAATTTGTTGCTGCTGACCACTGTTGCATGCAACTACAGTAATGCCCTCAGTAATCGACTCCTTAAACACAGCAGAATTATGGGTAACTTTTCAGGATTTAGTCGGAAATATGGCTTGTTGCCATTCATCGGAAAGCTCTCGGGCAACAAGCCATATTTCCGACTAAATCCTGAAAAGTTACCTAGAATTCTGCTGTGTTTAAGGAGTCGATTACTTAGGGCATTACTGTATATGGTTTCATTTCAATGTGGTGAGTTGGTTTTATGGATATCAGTTGTTTTATTTTCCAAGAACATTCAATATAAACATGAACTATCTTGAAACATACAATATTCCAATAATCAAGTAATTTTGAATATTATATACATCAAAGATTAATTCTAGTTGGGGAGTGTGGGTGGGGTGTGTCTCAGTTGGAAAGTTTGAGGTACCAGTTGGTAAATTCAAATTGGAGGGGGGGGGGGGGGGGGGTGGGCATGCCAACTGAGTTCTGCACGAACTTGGGAGTTTGGTATGATTCAGCGGGGGTATAACCCCCCAACATAAGCCCTATAGTAACATCCCTGATATATAGTGCCCAGGCATCACAAATCTGAAGACTTGGTGCCGGATGTCTTGGATCGAAATCTGCCCTGTGAGCTATATAACACCACACACTCTAGCGCTGTTATCTTGGAAATAAACCCACAATGCACCCATTTCATGTCGTACATGTAAAATAAGCTAATTTCGCATGATATAACTACCTAACTTAAAGGGGACTGAACCTAAATCCAGCCATTATGGGAACGTCCACAGCAGCTTGGGATATTGGTTGGGATGGTTCTGTTTTGTACCGAGTCCCACCCGTTGCTCTTCTATAACCCTTTACCCAACAGAAGGGCCCTGTGCCAATGCATTCTCTTATATATGCGAGTCGACCATAGGTCGCCTCGCATATATAAGAGAATGCATTGGCTTAACACATTAAAAATTATAAAATTGTTAAAGAATGTAAGAAAAAATGGTAAAAAGTGTTTAAAAAAAATTTTGTTTAGGCCAATGCATTCTCTTATATATGCGAGGCGACCTATGGTCGACTCGCATATATAAGAGAATGCATTGGCACAGGGCATAACTGTAACTATCACAATGTGGTCAAGGAGCCGGTTCCAATGATATCCATATTTGTATGGTTCTATTGAGACAGACCGAAGATATTTTAGGCTGTTGAAGCTTTATTTGGCCGGTTTTGGCCGGTTTGTTGGGTAAAGGGTTAACAGACTTTCATTCAAAAGACGCGTACTATGTGTGCACATGGAGCCGGGCATTCCTGAGTACCTCTGAATGTGATTAATCATCTGACATGTCCGCAATTAATCAAGTCTTCAAAAATAATATATCATTTACTATGATAGAAAAAGATATAGTGATGCATGCAATCGCTTAATTTATTGTTTACATATATTTTCTGATAGCGCAACAAATCGAAATTCGAACTTAAACAAGGCTTTGTTTACCTATAAATTCGTATAAGCAAAACTTCCATTTGACCTAATCCGAAGATATACAACTGATATCCAAAGCTGCTGTGGACCGATAAGACTTGTTCTAGGTTTGACCGTGTACGTAGGCGTCATGGTCACGTGAGTCATGTGACTTTCAAGTTAACACACACGCGTTTCTGATCTGGTTAATTATTTAATTTCAACGGAATCTGTTTATCAAAATATGCGGAACTCGTAATCAGGTAAAAGATGAATCCCTAAACAGATTCACTCCGGCACACTATACACTCTAGCGGCTAAACCCAAGACGTGATGTGTTCATCTTCAGTGATCTCCGGGAGCTCTGCGGTTATTGGAATATGACTAAATTTAACTATAAAACAAGTTAATTGGGTTAGTCAACTGTTTGTCCACAGGATGACTAACTTATCTTAGTCATAATGATTAAGGCAGACAATTACAGTAATGCCCTAAGTAATCGACTCTTCAACCACAGCAGAATTATGTGTAACTTTTCAGGATTTAGTCGGAAATATGGCTTGTTGCCATTCATCGGAAAGCTCTCAGTGATAGCTTTCCGATGGATGGCAACAAGCCATATTTCCGACTAAATCCTGAAAAGTTACCCATAATTCTGCTGTGGTTGAAGTGTCGATTACTTAGGGCATTACTGTAGTCACAGACCAGGGTGGTGTTAGTCATACTGACTAAGAAATGGTTAGTCAAAGCGACTAGTTATGCCATTAGACAACATCATAGTCAAAATTACCAGGATTGAGTAATAATGACTTTTCTGGGAATGTGAACATGTAATTTGGTGGAAATTATTTCAATACTCAACCAGATGATAATTATCCAGAATCGGAGACCAAATTAAAAGCAGGGCAAACTTTCAATCCATTCTTTAACACTTTTTTCATATTCATTTTTGTATCAACCCATATACCCTGTGCCAATGCATTGTCTTATATATGCGAATATAAGAGAATGCATTGGCCTAACAATTTTTCATCATTTGTTATTATTTTTTACAATTTTAATAATTTTTTCTTATATTCTTTAACTCTTTCAGTATTTTGTAGGTTTAGTGCCAGAGAATCTTACGTTTTTCATGGGCATCAAAATTATTACTATGAATACTTGGTGATAGTTTTGAGTTATAACATGCCCCTTAGGTTTTATTCAGTTTGTTTTTAAATTCGCTATAGCATGATTAAGCATACCCAACAAAAATTCAACCCAAAAAAAAAAATAATTATTTTTTATTTTATTTAGGGCCGATTTTACAGACCGTAAATTAGGGCCGATAAGATCGGCCCCTGGCACTGAACGGGTTAAAGCACACATTTCAATACTGGTCTGTTGAGAGGTATAACAGTAGTTTGTGGTATAGTGTAGGCAGTTAGCGACAAAAAATGCTCGGATCGATACAAGTCGGATAAAAGCGCCATTTTTTAGTATCTTGTAGGACAGCATCTCTAGTCTAGGAATTTTCTCAAGAACCAACTTTTTGACCGACGTAGAGCCGAAAATTCAAGATGGCGTCCAAGATGGCCGCCAGTTTGACGGTGGCACACCTAATATATCTGCTTCTCGATTTGATATGGTAAACATGATGAATTTCCCCACATTGTATAATAATGGTGTTTATAGAATAACAACCTTGACTCTTAGTTGAAAAATGGCCACAATTATTCAAGATGGATGCCAAAATGGCGGCCAAAACATGAGAAATTGGGTTTTTTCATTATTTTGTTATTAAATACTTTACAATTTTCGAGATAATATAAGAGAAGATATCAACTATGTGTTCATTATTTGATGTGATAACTTCTGTGGAAAAGTCATGCACATTAAAGGTGAAGTAGTATTGTTCGTTCTGGTAGTAATGTGAGATAGAATATGTGCTATATAAAATGAATGAAATTATTCTCAGACTGTGTTTAATTCTGTAAATGCTTAATAACCAACCGTGAATGACACTAATGTCACCAATTCTATTTGCGACACTACTATATGGTTGGATCAATTGAATACAACTTTGTATGTCGAGATGTTTACGAATAAAAAATCAATTTAGTAGTGGATTTACCACGAATTTAGGAAACACTAAACGACAGACCCCATATTCTTCAAACTCAATTTGGTTCTCAAAAAACAAGAACATATGGAAGGTATTCTGCAACATATCTTCATCATCAGGCCTCGTATTCAAATTACCAATACTTAAATTCAGTGTTTTATGTCAAATTATACACAAAATGATTGAAGCATATACTCGAAAGTATATTTGAGTTCGGAATAAGAAATAATATTATTTCCTTGTATCATATAGTGTCCTCAATTATTCCCGCAACAGAACATGAAGCAATCATGCGAATAGCACATATTCAACAGTATATACATTAGTGCAATGTATTGCATATATATGCATATGTATAATTTTGTATGTTCTATTGTTGCTGGGATATACTCCATGGGGCCATGTTGTGGGAAGACGGGATCAGCAAATATTAAAATACACTTTGTTTTAATAAATTGAATTGACAATTCACTACTCACAACCACATCTGCACAACTACGTACATGGAAGTTTGCTTTTTGAACATTTGCACCTGGAACAAACCGATTTGCAAACACAGTTATTCAATTCGGTGCACACGCTCGCCACTTCTGTGGTTGTCATCCATACAGGAACAAAATAATCATTATATCCACCAGAAGGAGTCACATTGGGGGGGGGGGGACTGTTTCACCAGAATCAATTATATCACCCGTCCGGTTCCGTCTCCATCAAATTAAGTTCCGACTCTTTCGCGGTTTGTTAAAAAAATATTCGATAGGTTTTGATAGGTTGTTTATACACTGACTGTCAATACAGAAAGTATTCTCCAATAACAATCGACAGATTCGGTCTTTGTATGTGCAAAATCGGATGCTTGTTGTGCACATTTAGAGACGTGCATTTGAGTGTATTTCCCACGAGAATTAAGCAGCAGTTTGATGCTCAGATTTTATCACATTCAATTTGGGCTGGAACTTGTCAGGTTTTATGATAGAAAATTTGGTTATTATAGTGTTCGATCATACAGAGATATATGTTCCAGCCCAACTAAAAGTGTCAAGGCCGATAAACTTATCAAATTGCTGCTTAATTTAAATAGGAAATGCACAAAAATGCATTATGCCTCTAAGTGTGCACAAAATTGCTGATTTCGCATTATTATCATCAATAAGCACGAGCAAAGACCTAATCTACGGATATTTGTTTAGAAAATAGTTCTGTTTTGACATTTAGTGTATAAATGGCGGTCAAAACTTTGAAAATATTTGTTTTAAATCGCGAAAGAGTCGGGACTTAGTTCGATAGAGACAGAACCAGAAAGGCGATAGAATCGATTCTTGTGAAATAGTTTCCCCCCCCAGTGAGTCAGATGCTGGACACTTTGCATCTATTATGGGGCTTACAGTCCATATACCAACCTGATATATACTAGTAGCACGATTTCTTTGGTGGTAACTGTTCGTGTGCACGGCCTTTGCTGAACATTTCATGTCTATCTTCATTAACTGAGGTCATGTTCGCAGATTTGTCATAAACAATCACGACGAAATGCTAAATACACACAAATAGTGGTGATGGAACATTAAGTACCACAAAAGGATTCCTCGTAATTGACATCAAGCATTCTGTTAGCCATGGGTAAGCTTTTCAATCATCCCAAAATGTGCGCTTGCCCTTACCAAAGAAAAAGGAAGTTGAGTCGCATCCTGATATCGCATGGAAATTATGTAATATTGGAAGCAAAGTTGAATTTTTTTCTGAGCCCAATTGAATTGTACATATCAACTATGTTGCGGATAACATGGGATTTAGACTTGCCGAGAGACACAGTTTCAAATCTTTGCATTGGAGTAGCATAACATGCAGATGTCACAACAGAATCACGATAATATCCTTGTCAACAGTACGAACAATAATCGATGAATAATGAGTGTGTAGCATATGAGATATATCTCCGACTAATCTACTGTCAGCTTCTTCATACGTATATCCAAAGAGTATAGGTTACACATTTGGACGGTATCACCATCCTCCGTTACGAAGATGGTTTTCCCTGTTAGGGTTTCCAATTTAAAGAGACATTCATTGACCAATGCAAACAATTCTTGCCTGTTGTGGTGTTTCTGAGAAAGTCATTCCAATTCGGTTGATTTTTTGAAGTAAGCCCCAACCTTACCTCGAATGCCACAACCACGTTTCTCTCACGTTCCTGTTTCGATACTACCCTATATTTACCTGTCCAAAACCAAGTCAATACTTCTACAATCTGCGAGCTGCATCATAACATATGGAATAAACTTTGTGCTGATATACATTGAGAAGGTAAGCCCGACTTCAGGTGTCAGTAAATGTATCAGAGCACCTCCGTCGAACACCTTACACTCGACCTTTGGATTTGGCTCTGCAGTTTCTATGCAGTTTGAATCGGATGGGACCTTCATGCAGCTTAGGAAGTCACATTTATTACCGCCCCTCCTTTTATAGATGGGGGAATCTCTGGTTTTGGTGTGAGAAGAACATATATTTCATATGCTACAAACCGATAATTCATCGATTATTGTTCACACTGTTGACACATATATTATCGTGATCATGTTGGGACATCTGCATGCTATGCTTCTTCAATGCAAACATTTGAAACTGTTTGTCTTTCGAGAAGTCTAAATCCCATGTTACCTACAACATAGTTGATATGTGCAATTCAATGGGCTAAACAAAATTCAACTGTACTTCCAATATTCCATCCGATATCAGGATGCGACTCAACTTCCCATTTCCTTGGTAAGGGTAAGCGCAATTTTGGGATGCTTGTAAAGCTTAGCTCGCAGAATGCTTGATGCCAATTACGAGGAATCCCTGTGTGGTTCTTGATGTTTCATCACCACTATTGAGTGTATTTAGCATTTCGTTGAGATTGTTTATGACAAATCTGTGAACCTGACCTCAGTTAATGAAGCTAGACATGAAATGTTCAATACCACCAACGAGGAACATGCTCTTTCAAATGAATATCGTGCTATATATATCAGACTGGTATCTGGACTGTAAGCCCCACAGTAGATGCAAAGTTTCCAACACCTGACTTCTTTGGATGGAAATTGATTGACAGTTCTTTTGTTACTGTATGGAAGACAACCTAGACGCAGCTAGAGAGTGCACAGAGTTGACTAAATGTGTTTGCATATCGGTTTGTTTCAGGTGAAAATGTTCAAGAAGCAAACTTCCATGTACGAAGTTGTGCAGCCGTGTGGTTGTGAGAAGTGAATTGTTCAATTCAGTTTTTTTAAAACAAAGTGCATTTTCAAATTTCATAGTATTTATAATTTGAATACGAGTCCGGATGATGAAGATGTGTTGCAGAATACCTTCCATGTGTTCCTGTTTTGAGAACCAAATTGAGTTTGACGATTATGGGTTTTGTCATTTGGTGTTTCCTAATTTCGTGGTAAATCCACTACTAAATTGTTATTTGTAAATATCTCGATATTAAAATGTTTATTCAATTTATCCAACCATATAGTAGTGTCGCAAATAGAATTGAAGACATCAGAGCCATTCATGGTTCGTTTCTAAGCATTTACAGAATGAAAACCTGTCGGAGAATAATTTTGCTCATTTACATAGCACATATTCTACCTCACATTTGTACCAGAACAAACTACACTACTTCGCCTTTAGTGTGCATGACTCTTTCACAGAGGTTATTCCATCGAATAGTCAACACATTGTTGATATCTTCTCTTATATTATCTCTAAAATTGTAAAGTATTTAAACAAAAATAAGGAAAAAAAAAACATTTCCATGTTTTTGCCGCCATTTTGGCATCCATCTTGAATAATTGTGGCCATTTTTCAACTAAAAGTGGGGGCTATTATTCGATAACCACCATTCTCAGATAATAGGGTGGAATTCGTTATGTTAAACATATAAAATTGAGAAGCAAAGCTATTAAGTGTACCAGCGTCAAACCGGTGGCCATCGTGGACGCCATCTTAAATTTTCGGCTCTACGTCGGTCAAAAAGTTGGTTCTTGAGAAAATTCCTAGACTAGAGATGCTGTCCAACAAGATATTAAAAAATGGCGCTTTTATCCGACTTGTATTGATCAAAACGCTAACTACCTACACTAGTATAGGTATGTTTAACTATTTCATTTTTCCAAGATGGCTGTGGTGTCATGGAATAAGAACCTTTTATCCAAATAGTGTAGCCTTTAATGTGGGAGTGAATTTCTGATATATATGCCGTTATAATCAGTACCATCATATTCGTTCAATTATAGATCCATACAATAGAACTGATGCAATGTAAATTGAATATTTAGCGATGAATATTAAGCATAATTTAAGACAGAGTTGCAATTAGAGTTATTCTTTGTGTAACTTAGTCACTATGACTAACATCAGAGTTAGTCATAGTGACTCACTGAAAGGTGTGGATTAGTCAAGGTGACTCCAAATGCTTGTGACTAACACTAAGTTAGTCATATTGACCCGATTTTTATGTGTACCCATACCATGTATGGTAGTTGGTACACATAATGCCGACGTCCGGATCAACCATCCGTCGTTCGTCCGTCCGTCTGTCTGTCCGTCCGTCTGTCCGTAGACACTTGCTATCCGATTCATTTACTCGAATATTTTTGAATATTTTTTATCGGATCTTGTTCAAATTTTATGTGTATGTTTATGATGACAGACTCCTCACCTGTATAGTTTTTGGTATCGATCGGTTGATCGGTTTAGAAATTATTAACACTTTGCATCCGCACATAGGCATGAGCTATCCGATGCTGTAACCAAAGTATTTTTTGTCTGATTGTTTTCATATTTGATATGTAGGTTTATGATGACACACCCCTCACCTGTATAGTTTTTGGTATCGATTAGATGATCAGTTTAGAAAATAATTAACCCTTCACACACATGCTATCCAATGTAATAAGTTGAACATATTTCTTCTGATCTGCCTCATATTTCTTACCTAGGTTTTTCTTAGCACGGTCTTCATCTGTATGGTTTTTGGTATTATTTAATTAACCCTTTTCACTCTTAATGTTTACTTAGAACTCACGCAAGCTGCTATGACTCAAAACATTTTTCATCTGATCTGCACCAAATTTGGTACATGTGGTCCTCACCCCAAAATACAGATCAAGTTCAAATTTGGGTTTGATCCGATATATTTTAACAGAGTTATGGCCCTTTATAATTCAAGTGACTTATAATGTAGTTCCATGAAATACACTGGTATATGGTCGAATGGTGGACAACTCTATTAGAAATATAATGATAACATTCCCTGGTGTATGCCCATGCAGATTGTAAACAGCTCATGAAATGATTAATGACATCTGCTATTTAGCTATGGCCAAGTGGTTAGATGGATACCAAGATAAACAAACAATATTATACTGATGGCTGGTTAATTGTCAAATTTGATAAATGACACCAGGCTCTTGTTTATCTAATTTTGAAATTTCATTACAGGCTGCCTAATAATTGACCCCTGACCTACACAATTGTCTTCTATATTCCATTGATACTAAATTCCATTGATATGCTTAGAAAATAATTAACCCTTTCCAAGTTTCCAACAAATTTATGCTATAATGCACATGGGCTCTTCCTCATATGTCTTATCTCGGGTTATATTCACACTATTAACTTCTATGGATTGTGGAATTGATTAATTGATTTTTGAAAAATATATTAACCCTTCAGACACATTCTTTTGATATTACATTAAAATAATGGCTAATAGCCAATATAATTTTTATATGCAATAGGTTACAAGCAGATAAATCTACATTATTGTTTGTATTATGCAGAAACATATTAAATGAACCCTCTTGTTGAATCAAGTTCATTAGTTAATGAACATTCAATAAGACACCAATTGAATATGCTTACAGATTATAGGTGGTGCATTATTTTGAAAATCAATATGGCAGATAATATTGCCAGGAACCTTATTTCCCCATCTGTTCATATTGTCATGGTTGACTGAATTTTGGGGACCACAGATTGCTTAAAAGATTAACAGTGAAGGTTATGTGTTTAAGTCTGCAAGCTACTTGTAAAATATTGTTATGTCTTGAAATCATTTGATTCAGTGTTACTTTCCTTTATATTAACTATGGTAATCTTTTCGATTTATGGATCATTGGGGCCAGCATCCGCACCATATAATGGCTGTATAACATTATATAGATAACACTTTTGAATTGTATAAACTACATGCATTTTTGACATGATTGATAAACAAATAACAACTGGGAAGAATGGGGGGGGGGGGGGTCATTAAAGTTCAAATTAAATATGAGATGGAATCCCACATGTTGTTCTAAGCAGTCTGGCTTGTCAACTAATTATAATTTCTCTTTAGAAGTGAATGAGATTTGAATAGCTGGTAGTTTTGTTTCCAATGAGCTAACTTCAACTTATAAACATATCCTCAGAAATAACTAAACCATTGGATCTCACATAGATAGGTCCTTGGATGAATAAGGATAGAGTTATTAGATTTAGAACACCCCCCCCCCCCCCCCCCCCTGCGCAACCACAAATACTTTAACCCCCCCCCCCCCCTTCGCAACCACAAATACTTTAACCCCTTCTTAAGACAAATTATTTGAGCTATTGAATTCAAGATGGTGCTGATATATGGATACCTGTGTTCATATCTTTGATAAATTATCAGTTATAGCTAATCGCTATCGCCCGGGTATGGGTTAAACATCTGCCGATCGTGATCGGCCTCTCGTTTTCTCAGTGTATATCGTAAAACTACATATATGGCAAAACAGATGTAAGACATTATATAGGTGCGTGCAAATTTATTGATTTATTAAATATTGGAACATGATAAAAAGTTGAAAGAACCAGGACAATATAACTGCAGGTGATCAATTTATTCTTTTCAATTTTACTAATCTTCTCTGTGAGACCTAAATTTGACCCTGAAGAAAAATTTGTTTTCAGTGGTATCTCTTAAAAGAAAGTTGGTCAGAAAAATATGAACATTGCATGGGTGTTTGGTGGTTATAGAATGCGGAGAGAAAACAAATGACGTGTCTGAAAATGTTGTCATGCCCCCCTACATGGTGGTATCATCTGTGAAACTTTAACATAATATATACTTTACAATAGTATAGACTAATATAATATAGACTAATATACCATGTGATATGATGCAGACTAATATTTTCAGTGATGTGTATTAAAGATGTACTGATTGTGCCATGCAAACCTCTAGATACAAATCAATATAACAGCAAAAAATATGTAATTTAACATTACTATTGACTTCGTTCACTGAAAATAATGTTTGAATCCAAATGTATATGCTAGAACTAAGCTCATAATACCAACCAATACCATGTTGATTATTGTGTTACTGAAAAGTTAATGCAGTAATAAATGCTATCTCTCTAAAAAAATCTAAATTAGATAAAATAAATCAATAAAACATTCCATATTAATTAGGATCTTGTCTTTCAGATGGCACATCATCTTGGTCAAAATATGTTATTTAGTACACTATTGAATATAAAACAAAAGTGGAAAAGGTTTGGCTAAAAAAATGCCTGGTACCCACATGAAAACACTGATATACCTTACTCGTAAAACGGTATTTAAATTCGTGCAGTACTATTTTTCGCTCAGTTTGAATTTGTGCACCCTGGTGCGCGAATTCAAAACTGACAAATATTTTCGTAAAAGTCTTGTATCTGATGACAGTTTCGTTCTTAATTATCCCTGATGATACATGCGTATATATAAAATACAACATCGAAGAAAATATACATCGAGTATAACACAACTGCTTCATCATTTCATTGTGAAGATGCGTGCTTATATGCATGCTTGGTACAATTTATCATTCAGATATTTAATAGATATTTATGGACATCCTGGAATTGAACTTGAAAGAATTACTGTCTTCTTGCTTGCTTGACTTGACTTGCTGACTTCATAAAGAATAAACTCTTGGTTTTAAATGCTTAACTAATTCAAACTGTTTGACCACAGTGTCACCCCATGCAGGGTTGTGAATACGGAGATGTGCTTTTGTGCTCCTCCACAGAGTCCACGCTAGAATATGTGTATTTCTTAGAAGAATTTCAACACGAAAGATCTACCATGATTAAACGTTTTACATGTAGCATACCTATTGATAATGTCATCGAGATTCGTTTCCCCGCATGTAAATATAATTGTCTCTTTTCTATCTAAATCAGCTCTCTTATTTTCCTATTTTTAATTGATATAAACTTATGAGTCATATTATTTTTTGCTCAGTTTTAAATTCGCACACCGATGGGTGCGCGAAAAATAGTACTGCACAAATTTAAATACGAGTATTAGGTAGTAAAGCAAAGGCTGTGTAGTACAAAATAGTATGAAGCACAATAAAATAATATTATATATAGCACAATAAAATAATATTATATAATGTAGTGGTCAAATTGTCCATCAATATGAACTATGCATACCATCGAATATTTAAACAGCATCATATGCAATCGTTGCATGTCATCAAAGGGCGATGATCATTATATATTAAAGCATCTAATCAGTTAAGAATAAACAACTAGCTCAGAAAAAAAACCTACACACACACATATATATATACACAGTAATGCCCTAAATAATCGACTCCTTAACCACATCAAAATTATGGGTAATTTTTCAGAATTTAGTCGGAAATATGGCTTGTTGCCATTCATCGGAAAGCTCTCACTGATAGCTTTCTGATGAATGGCAACAAGCCATATTTCCGATTAAATCCTGAAAATTTACCCATAATTCAGATGTGGTTAAGGAGTCCATTATTTAGGGCATTAGATTAGCTGTTCAATAAGTATGGGCTCACCCAGACTGTCTCTATCCCATGACATGGTGACCAACAACATGGTAGTTATAATGAAAATGAGTTGATGAATCAAGTCATAAACTCATTTTCATTATAATTACCATGTTGTTTGCATCGTTGATAGAGCAAACGAGCATACTTTACACTGATCCATTGCTCAAATTCATTCATTTGTTGCCTATATTCTGTTGATTATAAAAGGAGATGGTCTCCTAAATTTAGTGTTCAGTACCCCTTTAAGGACCATCAATCAGATTGAAATAATAAGATCACTTTCTATACATTTACGTCAAAAATCTTTAACATTTCACTGCGTTTAGGCACATGTACCAAAAACTACTGCACAAATAGAACTCATTCACGAGTTGACATATAGCATATTTGAAGATCATGAGAGGGAACTTCTTGATATAACAAATTACATAATTATTTTTATACAGACAGACAACCAGCTATACATAATTTTCTATTGTTGATAATGTTCATGGCACGTCTGTTGATCAATGAAAATGGGCTGAAATGAGTCCAAGATGTTAGGTTCATAATCAAATCTCAACTGACCAAATATTTCTAAAACAGTACTGTGTCCTATTTCGAAGTGATTGTGCCCTTTAAAGTGATGTTAAACACTCCGGTTGGGTGATCAAATGGAAATGGAGAATAATCTTCCTCAAAGTTGTTATTTTTACAATTATCAATCCAAATTTACAACACAAACCGTCATTCTTATATATTATTAAATGCAATGACTCTCGATAGCGAAATTATTTGGTTAGTTTAAGGCCGATTGTTGCGTCACGAATCGAGATGTAAATATTTACAATTAAGCGTAGTTCAGACGATGATTTCTATAGAGTGGTACGGTCGATTTCTTTGAGATTTTCCGCGATGTTAGCAAAACTCCACATTCCCACAGTTGGCATTGCACCTGCATGCTAACTTATCAGTTTCACGCACTCAACCAAGCACATAATATGTCTTTAAGAGTTGGACCAGACTACATATACACCTATTTGTTCACTGCTTAATTCTTCTTGTAATATAATTATGGGGGTATGATGTTATAACATGTCATTAACACAGATTTATCACACAAATGAAGCTCCCTCTCATAGAGCTGAGAAAATAAGCTATTTAGTAAGTTACTTTGTTTTGTGGAATTATAAACTATTCTAGCAGTTCGTGTTACACAGAGACAAAACATGTTATAAATAAAATACACAGTCTTGTTTTTTTCTTAACCCTTTCATGACTGGAGCTTCCTGATTTTTTGCGAAAACCCTGTGCCAATGCATTCTCTTATATACTCGAGTCGACCATAGGTCGCCTCGCATATATAAGAGAATGCATTGGCCTAACAAATTTCACATTATTTTTTATAATTGTTAAAAAATGTAAGAAAAAATGAAAACAATGCTAAATAATTGTTAAAGAATGTAAGAAATGATGATAAAAAATGATAAAAATTTATCAAGAATGTAAGAAACAATGATAAAAATTTATCAAGAATGTAAGAAAAAATGATAAAATTATTAAAGAATATGAGCAAAAAATGGAAAGTTGTTATAGTATGTAAGAAAATATTATAAAAATTGTTAAAGAATGTAAGAAAAATTGATAAAAAAAAATGGTGTTAGGCCAATGCATACTCTTATATATGGTTGACTCGCATTTATAAGAGAATGCATTGGCACAGGGTCTTTGATGCTGCACCAGCGCAGCTCCCATCATCAAAGGGTTGATTACTACTGCTGGAGGGGTCAGGTTACTACATTTTCAGATTTTTGCAGATTTAGTCCAGGAACCAGTCTATTCAACAAGAGACATTGAGTGCGCGCAAATACACAGACATAAGCGTCGCAGAAACAATGAGATGACAGATATATAGCAATTTTCATTTACAAAGCAAATATATCATCTTCATTGACAAAAAAATATGTTATTAAAATGTACTTTTATTTCCATTAAGTAGAAACTTAGAAATTTGTTGCGAAATTCACACATTATAGACTGGTCCTTGTCCCAATCGAACCAGCCGCCAGATTCATAGTAACCATAGTAACCAGCCGCCAGATTCATAGTAACCAGAAATTCAATTGCGAGTTGTTGCAGGATTGTTCCAGAGAATTGTTTTTTTTTAAAGGCCCACTTAATTTTCGAACCCCAAGATCACATTATATAAAATATGCCAAAACATTGTATTTTCAACATATTCGATGTAATAAACTGTGAAAATGTTGTTTTTGTTAAGATATTGATGTCTGTTCCTGCTAAAGTTTCTGCACAAAGTCGGTTATTTTCAATGGAAGGGGAATAACTCTATATATTTAGATATAGAGTAACTCCCCTTCCATTGAAAATAAACTTCAGTTTGAATTTTGTTGCATTCTGGCCAATTTCTGGGAGCCATAACGGGGGAAATGAGTTTATGAGTTCAGCTATTTTCTATTACTCTATGGGCACTTTCTGAGACACAGACGTTCCAAATGGTGATGAATTATAGTATTTTAATTATATGTTATGGCATAGATTGTAATTAAAACCGGTTATCAAGGCACTATAAAAAAAATAATCGGGGACTCGAAAATTAATTTATGGATTTATGCGCCTGTGACTTAGTTTCTCTATGCATGCATGTGCACCAAAGAACAATCACCAATGCAATCTGTTCACATGAAACTGCCATGTGCCTTCTGAAGGTGCTTGTAACAGTCTTGACTGTCATTGAAAAAGGCCATACATCTCCAACAAATGTGCTTCTTACAACCACTACATATCATGTGCTGGCATCCACCGTCCTTCTCGATGTAGGTTTCACAATTAGGACATTTCTTCGCGTTAGTTGAGTTGGAGTGAAGCCATTCCAGAATACTCTGATCGGCGGTTTTTGCTGATTTATTCCCGTCACACGATATACCAGAATGACATTGTGCATGACAGGCTCGACAAGTCGCCATGCCACAGGCATCACAATCGAACTTACATTCATCGTTGGTAACACGGTAGACCAATGGGCAATCTGGTGTTGGGCAATAACTATACTCCTTGTTGTTACTCATCACAAAAGATTTCACTGCTTGCTTCACAACTGTGTCCATGGTGACGTCATCTGAGAGCATGCAGTATGTGTCCTTCAGAGCCCAGTCCTCACAACAGTCTTCCACGCAACATTTCATTGGAAATTCTGCAAGCGTCACATTTATTTGGAGCTGTCTTTGTAAGCAGCCTTCGCAGTAAGAATGACCACATATCTCGAGTCGATGCACATCGCCGTCTTCAATCAAACAGAAGCAAGAATTGCACTCAACATCATCTTCCTCATCTACTTCAGCTGTCTTGCCACACCTCGGGGTGATGCTGTTGAGGAAATTGTTCATCAGGTCCTTAATGTTCTGCACTCTATCTTCCATCTGGTCGTGGATTGTAACAGTTTGACATCGATGGTTCAACTCAACGGATGCACCTTCTGTTTTAAGATTTTCGAGAAAAGTTCTTTCATGGCACCCCCGGGCATCCCTTGTCCACGCAGATCTATATCAACACTTTTCTCAAGCAAAGTTTTTGTTATGAATGCTTTGATTGATGTACAGCATTCATTTATCTGGTTCCTCGAGCCATATACATGTATATTGTCAGATCGTGCGTCAAATTTCACAATTCGTTTCTTAGGAATACCAAGCTGACTGACGAATTTTCTACCACTCGTTGTAAGAATTGCTTCATAGTTAGTCACACTGTTGCTGTCCAAAGTAAATCCTTGAATGATAGAAGTGAAGTACTCTTTCACCTCAGTCATGGTCTCTGTGTTAATAGAGACAGTCATGGTCTCTGCATCAATAGAGACCATTTCAATACTCCAATGACCAGATTTTCGTTGTCTAGTTGTTACTGTGACATCGCTTACCTTGTCTCCAAATTCTTGCTTGAGATTGTTAATCGCTTCAACAATCAGACTTTCCACCACGGAGAAGATCAGTTTACTTACAAATATTGAGTCTTTGATCCTTTTCTTCACGGCGAGGGGGGAACCATTCATTGTTTCTATGGATAGCAGTCGGAGTACGTCCCCACCTGCATTCAAATCTTCACATGTAACGAAAGCCACGTAATCATAGGTATTTTCCTTAGGAGAGAGCATCGTTACAAAGAACTTCTTCTCACTGCATACTTGAGAGACCTTTTCTGAAAGCTGTCTCGTCAGCGAGTCCATGATAGCAGGGGTTGTATCAACTTTATCGCGAGCAACAGTAAGTTTGACCGTGTCATCATGTATTACAGCTGCCCTTAACAGGACACACTTCAAATCATTTGCATCGGTATTTTCAGGCAGTCCTGTAATATGAAGCGAACGGTCAGGAGTTTTTACGTGGGGCTTTATTTTAATACATTTACCACGATATCGAATTATTTTTAGAAGAGCTACTTCTGTACAGTTGCTGGTATTCTCGAAGTTCATGTATCCAACAAAATCTTTACATCGGGGTCGGTCCCATTTTACCTTTATTTTCATGGCCTTAGTAGGCATATAATTATGCTTTCTGACTATGCGTCTGCCGCTGGAGAAAACTAAGGTTGTTACTGCAGCTCCTCGACCGACCAATGCTTGGACAGACTCAGATTCCTTTGCTAAGTTGAACCAGGTTGCATCACTTTTTAAGGTCTCCCTTTTATTGCAGGTTATTTCCTCAATCATATCGTCGACTACTTCTTTGTGACAGCCATTCCCAATAATCGCGTGTGTTTTCTCTATAAAGGTCGGTGCAACTCTGCCAGATGCCACTAGATCTGTCACTAGTTGGTAGTCAATTGATGTGACATTGATGATGAATGGACGTGACGTCATGAGAACGTTCTGGTATATCACCCATTCAGGATGTACTTTCATGAGCTTAAACGACGACGACGGGTGGATATAAAACTGTTGAGACATTGCACAGCTTACAAAGCCAGATTTCACGCGCCCTGCACTGTAGCATAAGTTGCCGAAGAAGCAGTTCAACAAAAGTTTCTTCAGGAGTTCTATTGTTCGCACAAAATCAGGCGCGAAGTGTGGGCTAACATCCATTTTGAGGTCCTTCTTGATAACCATTCTAAGATCCTTCGTTTTTCTCTCAATCATAGTTAACGATTTTTGGTTAAGGCTGTTGTCTAGGCAAAATTGTTTTTTGTCATTCGCTTGCGACCATTCTCGATACACATGCAAAAGGGTCGCCGTGTCACCTGCTTGATTGGAAAACTTTACTTTGCAAAGATCACACTTCTTTTTAGATTGATCATCGTATCCTCGATAAAATATATCACCTGGAATTGCGCTGGATGCAGCAACGACCAGCATTTCTATGGCAACCTCGTTATGGATCCCTTGCAACACAAGCAAACCTAATTTTGGCTCTAGACCAAGCCTAGCAATGCGGTCGCCCAGTTCAGTGATATTCCCACCACTTACTGCTCCAATATCAGTAAGGTTATCCATCGACGCAGTCATAACATCGATAGAGGGCGCATCGACAAAATCAAATTCAAGGGGATTAACTCCTAACTGCATGAGATTGAGGAGAGCTTGTTCGACGTGGACTCTAAGAATTTCTGGTTTTGGTTCGTCGTCCATAGCAGCATACGTCTCATGCCCATACAAACGAAAGCACTCTCCGTCCGCGATTCGTCCGGCGCGCCCTTTCCTCTGTTCGGCAGAACTTTTGTTTATCATTGTGACAACCAATGAGCTCATCCTTTCGATTGGGTCGAATTTTAGTTCTTTCACATATCCCGTGTCGACTACGTACCTAATACCAGGTATTGTCACTGAAGTCTCAGCATAATTGGTTGCGAACACAATCTTCCTTTTGTTTTCCTGAGGTTCGAATATTTTCTGTTGTTCATCAGCTGCAAGCCTGCCATGAAGAGCCATACATACAAAATCATCACCCGTGTTATGCAGTTCTTGATCAAGCGTTCTGCAACATTTTTCAGCCTCAATTTGAGTTGCAAGGAAAATAAGAATGTCACCAGGTGGCGCCTTTAAGTGAATTTCTTTCGTCTTACGAACAGCCTCAATTTCGTATCTGTCGATACTGCACTGATCATAGTCATCACTACTCCATATAACGTCAACTGGAAATTTCCTGCCAGGAACACGCACAACTTCACACTTGTTATCAAAATACCTTTTGAATAGATCCGGATTTATGGTTGCAGATGATATGATGAGACGAAGGTCTGGGCGTGATGGTAATAATTTCTTTATCATCCCAAGAAGTAGGTCGGTATTTATTGCTCGTTCGTGGGCTTCGTCCAATATGATGCACGAGTAAGAAGACAATTTTTTATCTCGCAGGCAATCATTCAACAACACGTGGTTCGTAACGAACACAAGCTTTGTGCTTGCTTTCTTCTCAGACTGGTGCCCGACCTGGTATCCTACTAAGTTCCCAACATTTGTTCCCATTTCTGATGCCACTCGCTTGGCATGAGTCAGAGCGGCGATCCTCCTGGGTTGCGTGCAAACAACAATTCCAGAATTGGTGTATCCTATCTGATGTAGATACTGAATCAGTTGTGTGCTTTTCCCTGAGCCCGGCTCCCCTATCAACAAACACACTTGGTTGTTCTCTATAGCGGTCACGATTTTGTGCCTGTGAATATACATTGGAAGCGCAGCTTTGAGCCGATTCACCTCCACGTCGAAATCATTCTTGAGTTGCAGAAAACATGATCGATAGTGCGTTGACTTTCTTATCTCGTTCAGTTTCTGTTTAACGCTCTCGGTGTACAAATTGAACTCAAAATCTAACGATTCCAGCTCCACCAGTTTAACAGCAGCTTCTGTCTTTTGTAGTGTGATCTCTGGATGTTCTTCGGGCTTGTGTAATCTCTTAAGCTGACCACACAATTCACTGTAGTTTTGTCTTTCAACTTGTATTTGGTCGGCAAGCGAAGCCAATTGTTCGGCGCTTCGTTTTAAAATACTTTCGGCTCCGTTTTCTAGAAATTCGTCATGATGTTTCTGCTCAAAGCTCTTTCCACCTTGTAGCGGCGACAGTGACACCCGAGCCTCTATTCGCGATGCGCTGATATACCTGTCTAAACTGGCCTTTGCTTGTTCGGTACTGCCTTTATCGTTAAACAGTAAATCCAAGAAGGTACATCCCTGCTGCTCTTTGACGTTTTGAACTTCAAACGGCAAATTCGTTGGAATACAACAACGAAAATATTGATGAAAGTCAAAGTTAGAAGTTCCCGGAACCTTCACGAACAAGGAGACTTTAGTATTATGTTCACGGTTATCACTCATATGATCATATTTCGAATCTCCTACACTTGGACCATCATCGGATGTCGCATTCATGTTCCGGACACGGATGTGTTGGTGATAAAAGCTCCTTGCTTGTGCTGACTTCATCGTTCCTGTAGCTGCCTGACCAATTTGGGTATCACAGCTATCAATCACATTAAACCTTCGTCTCATGCCGCCGATATTTTGATGTTGTCACTAGTCTTCCGCTTCGTTGAACTGACCACCCGCTTCCTTGTTCTAGTATTGTCCATTATTTGTTCTTTCCATGCATCTTCTGTAGATTACTCTCAGTTGATTATGTGTGTGATTCTGTGGCGTGAGTGTTCAATTCATTCATACACCCCCCTGATTACAGCATATTACAGACAAACATACAGGTAGCATGCCGCAATATCATTGCTGTTTACCAATCTGCTTTGGTAATCAGCAAAACTCCTATTACTTCCATGCGGGAAACGCTCTTTTTATGAGTATTCTCCCTAGTACTGTCTCTGTTATTTTAATATCTGACTATTCTTCCCTTTACGGGAGTTGATCCTCGTAACTGTTTCTGTGTCTCTGGTTCTCTTGACGTTTTTGTTCTGATGCTGCTGGATTGACTCTATCAGACTATGGCTATTTTCTCCCCCTCAATAGTATGCCTGGGTATGTTCTTATATACAGCAATGCTCAGTCACTCCCATATCATCTTCCAGAGTGTCCTGTCAAGAAGAAATATATAATTTGTATTATGAACACACTTTTTTGAGAGCACACACTGCTTATATCACGATTTCTCGAAGTTGCGCTATATCTTTTACCGTCTACCGGCGGATGGCCCGTTGGGTTGGAAACCGCACGAAATTGGGAATATAATTTCTTAAATATAATTATAAGCTTCGATCTATATTTAATATTGTATAATTTCGCTTTGCCAAATTATAAAGTATGTTTTAGTACATGTATATGACATTTCAAATTTTCCCATATATATAGATGCGTCAAAAACGATGCTGATTTTGATCTTTTAAGAATTAAAATGGTTGTGCTGGTCTGCGTGATAACACCATTATTAAAGCAACAATACAAATTTCTAAGTAACTTTTTTGGAGCTACTATAGTAACCAAATCACCCGTACAGAACAAAATTATTGAAGGTGAATAGTTGATGTCTATCGCAAATGAGAAAACATTTACCCTTTGATGACTGCCCCTACATGGATAGAGTGCTTTATTTGTACAAAAAAACTAATCACAATCACCCAGAGGTGACACCAAATATGACCCCATTCGATCTTGGAACATGCAGTCATTGGGGGTGCGGTGCATACGTACAGTTATATAATTAGTAAAAAAAATGTATAGTTCCAACTCCGACTTTGGCTGACAGGCACACTTATGCTTGTACTGCATGTAAAACAACAATGTAGCGGGAAAGTTTCGCTGTTCAGTTAGCGAAACATATCGCATTTCGTTAAAACTCTACAATAGTAACCCTAACAGTAATGCCCATCTTAAATGGATACATTATATATATTGAAAACACACTTAGTGATGTCGGTTTTAACTATAAATGGTTATCACAGAATCCGCTATCAAAGAATGATATGATAGTTATCAAGCAGACACTAACCGACCAATTTTTATCAAGAATGCATGGTTTGGTTCCATGAATTCAAACCGCGGACATAGCTACTTATCCCTTAAACAGTACCCGGTATCTCATTGTAATTCCATATCATCTGGCCGAATTCCTCATGAAAATTCGCACCTGGAATCACAGACTCCCGATTGAGAGGGGGAGGTGGACAAATGAACCAAAATTAGAGACTATGCAACCTGTGTCAAATTGCTATTGTCGATTAATACCACTTGGTTATTCAATGCAAACAATTAGATACAAGAATTTCATTCCTAAATATTAATAGGAGAAGCCGAACAGAGAGAAATTCTACCGATTGATATCTATTGAGAATATGAGCATCCTAAAACGAGTTTGTATATTCCTGAAATGCGAATTCAAGGAACTAAGTGTTTTTGACAACGGAATACTCACCATGAGTAGTTACTTGATTGCAAGTGATTCATTTGTATGAATGTTTAACCTATAAGTTCGACAACAGTTTGGTCTTGTTTGTATTTGCCAGATGATTAATCACATAATTACGTCCACATATGTCCAAACATACATCGTACTGCCCGTGTCTCCTATGGAAAATGAGGGAGATTGTATATTCTCCACTCTACACACTGAGGGGCTGACATCAGTGCGATGTATTCATACATTTATAAATGTTATAGGTATATAACAGTATATAACAGACGACGCATTCATACATGTGTTGTGATGATGCGCGTGATGGGAACGCATCTGTATTCCTTCTGTATATGTATATACTTATGTTCTTTGTTTTGCCTGTTTCATCAGGGTTTCATGTTAATTTATGACTTGGCAATACACTATACATTATAATTTTATGCTGAGCAGTCAATAGAATGACAAAGAAGAAGGAAATTAAAAAAGATTCAGTAAATGGATTGTTTTCATTTAATTTTTTTTTCTCCAATAAATGCGATTGTGAGCTGCAGGTTGTGCTATTGATTCAAACATGAAATCCAAGTTGACTGCAGGCGGCCAGGTTTTAAAACAAATTTCGGAAAAATTGACAGCGTCCATTAGTCTGTAAGCCCATCCTAGAAATTTCAAGTTTCGTTGCAACCCCTCGCATTTTTCATTTCTATATATCAAAATGACGGGCGTCATATGCCGGTCACGATACTAATCTGCCGTTGTAAAACGTGTCCAAACGTAATACAAATCAAGGGAGACTACACTGAACCCCTATATCAAAATTCCCTTCATCCTTAGGCATCTAATGGAGCACTGCCCATGCATTTTGAGTTATTGCTGTCTGCTAAACTCATATAATGACAAGGAAGTGTGTGCAAGTACGATAACACAACAACTGGTGGTGTGATCTTTGTCCATTTTAACATATTTGAGAAAAATCTAATGATTTGTCACAATGTTTTCATAACTTTTCGAACTTATTACCCAATTCTAGGTATCCGGTATCGTCAATCGGACAATTTTTTTTTAATCAACACTTTTATTGCTTTAAAAACATTGCATGTCGACAGGAGATAGGTATATATATCAAAATCACTACCAACGAAAAAACAACGAAAAAACAATAAAGCAACCTGGCATTAAACATTAACCCTACCCTACCCCTTACAATGCTTATCTTATTTTACGAAAATGATAAAATCAAGCGAATGCGGATGTTTGCTATTAAATCAAAAGATTTGATGAAACCACGACGAATAGTTATCAGCTAGTATAAATTAACTTGAAATAAAACATAAAATTCCAAAATCTTTTGAATGTTCCGAATTAACTTTTTGCGGGTCGATTTTGAGAAAAAAAATGAAAAAATGTCACAGAAACATATAATAGCATGCATGTCAAAATAAACTGCGAGGAATTTGTGGAATCAATGTCAGAGCAGAGATATATTTCAAAATCAACGTATAGGGTCAGTAAATTGAGCCTAAAATTCCTTCATTTCCTCGTTATTGCGGGGAAACTGTCTCTGATTTCATAGCGGACCTATAGTGGCTAATTACTGGCTATACTTATATTTAATAGCATGCGAACATTCGCGATGATCAATAATAATTATAAGGTGCATATATTCATAATTTTCGGGAATTAAATGGCAGAGAAACAGCTAAGATCGACGTGTGTACTTGTCCGTAAACGGCCTACTTTTTCGTCAGTGTATATTCGAAATTTCGAATTACAATATTTGAGTTTCGAATCGAATCTCGAATGAATATCAAATATTCGCAGGACCCTAATAGCAGCTACTATATATACATTTCTATTTTTACTTTTGCTCAGGATAATTTGCTGAACAAGAACATATAAAACGTCCGATATGATGAAGGTATATTGTCCCCAACATTCCACGAGTGTCTTCCAATCACCCGAAATACCAATAAACTTACGACTGTATTGACCAAATATATTTCACTAGACAAATACTTTCAAAACACCTTGTTTGATTATCTCTTTGATTTCAGTCAACGACCGAGTTGGATTCTCATGCATAGCGTTTAGGCGAAGCAATTGGGCAATATATTCTGGCTGAGACTCCAGCAGGGTTTATAGAACAAATATAACTTTCTTGGACAACTGGTAACCAAAGGATGGAGTCATCCTATATTTGAACTAATGTATAGTATAAACAAGGTTTTGTACTAGTAGAGCAATGTATTTCAAAATAAAGTACGCATCTATTGGGAAGAAAACAACATTTATTATTGAGCCAATTGTGTAGCTACCATAAGCAGGGATGTGGCTAGAGGGGGGTGGGGGGTGTCTCCCCCCAACTTTGGTCAAAATTTTCAACAGTTGGAAATTTCATACCTGCCAAAACATTAGTTGGAATGGTCATCAGTTGGAAATTTTCCAACCTTAGGGGGGGTGACAGGTTGAAAATTTCCAACACTTGGAAAGCTTGTGTCCTGGTCCTCCCCCGTGGCTAGTCAAACTGCTACTAAATTTAAGAAAACAATATTGTCATACATTTGGTCAACATTGTCATTGGAATTGTCATCATTTGGAAATTTCCAAAGTGGGGAGGGGGTGTCAGGTTTGAAATTTCCAACTCTTAAGAAGACTTGAGGCTAGTCTAGATGCTAGGATTTTGCGATTTTCTTGTTCAGATTTCAAAATTTTCGAACACCGGGCCGAACCATGCATGGTCGGCCCGGTGTGTCACTGTCCCCCCCCCCCCCCCCGTGACCAATACAAAACTGCTAATTAGTTTAACAAAACAATAGTTTAGTACATTCGAATTTCGGTCAAACTTGTGGACTGAAATGGTCATCAGTTGGAGAATTTTCCAACCTAAGAGGGAGTATGAGGTTTGAAATTTCCAACACTAGGGAAGCTTCAGTTGAGGCCAGTCTAAATGCTAGGATTTGTGATTTTCTTGTATAGTTTTTCCAAATTTTCTCACACCGGGCTGAACAAACATGGACGGACACAATGTCCTGGTCTCTTACCCGTAGCCGTGTGCATTTGTCTGGAGTTTAGGATTTATGCAATTCTCAGGTTAAAGTATCTGAATTTTCTTATACCGGGCATATAGAATAGAACAACATAGTTTATGAATACATATGATATTAGGCCTGAGGACTGATGTGCAAGGGGGTGCAAATGGAATTATGCAAAACTTGTGTTTGGTCTGTGATTCTGATTCAAGGGGGGGGGGGGGTGCAAATGGAATTATGCAAAAGTTGTGTTTGGTGTCTGATTCTGATTCAGGTTGGGGGGCAATTGGAATTTCCCAAGGTGGACACCCCCAACGGAGACCCTCTAGCCACTTCCCTGACCATAAGCAACTTGTCCATATATCTGTCATCATTCTTTGCGACCACGAAGAGTGTATGCTGCTATGAGGAAAATTAGCAACTTGTACAACAGCTGTCATAATTCCTACCAACCATGTATGTGGTGGATTAGGATACTGTCATTATATTGACGATTATGCACGATTCTTCGCGTGTATTGCTTGTGGCAGGATGTATTATCGTATATTTGGTTATCAGTGTATATATATATAGTTGAACCAACGGCAATTGAAATACTTTCGGAGTCAGACAGGTGCCCTTGCCTATAATAAAAAGATGAATTATCAACGGCAATAAGGAACATCTATAGGCTGATAGACGGGCATACGAGCAGTGAAGTCTTAAATGTCTTGCAATGTACTGTTTGATTATCAGCTTAGAAGATGTGTAGGAACATTTGTACAGATGGGTCACCTGACCAGGGGATTGTCATTGAATAGGCGCCTTTGACCTCAGATGACTTAAAGGGGACAAATAAATTATAGCTATACTAATACAATTAAATTTTGTTAGTTTATCGAACGCGCAACACGGTATGTAATTGTAATCACATCTTTTCCGTGTAACATAAAATAGGTCCAATGAACAGTTCGATTTCGGAAAAGTAAATAAAAAATAGATTTTAGGGGTACGGTAACTTTTTGACACATTGTTGCGGTATGGCTACTCCGAGGTCGTGATTGTTTGACATTTTGGTATCGGACGATACAATGGGAAGTTATTAAAACTATAATATTGTATTCGAAGGAAAATTGTTAAAATGATAATGAGTTGAAGGGCGAAACAAGTTTGAATCGACGTGAAAATGTTGGGTAAAGTTTCCAAAAGTTCCGGAATTATGTCAAAATATATAGAGGATATCTACACTTTTTGACTGGATATGTGAATTATCTCACGAGTGATGACAGCAAAAATGAATTTCAAATAGTGGTTCTTCCACGAATGCAAATTCATTTTAATTTTGTCATCACGAAAGAGATAATTACCATATCCAACCAAACGGTGTAGATGTTCTGTTTATTATATGATCCGCTCAATTGTCCCATGGGTCAACTCGAAAGAAGATAAAAGTGCGAATTTGTATACAAGCACAGCCATGGTAATGAACTTGTGCATATAAAAAATAGTTATAGTTTTCAAACAGATTGGTTGAGGTTGAGATTTTGTCCATTGAATTCAATTTCCGTTTGACATATTCGCGTGAACTTGCAGGTTGGGAGAATTTAGAAAAGCGAGCTAATCGCGTGACACAAATACCTTTGCAGGTTGGGAGAATTTACTCAAGAAATCGAATCGTCGGACACAAATCCATAAATTTTGGCATTTCAGAAACTCCTAAAATGTCATTTGTGCGGTGGATTCTGTCACACCAATGGTAGATAAATGTTTTACACACACAATGTGTTTGTAACGATTCATGTACACGTATACAGCGACTCGGCTAGTTTTCGTGGCCACATAGCGACTGGGCGACCAAGATCGCCTCTTCGCTATATGGCCACGAAAACTAGCCTCGTTGCGATACATGAAACGATACAAATACATTGTGTATATAACACATATTTATCTGTAGTCCAAGTCTTCTTGTACTAAAACCAGCTAAGATATTGGGATGGCGATGCTGGTCTTTAGTCCAAGACCGCTTGTATACCAATCCTTTGACACGACTTACGCCCACGATCTGTGGCGGGAATTTGTGGTGTATTTTACTGGATTTACCTAGCAAATCAATACATGATGCTATATGCATCGGAAAGGCTTACATCTTATGGTCATAATGGTGTATAATAATCTAACTTTAATGTTAAATTACACATAGAATATTCCGGTTGATTGCCACACACATCGATTTGTTTCTCTGTTTGTTTACATTTTAACCGAAAGCCGAAGTGGTCCGAATAAGTTCGGCATAATCCGCTGTTTGTTCTACTAATTCTACCTTCCGTTTCTATATATAGCGCGGGTTTTCCGAACAAAAATAGCGAAAACCGATCGCCCGAAAGTCCAGTTTTCTATGTGCTTTCAGAACAATTCCCGCACTAAAAACTTAATGACATAATGGAGGATCAGAACGGTAGTTTTGTTGACAATTTTCGCAAGCAACTTGTCAAAATTGGAGCAAATTAGAACTCTTGTGTCTGACTTGCCATGCGTGATGTGCATTTGACATCTGTGTTGATAAAATAATCGGAGAACCGAATCACACAGTTTCGAAATATAGTTCTTCCGTTTTAGTGGGACTTTTCAAACTTAAGGTTCATTTATTTAGTGTATTACATTTATATCTCCAATGTTTAATTAATCTATTTATTATTTTATTTATTGACACACATAATTACGATTACAATGGAGAATTCATCGTAATTTGCGTTGTTGTCCAAAATCTACGGAATATTTTCAACGGAAAATGCCGAACGCAGTTCGCAAGGTCAACTGAGTTCGCATACTTAAAAAAATATGTAAACACTGCGGCAAATGTTTCTTTTCACATTAAATTACCGCTTTCAATTCACAACCGATGTGGGTTTCAGATAAAATAGCATGTCTTCTGCGGAAACTATCCGTTTATTGTAGCAATTGTGATATTTTATTTCATATAATTGTGGTTTTATTTGAGCGGATCACTAACGCTTAAGTCCTGTCAAAGGAATGCATGGGCCTGGAACTCGGACTAAAGACCGGCACCTCCATCCCGATATCTTAGCCGGCTTTAGTACGAGAAGACTTGGACTAATTTATCTGATGCAAAAATACTACTATTTGATAGCTTAGCATATAATAAAAAGTGATATCCCGCCAGTTTTTGTTTTAACATAACCGTACACATTCCCTGGTCATAAAATATGTCAAACAGGTACCAACGATGCAAAAATACAGTCACATGCCTCTATTATCTGACCAAAGATGGAGACAAACTATATATCGAGACTCGGTGTAGCTCTCCTATAATTACATTTCGCAACATTTGGACACTTTTTATAATCGGATTATTAGTGTCAGTTTGACTGTTACGAGACGCCCGACATTTGATATATAGAAATGAAAAATTCGAGGGAGGGGGTTGGGGGGGGGGGGGGGTGGGTTGCAACGAAATCGAAAAATAAGCGTTATTTGAGAATAGGCGCAACAACCAACAATCCCCAAAGAAATAAACCCGAATACAAAAAGTGGCGAGAATCTGAAATGGGGTTGGTCTGGACAAGATACTATAACATGGACACTCTTACATCTCAGTCCCCTTCAAATGGTAACCCAAAAGTTTGGCTCAGCTAATTGTTATGTAAATAGACATACGATTGGTCAAGGAAATTAAATTGTTCAAAACGTATATAAACGTGAGATTAAGATGGGCAAGAATTGGAATGTGGAAAATACGAATTAACCAGAAGTTAATTTTTTTGATGCATCGGATCGCATCACTGTAAACGCAGACCCTCAATCTGCCAACGCCCTTGCATATAGTTTTCGCACATTTCTAGCAAACAATCTGTGCCCCTCCCATAACCCAAGTTTGGCGAATGTCATAGATTCAAATATTTTTTTTTGGCGAGTACATGCATGCAAATAGCGCAATCCAAAAACATTGATCAACCGATACAAATATAAATAGATATACTCGTGCATGGATGGAACAGTATCTGTCGCTATTTTATTTACACCAATTAAAGGTCATGATAAGAGTGGGCAGAACGTCACAAGGTTCCATGTTACAGATCATTATCTAAGGGGGTGTTTATACATTAGCCGACGATATAAGATCATATCCGAATTTAATCGGTCAGCGATAACAATAAAGTGTTTATACTTCACCGGGTAAGAATTACAACTATCAGCTGACTGATGATGGTGTGCAACGTAACCAAAGGAGGGTTGTTAGCAAATTAGCAGGTGTCATGCAGGTACACGTACTCTGCACGTGCATGGTACATTTGTTCCGCATTCAAGGGAATTAAATGTGCGTGTTCATGCGGGGGGGGGGGGGGGGTCTGGAAAAAATTGCACATATAGGGCCCAAAAAGTTTTTTTCCGACCTCGAGGGACCCACCACCCCATTTTTGCAAAAAAAATATTTTTTCCTCCAAAATTTTGGGGACCCACCCCCCGTTTCTCATGTTTTTATCAAAATTTCAGAGGTTTTTTTAGCCGTTCTTCAATAACTGTGTTAACTGCCTTACTAATTGGTACTAATTACTAACGAAAAATATACTGTATTTCCATGTGTTTCCTGGTGTTTTTAGTATCTAACAACACTATTAATTAAGCATTGTGTAGGTACACTATATGTCACAAATTGCCCTAGACCCCATTATAGCCTTAATATATCGAGTGTGTTGTGTCTGACAGAGAACACTGGCCAGTGTAAATAGTGGTAAACAGGTCAGGGGTTCCACAATTATATGTGCATGATCAAAGAACTCTTTAGTCTTATCCAACGGGATGGGGTGGGGAGGGGAATTGTTTTTTGGTTAGGTATACACATAGATATATGGTTATTATACTGCCCGATATTAGTCGGCGGGTATACAGTTGACGTCTCGAGCCGTCTGTCCGTACAAACATTTTGAATTTTAACTCAAGAGTCAGTTGTCATATTTGATGCCCTATGGCATGGTGACGGACCAGAAATGGGGGACGAATATGCATAATATCGCGGGTTGTGACCACCAATGCCTACCAGAGTTATGGGCCCTGTTCGACTTTATGAAATTCAGTCCATACAAAGTTTTTGCAATATAAGTTAAGTGTCGGTTGTCAAATTTTGATGTGGTTTGGTATGGTGATAGACCAGAATGAAGAATTGAATGTCATTTCTCAATGTATCTGAATGCATCACATTATTTCAGTTCATCTATTTGTAAGTGATAACAGTATACAATTAGTATTTTAGTTTCGTCTTGTTGAGCAGTAAAGCTCCCAGATGAAGTTCGGAAATTCAATGAGAATAGCGTCACCTTCATTTGGGATTGTCTGAGCAGTAAACAGTAATGTCATTCATCATAACCAATTCAGTTTTATTTGGATAATTGTTGCAAATTAACATTACTTGCAATCATTCAAGATGATAAATAACCAGAAGGAATGAATTTGATTCCATGCCAGAACAAGACAGTATTTCAGACATTAGAAATTTATTAGATGCCCTTTTCAATTTCATGTTATGCAACAATCAGGTTAATTATATCTACTAGTAGTCACCATTGCGTATTCACCATGTAGTATCCAATTTGTGATAGAGTTTTTTTGTTTTATTACTTTTATTCAGATAATACAACTGGGTAATATATTAATTTTGTTACTAAATATTTCTTCCGTTGATCATAAGTTTCCTGAACGTTAATACGGTGGTCCACTATGAAGTGGTCCGGGATACTGTGAAATCCAGAATGTTGCTAAATCTGAGGCTAAAGAGTCACTTTAGCTGCCTATATAGCCCTATACCAACAAGCATGGTACTAACATGCTTACAAAAAACATTACATGGTCAGTACTTGTAAATTATTTGAAAAAAAAAACCATTTTGGAAAATAATTACAAGCACCATATTTTCCGCCTCTGGACCACCCACCCACCCCGGCCCTATATACGGATTTTTTTTGCAGACCCCCCCCCCCTGGTTCATGTACATGTTTATTCATATATATGGAAGAAATGGGATGGCAATGGACTCAAACGTAATGGACAATTAGTTCAATAATTTACTTTTGAACATGTATAGTCCACGCTGAGTGCGTCGTGAAGATATACGTATAGGGGCGGGTCTAGACTCTAGACCCGCCTCTGTACGTATATCTTCACGACGCACTCTAGATGGCCTGCTTTGGATGGGGTGTGACTGTTCATCGTTGGAATTTCCAACTGCACCACGTCCTGAATCTCACCAAACTCACCTTCTGCTCAAATACCTGGATGGTAGCCTTATATACTCTAACCATCTAGGAGGCCCCGTATTGAGCGACTTTCTATAGATCTGATCCAGATCTGATCAAGTGAAATATGAACCCTGAAAATTGAAAAATCCTAGCATCTAGACTTGCCTTAAGCTTTCCAATTGTTGGACATTTTCCAAACTTGACACCCATCTAAGGTTGGAACGTTTCCAACTGATGGCCATTTCAGTCCAACAATTTGGCCAAAAGTAGGAAAATAACAATATGTTGGTCTAAACAAAATCCCCACTAATAAATTGTTGGAAAATCAAACTACGAGAACAATTCCAACCTATTGCTGCTTTGTGTGACCCACATTATGTGAGTAAAGGGGGGATGCCCAAATAGCAGAAGAACCACATATAGAGGTACCATGTCTTGCCCACCGGAAGCTGACATAAGCTAATGATAGGCAGAGCACCCTGCTGTAACGGCAGTTTCTGATATACAGTCTCAAAGATTTGGAACAGAAAAGATAGCAGAAACCCATAGAACACACACAAATTCTGTGTTATGATTTATGTTTCATGATAACAATTGATTAAAGCTTTGTATGACCCACATGCGTAATATAAGGTAAGTGCGAAAGCCCCATACATATTATCTGGTATATCAGGTATCGAGCACCTAATATATATCGTATCTAAATTAAAGTTATACACGCATTTATAGATATGTTATCCATTCCCCCCTAATGTTATTGTTGCTGTCCCGTAGGTAAAGTCGAAATCAAGTTATTTTGTGTAAATTTGCGCAGATAGGATATGTGTAAATTTGCATGATAGATCAGCGCATTAGCTGCTGGATACCAAATTCCAAGCGGATTTAATGCAACCGTTCAAATTATACGTTTATGTTTATTTTAATATGGGATTTCTTATGCCAGGATTATTTATTTATTTATGTGTCTCTGATATTTTAATATGGGATTTATTATGTAAGGATTCACACACTATCATAAAAGGTTATATTGTTGGTGCGAATTTGGGAGGTGTCGTTGTTATTGCGACACTGATACGTGGGAGAATATAAAATGTCAGATACAATAATACCGAATTATAGGTACGCGTATTTGTAGTTAAAGTGGTGTGAAACACTCCGGCAGGGTGATAAACATAAATTGAGAATCTTGGTCAAAGTAGTTATTTATCATGAATATTAAACACAATTGACATCTATATTTATATATTAATTAAATGTAATGACTCTTGATGGCGAAATCATTTGTGTTATTTTATCGCCGATATTTGCGTCCCGAATCGAGATGTAAATATTTACAATTGTGAGTATTTCAGACGATGTTTTCTGTGGAGTGGTGTGGTCGATTTCTTTGAAATTTTCGGCGATGTTAGTTGAATGTTACATTCCCCATGTTGACGTAGCGGTTTATAGCTGTTTGCATAAACTCAAAGTATCATGTCAGTATGAGATTGGGGTGTTTGAAAAATAGGCTTATGGATATATAAGGTGTTAGCAGGGTGACACGATATATCCGAGCTGTTCCCCTTATGTTTAGCGTGATAACCCCACAATGACCATTTTGTAGGTCAAAGTAAGGTCATGGTCACGGCCCGTCTCGTACAAACATTACCCGGACGTAAATACCCCTAGGTATCAATTTATGCCGATATTTCGTCGTCGAAGGGCGCGATATGGACTTGATATGACCATTGTGTGGTCAAGGTAAGGTCGGGGTCATGATTGGATTGGTCGAAAAACGTTCCCTAAACAAAAATACCCCCAGGTATCAAGTTTCGTAGCGACTCGTCGAAAGGCGTAATATGACCTCGAAATGACTATTTTGAAGGTCAGGGTATGTTCGGGGTCACGTTATGACCCGTCATAAACACTTCGCGGGTAATTTACCCTTAGGTATAATTTTAGAAACTTGTACATCAGCTATCCCGGATATTGTTAACAAACAAACATATATACAGACAGACGCCCCAAAATTATATATGTATATTCGAAGATGATACAGCAGACAACCAGACACATATATGTGACATGCGATTAGCATGGCACAAGCCAGCAAGCTGCAACTGATGATGACCCTACCAAAAACTTTGGCACCTTTTCCAAAACATCAACCTATTTATATAAATCTAAAATTCCAAATTACACCTTTGGCATAAATAAATAACTTTAGGGGGTACGTTCCAAAACCTTTTCAAAATTATATTAAACCGCTCCAGAATCCTACTCTCCACTGCAAAAGTTATGTCAAGAGAACGAGGAACAATTTGTCTGCACAAAATTGGGACACTGACCATAAAACACCAGCCTTTTCTTTAATATGCTCAGCAGACATCCTCCCCGTTCTCTTGCCACATTATTCGTGTTTATAAAAACCCCTTCCTGATACTGCATGCTAGAATACTAATGAGTAAGTTATAACATGTTTATGTCTGTCTGTTTGTCTGGTTGTCTGCTGTATCATCTTCGAATATACATATATAATTTTGGGGCGTCTGTCTGTATATATGTTTGTTTGTTAACAATATCCGGGATAGCTGATGTACAAGTTTCTAAAATTATACCTAAGGGTAAATTACCCGCGAAGTGTTTATGACGGGTCATAACGTGACCCCGAACATACCCTGACCTTCAAAATAGTCATTTCGAGGTCATATTACGCCTTTCGACGAGTCGCTACGAAATTTGATACCTGGGGGTATTTTTGTTTAGGGAACGTTTTTCGACCAATCCAATCATGACCCCGACCTTACCTTGACCCCACAATGGTCATATCAAGTCCATATCGCGCCCTTCGACGACGAAATATCGGCATAAATTGATACCTAGGGGTATTTACGTCCGGGTAATGTTTGTACGAGACGGGCCGTGACCATGACCTTACTTTGGCCTACAAAATGGTCATTGCGGGGTTATCACGCTAAACATAAGGGGAACAGCTCGGATATGTCGTGTCACCCTGCTAACACCTTATATATCCATAAGCCTATTTTTCAAACACCCCAATCTCATACTGACATGATACTTTGAGTTTATGCAAACAGCTATAAACCGCTACGTCAACATGGGGAATGTAACATTCAACTAACATCGCCGAAAATTTCAAAGAAATCGACCACACCACTCCACAGAAAACATCGTCTGAAATACTCACAATTGTAAATATTTACATCTCGATTCGGGACGCAAATATCGGCGATAAAATAACACAAATGATTTCGCCATCAAGAGTCATTACATTTAATTAATATATAAGTATAGATGTCAATTGTGTTTAATATTCATGATAAATAACTACTTTGACCAAGATTCTCAATTTATGTTTATCACCCTGCCGGAGTGTTTCACACCACTTTAACTACAAATACGCGTACCTATAATTCGGTATTATTGGATGTGACATTTTATATTCTCCCACGTATCAGTGTCGCAATAACAACGACACCTTCCAAATTCGCACCAACAATATAACCTTTTATGATAGTGTGTGAATCCTTACATAATAAATCCCATATTAAAATATCAGAGACACATAAATAAATAAATAATCCTGGCATAAGAAATCCCATATTAAAATAAACATAAACGTATAATTTGAACGGTTGCATTAAATCCGCTTGGAATTTGGTATCCAGCAGCTAATGCGCTGATCTATCATGCAAATTTACACATATCCTATCTGCGCAAATTTACACAAAATAACTTGATTTCGACTTTACCTACGGGACAGCAACAATAACATTAGGGGGGAATGGATAACATATCTATAAATGCGTGTATAACTTTAATTTAGATACGATATATATTAGGTGCTCGATACCTGATATACCAGATAATATGAATGAATGTTTATTGGATAATGTATATACACTGGACAAACATAAAAAATATAGTGCGATGTACATACAAAATCCGGGCGATGACGTGACCTAACTGGCCGTCTTCCCGTCGCCGCCCAGGCATCAATAGTAAGGCAAGTTGACTACACTGCTACTCCTAACGGGCTTAACGATGCATCTTCACTTCTCTTAACGTGTGTGGGTGATTTAAGATGATTATTTACTACAGAATACTAGTATATAGTTATATACGATTGTTTGATTGAGTTGAGGAGTCGACATGGTAAAACAATTCTTAACTGAATAATTCTCAACTGAACAAAGCCCATGGTTTAGACCCCGGAAGCTCCTGGCACGACAGTAACCCAGAGCGGCCGTCCCAGGGAAACATCGCGACCTGAACCTCCAGGAGTCCACCTGAGTGTCATGCATACACATATACATATACATACATATATACATATATATATATACACACATATACATACATATACATACATATATATACACATACGCGCACACACATGCATATACATATACAAACAGTCACACATATATGAGATTAATTCTTAAATTAATAATTAAAATTACCATCGGTCAATGTGTAATTAAACAATATATTAATAATGTTCGTTGCATGTTAATAAAGACTAAGATTGTTTACAGTCTGGACAATACAGGTTGCAACAGCGAACAGATGCAGCATATTCATCTAATAGGGTATACTTTATGAGCTTCTTAAATGTTAACCTCGGAGTGCAAGCCTTAATAGGTGTAGATAGTTTATTCCATAGTGTAGGAAATTGGTGAAGTGGTAACTTGGCACTGAAGTTTGTTCTAGGAGTATGATGTTCAATATCACGAGTTTGTCTCGTTAGGGCATGTTTTTTCCGTCTAGGTTTTCGCAAAAAATCTGATAGTGACTTCGGTAAGACTTCATATTTCCAATCATAGACAAAAATTAAGGATTTAATAGTATATAGATCTTGAACTTTTGGGATATCTGATCGTTTGAAAAGGGGGTCAGTATGTGAGTTATACTTGGCATTACAAATCATGCGGATAGCTTTCTTTTGTAGTTTAAAGATCTTTCCTATGTGGGACGAGTTGCCCCATATTTCTATTCCATAAGAAATGTGACTGTGAATCAGGGCGTAATATAGTGTTTTTAATATTTGGATTGGTAGGAACTTTTTGGCTCTACATAAGGCATGTATAACTTTGTTAACTTTTTTACAAATGTAATTAATGTGATAATCAAAGTTTAAATTTTCATCTACATATATTCCTAAAAATTTAATGGCTGGTTCGTTATTTAGTGATGGTGTTGGAAAAATTATTTCATTGTTGATGGATAATCGTTTATTACCGAAAGCGTGTCTGTTAGTGGCATTAAAAAGCATATATTTAGTTTTAGAGGCATTAATAACGAGTTTATTTGCCGTGCACCAGTTAAAGACTTTATCAAGCTCTATATTTGCATCATCAATCAGTTTATCTACTTTATTGTTAGAGGAGTATAACGTTGTGTCATCAGCAAATGATAGTAAATTAAAGTTTGTTGATTTCGGAATGTCATTTACATATAACAAAAAAAGGACAGGGCCGAGTATAGATCCTTGGGGGACACCGGTTTTTACATTTGCGAAATCTGATCTAACACCAGAGTGTTCAACAAACTGTTTCCGATTTGTTAAGTAGCTTTTGAAGAAATCATTGGCCAGGCCTCTAATTCCATAGTGGTTTAATTTTTTCAGAAGTATGTCATGATCTAGAGTGTCAATATGTATGGGGCTTTCGCACTTACCTTATATTACGCACGTGGGTCATACAAAGCTTTAATCAATTGTTATCATGAAACATAAATCATAACACAGAATTTGTGTGTGTTCTATGGGTTTCTGCTATCTTTTCTGTTCCAAATCTTTGAGACTGTATATCAGAAACTGCCGTTACAGCAGGGTGCTCTGCCTATCATTAGCTTATGTCAGCTTCCGGTGGGCAAGACATGGTACCTCTATATGTGGACTCTTCTGCTATTGGGCATCCCCCCTTTACTCACATAATGTGGGTCACACAAAGCTACAAAAATTGGGATGAGACACCCCCCCCCCAACGCCACGGCCCTGTATACATGGACATGGTGAACGCCCAAATAAGTGAAAAACATATTTTATTGTGTAATGTGGAAACGGAAAATGTGTCACATCTGAGGCGCGATGTTGAAACTTATATTATATAATATAAAATCCAATCCGAATGATTAGGCACTAATTTGTAGATGTAAGCGACGAAATGATCTCAAAACTGACAATGGCCATCTTTTGACGCGACACTCACTTCACAGATTGTCTATGAACTCAAACAGACATTTAACATTGTTGTTTAAATTTCTATACAATTACCACGAGCAATACCTGAAACTTCGAGTTGGATATTCATAATTTCGACATTTCCATTTTTAATTTTTCACTTCACTATATATACTGCCCAACCATATAATACCTCTTAAGGGTGTATTTACATTGCTGTAGTATACAGATCTACACGCATACTAGTGTAAACGGGTTGATATTGAAATGCACACAGAAAGAAAACGGTATTAGTTCGTGTGAGCAAAAATCGTGTCCGCTATACGTCACGGTCAACGCCGAAGCATTGCGACAGGCAAATATGTTTTGATTAATTACACCACATGGTGGTGTAAGTTGTTTCGGAGATTTTGATTTTCTGTGGTCGACAGGGCGAATGTATTGTGAGAGATTTTGTTTGTACCTTACTCAACCGTACCGATAGAATCACGTAAATGCTGAGATTGTAAAGTTAACGCCACCGGTGTATAATATGTTTTTGAAAATATGACTCAATCGTATCGATAGAGTCATGACAGGCTGAAATTGTAAACTTAAAGTCACCGGTGTTATAATATGTTGTGAAAATATAAATAATCTGATAGCCTGAATATAATGTATAACCCATTGGGAGCCCCTGGTGTAGTGAAGTGAATTATCGGTAATTTTAATAGGAGTGCGCATGCCTGGTCTGTTGGAGTAATCGCGATCTTTTATTTTCTGGTCATCAAGTCAAAATTGTATCGTATACACAATGTGTTTGTACCGATGCATGTATCGTGACTCGACTCGTTTTCGTGGTCATATAGGCCCTACATAAGATATGATCACGAAAACGAGCAGTCGCGAAATCTGATAGAATCGTACATTCACTTTCAATAGTATAGATTCTCTTAATCTGCTGCGGATTTTCCAAAAATTGTACTTTCATTTTCAATAGGATTCTCCGAATTTTCACTTTTACTTTTCATTTTTACCACGTAAAGCGACCTTAGTTGACACATATATATATATATTATATATATATGACACACTGGCTGAGTCCATGACAAATAGTTGATATATAGCATTGCTTCTTTCATTTAATTAAAGCTCACCTCGTTAAAACGCATGTCAAACGTATTTGTTTACAAATTGCATTGGGTGCGACAATTTGCAGTAGGTCCCTATTTGCGGAGATTACTTTGCGGAAGTCCCCGAATTCGCGGATGCCTCTAAAATGGGTGATATATGTAGATTTTAATGAGGGAACGGTGCGTATATGTCAATTGATACGTATTTTAAACAAATAACGACACGACCATCACAACAGAGGTCTAGCTGTTCTATCAATTATATATGCGCCGAGTTCACTTGGTGCAAATCAAACGGCGATAAATATTCTCGTGTGACAGAAGGACTCCTTAAAGTTGTGAATAAGATGAAGAATATTTATTAGATGTTATTTAACAAGTCAAATAATATAATTTTATTGACTTGTTAAATAACATCTAATAAATATTCTTCATCTTATTCACAACTAAATAATGAATAATATTATTTGATTGACTTGTTAAATAACATCTAATAGATATTCTTCATCTTATTCACAACTTTAAGGAGTCTTTCTGGCACACGAGAATATTATAGTCAATTCAATGTCAAATCGCGCCTTTCACCGAAAAGCAGATGGGAACAGCCCGGACGAAGTCGGGCCCACCAGCCAGTGTAATAAAAAGCGAGACAGCTTGAAGAATGTATGTATAACACGAGAAACGGGAAAACGTGGTACATGTGTGTGGAAGTATCCAAATTTCCCACATGGAATTTGAAAGCTAGTTTATATTATAATTATATTATAATTTCTATTTATGGCTAATACTATGGCTGAATAGGTCATTCTCACCTGTTTTCTGTGATAAAGTTACCCAGGTTCCTGAAATTGTGATAAAGTTACCCAGGTTGGAGAAGAATGTGATAAAGTTACCCAGGTTAATAATAGTTCATGTTTAGCAACAAATTATTGATTTTTGTGATCAAAATGACGAACTACAGTACTAATATGTCTTAATTTATGCTTGATAAGGGCTATTACTTGCCAAAACTGAACAATATTTCCCTCTGTCACTTTTAAATCGAGTTGATATTGTGAGATTTGCTTAACCTGGGTATCACAATTCTCACCAACCTAGGTAACTTTATCACAAAATTAGGAACCTGGGTAATTTTATCACAGAAAAACGGTGAGAGTGACCTATTCAGCAATAACATGATCTTGGTGGCGTTACCATATCTGACTATGGTTTTCTTGTTGTTAATTGGGCTTGGCGAATGTGTTCTAGCCTTCGTTGTCATTTCAACCGGTGTATTTCGAATATTGAACAACAGTTCAACAGTTTGACATTTCATACCTGACACAACATTAGTTGGAATTTCCACACCAACAATAGGTTGAAAATGTTCTTGTAGATTTTCAAACATTTTATTGGTTTAAACAATATTTTATTTGAACTAAACAGAACATAATTACAAACAATACATGCATGACACATAATTATAAAACGTTCAAAAGAGGATTGGGCAACAAGCTTAGGGGCTTTTGTTAAGTCCTATCCTCACATTTTATTGGGGGGGGTATTGTTTTTGGACCAATATTTGCATAATTTCCTACTTTTGATCAAACTTTTGGGCTGGAATGGTCATCAGCTGGAAATTTCCAACCTTACGGGGGCGGGTGTCAGGTTGGAAATTTCCAACACTTGGAAAGATTGTGTCCTGGTACCCTAAGTGATGGCGAAATATATCCTTGCGCCATCTGCAACTCATTCGATAAAAGATTCTCGATTAAGATGCGCGTTGTGTTCCGTCTATTTCTATCGATGACTTGTCTGGTAATGAACAGTTGATGGGCCCGAACTCGTCAGTCGCCACGTAGAATCTGATATTGAATTTATCACTTTCCTAATCAGAAGGGCATTCCTATTATGGACAACATACATGGAAATGGTAGAGTAACGACATGTCTACATGTTCGAATGCAGTCTGGCAAAATCTCAGTCTCCAACATCATCCGGATGGCGAATGTCAAAATTGTAACTTGCGGAGTAATACTACACCAAACTTTTTATATACCAAGGCCGTCGTCAGACGACGTGACCACCACTGAGACTCGCATCCATCATACGGTTTACTGATATGGGGACACACCTGTGTTGGGAATGACACACCCACCGCACACACTCTATATATGTATATAATCAATGCACACGTACGCAAATGATCATGTCCGCAGTATACACGAATCTCCCCGATAGCTTTTATACTTTCATTTTTTTTATTATACACATATAGGCAAACATAGAAGCACCTTATAGTCTGGGTCTTGGATCCCAAAATACTGTGTGTCGTCCCTAAGGGTGGATACACACATGCATGTAATCGCTGTAATTATCGTGTATTTGGCGATGTACATGGATCATACAGACAATGTAATATGTGTCCACTGACAACCCAATCACTGCCGACGTGTTGACCGCACTGAGTTCTAGTCTCAATTAAGTCGGAATGTAGAGAAACCGCTATCTTGGACCGAGTCCAGGCCACTTAAAATAATTGTTCGTGGGATAACCCATATGGTGGATGTTCTATTTAAATAATTACCAGTCCTCTCTTGATATTTATAGCAGTGGTGGATCATGATTTCCCCGACTTGGGGCTATATGTGATCCCCGACTTGGGGCCATATATGATCCCGAAAGCTACCAGGCGGCGGTGGCTCACTCTGAGCTATTTAAGTAAAACATATTATATTGTACCTTCTTGCCTAGATTATTCCGACCGATACATTCAACTAAGTCCCTTAGCTATATTTGAAGCTTTCGAGACCCCATGTCAAACAAGAATCATGGCCGAACATGTTCTATATCAAGCCTGTATATGCCAGACGTGTCGCATCTGGTGTTCGTGCATTAATAAAATGCCAGATATCACACAGACTTGACTAATTTCCGCATCCGAAAGATAATACATGTTTTGGACTGTCCTGATAGCAGACAGTTTGACTTCGCTTATAACTACTCACTTGTCTGGCCTGTTAACAGTGAACCGCTCGCGCGCAGGTGATTAATGTTGTCAATTATTGGTGTGGCCATGTTAAATACATGCATTTTACATACAGAAATTACATGCATGTGTGTATCCACCCTAATTACGTGCGCTCGCGCAACAGTATGGCGATCAGTCAGATTCGTAGGTACGTACGTTGGTGTGATCCTACCGATTTCACTCCATGACGTCATGCACCCTTACGCAGTACATGCCGGCGACGTTACGGAGTAGATTATAGAGTTGACGCCCTTGGCACTGACTTCCGTTACTAGCTCGTTGCTATATAAACAAACCAGCGATGTGGCTTTTGTCGAAAATTGACAGTCAGTACATTCGCCCTGTATACATGTACTTTCAGAAAATACAAAACACCACAACGTTATACCCCACCAATGTCAGTGTCTCGATATCATTTGACCAAATTTCTTGACATGAAACCGCGACAGACACGGCGTGAAATACATCGCATTGAGTAAACAATTTCCCATTGTTTCAATTCAACTTCAAGATCGCGGTAAAATCAAAACCGCAATTTGTAAGTGGTAAACATCTGAAAAAGACATCAGGTACATGCAGAAACTAATTGTTGTGCATATTTATTTCTAATTGAGGTGTCAATTTTTCATGTTTATCAGTATTTTTAACGATAAGAGCGATGGTAATTGGGGGACTATATTTTATCTAGCGCATTAAATTTAAAATAAAAAGTCGTGAATTGGCTGAGTGTTTTCTATGGCCGCACATTTCGTCGATAATTACGAGCCATTTGTTTGTCTAAATACAATTTTTAAGTTCGAAGAGCATTAGAATGGGGATAACAGTGTGGTGTTTTGTGATTTCGGAAAGGTACATGGCGAATATACTGTGGCAAACACCCGTTAATGGGCTCCGGCTCCGCCGTCGCCCATTAACTAAATTTGCTACAGTATATTCGCCATGTACCTTTCCGAAATCACAAAACACCACACTGTTATCCCCTAAATAAAATTATTGAAGATTGTAATTGTCTTTTTTTGCTAACATTAAATTAAATTAAATTAAATAAATTAAGTAAAATACAGTGAAATTTGTTTTAATTATTTTTTATTACATTTTTGCGCACGTTTGCATCTCTCTGAGTGCATTCTAGTTCTTATAGCGACCTAGGGTATACGTATGCGAATATGAGAATATGAGATATACTAATCGACTTTTTCAGCCCACTCTAAAAATAGATTAAATTACCTAATGTAGAATAATTTATTCATAATTCAAAGGTCAGCGGTGTCCAAACATGATTGTTGGCGACGGCCGCCATTTTGTATTGATTAATGCCAGGTGCCTCGAAATGTGTAATTGGGCAAAATGCTCCAGGGCAAAATAAAAAAAACTTTGATCTAGCAACTGTTAGCTATACTTCATCATATGTAGGAACATCATGCTCCTAAAGCCAAATATATTTTCAACCTATTGTTTCGTGTGACATTTCCAACTATTGTTATGTCGGGCATGATATTTCGAACAGTTGAAAATTTTGACCAAGGTTGATGGACATAGCTTAATTGGCACTATGTAGTATTTTCGTGTACCTACCTCTGGCCGGCTATGTGCTTTTACACGACACCCTTTCGCTGTATGTATGGGTCTTTATATCCAGTGATTCTGGTAGGCTACTTTTAGTTGGTTATGTTGATGAACCACATACAGGTCGAATTCCGGAGCCTTAAGCTGCTTTCACATACATGCGGCTGATGCAGTTAGACGCATCCGATTTCAAAACGTTGCGCTTAACTGCGTCCATCGCAACCCCAGTAATATATGTGTGGTTTGAAACGTTGTACCTATATAACCCGATAGCCGCATGCATCAGCAGCCTGTCAGTGAAAGCAGCTTTATACCGACATGTGTTGGCGGTCTATATGTGTTGAATTTGTGTGCACCAGTCTCTATTCAAACTAAGCCTGCATGTAGTCGAAGATGTATTCTGTAAACGCTCAGGTTAATAGGCTATCTTAAAATTTAATAATTTAAAAGTTAATAATTTGATATAAATTGAATTTATGACTGGAGCCATAAAATGGCGTCGACTAAATTACGAATTTCCGTGTACACGAAGTAATCAAATAAAGTAATTGAGGGATACTGGATTGTTAAACCGATCGCACACACGGTCGTTTAAACATTATGATGATATGGAGAGAAAACTCAAGCTACTCACTGACTAGTGACGATATAATAACTTAAATGAGAATATGGGACTACTAAGCATATAATATAACTTTAATTTGATTCATTTGGTTGAAAACTGTACAAAAATTACTCGACAACGACATTTTGTATTTTTGCATTCCGGTAAATTTGCCATCAGTAATACTACTTCGTACTCAACAGACTTTCAAATAATGGAAAAATTGTTACCTTATTCTCCGACTCGGGGATTATAGAAACCAACAACAACATCTTGGGTACAGTACCCCTTTAACAAAAAAGTTAAATTGCATGAAAAAGTTTTGTTTACATATTTCATAAAATTATTAAAAATATTTACCCCGAAAGAGGAATCTAGCGACCTTGCTGGCCGTTTACATATTATCTTCAATTTTCTAACGATATTTCCGCCTAAAAGATTGATGAAATATTCTCAAAGTTCAAGGCCGACAAACGGAAACTTTAAGTTCCGATTGAAAGATCGCAGAGTCATTTTAAGATTGCTTCTTGGAAAACCAGTAAAGGCGTCATGACACCAAGACGTACATCATGACGTCACTACCTACACCGGCGCGCAAAATTCCAGACAGGACTGCGTCGATGGCCAGACAGCTGAGACTCGTATTACATGGCAGGCTAAATATCCACATTTACGTTATATGTGATTATTTACATACATTGTATGTATCAGTTTCTTGTGTCCCATTATAAGGGTGGATACACACATGCATGTAATTTCTGTATGTTAAATACATGTATTTTACATGGCCACACCAACAATTGACAACATTAATCACCTGCGCGCGAGCGGTTCATTGTTAACAGGCCAGACAAGTGAGCAGTGCTAAGCGAAGTCAAATTGTCTTCTATCTGTACATTTAAGGCCAGTCCAAAACATGTCTTCTCTTACGGATGCGGAAATTAGTCAAGTCTGTGTGATATCTGGCATTTTATTAATGCACGAACACAAGACGCCATACGTCTGGCATATACAGGCTTGATGTAGAACATTTTCAACCATGATGCTTGTTTGGGTGGATCTCGAAAGCTTCAAATCGCTAAAGGACTTAGTTGAATGTATCGGTCGGAATAATCTAGGCAAGAAGGTACACTATGATATGTTTTACGTAAATAGCTCAGAGTTAGCCACCCTCGCCTGGTAGCATTCGGGGTCATATATAGCCACTGCATGCGTCGGGGAAATCCTGATCCACCACTGCTATAAATAAGAGAGGACTGGTAATTATTTAAATAGATAGTCTACCATATGGGTTATCTCACGAACAATTATTTTAAGTGGCCTGGCGACCCGGCCAAGATAACGGCTTATCTACATTCCGACTTAATTGGAACTAGAACTCAGTGCGTTCAACACGTAGGCAATGATTGGGTTGTCAGTGGACACATATTACATCGTCTGTGTGATCGATGTAAAACGCCAAATACCCGATAATTACAGAGATTACATTCATGTGTGTATTCACCCTTAGGGTTTATCATCAAATCCTTCTACACTCTTATAACTAATGTGTATAAACGATTACACATCAAATGTGTAAACCCGGTTAATACAGATAGTAATGTGTAGTTTTACATACAAATACATGGACCAAGGGCCGTTCTACACATAATGTGTATATTTTGTTACACACAATTGTGTAAGAACGTAGAGCATACGCATTGCGGTGCCTTCAGTTTCATAGTCTGCTATACATGACGGCCATATTGTTTGAGTATATTTTTTGGAATACAATCAACAGCGATCGTAGACAAGGAATGTATGTTCAGAATTCCAACTTGTGGGTATAGTATTAATGCTATATGACGATATATTTGTTAAAACTTTCATGGTGAATATTGCCCTGAGACTCGTGTATATGAATGTTGTAATACGGTAATACTAATATTATGCAGCCACGCCACGACCCTGGTTTGTTCATTTAAAACGAAAACTCACACATCACAGAGCAAAATATTACGTACCATTGTACGCCATGAAAGTTTTAACATATAAATCTCCATATGCCATCAATACTATATACCCACAGTTCGGAAGACCGAACTTACATTCTTGTCTACGATCTGTATGTGTAAGAATCTACACAAAGTGTAAGGAATATATGTTGATTTTATCTACACCAATGTGTATAAATGTTTAGAAATTGACCCATTTAGGGCGCGTACACATGAAGCTGCAAGAAAATATCTGCAAGAAAATATCAGGTACAATTGTACTCTGATATTTTCTTGCTGCAAAGATTACGCCCGTGAGAAAGCGACGGGTTATATGGCGTTGATTGAGCTCAATGTGACTAGCGTTAGTCGTGTTTGTTGAAGTGAATTACTGCGGACAAACAAACTATAGTCCATATCGAATATTCATAGAGTTATAAAGTGTTATGGAAAATTTTAAATGCCACCTATTTTAACGAGAAAGGAACGCGCCCTCGTCGTTGGAGTAGGGATGTATGTTCTTCGTGAACACACGAAAGGACATCTAAACAGACGTTGGTGGGATCGGCCCTGGACCACATCCCACATGCGAGAAGAGCGAGGAGCCGCCAACAATTTCTTATTCGAAACGTACATACAGTCCAAATTAAAGTAAAACAACTAAATCAAGGCATGTGAGGTACCAATATAAAGCATCCCCATACACACAGGAACGTGGCTAGAGGGTTTCCGTGGGGGGGGGGTCCACCTTGGGAAATTCCAACTGCACCCCCCTTGAATCAGAATCAGACCAAAACAAGTTTTCCATAATTCCATTTGCACCCCCTTGCACATCAGTGCTCTTAGACCTAATATTAGACCATGGTTCGGCCCGGTGTGCGAAATTTTGTAATCTTAACAAGAAAATAGCAAAATCCTACCATCTAGACTATCCTCAAGCATTCCTAGAGTTGGAAATCTCAAACCTGACACCCCACTTAGGTTGGAAATTTACAACTGATGACAATTCCAATGATAATGTTGACCAAATGTATGACAATAATGTTTTCTGAAATTAACTAGCAGTTTTTTACTTTTGACTGGCCACGGGGGAGGGACAGGACACAAGCTTTCCATGTGTTGGAAATTTCCAACATGTCACCCCCCTGGGGTTGAAAAGTTTCCAACTGATAACCATTTCAGACCATATTTTTTATTATCAAAAATAGGAAAATATGCAAATATTGGTCCAAAAACAATTAATTCCACCAAGAAATTTTTTGAAAATCAAACTACAAGAACATTTTCAAACTATTGTTGGTGTGAAATTTCCAACTAATGTTTTGGCAGGTATGAAATTTCTATCTGTTGAAACATTTGACCAAAGTTGGGGGGTGAGACACCCCAACACCCCACCCTATCGCCACGTCTCTGCACACACGTATATACATGTATATATATAATACATCAGCAGTTCTGACAACCAATATAACATGGAAATACGTAGTATGTTGAAACAGAAGATACTATTGATGGATCATAACTCGAGCGTTTGAATTGTTACGATCATATCCCCGCGAGATTAGTTAACGGATACCGATGGCCACCTATCAAGGTGAACACATATCACCAATTGGCGATAAAATATCAGCGCGCTGCCTTCGTCTGATATTTTCCGGTATTATTTATTTCATTGGTCAAGTAAGTCACATGGGGCATACCTGATATTTTCTTGCTGGCCATGTGTACGCGCCCTTATTGTGTAAAAAATGTTACACAATTTGTGTACGTACATAAAACTACACATATACTACACAAATATGTTTAAGATCAAAAATGAATAATGATTATGTAGCAGGGCTACACAGTGTGTGTAGAAAACCTACACATTAGTCACAAGAGTGTATAAAGATAACAATTCAGCCGATAATCCCATGCGGGCGCAAATTACGTTTACGTACATGATCATATTATTTATATCTATCGTATCGTATAACTTTATTTTCTATGCAGCCATGTATTGTGATTTGTATTGTATTTGTAAAATAAAGGAATATATACAAACCAAGTCAATGTTATTGTTTGTGTAAGGACCGGTCACACATAGAATGCATGCATGCCTTTAAAGACATATTATGTACTTGTTCTGGTGCGTGAAAATTGTAAATTAGTATCCAGGCGCTCTGTCAACTGGATGAATGTAGCATTCTACTAACATCGCCGAAAATCTGAAAGCAAATCGACCGTACCACTCGATAGAAAACATCGTCTGAACTACGCTCAAATGTAAATATGTACTACTCGAATCGGGACGCATATATCGGCGATAAACTAACGAAAATGATTTCACCATCGAGAGTCACTGCATTGAATTAATGTATAAGAATGATGGTGTGTGTTGTCAATTTGGATATAATATTTGTAAAAATTACTACTTTAAAAAAAGATTATTCTCCATTTATATTTTATCACCCTACCGGAGTGTTTCACATCACTTCAACTTTGAAGCAAACATTGTGAACTTGTACGCCGGCTGATACTTCATCTGGAAATTTGACAAATGTTACATATTTTTGTCGTTTGTTTTTGTTATTTGATCCGTGATATATATTTAAAAACTAATTAGTTTGAACCTTGTGGATGGCCCAATAATAATAATACGAGGGGCCTATATAAGCACTCGCAGTGTCTAAAGGTGCACAATATATAAATTATAACAGTCTGAAAAAATATCACCACCAAGAAGAACTTAAAGAAATATATAAACTTTGTGCTTATATTAAATAACGAAATTTCGCGTGTTGAAGCCATTGTTACACGATCCAAGAATTTATTGCAAAATCAGTTGCAAGATATTGATTTAAACAGTATCTATTCAACCAATTATTACAATATGTGAGATATAGCAAAAATACCCCCAAAATATGTTGTTATTGATGAGTATGCATGATATATAAAAATAAATAATATACAAATACATAATTAAATTCACGCATATATACTCTGATTTGGACATCAGTGTAAATTTATCCGCGTCATTCAACGTCATTTCGCTAACTAACTGATATTTTAAGTTTTTGAATGCATTTCAAAGGGCATTTAAGTTTCGACACACTGTTTGTATAGTCGATTTTCTAATAGTTTATTGTTCACCTCCATCAAATCATAATACATGTAATTAATTTCCGTGTTCAGTTTAGATCTGTCTACGGTGTATTCAGTTTCAAAATTGTATTCATTTGATTTCATATAGAATCTTTCATATATGTGGTTAGAATTAAAAGTTCTCAATCCGATCAGACGGTCCCCATACCATCAACATACAACAACAACAACAACAACAACAACAACATTTCTTTAAAATACGCGTTAGTTATCAGAATCGATTTATTGCAACAAAATAATGCTAACCACTGTCAACTATGGTATCAAATTTTCCAAAACTTTTTATTTATTAACATTTTGTTCAACAAAATATGGCCGTATTATCACTGAAGTATGACGAAATTTGACCGTATTACCACTTGATTTAAGAGTTATCCCTCTTTATCCTCAATTTTGTCCGAGACCCTCCGTTTGACAACGTGTTTCTGGGCCACATATTATTACACACCTCGAGACATAACAAACTTCAAGAAATAGTAATTTAGGAGCGTCGCGTCTGAACGGATTAGTACAATTAAGCGCCTATTTATATGGCAGGAGAATTTGCTGTCCAACATGTGGTTACTCGGCGCAATCTTGAAAACAATCCGCGAGCATTTTGCGATCAAGTATATATGAATGACATATGGCTCAATTTTGTATTCATCTTTAAATATCCTATAAGACTTAGTTTGTTTTTCCCTGTCGGTCTTCAAAAATGTGTTCTGATTTCAATCTGTTAGTCAGCATTTTATCAGACTCTTTATAGCATGCAGATGAGATATTATCATGTTTATACACTGTTGACAGTTTAAGTATATATGTACCTGAAAAAAGTTCTAAATTACATCATTCGCGGTAGAAAAACGGCATAACTCTGCTCTAGAAGCGTGATTTGGATTGGGATATCTTCAAATATTTGGAGAGCTCTCCAAATCAATAATTTAGAGATATATCTGCAAATGATTTCAAGATATCTCCTAATGAATCAGATATATCTCCAAATATTTGTATTTATACACCACCGTTGTCGTCTACTCTATAGGTAAAGGCTGCAAAATAAACCACGGTTTTATTTTAGCACGTGCTAAAATATAGCAAGGACTGCTACTTCAACTATCATAATACAGTCACATGATCAGAATTACAAACGATTTAAATGTGTCCTAAAGAAATTCCCCATTAATTTCTTATCAAATTTAAACACATTTAATTGAATGATGTTAAAGACTTAAAATTTGGCTATGGATAAAAACAATACACATATACGAGATACGAGGCTTATTTTTCGTTCGTATGATTCAGCAAAAGCTCGGTCCCCCGTTTAATGAATCATACTCGCGAAAATAAACCTTGTATCTCGTCAAACTATATGGATATTCTATATATATCTTCAAATATTTGTACATGTATATGTTAATTTGGCTGCCCATAATAGTGGGGTAGCTGACATGGGTTTGCAAATTTGAAGATGATTTTGAACTTACCATAAATAAATAATCACGGTATCAGAACATTCACTTTACAACACCTTACGAAACGATAAATCTTTAGTTTGATTTCGATCGCTTGTAACTTGTCATGTTCTTTTCGGATAAAGTGAACGTAACATCGTACAATAAACAACCTGGCTATCCAACCCATGGACTATGCCCTATCAGTTCAATACCAGGAAGTAACTTTGATAACTGCGTGCATTCATTTTCGGTTTCTCAAAATAGACCAAGAAGACCAGGTCGTTTATAGAATTATCGCCCTCGGATGGCTACTCAGTACTCATCATTTGTTAGAATATGGGCTCTCATTACCCGAGGTGTCAACAGAAAGGGGAATTTCAGCGATCACATTATTTATGTAGCCCAACTATTATAATTTCATGATCAGGTTGTTGTTGGGTCAATATTGGTGGGGGGATATGATTTTTTTCACATTTTCCTCATGCTACCCAATCTTATTTCCCCTTTGAAGGCTATCCACCTTGAAATTTCCAATGGCACCCCTCCCCTTAACCTGACCAAACTCGCAGGTTAGCATACTTCCATTTTGCACCCTTCCCCACTGGGTTGGAATTGCCAACGCTATATCCAATTTATCTTGTTCTTCCTTTGATTTGGAAGACAGTTATGTGAGTTGTATTGAAAATGGCAAAAAGTTGCCAGATAATCGTTGGACGTTTGAGCTGTGACGTATTTCGTTAATCATGAACTTATTTTTTTCTAACTGATTCAGCTAAATGTGCCTTTCAATTCCGTTTATCCACAGGGGCCTGTAACGCGCTCCGCTGCCCGCCCCCTTTTGCGCTGCCCATATACGCCGCTTCTATATACGCGCCTGCTTCACGTTAATGGTAGTATAATAAGGACAAGGGGGACTAAAGGTATTTCCCGTTTTACCATCGCTCGGGAATATGACAAATTTAGCCCATTTACCCGAGTAATGCTATCGATATTGCCACGGATGTGTCGGCGAAGGATTCATCTTTCAATCAATACCACAAGCTCCCATCAAAACCATTTATATCCATATCATCTGATAAATTTTTTACCACCGAATATTGTCTCCGGAGAGCGTAAATTTTGACATGACCTCGATTATAATACTGAGCACTGATTGGCTGTTTCTACTATGGCAGTCATGGAAAGGTCAGGTCGTAAAGAATATTAAAATGAGCAGCTGTGTGACTTGTAAAAAAAAATGAAAAAAAAATAGAATTATTGAAAGATTTCGCCTCTATAAAAATTGTTTACTGACGATGTGTTGATTTGTATGAGTAAATAAATTACTGAGCGCTAGATGTTTAGTTGATCGTTTGACCGATTTTTAATTATAGTAAGCTGTATTGGGGTGAATTTAGAGGAACATATCGTCCATTGTTTTCTGAGTCGGATTAATCCGAAAATTTACACTCTCCGGCAACTGTTTTAAACATATTTGTTTATATGTTGCGGCTTGTTGCAATATGAGAAGCACTAATTAATACATTCAATATTGTTATAATTACCCCCATAAGTTGATATAAAATGGGAAAATAGTGAATATTGTTGGGGTGGGTCCCAAAATTTTCATTGAACTTAATGCAGTTTGACAATATCAGCTAACAACTCATGACAGAATATTACAATAATTTTTATACTTCGTCTCTTTACTCATACAGTTAGTTGATGCATGATGCTGTATCTGTATTTGTATCAGTGTTTGTATACTAAAATTGATTATTCTCATAATGTATCAGAATAATGTATAGTTAATAATATATAGTAGACACAGGTAGACATATAATAGTAAATCAAGAGTACAGCCGGTATACTGTACACAGAAGACCAAATTGGAGTTATTTTCCCTACACCAACACAATGACGTTACGCTTACTGTGACCTCGTCTCCACCATCACATGTCACTAAAGTGCACATCCGTGTATATGGATTTGGCACTAAATTGACCATCCGCGTTCAAACTTAAAGGGTTAAACATTATTTTAGGCCTAGTCCTAAGTCGTAATGCGAGGTCGGGTCGGTGGTCATGCAGGCATACATAAAAGCTAATTCGTACACTGGTTCATATGCAAATTTTCCTTTTTGGTATTACTATAGGCTCTAGGCCTACTAGTTGATGCTGGTTGATGTCTGAAAAAAAGGATAAATTTAATTTTGTGTAATTGTTCATTCTATTATAGGCCCTAACACTGGCCCTAGTTATTTTTTGTTGTCATTCCAGGGGATTCATCATATTGTTCATCTACTCACACAGATGAATAGGCTGGATTATAAATTTACCAATATAATCACATCATATTCTACCTTTGTTGATTGCTTAGAGTTCAATTTAGTTGAGATTATCGCTGGTTACAGCTGATTATCGCATAATTATCAGCCAAGAAAATATTTGTCTTGCACATGTTTGTAAACAGGAAGTAACATTTAATTTGGTCTTTCCAAAGAAGGGACCAATATAGAGTGGTTGGTAGTTTTTACAGAGGGGACTAACATAAAGCTTTGGGGTTTAGGGGTGGGTGCCTAAAATTTTATGAAAAAAAAATGCAAGAAAGGGTGGGTGGGTGTAAAAAAATGGCAATGTAAAAAAAACACCCCCACGTCTCGCAACTTGTTTACGCCCCCCTGTCTCCGGAGACAATATTCGGTGGTAAAAAAACTATTAAATGCTATGGATATAAATGGTTCTGAGGGGAGTTTGTGGTATTGATTGAAAGATGAATCCTTCGCCGACACATTCGTGGCTATATCGATAGCATTACTCGGGTAAATGGGCTAAATTTGTCCGATTCCCGAGCGATGGTAAAACGGGTAATACCTACAGTTCCCCTTGTCCTTATTATACTACCATTAACGTGAAGCAGGCGCGTATATAGCCACGGCGTATATGGGCAGCGCAAAGGGGGGGGGGCAGCGGAGCGCGTTACAGGCAAAAACTCAGCCCTCCCCAAAATAATATTTAGTGACGCGTTTGACAAATAGTCGGATTCCTTAAGTCATATCACATGTTTTGCTTGTTAAAATACGGAACCTCTGTATATTTCATGTTTGATTCCGTTTAAAATCCTAACTATTCGCCGACATAATAATATATATGGTATCGCAGTTCTCAATATAAATTGAACCATCAATATCATCACATCTGAGAGGACACGAGCTACAAATAAAAAAAAACAGACACAACACCAAACATGCATAGCATAGATCTAGATTTGTCCCCAGATTAATATACAGCTGAAACAAACTAGAAGACCTGACGGTGATGACTTCATACGATGGAGACTTAAACAGATTCAAATTTGGCCTAAACAACGAATGGCGGACAAGGCGATAATATGTTCTTCAAATTCAAATGAGCTTTGAAACAATTATCTTTTAACCACAACTGTATATAGATTTTATGTCACACACCACTGACAGTACAAGAAATCTAAGATGCATGCATCAGGTCACCCATGAAATATTTATCATAGAATTCGTGTAGCTATCTATTATACATTTTGGAATATCTGTCTGTATGTCTGTGTGTATGAATGTATGTATGTGTGTGTGTTATAGACTCGAACACTGCTCGACCGATCCGACTCGGATTTGGTATTTAACGTCAAACTCCAGGCATAGTTATCTCTCATAGCTACGCTGAGATACCACTGCCCGAAGGATGGTAACTTTTTATCTATGCGGACGGATGTATCTATTTTTAGACTGGGGAATCCCATTCAAAATGCCCGGGGCTATTCAACTCCCCGAAATAAATCAAAAGCCGCGTGTTTTGCCTGCTTGACATCAGACAAATCACGATGTTTTAAGTTGAACAAAACTAAATGTATCAAAGAAGTCGTGCGACGGAAATTAAGATCTTTGTTTGGGGCATCTGTTGAGATAAATTACCGGCGACTGCTTCCATCTTATCTGTCAGAAGTGTCTCAACAGAGTGTCATCAAATTATGAATTCAAATCCAGTTTCTTGAAAAATTTATCAGAGTATATGGAATATAAAACTATTCCCCACTGCATCAAGTTGCCCTTTCTTAACCCACTGCCAACACTTACTAGTACCGTATAATTAATGTCAGAATGGGTACCATGGACATGGACATCTTAATATTAAATTATTTGCTAAAATATTTATAGTCTTGCATGGAATTATAAGTGGGTCCCAGTTAGAGAAACTGTCTTACAAATGAATGATGAAATGATATCTACATGTTATGCTTATTTGTTACATGATATGGACAACTGAAAATTAATGCGATAGGTACATGTAGCTGGTGTTATACATGTAGCTTATGATTTTTTTTTTAAATAGGGATAGATAAAGTTATAACTTGGATGTACATGTACCTGTAGATATATGCCAAAATATAAACTGTTTAAACTATAGTTTTAGCACGCAGTAGGTGCTGCCCCGTTAAGTGGCTCAGTCATGAACACAGTGTGATACTACATGTATAATAGTACGATTCTACTGGATGCAGCAATCTGATAATGTCATGAATGTCGGTCATGTTGACATATGCCCTTTAACTTTTACGTAGCTTATTTCTCTGAGTAGCTAACATATTTCCCTGAAAGTTAAATAAATTTATATTATATCATCACAAACGATCTTCGTCGGGCTTTTGAAAGTCTTTAATTCAAGCTACCTGTATCCGGTCCTCATACACTACAGTAAGAAATGATGTGTCATCAATCATCACTGATATGAAAATAGTGTGTTTGGCTAATTGTCAAAGTTTAGATCCAAAAAGTTGAATGCCTGTAGGGAATGTATCTACCACGAGGTCTCAAGCAGTCTACCTCTTCGCATGCAAAATAGCAAAATAACATTGAATGTCTCAATGACATCAGCAGCTTGAGGGTGGGAATGACCCACCATATGGTAGATATTCAACCAGGCTTTTTTTAAAGTTTAAACTAAATTCAACACATAAAAAGATAAGTTTTTGAATTGATGACTGATGTAATGTACAGTACATGTACACATCAAATAGTAATAACAATTAACATTATGATATTGTAGCTAAACATGTTAGAATATTGACAGTAGTGCGGTATTAACTACTACGAGTACTAATAGTACTTACTAGTCTATCATCAAATATGTGCACAACTATGTTGTATGGGGAATAAGGACAATAACAATAGTTACAATACAATTTAGTATAACAATTTTTTTTAATTGCACATGTAATTCAAAATGTTAAAAAATAACATTGAATGTTTGACTTCGTGAGATCTAGGGAAGCCAAATTGACATTTAATAAATAATTGAGCTTTTAAAAGCGCAATAATGAAAGCGCAATACGGAAAGCTCCAATTGCATTTAAGCACACTAAGGAAATATTTAATTGCGCTTAAGGAATTCAGGAATATCTTATTGCACTTTTAAGCACATAAAATAAGTATTCTTATTGAACTTAAGCACAATAAAGAATATTCTTATTGCAATATTCTTATTGCACTTAAGCGCAATAAGGAATATTACGTATTGTGCCTAAGCTCAATTAGCCACATTACATAAACTCCCTTTAATTCAAATGGTGTAGTCCATGGTACAATGGGTGGAACAAATATAGGATACATGTAGATATTAGAGATTCCTTAGTGCGCTTAAGCGCAATTATCTATTAAATATCAATTTGTATTTGGCTTCCCATACATATCAATGATGTCTATGCTCAGCAGCTTTGAATACTCAATCATCTGCTATTTTAGTATTTATCAAGACACGATTTAACATGACTCATGAGTTTCGGCTTTACGTGACATGACACAAATTCACACCGCATTATTTAAAATAAAAATAGTTTAATTATAACGTGACTCGAATGGCATGCGATGTAAATAAACATGGACATGGTCGGGTACAGACCCACTGAAATCATATCCCCAAAGCCAACGACATACTAATTACTATAATATTTTGACTCGAGGAATTGTATAAGATAAAACAAATTTTCAGAATAATATTCCTTTAAGAGATCGGTATTGACGGTAAGCACTAATTGCCCCCACAGACGCTGCATGATTTAAATCGCAGGTGGAGAAAAACCACAGATGGAGTACCCACTGCACATGCTCACGATTTGACTGCATGCATATAGTAGCGATCAAGAAAAGTTTGATTTTTACCAGGAAAATCGATTGATTGATTGGGGTTTTTATGTCGTTTTAGCAACAAAGCCATATCACGACGAGAAGAAACAGATTATCAAAATCGAGTGAAGCAACTGTGAATAGAAATCACAGTGAATTAGAGTAAAACGAAACAGATTATATTCGAGCTAGCGCCGTCTAACACGTATTTTTCAAACAGCTACAAATGTCACATTTTGATTTTTATGCAATGTTTGTATTTCAACTATTTGCCTGTAATAAGTGAGAAAACATTTCATAATAATGTAAAAGCCTACGGAGGTACTGATTCAGTAATGAACGTATAGTGCTTATACACTGGTGGAACTTGGAAGCAACAATCTGCGAAATATTGCCGTTGACCTACATTGATTGAATCGATTGAAGCTACACCGAACTTCCAAACCCAAGTCGAAATAAAAATGTGAAGGCCGCCGCACACGATGCTCTATATATCGTACGATAAATATCGGGCACCGGTTACGGGTCAAATCGCAGCGTGTGCGGTGGAAAATCGTACGACATTTTGTCGCACGATCGGCCACGCAAGGAATCAAATAATTGTAATTTTCTACGATCGAGTCGTACGATTTATTCGAAGTAGCCAATTAGATTCAACTATTAATCTGATCATGCGGCGGTCACATGTTTTCTTTCACAACATGGCGGCAATACAATGTCCTTCCAAGTCAGAGTAGCGGGATATTTTGGACGGCAGAATACATTCAGGCCTCTAGAATACAACTACAATTGAAACAGGTGCATGGACTGAACACCACAAAATTGGTGTCAACATAATATCTGATTGTGAATTCGTGTGGGGAATTAGATCATACGGTAACCCACTGCATTCACGAGAAAGTAAACAACCAGATCGTACAATCCGGTCGCATCGTGTGTGGTGGTCTACCGTAGGTGATAAAAACAGAAGTCGCACGACTAAAATATTATCGTGTGCGCACACATATCTTACGTCGCAAGGGTCTGTGACAAATATCGTGCAACAAATATCGCATCGTGTGCGGCGGGCTTACGCCAAGTTACGGGTCTTAGTCTTACCTGGTTACTGCAGCGATTATGGCCGAGTTTACAAACTACATTCACATTGGTGTTTATTTTTCTTGAAATACTTCTCTCAAAAGTTAAGAAAAGCTCCTTACAGACTGTTCAATGCAATGGGATGTCGATATTATCATATAAACCTTGTCAGACATTAAGGCGATGGTCAAGTCTGCTTGTGGTCAAATTTCTAACCCAAACTTTTCCGATTATGGTACTATGTACGATCTGAGGCTTACGATATATGGTCAATGTGGGTACTAGAAGTCAAATGGAATTTCAATGCGAAATATATGGCCACACGTCGCTGAGCAATGGTTCCCTTTCTGTTGACATTTGTACAGCGAAATTGGTAAATCCAAGCGATATAAAATTCACACCACTTTACTCACCAATATCCGTTTAATTGCCAAGGAGAATTAATTTCCAGAAAAAATGTATTCCATAGCAATAAAATCCGAAAGAAAGAAGGGATCCTCTACCAAACTATGAGAGATCGATAGGTACATTTGATAATGCAAACGGAGATAATTCCGGTTCTCGTGAGTTGGGATTATCCTGTCTCGAGACCGGCTTAATCCGATCTGTCTATTGTCCACGGTGTTCTCGCCTATTCAAATGTTTCTAGGTCAATGCACATCATCATTCTTCTGGACGACAAACTGACCGGTATTTTTTGATAAAAATGGTGGATTTGTTTACGTTAGTTAAACGCAAATTATTTCGAAACAAAGCATAATTTAAAAAATTCGCTGCTCTTTGGCTCTTACCTGAGAATTGGGGCAGACATTGTTTGTTTTTAAATTCCACAAGTGCCTCCCATTTCCTGCTCTAACTAAATGCCAAAACGTTGTCGAAATATTGATGCTCGCCAATTCGCACTAGCTAATTTTTAGCAAGAGTTATTCTTACTAAGCATTCTACCCCTTGCGTAAACTGGCAATGATATAAACCTAGGACATTAATTTAGAAGCCATGATGGTGAGCAGAAGAAAAAAAATTGTAGGAAAATGTGATTTGCGAAACTTTACCATCACCGAAAGAAATTATTAATTCTTGTCGTTGCGAATAAACGGTTGGCGATTATCGCAATATGCTAGGGGAACACTCCGACGTTCGTACTCAGATATCACCAATTTTTCACCTAGCTTGCCTGTCATTGGCTAATTTGATTCTATTTGTCGTTATATATATTGATCACCTCATTTATTATTCCTTTCCATAAAAATAAAATAAAACAAGCCGAAGATCATATGTTTGAAATGTTTTAAGCATGACATTTGCGATAAGTTGTTATCAAAGTACGTTATACTTGTGATAGTTACGTTACTCACACGGTGTTCCTCTATCGTATTGCGATAATGGCACCTTCTATACTATAGGTGGCGCCATAATCGTGAGCAAACTTCCTTAATTTGCAGCAGGTATACGTTTGTGATAACAATTGCGTAGTTTAATTTGGAAAGTTCCCCAATTAATAGCGTAAATAGAGCGACTGTATTTGACAGAGAAGGCCTCTGTTTTGATTATCATGTTGCTATACATTAAAAAAACGACAAATGCACATGCCCGTTCAATCGCAGTAGTCTATTTTTCCCATGTTAAACGACATCCGCAAATACCAAATAACGCTAACCTACTGCACATGTTTTACATGACAACTGTTAATATATTTGGGCTGAATTCATCTGATGTGGTATGATTCCTCGAAATAAACAACAAAACCGTCGTTACTTCGAAATGTAGTTTGGGCTAACATTTACACAAATCCTCCACCTATTTTCTGTCGACACACACATCACTTCAAAAACCACTATGATATAAACACCCAAATTGGGTGAAATAAAACGAGAGGCCGATCACGATCGGCAGATGTTTAACCCATCCCTTGGCGGTAGTAAATTACTATGATCGGAATAATAAATTAGAGTTTTTATGTTGAATTATGGAGTATACTGTTATGTACTATTATAGACAAATGTACATAGCACAAATTAGTGGAATTTATATATATAATCCTTTATTTCCTCCATGTAACGGAGAGCTTAGACTACATTTATGCAAATAATGATACAAATGAACAATAACACAATACAGAATACACCATGTAAGCATGTACAATAAGTCAATCACAGGAGGACATTCATGATGAATATGTATACGGTTTTCATTTGATCAATTATGTACTAAAGTAATGAGAGAATTCAGACACAAGTGTATAGACGACATATCTGTTTAGCCCAAAGATATGGGTTTCGGAATGTTGGGATAAGATGCAATAAGATGCTTTATACAAGGGTGACATAACTATATCGATAATACGCACCATAGTAGTGAGTTGGCATGTAAGATGAATTGTATGAGACTGACAATATGGTTATGATAATGTGGGTCCTGTCAGCTTTGCATATTGCTAGTGATGCTATATAATATATTGTGGTTGGGATACTCGGACGGGGTGAATACGTTATTTGCTATACTACAATGATGGAATAACAGGTATGACATCATCAGATGCCCGAAGCAGCTCGTGATAATTGTTCCACATGCGGAGTGTACTCCTTGTTATGAATATAATAAATTTGTTAATATCTGTTATTTTTCCCCGAACATGTGGGGGGATGCATGACAGAAATATCATCATCTGTTCGTAGGTGGTGAGCTTGTCTATTTCTATGAAGCAAGGAATGTCAAACTGTTCAAGAAGAGTGAACCAGATGTCATTCCTTGCCGCAGATATTTCCGGACACACAATTACGCTGTGTTCAACTTTGTTACTATATTGTTTATTACAAAGCATACACTTTCCGTTTTCGGGAATCACGGATATAGCTAAGAGCTTCGCTATTTCAAGGAATTGAACTTTGTATTGTGGAAAAGCTCTACACGTGAACCATAACTGCGAAACAGCCAGTGAGCAATAGCTCTCTGAAAAGTGTTTAAGTGAACTTTCTCTATGAAGACGCGCGTTCCATGCCGCTTTCTGGAAGTGTGATACTCCCTGAGAGACTAGCTGCTTCCATGCTTCCTTCGATGGAAAATTCTCGTTTTGAACGAACGCAATTAAATGAGATTTGAGATCGTATTTCTCCAAGATTAAGATTATATCTGATATAAACGAATGCTCGCTTAAGGCGTCCCCTCTGATAGCGCTGTCTAAACGATACATGAAAATTTCTTTTGAGGATTTTATCAGGGATGTCCTACATAGACTTCCGAGTATCACGAGTTTGCGTTTGTCAGTGAGGGCCGTAATGGGGAATGTACCTAGGGGGCCCAGTACAACATCAGTTCGGGTCCTATATGGGAGCCCTTGAATTTGTTTTAGGCAAAATCGATGGTTTTTTTTCAATGAATTTTCGTTCGTTGTGGATATGCCGCAAAGAAATTCGCTCCCATATAGGCCTCCTGGTAAGACAATTGTGTTATATAACAGGTTTGAACTAAGTGGAGTTATTCCCCCAGTATACATGCCGGCATTGCTCAGCATGAAATATGATGCTCTAAGTTTCTGACAAATGTGATTAGTGAGGTTGTTCATCTGATCCTTGTTACTGAGGGGAATACCAAGATGCGTAACTTGGTTCGACTCATGAATAGGTTTTCCATTTATAAGCCACGATTTTGTACTTCTAGATGTTTGAACGGATGTGCGCTCATTGAACACTATTATTTTACATTTGTCTTGGTTATATTTGAATCTCCATTTTTGACTGAATGAACTACATATGTTACACAGTAGTTGTAGACCCGGAGCGGTTAAAGTCAGTAGAGTCATGTCATCTGCTTGGGTTGGTGATACACAAAATGAGGAGCCAAAGCGCAAGCCATATTTGCTCTGTTCAAGAGTGTGTATAATGTCGTCAATGAATATCATGTAGAACAGAGGGGACAAGATACTTCCCCGTCTGGTTCCCTGTTGTATTTCGAAAAGGCGAGAAACACAGTCATTGAACCGGACAGAGCACTTTAATCCACATAAGAGGGAGTTGATGATGTGCCAAATTTTCCCTTGGAAGCCACGCTGATATAGTTTGAGAAGAAGTCCGTTAGTCCAAACCGTATCAAAGGCTTTATGGACATCTAAGAAACATGCAAATAAGGTACTATGATTTTCGGCTGTGAACGATATTAATTCATGTATTATAAATGAGGAGTTTAAACAGCTAATTCCTTTTTGGAAACCATGTTGAAGAGGGTGCACTTTCATGAGTTGGGGGGTATTGGTTTCAAGGCGCACGAGAATTATTTTCTCAAATATCTTGTATAGGATAGGAAGCAATGTGATGGCGCGGTAACTGTCAAACTTATTTTTGGGTTTGTTTCCTCCTTTATATAGAGGAATTATCATGCCGACTTTTGCTTGTGCGGGTACGTGATTGAATTTTAGCATTTTCGACAAGAGCCTAACTATTGAGAGCTGGAGGAAATCACCACCATGTACAATGTGAATCGAAACCGGGAGCTTTGCCTTTTTTGGCGGATTTCAGTACGTTTTTAAGTTCTTCTAAAGAAATTTCATAGCATAGTTCGGTATCAAGGTCTGATGTTTCGAGAAGCTGCGATAGTTCTTCGACTTTGTTATTGACATATGTATGGTGGTTTTCGTCGAAGTCATCGCTGACTAATGGGGAATAGAGGTTTTCAAAGTAAGATGCCCATGCTTGTATCACGTCACTTGGTTCTCTTAGTGTGGAACTATTTACTTCAAATAGATAATTTGACGTGATACCTCTATTATCGGAGCGTCTTTTATTGAAGATTCTAAAAAAGGCGTTAATATCCGTTTCTGTTAATCTATCAAGACGATCATCAAGTTGTTGGATGTGTTTTTCGTTTGATTTCCGAAATTCACGACGAAATAAACATTTAGATTCCTTGTATGCTCGGTATGCAGGGTGTGACTGATCCCGAGGTCTGGCATAAGAAATCCACTCACGTCGTCTCAGGACCATTTCGTTGTGGAGCTCCTTCAGAACATCATTCCAAAATGGTCTGAGGTGACGATTGAATTGATATGTGAGCTGCGTCTGATACAATTGTGACTATTTCGTTGTAATACGCATCTATTTCGTTTATGTTATTAATTGTACGAAATTCTAAGTTGCTGTGTATATAGAGCTGATATGCATCTATGGAATGAGCGGAATGTATGGCACGTTTCCAGTCTATCTTTGGCATGGGTGTAGTTCTACTATTTGACGTTGCACTATCATATAGGATTTTCAAAAATATGGGGCGATGATTTGATACATTGGTGGCAGAGTCGTACAGGACTTCAATGTGCTCAACTCTATGAAGTTCCGCGGAGGGTATAAGGATATGATCAATGATCGTACCCGGGCCACCGTCCGCGGGGGCAAATGTGGTCTTGCCCGTTCAATCGCAGTAGTCTATTTTTCCCATGTTAAACGACATCCGCAAATACCAAATAACGCTAACCTATTGCACATGTTTTACATGACAACTGTTAAATATATTTGGGCTGAATTCATCTGATGTGGTATGATTCCTCGAAATAAACAACAAGAACGTCGTTACTTCGAAATGTAGTTTGGGCTAACATTTACACAAATCCTCCACCTATTTCTGTCGACACACACATCACTTCAAAAACCACTATGATATAAACACCCAAATTGGGTTAAATAAAACGAGAGGCCGATCACGATCGGCAGATGTTTAACCCATCCCTTGGCGGTAGTAAATTACTATGATCGGAATAATAAATTAGAGTTTTTATGTTGAATTATGGAGTATACTGTTATGTACTATTATAGACAAATGTACACAACACAAATTATTGGAATTTATGGGTCACTCCCATATATAAAAGAATCCACTGGCACAGGATATGTAATGCTGCACCAGCACAGCATTGGATTAAATATGAAAACGTAACCCGGACATGGCATACTTGGGTTAATAGAGTCCAATTTAAGTTTACAATGATAATGTATCAAATTATACCAACAACACATCCATCAAGATAAGCCCAACACTGCTGACCCATTAATATAAATTGTATAGCAGAGCTGTCAACTAATCACTGGCATTGTTTATGCTGAACATTGGCATTAAACCTATAACATTTATAATGATCTCAAACCATCTAGAGTGATATACTCAGCTGAGCAATGCTGCAAAGATTTTCTAGTCTACTGTTAAAGATACGGGCGGCCTTCCCTGTGGGTATATGTTTTTAAATAGTCACACCCACTAAAACCGCCATAATCAAAAAGAATATTATATAATAAACAGATGTTGTTCTTATACAAGTCATAAATATCGCGTACATTGCATGCTATTGTCACGCCTGTACCCTTGGTTATGTAAACAAACATAAAACACTTTACGTTACGATTGTTTATAGACAAACACATGCAACCGTATCATCCAATTCAGGAAATGATCAGACAGAAAACGTGTACATAATATAATTGTTCATGCAAAGAGATGATAATTTTCTCATATCATTATGCTATACTATTAGTATATTCTTGAGGAAATTATTATAATTTGATATTATTTCTAAATTATAACCTACAACGAAGGCCGCCCGTCCCTTTAATAGCATGTCATTTGTATTGTTGAAAAATTAATAAAAATTAGATACCATAGCTTTCTTTATGTGCACATTTGCATAAGAGACACCAGAAAATGATATAGCCATATTAATAGCTTGGTGAATTGGGTTTAATATCGCTCCAAACAAATTTACCAGTTCATAACACAAGATTTTGGACCGATTTAAATCAAATTTGGTGTGGTGTCTCGGGGTACCCTTGGCGGAGTTATAGTGGTATTGGTTTTTCAAATTTTGTTGACTTAAAAAAAAAACCAAACAAAATTTAAATTGAGCAAGGATGTCAATCTATATTAAATTTAAAAAAAATATTTGTTTTAATTTATTTAAACTTTTTCTTTTTGTTGTTATATTGCGCAAGGAATTCAATCTAATTTTCTTTTTTAAGAGTGAATATCTTTTTGAAAAATTACCATAACTCAGTTAAAAATAGTCGGATCAATCCCATATTCGAACTTGATCTGTCTTTTGGGCTGAGAAATTCATATGCACAATTTGGTTCCGATCAGATAGAAAATGTTTGAGTTATCGCAACAATGCGGACAGACAGACGGACGGATAGACGAACGATGACTGGTCAATCCGGAAGTCGACAATATGTTTACCATACTATAGTATGGGCAAACATACTATAGTATGGTCACCAACGAAGAGGCCGGATTAGCTTTAAGCTTAAATAGGCCGAAGATCTGGGGTAATTAATTCTGAGGTAAATACCACAATACGTCAAGGGGTGCCAACAATATCATTCAATCATTACAATGAATAATTATTACAATTTATTAGTAAGAACGCTCTGTGTATCTATTGGAAAAACAAGTATAAACGCTCCCAATCATGTGAGATACATTTTGGTCGCCCGATATAAGTCATTAACCCGAAAAACTACAAATCTGACCGTTAATAGACCATCGACAATTGACGATCATAACTTTCAATGGATAAGTTCATATGTTCAATCTTATAATTCTCGGGGACAGAAAACGAACACATATGGACACTTTATGTTATCAAATCGGATGGAACTGCTAAAGCAATATCAGTTCGTCGAAAATTTCATATAAGTTATGTAAGCAACGCTGTGCTGGCAGAAGTACTGAAGGCACGGGGTTTTCTCCAATGTAAATTATGCATTGGTACAGCAGTAAGACAATGTCAAGGTGCCTGCGCGTGCGTCCGCCGAGCCGTGCGTGCCTGCATCCGTCAACAATTTCCTTTGGCTCACCCTCCAGGCCGCATCTCTCATCCGATCATCACCGAACGTCATATTGGTCTTCTGGTGACCTCTAGATGGGAGCCTTCAATTTGTTCCTAAATTCGTTAAAAACATAGCCGCCGCCAGCCATTTTGGACTTCAAATTTGAATCCATCGGCACAGCTCCATCCCTCATTTATTGGAGAACTGTTTAAAAAATTTACAAGCATGCCCCACATATATATGCCTATCAGTGTCCCACATAGATATAGGCCTATCAGTATCCCACATACATATATAGGTCTATCAGTGTCCCACATAATTATATAGGTCTATCGGTGCCCCACATATATAGGCATATCAGTGTCCCACATATATAGGTCTATCGATGTCCCACATATATAGGCCTATCAGTGTCACACATATATATAGGCTATCAGTGTCCCACATATATAGGCCTATCAGTGTCCCACAGATACATAGGCCCATCAGTGTCCACACATATGTAGGCCTATCAGTGTCCCACAGATACATAGGCCCATCATTGTCCAGTATATATATATATATATATATATATATATATATATATATGTGTGTGCTATCAGTGTCCCACATATATGTAGACATATCGGTATCCCACATATATAGGCATATAAGTGTCCCACGTATATATAGGCCTATCAGTGTCCCACCTATATGGGCTTGTCTGTATCCCACATATATAGGCCAATCAGTGTCCCACATATACATACGCATATCAGTGTCCAACATATATTGGGATATACGTGTCCCTCATTCGTATGCCTATCAGTGTACACACACACATATATAGGCCTATCAGTGTCCCATATATAATATAGGCCTACCAGTGTCCCACATATATACATATATAGGTATATCAGTGTATACATGTATAGTGTGTAGGCATATCTACACTATACATGTATAAACTATAGTATTTGAAGTGCGAGTCATCTATTTCAAATTACTTGGTGCAATTAGAGTAAAGACATTTATTGTTTTAACTGGGACAACATTCTATTCGAAAATGGACTTACAAAATAGCTATACACCGGTACCTAGTTATTGCGAAAGACTCGATATATGGATGTATCTCACATCATATATAGCTGGATTCCAATTGGACCAAGTCTTCTCGGTCCAAAACAGCTTGGGGTATCGGATGGGTTGATGTTGTTTTGGTCCGAGTCCCGTCATGTTACTCTTCTATAACAGACTTTACGCCCAGAATCGTGGGCGGGAATTGTCTTGCTTGTATGTCTTAGAATTAGGTCAAATGAACACTTTACGTATATGAACATAGAGGGCAGCCTTTCCCAAACATGATGATATCAAACATGTGTATATCAGATGTCCGTTGAATGTCAAAGGGACGAGATAAGTAAACACAGCCTAGCTTTCCAGAGAATTTCGATATGTTGCGCTATCAGAAAATGTATATAAACAATACATTAAACGATCGTATCATCACTTTATCCTTTTTCTATCGCGGTAAATGATTTTCAGTTTGACGGCAAGCTAATCATGTCAGATGATTATTCTCATGCAGGAGATCACGTGAATGTCCAGGATCCGTAGCACGTCTTTCAATCTAAAACCCGTTATAGAAGAGTAACCGGACGGGACTCGCTCCAAAAACAGCATAAACCCAATCGGTATCCCAAGCTGTCTTATCGAGAAGAATTGGTCTAGATTTCAATGTGACGTCAAAGGGCAAACAAACGTCAAGGAGCGCCATTACAGGGAAACTAAATAAAATAAAAAAGATCAAATAATGCTGGGTAGTCAGCAAGTCGCGTAATTGCCAATTAATAAGAAGGACATAACGCGGTATATAGTCATCCACATAACACGCAAGGGTATTGTACAACCAGTTACATTGTCGCGAGCGCGATAGCGTTAAGCATTAATTGTATGGTTCTGGTAATCAATGAGTCAAGAATTGTCACAAACGCTCTCGTAGAATTTCTAATCTTTCATACTGATGCCACCTATTTAATTGGCCGTCACATCAATCAATGCGTCCTTTTAGAATGGGCCCTCATTACACGAAGTGTCATCATAAAGGGGACTTTCAGCGACCACCATATTTATGTTGCCCAACTATTCTAATTTCAGGATCCGGTTGTCGCGGGGTCAATATATAGGGGGCCAAAATATTTTATTTTTTTTACATTTCCCTCATGCTACCCAACCTTATTTTTATGTATTTTTCGGGTTAGTTCCGGTGATGTTCATTAGTCTAAGCTTCTTAATCTATTTAATTTCAATTTGTCTTTTTCTTCCTTTGATTTGGAAGAGAGTAATGTGAGTGGTATTGAATAAGTTGCCATGCAGATAATCGTTTGACGTTTGAGCTGTGACGTATTTCGTTAAATCGTGAAGGTCTTATTTTCGCTGATTCAGCTAAATGTGTAAGTTTCAACTCCGTTTATCAGAAACTTATGTAGAGAAAGACAGAATACGTACGTCATATCAGTGTATTATGGCATATAATGCGTACGCAGTCTTGACTTGACCTAATTATGGAACACGGGTCAGCAAACACCGTACGCGGTCTAAAGCAAATGGAGATGTCAGAATCGTCAGACTGATCCCAATCTTAACGTCAGTCCCTTCGTGCGAAGTGTGATCTCGTTGCGTTTGTTTATTTTATGACGTCGCACCGAAATCCGTCTATATATACAGTATTCCATAGATGGCATACATACACGTACCGACACTTGTGTGTTAATGTGTGAGGTCACTGAGTCGCCATCGTATTGGACTCATCTATAGCCCCCCGTTTCTCGGTTTATATGTGCTACAGGTCAAAGTTATGGAGGTGCATTCCATATATTGAACTTTTGAATATTCATGATTCCATATATGGAGCTTTTGAATACTCATGAATTCCATATATGGAATCATGATTATTCAAAATTTCCATATATGGAATGCACCTCAAGAACTTTGACTTGTAGCACTTAAACCGCGGAACGGGGTCTGGGTGAATCCAATAGGGCCGCCTCAGTGATATAGCTTATGGGTTTGTTGATACGGCACGAGTGTTAGCGCGGACGGATAGACCGTTGTTTGTTGATACGGCACGAGTGTTAGCGCGGAAGGATATACCGTTGTTTGTTGATACGACACGAGTGTTAGCGCGGAAGGATAGACCGTTGTTTGTTGATACGGCACGAGTGTTAGCGCGGAAGAATAGACCGTTGTTTGTTGATACAACATGAGTGTTAGCGCGGAAGGATAGACCGTTGTTTGTTGATACGACACGAGTGTTAGCGCGGAAGGATAGACCGTTGTTTGTTGATACGGCACGAGTGTTAGCGCGGAAGGTTATACCGTTGTTTGTTGATACGACACGAGTGTTAGCGCGGAAGGATAGACCGTTGTTTGTTAATACGACACGAGTGTTAGCGCGGAAGGATAGACCGTTGTTTGTTGATACGGCACGGGTGTTAGCGCGGAAGGATAGACCCTTGTTTGTTGATACGGCACGAGTGTTAGCGCGGAAGGATAGACCGTAGCCTCGAGTTCTATCCTTCCGCGATGGCACATGCAGGTGCCGCATTGGCAACCACATTAACAGACGTATCGTTCTGTGTTTATTACACGTCACCCGTCATATAATCCGTGCATTAAAAAAATACAGGCTTACAATGTTTATTTAGGCACACCCGGGTCTTGTTTCATGTGCGATGAGCTTTTATTTCATAGTTCCGGTTTCATGGTTGAGGCGAAAGTCATGTACGCCATTTGACTTCAATGATATGCGTATGGAACGTACGTTCCATGCGGATTTATAAATATGGAACAGCAAGAACACTGTACTGTATGGAACAGGCATGTAATAAATAATCAGGGAGCCATTCCAATTATAGGTCATTAAAATGAGTTCGCTAACCATTATGGGTAGAACTATAAGTGTCATTACACCATTAGAAAGATGATGACCTATACTTTCTGTCATGGTTAATGGACGAGCTATTTGATATTGTTAAAATAGATGGTCGCGCGCGGCCGCAGGCCGATACAAATTAGTTGACAAATGTCCAGTTGCAAGTCCATTAACGGACTTAAAATGCAGTTTTATAATACCAGGAGAAATTACATTTATACAGATGAAAAATTCCGATAAATCCTGATAAATCTCGACAAATGAGACCTGGCAACAAAACCACGCCCCTCGACACGGCTCGTGTGAATGGAAATTATATGTGCACTTTGCTCTGATCACAAACAGCACAATACCAGGCGATACAACTTTGTTAAAAAATAAACATCGATGTACGCAAACAACATAAAATATTTGTTTTGAGCCTAACATAGCTTAGTATATATACGTAATATATATACTATCGACGCAATTGAATCTGTATTTTGGTCACGTATGCATATACACGTGGATGGAATACAGGCTCTGACACGATCGTTAATCTCATATTCTGGAAACACCTCAATGGCCACAGAAACCATCGCTAAATTGACCGAATTTATTCTTAACCACAACTACTTTCAGTTTAATGGAGATATTTTTCTACAGAAATTGGGAACCGCGATGGACACTCCCATGGCCCCTCAGTTCGCCAACATATATATGGCTGACTTTGAGAAAACATTCTTGGACAATATTGAGCTAAAACCTAAAGTTTATTTTCGGTATATATATGACATTTTCATCATTTGGGAGCACGGTTTGTCAGAACTTGAAGAATTTTATGACAAGATTAACAATGTTCACCCTAACCTAAAGTTTACCATGGAAAACTCTACAGAGACTATCAGCTTCTTGGATGTCAGAGTTTTCAAAACTGATGGGAAATTAGAAACTGCTGTTTAGAGGAAACCAACTGACAAATATAATTACCTACATTCTACAAGTTTTCATCCTGATCATAGTAAGAGATCTGTTATGTATAGTCAGGCTTTACGTTACCATCGAATCAACTCGGACCCGAACATTCGCACACAACAAATCTCCAAATTAAAATCGGAACTCGGGTATTAAAATCGAAATGTGGAGAAGCAGACAACTAAGGCGCTTTCGAAGGATCGTACGGATTTGTTAGCTTATAAATGTTCTGACGTTAAAGAACGCGTTCCGCTTGTTGTGACACATCACCCCGCAACTAAACTAATGAGACTCATTCTGGTTCAGTCCCAGCATATTTTGGACGGAGATGATCTACTTCAGAACATATTCAAGGAGAGGCCGTTACTGGCGACTAGGCAACCACCTAACCTACGACAGATGCTTGTTTCTAGCCAATGTCGGTCATCTAATCTTTCTATCGGAACCAAACCGTGTAACACTCCAAGATGTGGCACATGCCAACTAGTATCCTCGGATACTATTAGTTATAATGATTAGTCCGATCATTCCGAAGGGTCTATTCACATGTCGAAGCACAGGTGTGGTATACATCTTAACTTGCGCACGATGCCCGGATGTTAACTACATAGGAGAGAATGTACAGCCGTTATGTAGACGTATCACTGGCCACCGACAGAATATCAACAGCCACGACGATTTGCCTGTTGCGAACCATTTATGCCTTCCGCGCCATTCTGTTAAGGATATTCGTGTCCAAGTGATATAGGGAGGACTATCGGACCTTCACAGTCGCAGGATTACAGAGCAAAAATACATTTCAATGTTTGACAGTTTCAATTCCGGTATCAATAGAGATGCTGGATTCATGTCCGCGTGGTTGTAGTCTTATTGTGATATCTTATTGCAACTAACATGCACCTATATACCTTTCAATTGTACCTATACACTAGGTCCTAATTTATATCTACTAGAATTTGGTAACCATCAACTTGTTTACCTATGATACAACGTCATCACGTCATCATCAACGCTTCATGTAGTTTTAACGTTTCTTGTCTCATTTCTCATTTGTCTGTCACTTGATAAAGTCTATGTTAGACGAAAGCTCGTGAGAAAAAAATTATACAATAGGTCTTAAAGGTGTATATTGTTGTGTCCAGAAGAACAGTAACTCTATTACTGCTGACCTTATGTTTCAAAGTGATATATCCCACTTCGTATGCAAATAAGCAGCACGCCTCTATCGACAAGTGATTGAATGGTTTATAAGCACTGTGGATATGTTTGTGGTTGCATGGGTCTAGCCGAGAACTATTTCCCGGTTATATAGAGGCATCCCTTCTAGATTACGAATGTCGGCTTGTGGTATAAAGCATGGTATAAAGTGCCCATTCGGAGAAATAGAAGGTCGAAGTAGAACAAAGGAGCTGGGTTTTAAAATTAGATGAGTTGAAAGCTAACACGAAGGTCAAGTCCAGAAAAAGTATATTTCAACAAACAGTGTCGATGAGACGGACGGCTGGTGATATTTATATAATACATTATGTGTTGGGTCTAAGGAAGGAGTGTTTTTCGATACCTACGTTGTCGATACATACGTTACCATGCAAAAATTCCATTCTTTTAATTTACCAAACGGTCACTAATTTTCATTCATATTTACCAGTGTTTCACATTTCTGATGTTAGCCAGGTTTGCAAACAGAAAAAACAGTAAAACAGCTTATCTCCAAATATTAACGTAATCGATAAAAATTTATCGGTACTGACTACGTTTAGGAGGGTGTGTATGTGTATAGGAATGATAGAGGGGATGAACACATTATAAGCCCTTGTGGTGTGTCCAATGAATGTATCTCTTATCCTTGAAGATTATATCACATGTGAATTAATTCCCGCCCATAGGTTACATAGTAGTTTCCTATTTTTCTTTGGTTTCTCTCCTGCTCAGCAATTCGGTTATTCTGCACGGTGACTATACAATATGCAATGAATCTATATGCATTCATAATATCACCGTCAATTACTGCAGTTATAAATCACACAAATAACAGAGTCACTTAGGGTGGATACACACATTCATGTAATGTATGTATGTAAAATACATGTATTTTACATGGCCACACCAATAATTGACAACATTAGTCACCTGCGCTCAAGAGGTTCATTGTTAACAGGCCAGAGAAGTGAGTAGTGATAAGCGAAGTAAAACTGTCTGCTGTCGGGATATTTAAGGCCAATCCAAAACATGTCTTCTCTTACGGATGCGGAAATTAGCCAAGTCTATGTGATATCTGGCATTTTATTAATGCACAAACAACAGAAGCGACACGTCTGGAATATACAGGCTTGATATTGAACAATTTCGACCACGATGCTTGTTTGGCGTGGTGTCGCGAAAGCTTCAAATCGCTAAGGGACTTAATTGAATGCATCGGTCGGAATAAACTGGGAAAAAAGGTACAATATAATATGTTTTAGTTGAATAGCTCAGAGTTAGCCACACCGCCTGGTAGCTTTCGGGATCACATATAGCCCCAAGTTGGTGGAAATCCTGATCCACCACTGCTATGAATATCAAGAGATGATTGGTAATTATTAAATAGAACGTCCACCATATGGGTTATCCCACGAACAAATATTTTAAGTGGCCTGGCGAATCGGACTAAGATAGCGGTTTATCTATATTCCGACTTAATTGGAACTAGAACCAAGTGCGGTTAACACGTCGGCAATGATTGGGTTGTCAGTGGACACATATTGCATTGTCTGTATGATCCATGTAAAACGCCAAATACACGATAATTACATAGATTACATGCATGTGTGTATCCACCCTTATAGGCATTCATAATATCACCGTCATTTTACTGCAGTCAGAAATCCCACAAATAACAGAATATTTAACTGTGACAGGCTAGAGAGTATATTGGAAAATTAAAATTAATTATTGCATCCTACAGTCGGTCACTTCGACCCACTGCAAGTGCAGGGACATATCATGTAATAACTATACTGGTCCAATTTAAAAACAGATTACTCTCGGTGCGCGATACAGAATACATCAATTTTGGAATTTAACCCAAGTGCTGGATTATCACAACACTATCAGAAACGGGTAATACCACCAGTTCCCACGTGAATAGAATTTTTTTTTTAAATGCATCTGTACCAAGACTAACTACACGATAAGTAAAACCTATGTAGTTCCATCAGCAGCGATGATATCGAAATTTGCTGGTAAACAGCAAGAATCACTCAGACAGATATTCTAAGGCGATGTGTTAGTTGCACCGTTACATGTGGAACTACCGAAATTTTACTTCTCATATTGTTAACTTTGGTAAATATGCATTTTATATGCATATTGCCGTTCATATTCTGGGACCATATTTTGGCTTTTCTATGAGAAAATGCATGTAAAACTACCGTGCAAACTTGCCGGACTATGATCTAAATTTATTATATTTTTTCTAGCATCCAGACAATTCGGCGCAGGTTATGTATACACCCAAGGACATATAGCAGACCGTCATCCCCAAATATATAATTACAACTACTTTCGTTTTCGTCGAAATGCGGGCATTTGATTGGTCGAGAGGCTACCGCGTGACCTGCGTCTATCAGTGCATAGACTTTGCAGTAGACTAGTCACATCGCGTAGTGACACTTTAAGAAAATTGGGCGAGTCTATAACCGTCGCCCCACACGACGTCCCCGGATGACGCGAAAGCGCGGAACGAGAATTCCATTAGAATTTCAGTGAAAAAACAACTCGAAAACTCAATGCTAGAAACATTTGAACAAGTTGTTGATGTCTATATTGCATGTTTCTGCTTCTTATGGACACTATACTATACTTATGTCTGTTCATTTCAGCCGTATTCAGGTTTTGGTAACGCTCGACTGAACACTCAAAATTCGTGCCGCGTTTTTCATTTGTCCAATTTTCGAAAGAGCGTCTATGACAACGTGTATAGTTACTGTGAACATAAATTATCATGAATCAGGCTGATCAACATGGCAAATTTTATTGGATATAAATAAAATGTATTACCCGATTACAACCCTATTAACATTTTTCAGCTTCATAACAATGCTAACGACATGACATTTGTCACGAGTACATTAGATATGATCAGGGCATTTGTTTACAAATTACATCGGGCTGGAGTCTGGACTGGTCTGGAGTTAATAATTTTACCGGAGATCGCGGATTCGACTCTGTGTGTGTTGATAATTATTGGGTTGTTATCGAGTCATTTTAAACGTAAATCGTAGCCAAACAAGTCATTCTTTTTATCATGGATAGTTCATTGCTGAAAATTGAAATTGCAGTGTAGATATTTATTTTCTGAAAGTTTTCTTGGCGAAGTTGCTCGTTGACAATTTCGGCCAATTTATTTCGGCCCATCAACCAAATTCCGAGATCGTCCAACGGAAAATCATGTTTTGGCAATTAATTTTCTGAGATGGATTAATAGTAGATAGTTGAAAATAAAGTATTATAGTTGTAATTATAAGCCATCAACGTCGTTTTTCGGTTGATCTATGAGCGTATAGACCGATCAGTAGACGAATAACATACTTAGTATAATCCGCTTCGCGGAATTATACAGTATGTTATTCGTCTACTGATCGGTCTATACGCTCATAGATCAACCGAAAAACGACGTTGATGGCATATATAAACCAATCGATCAATAAATACTATTCAAATTTCGATCGTAACTGAGATGCAGGCCATTCGAATTTATATCGCATATGCATTGCCATGCATACACTACTCGTTTCATTTAACTCAGATGCCCGCATCTGCATTCCAAATTACTGTTCAGAGTCTACATGCAATGAAGAAGATGATGTAAATCCATATAGGAAGTCTTTTATGAAAATGGATTGCAGTTATTTCCTGGATTTATGCAAAACGTGCAACCTCATTAAGGTTGCTAATGGTAATCTATATAACGTGTAAGATATGGATCAGCTAAGAAAGTACAGGACATTTGCAGTTGATTAGCTACGAAAATATAGGTGCGTTTGCATGTAGGCTCAACGCATTTTACCTTTACTATATAATTTAGAACAGGCGATGAATCAGCAAACTTCAATAATTGCTGTGTCTTATTAAATACATGCCATCTTGGTCGAGGCACCGAGGCGAGCGATGTCACACAGACAATCGTAACCATGACAACCTCCAATCTCTCTTAAAGTGATATAATCCTCAGGATTGATTGACGGAACTGGGAGGATTGGTGCTGGGCGCGGACTACACCGGAGCACACCGGAGCGCTAGAAGCTTAGTTATCACTCCCGGAGTTCGTGCTGGGCGCGGACCACACCGTAGCACTAGAAGCTTAGTTATCACTCTCCGAGAAGCAATTATTGCCGATAGGAATGTGTCCGTCAAGAGAAAACCTATGTTTATTCCCAGTCAATTTGATGTCGATAGAACAGACAACGGTTGTTGATATGTGATTTATGTTCTATTATCCGAAACGAGCTGATAGTTTTATAGTGTAGTTTGTTGCTCATATCTACAAGTGCTTATAAGGATTTACAGTGCTATTCTTCTGAAGGTGAGGCAATATTTTCTTTAAACAAAATCATTTCATTGATTTCCACCACTCCGCAGTGTTGTCATTTATATACAGTGTCTTTGTACCGAATGCTGGGAATGAAAAGTTGACCAGTTAAACGGTCATGGCTCATTCGAACCTCCAATGTTTTTTCCTACATAATTTGGAACGACGGATACGATAGGTCGATAAATAATAGGTCGGCTTCATATGCTCTGAAAAACACTTGCCAAAGTCACAGCCATTTTTCAGCCTTTTTCAACTTTTCGCCAGAAGTCAGACAAACGCTCTTTATTGTTACCGAACGCTCTTTTCTGTTCCATGTCGCGCAAATGGCGGTTTTTTGTTTGGGACCCAAACACCGTATTCACATTGTATTTTTCATTACTTCAATTCGCCTTTTTGGGTTACATAATGCTCGTAAAAAGGTAGTTCAGATATTTATCGACCTACATGTATTTCGATACTGAGAAAAATTCAAAAGCGAATAATATTATGTTTATTTGGAGCACAAACCGCCATGTGGCTTTAAAGGGAGCCTGTACCTAAATCATGCTACTATACTACTATACTACTATACTACTATACCCAACATAAACTATCCAATAAAAGAATTAACCCTTTACCCAACAAACCGGCCAAAACCGGCCAAATAAAGCTTCAACAGCCTAAAATATCTTCGGTCTGTCTCAATAGAACCATACAAATATGGATATCATTGGAACCGGCTCCTTGACCACATTGTGATAGTTACAGTTATGCCCTGTGCCAATGCATTCTCTTATATATGCGAGTCGACCATAGGTCGCCTCGCATATATAAGAGAATGCATTGGCCTTTTGTTTTACCATTTTTTCTTACATTCTTTAACAATTTTATAATTTTTAATGTGTTAAGCCAATGCATTCTCTTATATATGCGAGGCGACCTATGGTCGACTCGCATATATAAGAGAATGCATTGGCACAGGGTCCTTCTATTGGGTAAAGGGTTAATATGAGTCAAGAATGAGAGTTAAAGACAGTCACGTACACAAAGAACAATGTACGCATAACATCCTGATAATTATAACGAAAATGAGCAAAAGGCTTTTATCCGGTATAAAGTATATGTGTCACAAAGATGATTATGTTGAGCAGGACATTCTCAAATGTGATGGCAAGTCCTGGCTAGATGACCAAATGGTCGTCGATCCAGTCGCTGTTTTAACCATTTCTTTTACTAAAGCATCATTGATGAGTAGTTCCCTTAGGAAATGTTCAGATAGTAATAATGTTTCTTCAAAAGACAGGATGCCAGTTCGGCCGGGCTTTATCCTTTTTTTTGCTATAAATAACCGACACCTGAAACAATTGGGAAATTAGAATGGAGTGTATTAAATGTACTACAGTAATACTAGTGTAAGTATTTTTTATTCTATGTGTGTTTTATTTGGGGGGGGGGGGTGTAAATTTTTATGCATTTCTGTATTTATATACGCCCATGCAGAATAGAAAACATTCCGAATCGATTTATTGAGGGTTTAACGTCGTTTTAGCCACTAGGCCATATCGCGACCAAAAACAGGTATCAAAAATCTCGTAGCGAAGATAAAGCAGACAGTGGATTAGATTAAAACAATGAGCTATTTGCGAATAAAAGCACACAAGACGAATGTTTCCACTTGGAATCAGGAATGTAAATTCAAGAACTGACTATAGTGTGCAAGCATACTATCTTACGATCACGTCATATATTTTTGGTTTGATTTGCGATATAAAAAGCCAAAAACAATAACAACTAGCCCAGCAGCCGCCGCGGACTACCCATTCGAATTCAGGGCAAAAGACTGGCACATAGCTGAAAAAAACAACAGAAAACAGTACTTCAAACATCAGACGAACAATACAAAAGATAACAAAAGTTAAATCTGAAACATTGTGGAGAGGCGTGACTAGCCGCTAGATTGAGCCGGGTTAACTCAACCACCCGTCTTGAAGAGATGTAGGACCAAATGGATCATGAGCTAGGTCGTACAGCAGGTCGACGCCTCAGTGGTACCACCACGACTCCTACACCACACCTCACGGTGTGCACCCCACAGCAAATAGGGTGCCACATTATGGGATTCTTTCCCATCACAGGGACTTTCGGAATAGCGAACATTTGGAATAGCCAACCTTCGGAATAGAGAATTTTCGGAATAAAGATCCTCCGGAATAAGGAACCTTCTGAATAGAGACCCCCTACCCTCGACAAAGGACCGTTTGTTGAACTTATTATCTGAACTCTTCTCTCCAATGAAATTGAATCCTTCTGAACTTATTATTTTTTTGTCTGCCTCTAGTCTGCTTTTATTTCTAAACTCCCCTCAAAATGAATAATAGCTCTACCCGAGACCCATTTTGGGTTAAATTTAAGTTTCCATCTGCAATCGGTTCTCCAGTAACACGTAACATGACGAAGTGCACGCCGACCAAACACATGTATTCTTTGTATTAAACATAATATTGAATCACGGAGCCCTCTCCACTTCTTGATGAATGCAATTTTTGTCCGTTATATAAGCCTGAACATTTATGATCAAATTTACCAAGACGCGGAACATATAACGTTCAGACATTAGAATGATTTGATCATTTATTTATACAGTTCAATAATAGGTTTATGCATGGTCGTTGGCATGCCGTCTCCTAGTTTAGTTCGTCTTCATGTCGTCTGCGTGAATCGTTCACCTCTTGTGTCGTCAATGGTTGAGATCGTCTTCCTGTCGTCTGCTTGAATCGTTGGCCTCTTGTGGCGTCGTGGATTGGGTCGTTGATCTCTAGTTGAGTATGTCGGCCTGTCGTCTGTTGTCGTTGGATGTGCCTTGTCATTGATACATCGGGGATACGTGTTCAGAAATACAAGCAGTTTAGCTTACCTGGTATGCTCGACCTTACAAATTCTATCTGTATATTGTTCAGGGCGATATATATATGACATATTTTGTATTTTATATATAGTTCAGCGATTTCACTGCCACCGTCGTTCTAATCAAGTACACACTCACAATCACATTACAACTATAGTGGTTTCTAGAATTGTCTATCCAAATTTCCGCCAAATTCGAATAATACATGTATAGCCTAACATTTCTCAAGTTTTATAGACTAGTTTGTTACCTAAGTACTGCTAATGATTTACAGCGATATTATTATGAAGGTCATCTTTTTAATCTTTTATAAAATTATATCATAATTTTATTTTCATGCAACATGCGCAGAAAGCTTATATTTTTATCACAATTTCGGGTGATATTTAGAAGATATTACCTGCATGGTTGGTTGATATAAGGCCCGATATAAGCCCGATGTAACCTCATATCAGCCCGATACTCGGATGATAGTACTCGGCTAAAGGGTAAATTAAAGCGATATTCACATAGTTCGATAACAGGCCGTTCAAGTTCAGTCCCCGGCTACGCTGGTCTGAATACTGCCACTGAATATGAGAAATAATAGTAAAATATAGACAGACTTTGTTCTTATACCAATCAGAAATATGGCATAAACAGTATGTTAAGCGTCATTAATCCACGCGCCGTATTTTATTGGGCGTTTATGGTTCCTGATACGGAAGAGAAGGATGCTTTGCACGACTCGGTGGTTTGTTATTGATAGATAACTTTCTCGTTCAAATGAGGTCTTGAAAATACGATAAAATGCGAACTTACTGGATGTTGCTATCGATGACCACCATTATTGCAGATAGAAATCGTGCAGTTTTCGTTCGATAGTTTGTATGAAGTGCTTGGGACTTGTGACGTACTGATTAGTCCACACGTTACTCATTCCGAATCCACAAAGCTAGTAATGCAAACATTTAATCCATGGGTTATTAAAAACAGTGGCATATGAAGAAACCTATATATATTTTAATATTCCTTCTGTTGATCGCGATTTGATCAAATATGAATATTTCTGCAACGAACACCGCCCGTGCCTTTAAAACTAACCTTTTTTATTGAAGAGATTTTTGGGTTACAATCTAGCCAATTTCCAAATGAATATTTATAGTTCGGTGTCTCAGAATAATGTAAAATGAATTGTAACCGACAAAAGTCGTATGTACAAAAATAAGTGATTTCCTCACCTCCGTACGTGATGGCAGTGCGCAGACATGGGTAGCAGTGCACTTAACTCATCCTTGCAGTTTGGGAGTAATCATCAGTTTCCGGACAATTTTGGATATTTATTCAGGACATGGCAAAGGTGTGATGCTGATGAGCTTGAGCTATGGAAACTCAGTGTATATTGAAAACAGAACAGCCCGAAATCGTCTCCCACTTAAATAACCAAATTTCATCGCTTGAAGTTATTGCAGCGTTGAAAAATGTCAAAAATCGAAAGTCACCGGTAAAAGATCAACTGCGGAATGAACTTTTGAAAATTGCAGGTTCAGATTTAATGGAGGATTTGACAAGAACAATCAATCAAGTAATGAGAACTGCTTACTACCCTACAAAATGGAGCGAATCGGTCTTGAAACATATTAACAAAAAAGGGGATAAATGCGACCCAAATATAGCGCTTTTATACTTAAAAATCTAGCAAATAAGTACACACAAAAAAGGAAAACACGTGTATATGCCGCATATCTGTGAACTTTCGTAAAGCATTTGATTCAGTCGATTGAGAAACTACAACATATTGGCGCTAAAGGAAATATTCTTGATATATATGTTTTCAAATATATGTGTACCAGGTAATTCAAGTACGTATTCAACACACAAAAAAACAGAGAGGGTCTTAGTCCCATGCAAATTAAATAAAACATTACATCGATAATTGTTAATTTAAGTATGACAAATATTGCCTTCTATAAATTGGTTGTATATCTTGTATATATGTAAATAAGGTTAGCTATGTTTCAGCTTAAATGCTGGCTTTGCAAATAAACAATACAATGCATGCTTTGAGTGAGACAAGGTTAATTATTATTTCGCTGACTCTTTTCAAAAATATTTAGTGATGGTGTTGACATCAATTCGACACAACCCAATTAGGCAAAGACACATACATGATCGTCTATTCGCCGATCAAAAATCCATTGTCATTCGTAAACGATCAACGAATAAAGTGCTGGTGTCCGCGTTAATGATATAGTTATAGATAATGTTCTGGAGTAAATACACTTTTGAGCAACCGGTAAATCCGAAAAAGGTCAAGTAGTAACGGTAATAAAGCTATATGTGTGCTGTTATCAGCGCTACGCAAGCATGAACTTGTTTCTATTCCAATATGGTGTAAGTTGGTCGGCAAACTAATAATGCCTTCTATATTACATGTATGTGATATCGAATTTTAGGCATCTTATGCCAAGTTATATGACAGATCCGAGTGAAATGAATAATTTGAAATTTTGCAAATCGTTACCAGGTATCAATCTAAAATCATTCATCATACGGTACACACTGAACTTGGAAGATTTCGGGTGCCGGATGGAAAATTAAGAACTTATCGATTATTCAAAGAACAGTATGCACTGGAAACATATCTATAGTGAACATGAACAAGTTTAAAACTAGGAAAGCGTTTAGTACACTCAGAGTGAGTAATCATTGTCTTGAAGTTAAAAAAGGCAGACATATCGACAAACCTAAGTAGCATCCGAGAAAAGACTACGTAGGTATATTGTGATAATAATCACATTGAGACAGCAAAATACTTGTTATACAATGTATGAAGTACAGTGGAACGCCAGAAAAATTGTTATTGACATTTTAGTACAAATACTCGAATTTCAATATATGGATGAGGACAATAAATCAAAGATGTTTGCACTTCACAGTCTGTAACATGGTCCGGACACCATTTGAAGAGATAGTAGAAAACAGTTACTTGTATTATTTGTTATATGTCTATCAATTTCATTAAATATTGTTATATGTGTGACCCGCCATATCAAATCCAGTCGTAAGTCGGGATTTTTTTTACCCTGTGCCAATGCATTCTCTTATATATGCGAGTCGACCATAGGACGCCTCGCATATATAAGAGAATGCATTGGCCTAACAATTTTTTATCATTTGTAATAATTTTTTCTTGTATTCTTTAACAATTTTATAATTTCACCCATACAGAGCCGCAGACAAACATGAGCAGACGACACTCTTCTATATGCTTCTATATATGTGTGGGGCTCCCTGCAGGGTAATGGATGTTTTTTATTTTATGTCCTAAAAATTGTAAGAAACATTTATTTTAAAAAAATGATAAAAAATTGTTAGGCCAATGCATTCTCTTAAATCATTATGAGTAATCAATGTATTGATCCCGCCCTCTTGGCCTTGTTGCGTACGTTCGTGTCAATAATACCGACCCGGTTAACAATGCACTTTTGCTAACTGGCAATAAGGTTGAGCTATATAATTATGTGCTAACAAATGACACACGCCAAGTGAATTCCCCACGTTTATCGTTATATGGGAAAGTTTCATATGGACACTTATTGAAAATAGTGCTGAAATTAGCAACCGCGTACAATATTTACCTATGTCGAATAAGCCAATATTAGCACGCGTACTGTACAGCGCCCGGCCTATTGTTTATGCTTTATCTGTAACACTCACAAATTTACTTTAAGTTATGAGGATTTTTAGAGTTAATATTGGCATTATTGTTTTGCTATAATGCCGTCGATGATGTCGCAGGTACCCACCACACCACACCGACCATTCCAAAACGCTCATTCCTGTTGGCAACCGTGCTTCTTCAATGATGGTCGTTTATTTTTCGATATACCCAGTTCCGAAATCGAGTCAATTGATGGAAATTAGCGAAAGGGTGAATATTCATTTCAACACCACAGGGCGGTTGTTGGCACATTTAGCTATACAAATCCGAGTGACGAGGAAATACACATTCATGTTGCTAACTTCTGATGCAATATTGAAATTGAAATTGAAATTGAAATTTGAACTAGGAATCACCATATATGGAAGTTGTAAACCACACTCGCTCATCCTCCAAACGGCCAATAAAATCCCTGATTTTTTCGGCAAATATTATATCGTGGTTGGTATTGTTGTGAGTATTTATTACTAATAAACAATTTGGATTACTAAATCAGCTTTTGGTGAAATTCCGTTGTTGTTGACTCTAAGGTTCCTCGGCCCAATTCAAATATTTTTTTTTACCCCTGCGAGGCCGAAGAAATAGTAATTTAGGGGCGTTATATTGGATTATGTATCTTTAACAAAAGGGCGAATACTGAATGTCAGTTAACAGAGGGTGTCGGTGAATACTGAACTTGACTTGAAACATATTTTATATACAAAAGGGATTGGGGCACAAGTTTTTGCAACTTATGAAGCCCCTCTCCTAATACAATATTGTAACACACATGTGATCAAGATGACGGTACAAACTTATTTACATGGTGAGAAGTTATGGGAGATATAGTGTGTAGCGCCTTCCAGAGATGATCCAACATGAGATTGCTTCTTATCTGTGAGAAAATTTGTATTTGAAGAATGTCACTATTTTATTAATGTTGGAATGATTGACAAGTGCCAATATATTATCTATTCTAAGCACTTTTGTGTTGGTTGTAAAATATAATGGTACACTTGATTCGTTCTCTATTTTGTTATTGTTGTGCTCTGGAAGGCAATACAGATGATAAATCAGAATGAGATGTTTGAATGGGAGGTTTGTCCACTTGTGAGGTAAAAGTTGAAACTCCGTGAATACTGAATGCCAGCTAACATAGTGGGGAGTGCATATACATACCGAAAGCCAGTTAGCACAGTGGGTGAACAATGGCAGTCAGTCAACAGATGTGGTGAATAGTGGACACCAGTTAACAGAGGGGCGAATACTGAACTGTCAATTAACGCACTGGGGTGAATGCTGAATGCTAGAGGGGGTGGTTAATACGGAGTGGGAATTAACACAGGGTGTGAATACAGAATGCCAGTTGACAGAGGGTGTGAATACAGAATGCCAGTTAACAGTGAAAACTGGATGCATGTTAACATAGGGGTGAATACTGAATGCCAGTTAACAGATGTGGTGAATACTGAATACCGGGGAACACTAGTGCCAGTTACCAGATTGGATGCATACTGAATGCTAGTTAACAGAGGTGGTAAGTACTGAATACCAGTGAACAAAGAAGGTGAATACTGAATGCCAATTAATAGAGGGGTGAATACTCAGTACTATTTAACACAGGGGTGAATACTGAATGTCAGTTAACAAAGGGGTGAATACTGAATGTCAGTTAACCGAGGGCGTGGACACTGAATGCCAGTTAACAGAGGGCTGAATACTGAATATATGTTAACAGAGGGGTGAATACTGAAACCCAGTTAACAGAGGTGGTGAATACTGCATACCAGTTAGCAGGGGAAGACTACTGAATACAAGTTTACAGAAGCGGTGAATACTGAAAGCCAGTTAACGTATGGTGTGAATACTGAATTTCATTTACCACATGGGGTGAATAATGAATGTCAGTTAACATATGGGGTGAATACTGAATGTCAACAGAGGGGGTTACTACTGCATACCAGTTAACATAGGGGATGAATACTGAATTCCAGTTAACAGAAGGGGTAATACTGAATTCCAGTTAAGATAGGGGTAAATACTGAACACCATTTAACATATGGCAGAGGGGTGAGTAGTGGATGCTAGTTGCCATACATGTGGGTTAATCCTGAATGGCAGTTAACACACGGGGGTGAATGTTGAATGCCAGTTAAATAGAGGGGTGAATACTTAATGACAGTTAGCAGAGCGGGAGAGCGGTGAATACCGAACGACAGTTAACAGAGGGGGTGAATAAAGACTTCCAGTTAACATAGGGTGTTAATACAGACAGTCAGTTAACAGAGGGGTGAATACTGAATGCCAGTTTACAGCTGGTGTAAATACTGAATGTCAATTAGCAGAAGGGTGAATACCGAATGTCATTTAACAGAGGGGATGAATACTGAATACCAGTTAACAGACGGGTGAATACTGAATAACCGTTAACAGACGGGGTTAATACTAAAAACCAGTTAACATATGGGGTGAATACTGAAAACCAGTTAACAGACCCGGTGAATACCGAATGCCAGTTAACAGACGGGTGAATACTGAATGTAAGTTAACACAGGGGTGAATACTGAAAGCCAGTTAACAGATGATGAATACTGAATGTCAGTTAACAGATGGTGTGAATACTGAACGCCAGTTGACAAAGGGGTGAATACCGAAAATCAGTTAACACAGGGGATGAATACAGAATGTCAGTTTACAGAAGGGTGAATACTGAATGTCAGTTAACAGAAGGGGTGAATACTGAAAATCAGTTAACAAAGGGGATGACTATTGAATGTCAGCCACCATATGGGTGGATACTTAATACCAGTTAACATAGGGGGTGACAATTGAATACCATTAACAAAATGTGTGAATACTGAATACCAGTTAATAGGGGGATGAATAATGAATGTCAGTTAATATAGGGAATGAATACCCAATACCAGTTACAGATGGCAGAGGGGTGGATAGTAGTTGCCATATGGGTGAAGGCTGAATGTCAGTTAACATAGAGGGGGAGTGGTGAATACTGAACGGTAGTTAACATGGGGGTGAATACTTAATAGTAGTTATCAAAGGTGTGAATACAGAATGCCAGTTAACAGAGGGGGTGATTGTTGAATGTAAGTTAACACAGGGGGTGGATACTGAATACCAGTTAACAAAGGGGTGAATACTGAAAGCCATTTAACATTTGATGTGAATAATGAACGTCAGTTAACATATTATGCTGTATACTAAATACCAGTTAACATAAGGTGTGAATGCTGAAAACCAGTTAGCAAAAGGGTAAATACAGGGGGGTGGGATGAATATTGAATACCAGTTAACAGAAGGGGTGAACAATGAAAACCAGTTAACAGAGGGGTGAATACTAAATGCCAGAGGGTGAATATCGAATGCTGCCAATATAGGGGTTAATACATAATGCCATCTAACGTGTGGGGTGAATAGTGAATATCAGTTAACACATGGGATGAATACTAAATGCCAGTTAACAAATGGGGTGAATAATGAATGTCAGTTAACAAATGGGTGAATATGGATGCCAGTTAACATAGGGTGAATACATAATACCAGTTAACAGAAGGGGTTAATACTGAGCGCCAGTTAACAGAGGGGGTGAATAATGAATGTCAGTTAACAGAGGGGATGAATATTCAATACCAGTTAACATATGGCAGATTGGTGAACAGTGGATGATAGTTGTCAAACGGGTGAATACTGAATGGCAGTTAACAGTGGGGTGAATACTGAATGCCAGTTAACAAAAGGGTGAATACTGAATACATGATAGCAGAGGGGTGAATACTGAATGTCGGTTAACATAGGGGTGAATACTGACCGCCAATCAGCATCCCTGTGGAAATCACGAAAGACAGTTAAGATATGGGTGAATTCTGAATACAAGTTTACAGAAGTGTGACTACTTAATATAAATTAACAGAGGGGATGAATACTAAATCGTATAACGGCTAATATGAGTACACTTTATTAGTTGAGCCACCAGGGAAGGGCACCAACAGAAAAAACATTCTCAACATGAACAGTTACATAGGAGACCAACTCCATATACCATTTTCGAGGCGATCCTGCTCTCTAATGTAATATGTATACACTACACCAGGGTAAGACCAACTACACGTGGTTGTTTAGGGATATTCTATAGAGGCACCACACTGCGCCCGGGTAAGTCAACTACGCATGGTCGTTTAGGGATAACAATATAGAGGTATCACACTACACCCTGGTAAGATAAACTATGCATGACCGTTTAGGAATAACAATATAGAGAAATCACACTACGCCCGTGTAAGATCAACTACACATGGTCGTTTGGGGATAACACTATAGAGAAATCACACTGCAGCCCAGTAAGATAAAATATACACAAGGTCGTTTAGGTGTAAGAATGTAGAGGCACATGCATGTACCACACCGGGTAAGATCAAATATACACATGGTCGTTTAGGGATAACAATATAGAGGCATCACACCACACCCGAAGAAGATAAACTACGCATGACCGTTTAGGGATAACAATACAGTGGTATCACACTACACCCAAGGAAGATAAACTACGCATGGTCGTTTAGGATAACAATACAGTGGTATCACACTACAACCGGGTAAGATAAACTACGCACGGTCGTTTAGGTATAACAATATAGATGTACATGTATCCACTACACCCGAGGAAGATCAACCACGCATGGTCGTTTAGGGATAACAATATAGTGGTATCATACTACACCCGGGTAAGATATGAAACGACCGGCATTGCAGCAAAACAATATATATTTCTGTTTCAACAACGATGATTCTGTGTCATTCGCTGATATAACTTATTTGTTAATCGGGTAAATGCCTACTGAAGTGGAAACACGAACAAGAAAACAGAAAAACTACGCAACTACGCATGGCCGTTTATGGATAAGAATACATGCAGGGGCATCACACACACCCGAGGAAGAACAACTATACTCATGACCGTTTAGGGATAACAATACTGGGACACCACACTACACCGGCGTAAGATCAAATATACGCATGGTCGTTTAGGGATAACAATATAGTGGTATCACAATACACCCGGGTAAGATATGAAACGACCCGGCATTTCAGCAAAACAATATATATTTCTGTTTCAACAACGATGATTCTGTGCAATTCGCTGATATAACTTCTTTGTTGATCGGGTAAATGCCCACTGAAGTGGACACACGAACAAGAAAACAGAAAAAAGAACAACTACGCATGGCCGTTTAGGGACATTACTGGGGGCATCGCACTACACCCGAGTAAGATCAAATATACGCATGGTCGTTTATGGATAACAATATAGAGGCACATGTATCACACATACCCGAAGAAGAACAACTATACGCATGGCCGTTTAGGAATAACAATACTGGGAAACTACACTACACCCGGGTAAGATCAAATATATATACGCAGGGTCGTTTAGGGATAACAGTGGTATCACAATACACCCTGGTAAGATATGAAGCGACTCGGTATTGCAGCAAAACAATATTTATTTCTGTTTCAACAACGATGATTCTGTGCAATTCGCTGATATAACTTATTTGTTAGTCGGGTAAATTGCTACTGAAGTGGAACACGAACGAGAAAACAAAATTTATTTTCCGGACAACGGCTGTAGCGTTAAGATAGATAAATAGATATAACCGCATGAGTGTCTGAATGTTGACGAGATTATCGCACGAGATTTGTTGGCGGAGCGATACCTCGAGTTCGGGACGCAGCCCCGCACGAGAGGTATCGCGTTCCGCCAACAAATCGAGTGCGATAATTTCGTCAAAATTCAGACACTCATGCGGTTCTATTTTTATTACATATCTACGCATCATAGTAAGTTGACTCACAATCGTACATCTCCGGTACAGAAAATGTGAATTTAATTGAGTTTTAACAGCATTTTAGGGTTAACGCAACAATCAGACATGGAGCCCTTCTATCCGCGAATGAACTTGACCCATATTGACCCGCGCAAGATGTTAATTGGGTTTTCCCAGATTTTCCAAAAATATAACCCAATCAGCGCGCTGCGATTTCGGCAAGTGGGTTGTCGCCCTTGCGTTGAAAAGTTGAAAAAATAAAATAGTAACGGCGAAAGCCAGTCTAACAACACTGAATGAAATAGTTCCGTCGACAGATTGCACTAGTGCGATTCTGAGAATTATCACACGCCTGGAACGTCGTGCGATCATGCTAATTACGTAGATAGATATGTAATAAACGATTGTCAGCGTATATCGTGCGACCAAGGCTTAACAACTCAATCTGGACGCGACAATGGCTCATATATTGTTCTTATCTGTCTTACTGAGTAGTATATATATAGAATCGTCTTCGTGTTTGTTTTTGTAAATGATTACCGCACGAGATAGCCGGCGGAGTGATACAACGAGTGCCGGAACGACACGAGTGGTATCACTCCGCCGGCTATCGAGTGCGGTAATCATTTACAAAAACAAACACGAAGACGGTTCTATATTTATTACATATCTCCCAATACAACTATAATGTCAATTCATTTTGATATTATTTTTTTTTAAATGCCACATTAGTATTCTTTTTCAACGCAAAGGGTTAATTTCAGTTACAATCCAAGGAACCAGTCTATCGATTCAAGGAACGCTGGAAACTGGCTTACCGGCGAATTTTGTTTATACTTCACCTGCCCGGTGTCGGAAATGTGTTATAATTGTGTTTAATCAACTGATTTGGATCGTCAAACTTCACATAAAGTTGTGTTTTGTGTTAAAGAATATATACCGATCATTGTCCTAAACATCATCCTAAACAAACTTGCTCTTCAATCATGGATTAAAATTTTTATTTGACTTTTCGCCTCTGAAAGTTGGAAATTGGTGAAAGTGAAACTAGGTCACACCATTCATAGGATATTTCCAGGAATTCATTCACTTTAAATGGAAATTAAAAAATACCCCGAATGGTCGTCGATTCACAAGAATGCAATATACTGTGTCAACAAATCGACCAGAACTTAAAGGTAATAAATGGGTTTTTTTTTTTTTTTTTTTGTGCAACGCAAACAACGTAGTCTTTTTTGACGTACTCGGGTACTCTCATTCTCAGATGCCTAATAATAGTGTCAACACGATTAATAATTTCCGAGAAAAATTCCAACGATCACTATTATTTGGCATATAGTTACATTGCATTTTTATTAACTATTTGTTCGGGAGTGCGTGATCTTGTTTTGAAACTGCCGCATTTCCTTGACCTTCAGGTTTTCCCCAGATATGAATTATTGTCGCTAAAAATAGTAACATCGCGAACCAGTCTAACTGGACAATAAAATAGTCCGACACAGATTAGCACATGTGCTGGTATTGAAAATTACCACACACATAGGAAAGTATGCGATCATGTGGTATTCTTAGATAGATATGTAATAAAGATCATGCATGGTCATCAATACATAGAGAACACGAACATGACCAAGCATATTATGTGATTACAGCCAGTCTGGTCCGTACAAAACCAGCTGCAGTGTGACTAATCTGGAAGACACAGTATTAATGATATAACACAGTTGGGACCAATAATACTAATAATAGTTTATATTGATCCCAGGTATTATGGTAAAATCGCAATCTCGTTATTCAGACAGAGACAAAAGCGAGATTTTGATAGCCTAATAAATGAAAGGGATACGGGAAATGACAGCGATTTATAATTCGCCCTGATAGTAACCCATATATAGTTGTAAATGTATCAGTATCGGTTATCAGTGGGTCACTGTGACAGTGTAATTTGTTCGTGCATGGTTCAATACATGTGCGGGGAAAATTGCAATTTCTTAACGAAATAAGCGTGTTACGATCTGAATTACACATTGAGATCTCCGTCAACTCGATCAGCTTGAAAATATGTCCAGTTCCGCCCTTGGCGGCGTTTGAACCCACGACATCATCTAGCCCATAATGCGTTGAATGTATCCACGCACTAGCCACCTTGGCTACGGGACACCATTAAAGGGAATTTAAACTCTTTCATCAAGAGTTGAGATGCGTATCAGTCTGAACATGCATGGGTTCGCCCGGTTCGGCGTGTGACACGGAACAGATCTACCTTTATCAGAACAGCACATTATATAATAACAAGAAAACAATAGTCAGAAATGCTAACGCCCTCAAGATCATATTATTAGGCATATATATAAATTATAATATAAAATATATAGGTTTCATGAATGCTCCACCTCAATATTCCGTTATAACAAATACTCCTTCAAATTATTAGAACAATTACGGCTTATCACTACAGGTTTCTCATTCACCAGAATGTCCCTAAATGCAGACCAAATATCTACTAATCGGATTAAATACATAACCGATAATTCGCAAAACGACCTTTAGTCTTTATTCGTATGCGATATATATTATATATGCAACGTCAGACATGGTTGATTAATCCTTTCTTATATATATCGAAGTTGTTTCCGTTACCTGTTTACCGTTGTTCCGCTTTTTGATTCGTCGTAATATTGGCGAATAAAACATTTTGTTGTATACTTACTGAAAATAAATTACATCTTCTGCAAATGATACCTGCTGTCTGGTTATATTACTAATCTAGGAAAATATCCCCAGAAAATCATTGTCACCGTCTTGTTATATTGTGCGAATAGGACATTACTCTTCGTTCTACTACAATTTCCTAAAATAACTCGCATCGCGTTAAACATGAAATGTGTTATTCTGCGAGATATCCCCCATAGCTCCATCGACACGGCCATATCACAATGGCAGTATACATCCATAGGGTGTAATGATATCTCCGACATTGCATATAATACTGTCACCGGGAAGGTAAACTGGTTCAGGATTCTGAAAAAACTTGTCATCTGCTTTTGCGGTGTTACCATGTAGTCAACTGCTTCTACGTATTATACAGGCATCGCTTCAAATTGAAAATAAGGTCGGGTTTATATATGGATAGTGAAAAAACTACTATTTTGGTAACATTGACAGCAGAACAGTGGTAACAGTGAACATGATATTCATCAAATCACGTGATGAAAAACTTCATAATTGATTCAATTGAGGAAAGAATTCATTTAATGATTATGTTCGCAGATGTTAATATTACTAATATTATTTAGTTTTATCATTATATAATACAATAAAAACAAGGAGGAGCAGTCTTGGGGGTATTCATATTTATTTTGAGCAAAGTTGAAAATAAAATTAAAAAATGAAAAATGAAATAAAATGAAAAGCCACCCCATGTCTTACATATCACCAGAATCACAGGTATATATTATTTTGGCCATATCTACATGTATAGGTTTGTAGGATCAGAGGAAACTAAGTACGGATATACTGCAATGTATAACACCTGTATGGTATGATCGATTTGCGTTAAACGTAACTCTAGTGGGGTGGATAACCAATTCCGCGTACGTTGGGAGTGTATTATTACAGCAAAGATACCACAACAAACGGATGTTAATCGGACAGCCATATAGATGATAAAAATCGATTAGGGACGGAATATTATTCCGAACAATCAGACAATGAAACGAGTCTCCAAACATCAGCGACAGGTATCCAATATCAATATGCTCTCTACAAAGTACACCCAGTCCGTAATTATAGATACCCTCAAGCAACGCTAATCAAACGCTTCTGTCGAACCTCAATGGAGTGCGGTGTATCCGGTTAACGCCTCGCAAACAAATTGATATCTGCACGGGGTCTGGTGATATTCCAATATTACGTGGTGACGCAAGGGGGGGGGGGGTAGTAAAAAATTTGCAGGAAGGTATGCCGGGATCGAGTTGACGCATACCACCCCCTATAATACCCACCGCTTCCGGTTTGGGATGCTAACGGCAACTTAGAACATAAAAAAGGGAAGTTTTGTTAGCTCATGTATGTATAAACTCGTATTAAAATGGTTTGGTCATCTTTCGGGCTTAATTACCTATGTGGTCAGACTCTATATGACTACACAAACTGTGTGGTAACTGTGTGGTTCTACCACACAGTCGTTTTAAGAGTATACTTCATATACTTATAATTGGACAGTTCGATGCGCCTGTTCACTTTTCGTTTCGAGCATGAAATATTTTCTGTCACCTGACAAAAACATCGGATTAGCCACAATATTTAAAGATTACCGAGACACTCTATGAACTTGAATATCCTTTCGTTACAATGATATCGTCAACAAATCGTACGATATGTGGAAATACTCGCATAACAATAACAGTGGTAGCTGAAATTCTGCTAACGGCAAATTAGGAGCAGTCTTCGTTATTGCTAACGGCAACTGGGAGAAATATACTAACAGCAAAAAAGAGCTGAGACAAGGTTAAATTGTCTTTGTTAAGGGGAAGTAACCAACTTATGGTCATTTAAGTTTGACTGACATTAGGAAATATTCGAAGTTTGTCTAAACTCGATAAAATATCACATATATTGAAAGGTTAATCTCACCATATTTTCCGTCCGAAATTTCCAACCGCCGTTAATATTCAGATATATATACGAGACTTCTATATAAGGGTCAATTCACACCGGTTGCGAGCGCGCGATTATTAAGGCCTTTTTTTTGGGTCGTCCGTAGCGTTTTAAAGCGCGCGATTTTTATATTCACACCGAACACGACCGTATTGCTTAACACGAAGCAGTCACATCAGTGATTTTAAGCTTAGTCGATTTCTCGCTTTGTGGAAACAAGCGAGATAATTTTGTCGCTGTCAAATAGGATGTTTATCCGTGCGTATTTATCTTATCTGAAGGCGACACACTCATTTGTCGCCGCGATAACAAAGGTGAGGGAGGATTGTAGCGACAGGCTCATAACTGAATGGCAACGCCATGAGTGTCTGTGTGACACGAAATCGAAAGTATATCCAATAATAAAAAGAGAAGAGAAATTGCCTGACAAGAGCTTGGCGGAATGACAGGATCGTCTGGTAGGTTTTTGGTCCCAATCCATTCCATATAGGCAGACTAAGCTTAATTGTGAAGTAACTTTGCCCATAATTTGCACCCTCCACCACCGATAAAAAACACTCATAAACTGGAATTATAGAATGAATTTCAATTAAACACCAATTGCTACGATAATTTAGGAAGTCCGTGCACCATGCATTCCACTTGACATATTATATTTGACAATGAAATGAGTTTGAAAAACTCTTAGGCCTACATGTATAATTAAAATTCCGTGCAAACGATTATGTACCCTGACTATCGCGCGCGAAGAAGCGATTCAGTCGCGTTGGATGTGAATATAAAAATCGCACGCTTTGAACCGCTACGGACGACAGAAACGGCCGTAAAAATAGCGCGCTCGCGCCTGGTGTGAATTGACCTTAAGTCTTTTAAGATTGTCTGTCGAATAACACTAACAAGCACTTTCAATGAAAGCTATCGGCACAGACATTATACATGCAATCTTTCAAAAGCAGAAAGTTCATTGACTATATTCAATTCATATTTCCAACAGTTCAGATTTTTTTATGAAAACCAATCACTATGAAATCCAAATAAATCTTTTTCTCGAGGTAAAGGTTGTGAAAATAATATATGGGGATTGAGATATCGGGATATATGAAACATATTCAAATCTTCATTTTTCGGCCTCAAGTTTTAGACGGGACACATTATTTTTTTCTTTCAGAAACAATACAACTGAAATGTCGATGACGTCACACGAATAGTCATTTGAAGAGATACTCAACAAACACGAATGCAATGCGTGTGGCAAATATTTCGCAACCAAGTACAATCTAGAGCGACACATTTGGATATAACACAAGATGGGTCTACATATTTTGCAAACTTTGTTCGCAGCTTGTCGATAGTGTGGATGCGTTGAAACACCATAATATCACCATACGAGGAAACTGCATGTAATCTGTGACAAATGCGAGTCACTTCTGTCCCACTGGACAAGCTAATGTCACAGGATTTTTTTTTGGGGATTTGCTAACTACAATTTATCACTTGATTGAATAGAATCGCATCCGACAGAAGCAATAATTGTCTCTAAAGGCAGCTGCCGCAGCGTTACATATCCTGTGCAAGTGTATTCTCTTATATGCGAGTCTCCCATAGGGAGCCTTGCATAACAAGATAATACTGGCTTACAAAGTCAATATACATATTGTTAGGCCAATGTATTCTCTTATACATGCGAGGCTCCCTATATATATATAGGGGGGGGGGGGCTCGCATATATAAGAGAATACTGGCTTACAAGGTCAAGGTACATATTGTTAGGCTAAATATTCTCTAAAATGCGTGGCTCCCTTTGGAGACTCGCATATATAAGCAAAAAGAGAATGCATTGGCACAGGGTTTTCCAAAAAAATCAGGAAGCTCCAGTCATGGAAGGGTTAATGTGGTTATTTGTTATTTGTTGCAGAATATCGGACGTGTGGCTGTTCTGGATAGTGTGAGTGATTGCAAATCGATGTGAATGCAATGTGATTTGCGTCTAATTTCAAATGATATATAAGCATATTTGCGCAGTGCACACCTTAAATAGCATGACAAGACCGAGATAATTATATACCTCTCTGTAATGGCTGCCATCAGCATCCGCTGACTACTGCATGTTTACGCCAATATAGGCTACCACATAGACATCCCGGTGATATATAGGCAGCGCTAGACTTCACCAAACTAAACGACAAGGGACGTGGCAACAAGGGAGGGGGTGTCTCATCCAACCACCCACCCCCAACTTGTGCGAAACTTTTAACAGTTGGAAATTTCATACCTGTCACAACATTAGTTGGAAATTTAACGACACGTTGATTGTTTATTGCAAAGTCGTCAATTAAGGCGAAACATGCTATAACATATATACAATATTTACAATAGGTCACAAAAAAACAATTGTTACACAATCATACAATATTAATATATAATATGATAAATGTATAGATATATGGTAATATGTATTATAATATCTTATATATATTATATTATAATTTAATCCTTTATAATATCATTATCATAATATTTTGCCTGAAATAATTATTCACGGATATAAATAATGCACCTAATCACACGTTTTTCAATTTGGAATAATCGGCTCAGTCATATTTTAATTTTCTTGATGCCAATTTGATAAAAATACTAACTTTTTTCAGTAATAGTTGATTTTCCAAAGATAATAGTCTTTCGAATTTTTCTTTCGTAGGATTCTCCCAGTAATATTTCGGGATATAGTCTGCTCGAATTATCTGTAGTTCTTTGCAAATAATAATAAAATGGTATTCATCACCCGTGCCATCACCGCAAATATCACAGGTTTTGTCACCATTATCCACAGATTTAGATTTCCATCTTGTATATTCGACAGGCAGTTTTATATTTGCGGTTCTAAATTTTAGCAAAATGTTTGCTAAGTGAGCCGGTAAGGAACTTAGATAGCGACCCATGCCCGGTCTCGTTTTAATACTCATATAAAAACGTGCTCTAGATGAGTTTGCATTCTACATTTCAGTAAATAGTTCTGTTGTGTGTCGCTCAATAAGCTCTGATTTTATATTTCTAATTTCAGCCTTTGTTAAACCTGACTGATTTGTCCATACTCTTTCTATGTTAAGTTCTTTCAGTGTTTTAGAAATAAAAAATAGCCATGGGCTATTGAAGGAGCCATCAGAGTTGTGATCCAATTCTTTAACAAGAATATATATATTTTTTGCAAGTTCTGAGCCATCGTGTGATAGTAGTTTGGACCAGTAAGATAGTGCTCTGCACTTTATCTCAATGGACAGAGGGTGTCTGCCAAATTCACCGTCAACCATATAATTTGGTGTACTTGTTTTCAGATATCCTATAATTTTGCAGTATTTAAGATGAAGCGATTCAATAATTTTAGTTCTTTCGTGACACCAAATTTCACTCCCATATAATAGGATGGGTACTATCATACAGTCAAATAGTTTTAACATAATATCGATTGGAAGCTTGAGAGATCTCACTTTGTTTAGTAATCCATACATTGCTCTTGTGCCAATTGTAACTAATTTTTTCAAATTTTGGCAAAATCTTCCATTGTAAAAAAAGGTTACTCCCAAATATACAAATTCTTTAACTGTCTCGAGTTCTTGACCTCGATATCTGAACGTTGGAATTGGTTTGGGTAACTTATTACTAAATATTATGACTTTAGTTTTTTTTGTATTCACTTGTAACTTCCAAACATCTGCATAATCTGCAAATGCTTGGAGAGAACGGTGCACATTTTCTTCTGTATCAGACATTAATACTGTGTCATCTGCATAAAGAATACAAAACAATTTTATGTAACATCCCACATTTTCAATATATACTTCATCTAAATAACTCAAATTTTGTATTGCACAATCATTCATAAAATCTTGGATGTCGTTAATGTACAAGGAAAATATAAAAGGTGACATTATTTCCCCTTGAAAAAGTCCCACATTACTAATAAAAAAGTCTGAAATGTTGTGACTGTCTTTTACACATGTTTTTATCTTACCGTACATATTTCTAATGACATTAAGTATTTTTCCGTTGATATTGCATTGGGCTAATTTCAGCCATATTGCATCCCTCCATATGGTATCAAAAGCTTTTCTAAAATCAATAAATGTGCAATATAATTTTTTCCCACTTTTTAGGTACATGTATAGGTTGATTACACTGTGTAAAACAAATATGTTATCTACGGTTGAGTGGGATTTTCTAAATCCCGTCTGATTTTTTAAAATTAGTTCATGATCATCTGAAAAAGAAACCATTCTATTGTTTAGAATGGCTGTAAAACTTTAGAAAGACAGCTTAAAAGTGTAATTCCCCGATATGAATCCGGCATAGTTCGGTCACCAGACTTTTTATATATAGGTTTTATCATCCCGACGGCCCATTCCCGGGGGTAGTTTCCAGATTCCAAGATTAAATTGAAAAGTAAGGAATAAATGGGCATCATTTTCTCAACAGAAGCCTTCGGATATTCATTTAAAAGCCCATCGTGACCAGCGGCTTTACTATTTTTCAAATTGGAAATTACAGATTTAATTTCTTCTTCGGTTATAGCGTTATTTAGATAACTGTCATGGAGCGACGACTCATTTAATTCATCTATATAATTACCTAGATTATCAGATTCGTCTGAGTCGTTTAAGCTTTTAAAATAATCAGAACATATCTCCAGATCTAAGTTCGTGGTGTTATTTTGAAATTTATTATCATTGGATAATTTATTTAGTTTATCCCAGAATGCCTTGCTGGAACTATTGCTATAACTCTTCAGTTCAGAAATATCTGCATCTCGCTGATGTTTTATTTTCGAATCCATAGTTGTTCTATAAAGAGTTCCAGCGTTTTTCATATGTTGTTTGTTTGATAATGATTTTTCTCTATTATATAGTCGTTTTGCCTTGTGAAAAGCTTGTCTCTTTGACTTACATTCATCATCAAACCAAGTTTGATTTGGTGGTTTATGTATTGTTTTCCTGAGATTTGGATTGTAAGTTCCAAATGTGTTTTTTGCGGAATCCAATAAAATACACGTTACATCCTCGCATATTTCATCCACTATGGATTGATTACACGCAGACCCAGTTTCAGGTCGCCATTGTTCTAATTTTTCAATTACTTGATTAATTTTATTGTGATCAAGATTCACAGCGAAATCATTTCTCTTGTCAGGATCCCATTTTTTTATTTTACGATTTGTTTCGGGGTCCACATTTGTAGTTATGATAGGACCATGGGCTCCCACATCGTGACGAGCGTCAAATTTCAATTCTAAATGGAGTGCGTTGTGTATATCTGAATATAGGGGAGAAAACTCGTTCACCCGAAAATTCTCTATTGTTCGCAATAGATTAATATTGCCCAAAGCGTAATCAATTACACTCTTATCGGATGACGTAATTTAACACGGCCATTATCTTCCCCAAATCGTCCGTTAACAATAAATATAGATGTCGATTCACAGAACTTAATCAATGTATACCCATAGCTGTTACTTTTCACCTTATCCCCGGAGCAGCGTTTATTTATGGGAATACAATTTGATTGAGATTCATTGTCGCCATCGAGGTGTATATAGTCAAAAAGTGATTGAGTATTCGTGGCGTCCGTAATGTGTTGTAAATCAGTGAAGTTAATTGAATTGTTAAGTTCGCACATGTTGTTTGAGCGAGCGTTCATATCTCCGCAAATCAGAAGCAGCTCGTCATCGCGACGCAAACGGCGTATATCAGTTTCTAACTCAATTGGCCAATCATCGTTACAATACCTTGTGTTTGTCGGTGGAATATACACCGCACCTATGAGTAAGCTTCGTGAGTTCAATTCGCGATCCGAATCAACACGTACCCAGGCCGCATTTTTAGCTTCCGATTCAACTACTGTGAAATATTTGAAAATCTGCGTTTTTGCGGCTATTAAAATACCACCACAACGTACACCGGTTCCAATGTGTTTTCCCTTGGTTACACAAATTTCAAAATTCGGTATACTTATATCATCTTCTATGAAAGCTTTGGTTTCACCCAAGCATAAAATATCGTAGTTGTTTAACATATCCACAAATTCGCGATACTGTAGTCTTTTTTCAAGGCCACATACGTTTAACGAAAGCAGTGTTAGAGTTTGACCAAATTCAATTTCATAGTTATCGGTTGATTGGGGGCGAACACTATTGCGCTCAAGATCAGATTCGAGATCACCCAACAGCGGGTTACAAAGAGAATTAATAATTGGGGTAGAATTTACGCCCGTCACCGCCTGGTCAATGCTACCGCAGTTGATTGACGTATTGTTTGTATCAACATCACAGGTTCGCGGAGTTTCATTAGCTGGGTAGTTATCGGGCCCGCCCACATGCACTGTAGGGTCACATACACTGTTACAAACACAATACACATGGCAGGTAGTAAAACAATAATTGGTTGTACAACAATTTGTCTCTAATCAGGCTTCGTCCTTGCGCCTGCGTTTTCTGTCGCCCTCACTGATGTCCTCCATTTTCTCAGCAAGTCGACCTTTCCCGTCCGGGCTTAGGTGAACACCGCTTGAGTCCTGTTTCTGGAACAACGATTTCACCACGCGTCCCTCTTGTGTGAATATTTCACTATTGTCAACGAATTTCACGACCGATCCCACCATCTCATTTGAAATGAACTCACAAACAAATCTGTTCAAACTATCAGTTGCTTCATTTCGCTCCTGTATGTGCATTCCGGTGCCTTTCCGTGGAGGTATACTGCACACGTTAATAGTAGCATTCGGTACAGCCGCGGGTAGTTTTGGCAGCATTGACGCAAATTTAACTTTTGCACTGTCGATGTTGTTTTTATAACTGGTCACATTGTTTGTACCTAAATGAATTGTCACAGATTTCAGCGCACTTGCATCTATCGTGTTTCCTTTCTCTTCCTTTGCTGCTTTTAGAAGGTTCGGGAAGTCTTCTATTTTCGCTCCAGACTGGAACACGAGCTTCATATTTGGGTTCCTGAGGGGTAACTGACGCATATTGCTAGCGCCCACAATCAGCGTGTCAATTGGTGTATTTCCGTCATTGCACGAGTGAACTTCGATCTTTTTACCGTTGTTCGGCTCGGTGGCTTGAGCAGGTGATACAAGGTCGACGTTGACCTTATCCGACGATTGCTCAGCATTGTGTTCTCCGAACGATGAGAGGTCCTCATAGCTACCGTAATAACTACGATCAGTTCGCTGGTTAGGTTTGTTGAGTGGACAACGGTAATCCGACGCCTTGTGCCCGGTTGTTTGCATGCCTTACACACAATGTCATTCTTACACTGATTGATTGAGTGGGAATCCTGGTAACATCGGGTGCAGGGCGGCTTTGAGTTGCGGTTACTCGCCATGATTGGTCGACAGTTTACACTGGAGAAATGCAGCTCCCCACAATGTCGGCACTTAGCCTGTGTTTTGTCAGAGAATACTCGCACATCTATATCGTCGATTTTAATCTCGTGTGGGATCTCTGTGCAGTTTTCAATTAAAACTGTTCTCGAGCCTGTCTCGATATGTGTCCCTCTCATTTTGCTTCTCTTCATCGTGTCACGTAACACATTTCCATATTCAACTAGCCTGTCCGATATGAAACTATCATCCAGCTCCACAGGGGCGTCAATAACAGTAACTAGGGTAGCCACTTTTCCTATAGTTCTTGCATTCGAATGCGTCTGGTACCAATGAGAATATTTGTCGACAACAACTCATTTTTTGCTTGTTTGGTTGTCAGAGTTACATAGCACTGATTTCGCGTTATCTGAATTGCAAATACAGTTTCTCTCTCTATAGCATATTCACAAGCGCTGAGAATATCTTCGCGCGTCAGGCGCTGGCGTTAATTTTTTCCAAACGTTACAGTTAATTGCCTTTTCGCTTTGAGGGAGGCTGTCGCCATTTTGTTGTCAATGTAAACAAACACTGTTTATTGGCAATAATTCGACTACTCACACTAGTTTGAATCGTTTTTATCCAATATAACAATCAGAGATCCGAATAGTCCTTAGTAGATCCATTTTTGTGCATTATGATTGCATCAGAACAATTTAATTTCAAAACATTAACGGAGCGAAAAATTCAGCACATTGCCGCCACTATCACGTGACTCCACCTCCACGTCCGACTGAATTCGGGTGCGAATCATTTTTAGCAAACCAATAGTATATATTCATACGTGATCTACTTGGTTTGACTTAACTCGGGTGCGAATCATTTTCAGTTAACCATACAATATTTTCAGCTGTGATCTACCTGGTTCTTAACGACACGTCCGAGTGAATTCGGGTGGGTGCAAATCATTTTTAGCAAACTCAGACTATATTTACAGATGTGATATACCTGGTTTGACTGAATCGGGTGTGAAACATTTTCAGTTAAAGGGCTACTGAACACTAAATCCGCCCATTTATGGGACCATCTCCTTTTATACTAAACAGAATATATGGAACAAATTAATGAATTTAAGCCATGGATTAGTGCAAAAATAGACTCAAGTGCTTTATGAACGATGCAAACAACATGGTAATTATAATTCAAATGAGATTATGACTCGACGTCGCATCAGAACTATAAGGTCGTAACTCACATTTTCAACTTTCCGAGAAAATGAAGTTTTCAGACAACATTTCTCATAATGTTGACAAAGCATGACGTATTGTTGTATTTATCCCAATGATAACTGACATTAAGCTGTCCATTGAACCACATATTTTTTCTGTTTACTCCCTCGTTTTCTTTTAAAAAGCAATAACTTGTTTGGAGATACGACCTTTTGCGTACGCCAACGACGATTTGTTTCCGTGCTATAAGGAAGTTGTGCTAATAAATACAGATTAAGCTAAATATGGTGGCAATCGCATGTGTCTATGAACTAAAAAGTTCCTATTCTACATTATGAATATTCACTCATGTGCATCATCATACAGAAATTTGTGGAACAATCACAAAATTTAAATCACCAAATGATCACATGACTAACATGGAGATACGACCATTTTGCACACATTTGAGAATTTACAAACACAAAACAGAAGTCACGAGGACAACCTGAAGCATCCGATTGGCTGCTGTTGGACATACGACCTTTTTGCATGAATAATTGTGAAGACCGCTGGAGATACGACATTTGTGTCACTGGTTTGTGAGAATATTTGCCATCCAATGGAAAAAAAAACAGTTTGGCCCATCGGATTGGATTTTCTCTCACGATTCGAATGATATCAAATACTCATTTCCCGCCAAAATGGAGTTACGTCCTTATAGTTCTAATGCGACGTCGAGTCTTGGCCGGATTTAGTGTACAGTACCCCCTTTAACCCATACATTTTCAGATGTGATCTACCTGGTTATCTACGATACGTACGACTAAATTCGGGTGGATGCGAATAATTTTACCAAACTCACGCTATATTTTCAGATGTGATCCACCTGGTTTGAAGACACACCATGGGGAGTGGCGCGAGCAACGCGACTCCGTCGTCGTCTCCCAACCATACAGACAAATACCCGGATGATAGGCACAAGTCAACGAGGACCATGGGACGGAACGTTTTTCATGCGGATAACGGTGAGAATGCACACCCACAACTATTGTCATCAAAAACCAAAAACATTGCCTATAACACTATTTACCTTGGCCTTGTAAGCCAGTGCATTCTATAATATCTCTTATATGGGAGACTCGCATATATAAGATACTGCACTGGCACAGTATTTTTAATGCTGCACCAGCGCAGATCCCGCCATGGAAGGGTTAGTGAACGTTCAGACGACCACAATTCAATCGTATGCGGAAGGATTTCCGTCGTAGGAAGTAACTGTTAGTTGGACTGCGCATGCTCACGTCAATATCGCATGTCAAAAATAATATCAAGAACTGTTTGATTTTAGATTCAAAATCGTGGCGTATCCTTGGATACCTCCACGTAATCGCAGTTGTGTGTACGTAAAATGGTAGCAGGAAAGATCGTATAGGGTTGTCAATCACATTCTTACGAACAACATACGATATGATCATCATCTACGACGACATCGCAATCGTATGAACAAAATATCAACGATTTTGTCGGGCCAGATTCCTCCACTTACGTGGTCGTCTGAACGTTCGCGTAAAGGTTACAAGCAACTAATTATATATCTTGAATTTGTGTAGGGAAACTCGAGTCAGCATACAACAAAATCTGGCTGCTGATTGGTTGATTATCATTGAGGGAAATATCCCTAATCGGGAACAGAAAATCATAGCCTATACGTAAATATGGCGATCATGTATGTTTAGATGTCCAGGAAGAGTCTGGTGGGGTCCAGAAGTTATGGAAGGGGTCTGGGTATTGTTATGCTGCTGATTTTTGTGCAGTAAATGGGGTAGTTGTGGAAATGCAAGATTATCATTTGAAAAAAATACCGAAAAGGGCGTGTTTGTTGTCACAGACGGGCGCAGCGGATGACGTTCTAAGGGAAAATTGACCACTTGAAGTTCAAATAGGCTTAACCCATGGCCGGTGGGACTTTTATATAACACTGTCGCCTATGGAAAATAATTAGGTGTTTGTAACCTAAACGCGTACACCGATATTTCACAGAGATGACACTCATACTTGTATTTTGGGTGACCGCAATGCACGGAATAAAACTGAAACGAAACGAGATAATTATCTTAACAGGATAGCTACTTAATTCCCTCTCATGGAAATGCCACCAAATAAAGGAATGGAAATCTGTGTAGGGAAATGCTCTACAAATCGTCTGCTCATAATAATATCATACACAAGACAGTGAAGAATATAGACTTATTCCAAGTTCCAACGTACATACGTCATATTTCAATGGGAAATCCGCAAACAATAATATTGCCACTCTTTTGATTGTCGTCACATTATTACCACCAATGCGTGTATCACAGCTTTGATTATCGCCACACCGGTGTCAGAATTAGTCGTGTCTCTTTTATTCAGTTGATTTGTGTCCATCCCGAATTTACGATGTCTGCGAGTCCGAGTATGCACGAGTTATATGGGGATCTTGGCCAGCATAAACCCACATCGGTAAATATATAAACCACATCCGCCCACTTTAAAAGTTGTCGTATATATTGCTGTCTTAACCATTGCTATACCAATAGACATTGACAAGTAGTTCCCATCTGAAATGTTCAGATAATAAGTTCACCAAATGACCTAAAATTTATTATCTGAATTGAATAATAAACCGTTCCATTTGAGAATATTTTGGAACGAGCCGACACTGCAGAAAGATCACATTTATATTGACGATAACATGATTTTGGAACGAGCCGACACTGCAGCCAGACTACATTTATATTGACGATAACATGATTTTGGAACGAGCCGACACTGCAGCCAGACCACATTTTATTGACGATAACATGATTTTGGAACGAGCCGACACTGCAGCCAGACCACATTTATATTGACGATAACATGATTGTGGAACGAGCCGACACTGAAGCCTGACCACATTTATATTGACGATAACATGATTTTGGAACGAGCCGACACTGCAGCCAGACCACATTTATATTGACGATAACATGATTTTGGAACAAGCCGACACTGCAGCCAGACCACATTTATATTGACGATAACATGATTTTGGAACGAGCCGACACTGCAGCCAGACCACATTTATATTGACGGTAACATGATTTTAGAACGAGCCGACACTGAAGCCAGACCACATTTATATTGACGATAACATGATTTTGGAACGAGCCGACAATGCAGCCATACCACATTTATATTGACGATAACATGATTTTGGAACGAGCCGACACTGCAGAAAGACCACATTTATATTGACGATAACATGATTTTGGAACGAGCCGACACTGCAGCCAGACTACATTTATATTGACGATAACATGATTTTGGAACGAGCCGACACTGCAGCCAGACCACATTTATATTGACGGTAACATGATTTTGGAACGAGCCGACACTGCAGCAAGACCACATTTATATTGACGATAACATGATTTTGGAACGAGCCGACACTGCAGCCAGACCACATTTATATTGACGGTAACATGATTTTAGAACGAGCCGACACTGCAGCCAGACCACATTTATATTGACGGTAACATGATTTTAGAACGAGCCGACACTGCAGCCAGACCACATTTATATTGACGATAACATGATTTTGGAACGAGCCGACACTGCAGTAAGACCACATTTATATTGACGATAACATGATTTTGGAACGAACCGACACTGCAGCCAGACCACATTTATATTGACGGTAACATGATTTTTAGAACGAGCCGACACTGAAGCCAGACCACATTTATATTGACGATAACATGATTGTGGAACGAGCCGACAACTGCAGAACGACCACATTTATATTGACGATAACATGATTTTGTTTCAACAATAACGAGACTATAAATTAGTCGGTATAACAATGTGATAACCCTTTCTATACTGAATGGAATATCCCATTCAGTTATAAAAGTATATATCGGACGGTCTATAATTTATTTGGAGGGGTGTTCAAGTAATAAAAGCAGACAACAGACAGAAAAACAGACACATCAAACGCCGAATGATTTATATTCATATGTGGGAAATGTTCAGATAATAAACTTAATAGCAAATTTGCGATTTCAAACCGGTACGGGTACGGGTACTGGTAGCTACCCGTACCGGTACACGTTTTGTAATCGCAAACTGTTTTACAGGTAGAAATAAGCACATTGACTGGTAATGTATGGTGAGCCAACTGCAAAAAAAATTATACATGATATTGAGAAATACTTACTCGCATTCGCTTTATTGGCCGACGTTATACTTGCCATTATGGTTATATGGCAGACCTCTGGATAATGATTTGCATTCATCAGGGACGAGGCGACAATGGGATTGGGTTGGTGTCTTTCTTTAACTCATTTTGATAACATTTTCAACAATTGAATTCGGTGTATATTCTGTGTAAAGGGTGTTGTTTTTAAAAACCAGGGTACAAGAATGTCCTACTTGTACTTTTAGTCAGATATAAGACCACAATTGACCCTTATATTAGTTGGGGAATATTTAGTCATATTAATGCAATATGTGTTGGAATCTTTCAACAGATCGAAGGGTCGGGGGAAGGGAATATTTATCCCAAGAATTGGGATATTTGTCTGGGTCTAAACCCGGAGGTAGGTAGAAAAGTTAAACTTGTTAACGATAAAGGGTTTTTAATGGTAGACTATTCATTATATGGTGTGGATAAAGAGCGTTTGCTTCACTTCTATGCGAAACAAAGAAAACAGCTGAAAATCGTTCCGACGATGGTCAGACTGTGTAGAGTATAAGGTAAGTATATCGGTATTTCGTGTCATTATCGACCTATATATTACCACCACTACAATATAAAACAGTCTTGAGGTTCAAATGCGCCTTGTCCGTTCAAATAGTAAATATCTATATTAAAATGAGAAATCAGTCACCACCCACATATGATAAAATAACTAAACGGTTGTATTCAAAAGTGTAACACATTCACGATATGCTTATGCCCATGTGCAAGGGTCGATAAGGGACGTGGTGAGAGGGGGGTTGGGGTGTCTCACCCCATTTTTGTCAAATTGTTAAACAATTGGAACTTTCACATAGCTAACACATCAGTTGAAAATTTCACACCAAAAATGGGTTGAAAGTATGCTTGCAGTTTGATTTTCCAAATTTTCCAAAAATATATTAGTGGGGAATTTTTATTGTTTTAGACCAACATTTGCATATTTCCTACTTTTGGTAAACAAATTCGGACTGTAATGGCCAACAATTGGATATTTTCTAACATTAGGTTTTAAATATCCAACAAATGGAAAGCTTGAGGACAGTCTATAGATGCTAGGATTGATCAATTTTCATGTTCAGATTTCGAAACGTTCTCACACCGGACCGAACCATGGTCGACCCGGTGTGTCCTGGTCTCTCCCCAAGCAATGGCCCGTCAAAACTGATACTATAATTAATTTAAGAAAAACAAAACAGGCCGTGAATTTGCCTGGCGCTAGACCACTATATATTATGATTTTGCAATTTCCAGGTTCAGATCTACAAATGTTTTCGTACTGGTCGACCCCTCCCCACATGACTTCTGGCAACAAGACTACTGATCCATTTAGAACAGACTACAATTCAGGCCCGTGAAGGAACAGTTGGGGGAAATCAAAGCCCAACGGGGGTGCACAATTGGAATTACGCACAAACGTTTGAGTTTGGTGTGGTGGGTGTATAGTTGGGAATTTGAAGGTAGTCCCAACGCGGACACCCTCTATAATCACGTCCCGGGTCGAGACTGGCAGTCTGCGTATATAGCACCAACTCTCTTAATCATAATATGTCATTACTGGAGTGAAGACAACTGTTAGTGAACAAATTGGCGTTCCGTAGTTATCTAAGTGACAGAAGCCGCCTCGAAACTTTGAACATGAAACATGGCTTAAATGACAAATGTATAAATGAGATTTGCCCATGAAATCTTGCAATAAATAGATTAATGCATAGCTGATTGCTATTTCATATAATTCATGTACTTTTGAGTGAGAAATCTTTAGTGAATGATTACCGGTCAATGGGATACATCTACCCGTTCTAAATCTCTATCGCTGTATGCCCTGCATTGAAAGTACGCAAGTGAGCGTGACAAATTTCACCGATTGACCGGTACCCGTACCCGTCGGACGGGTATCGCAAACTCGCTATTATCTGAACATTTTTTAAGGGATAACTACTTATCAATGAGTATTTAGTATAGGAAGGGTTAATCCGGTAAATGCCTATTCAATTGCAAGCGAACGAGCAATTGTAGAAAAAACAATAGGATTATGAAAATCCGTTGACGCATAGCATATCACAAGCTTATTTCTGGGTAACGGCTGTGGCGTTTCGATATCTAGACGACCGACAACGTATATGTGTGACGAGGGCTAAGACTTGGGTCGGTGTGGTGGATGGGTAATTGTCTGAATATCAGACTGGCGCCAAATATCGCAAAACTGAATGTATAACGTATCCATGGCTGAATGTTTCGAACTACACCACCGAATAAAGGATATATACACTAAATCCTGTTTGTCGATTTGTCAACTGACAATTGGGTCATGAGTTTCATGTTCCAAATAAAACACACCATGCATAACACAAACCGACGTCGCACATAATTGTTGGCCTATAAAGATGACTAAAAGTGGTGAATATAATAAATGGGCGTATTTTGTTAAATTGCGCGCCACAGACCAATCGATCGATAATTCATATGCAGATTAGTATACAGTGCCGCATGGTATAATATCCAAACTGCAGACAGATTCAAGAAATAAATCAGCCGAGTTTATAGACATTTTTGATGTAAAAGCTATATAAATATAAGAATTAAATGTTGTTTGAGTGTGTTTTATTTAGGGGTATGTCACTGTTGCCGTTGGAGCACTACACTGTGTCCAAGTGCCACAGCGCTATACCCTCCAATAAAACAGTTCTATGTCCGATGCAACGAAGCGGCCGAGTACGTTCTGTTCCGATTATCTGACTTGGACACAATGCAGTTGTCGCTTCTGCTATATCTGTCCCGATAACCATCGCGGTAAAATACATGCATTCATATGACAATAACTTGCATTATTTGGACAGCAAGAAAACCATAGTCAGAAATGGTAACGTCATCTAGATCATATTATTAGCCATATATAAAATATATTGGAGCTTTAATGTAGTGATTGTGAAAATTGTCTATATATGTAATGGCTATGTATATATAGTTGATTATATGTAATTTTTGTGTATATGTGTACAGTATGTGCTTGGTGAGAAAGTATATGAACACATTTTTTAAATCGAATGTGCCAAACTAAAGTTATGATAATTATGAAATGTGTACACGTACGGTGAGTTCCCAAAAAGGCGCATACGTTCCAATTGGTTGAAAGGTTCATCGCCAAATATGCAACGGCCATTGCATTGAAACGACAATATATTATTGGTTATAACCAAACACCCATTACCAACAAAATGACAAACGCCTTGACGATTGACATGTTATTATGTTGACGTATTGCCAGCTCGCGGCAAATACACTAAACTGTTATTTTCTCGGTTCTCTTATACGACATTAGAATTTTCGGCTGGTCTGTATCTTTTCTTTGTTATTTGTTCTGGTCGAAATAGAGGTCTGCAATTGACTGACAGAAGCCAAAATACGGCGGCTGAACACTGAATGATTTACAAACAACCTCGAGAGTCATTATGAAATAATTTCCGATAAGGGTTCATTCACCACCGATTATGGAGACTAATTAATCATAATGCCTTCAAGGATTCATGAAAGCACCACCTCAGAATTCCGTTAAAACAACTAATCCTTCAAATCTTTACAACAACTGCGGCTAATCACTGAAATTTTCTCATTCACCACACCAGAAAACCTCTAAATGCGGACAAAAAATCTACTAATCGGATTAAATACACTCCGGATACTTCGCAATAAGATCTTTAGTCTACATTCCAACGAAAACATATGTGTTGAGTTGTGTTGAGTTGTTGGGTTTTTGTCGGACACCACCAAGGGGTAATAAAAACAAATATCACAACATCGCTATGTTGGCTTTAAAAATAATAAAAAAATATATACCTTCTTTAGGCATAATTACAAGTCTGTACACATTTCATTTATAGTGAAATAGAATATATAGGCTATATAAGCGGTCGTTGCGGAAGATACTTACCCTGGGCTAGTGTCCGAAATCACCCAAGGAATCTTAAGGGCCCACAAAAGGGTGTTTCCAATGTGAAAAATCAAAAGGTAGTGATATTTATTTTTTGTCTCATTTTAGACCATCTAATTGAACATGCATGTTTATCGGTCATAATTTGGTTTCAATATGTCATTCAATTAATGCAATTATCAGGGCGTCAAGTTTTGACGTATATTAAATAAAAAAGAAAGACAAACTTTCAAATGCATTACAGACCGTTCCTGGTAATATCTGGAACGTATTCGAGCTCAAACAACATTTAACATGAAGGTCAGGGTTGACTGACAAGTAAAACACAAGTGGAGTTATAAAAGCATGTGTCATAAGAAAGCGTGAGATGTTTGTGCCCTTAGAGAAGTAATATCGCTATCCAAAGTCACCCCATTTTACGTTACAGAAAAGTTACCTGAACATTATATTATGCATTGTAGTCCCGCAATAAACTCTTCAAGAGTCGTCCATCCATTGTTCACACCAAAATATCGAAAGCAATTACGCTGTCATCAAATTTACATACTGCAACAATGAGACATCGGCGAAGATACATCGGCGAATACATACATCCTGCAAAAGTCTAACCCGGCGGTACGGAAATTGCTAGTGCTTTTTTTAACCACATATGTATATGTCTGAATATTTATAAACACCAGAAGAAATTGAGTTCTTCTAATACGTTGCCCCATGGACCAACTTATTAGATGCCGATGCATCTGTGAAAAGAGATATGGGCCTATGGGGCGCCATCCCTGCAAATATTCATTTTCGGAGATATCTCCTCGTAATTCGGAGATATCTCCTCGGTTTCGAGGAGATATCTCCTTTGAATTGCAATTCCTAGCAGATATCTGCTTGGAATATGGTCCATTATGGAGATATCTCCTTGGATCCAAGGAGATATCTGCTTGGATTATGGAGATATCTCATTGGATCCTAGGAGATATCTCCTCGCAACTACGAGATATCTGCTTGAAATATTTCCAACGAGATATCTCCTTGGATCCATGCAGATATCTGCTCGGATTATGAAGATATCTCCTTGAAATAGTTTTCAACGATATATCTCCTTGGACCCAAGGAGATATCTCCATATTCCAAGCAGATATATCCTTGAAAATATTCCAAGCAGATATCTGCTTGGATTATGGAGATATCTCCATGGAAAACCGCGGCCATGAAATATTAATTATTTCTCCACAGTACATATACTATTTCTATTTCTATGATCGAAATACATCCAAGCAGATATCTGCTCGGAATATGGAGATATCTCCTTGAAATATTTAAAATATATATTAGGGAGGACCTTTCTTGAGGTGTTTATAAATATTCAGACATATGCATACACATGTATAGTGACAAAATGACATGTTTGGCATGAACTTTCATATACATACACATGCATGTGATAAAACTGAAGTCAGTGCGCATGCGCTACACATTCCTTTCAGATGCAGATGACGATCGTCATCATCTGATGCGAACTAACACCGTAGCTCCAATGGTAATCATGAATTGTCGGGAAGAATTCCAACAGTACTTCACCACGGATCACAAGGAGCCCATCGTCATGGGAAGTATAGCTGATAACATGCCGGAGCATCCGTTGCTAAGGGTAAGTGAGATTGGAATACAAATCATACGGAGAAGCTCTCACCCAGGGGACCATATAAACGAGTCGGTTGTGAATCGGATTAGGTGTTCACGCAATGGCCATGCATGTTTCGCAATACTCACGGATAGAGTTACGACTACGTATATATAGGGTACACGTCATCAAATTATTCGCACGTTTTACGTAGCCGCGATGTCCTGGATACAGGGTATAAACTTTATTTATAGAATACAGATACTCAGTCAATTATTATTATTGTTGTATCTCATACAGCCATCAATTATCAACCCCAGATATAATATAGGGAAACTATCCCCAATCGGCCGATTGAATTCCGTGAGTTGCGAACCAACTCTTATTAGAGACCTTTCGCAAAACTCACGTTTACGATTACGGATACGGATAGGGTCTACGTCACCAACCTTTGTGTACTTTCTAATCGTTCTCGTATTTTACTATCCGTAATGACGGTTACGATTTCATGGTTTCTAATAAGCTCAAATAACACCTGAGATTTATTTTCTGCAATATATCACTTTACTCCGTTCGAGACTGTATATGTATATCATGTAAACCATCCAGTTGTATTGAGCTACGACCTCGATATGCTGTTTCGATTGTCAATCACTGTACTCGTCGTCGTGAATCACGAGCTTCCCGCGAAATAAGATCGCTATTCACAACGGATAGCCATCGCTGGCTGCGACAGAAAACTTTACAGTAAGAGGAGTGCACTATGAAACCAGTCGCAAAAAATACAGTATATAGTGTGCGGAGCATGAGGAGTTTTGAGTGATTATTATGTGCAAGATAGTACACAATATATAGTGAAATTCAACAATTATTTAATTCAACAACCCATGGTGGTGTCCTAGCGTATGCTGTTATAGAATGCCTCAGGAGAGTCCAACGAATGGCATAACCCTATTAATGAATAGTGAAAGATTTTGTGTTCTCTTCCCCTTTCCCGAATTGAATAGTTCATTCAATTTAATAATATTCGGTTTTCGGTAGAAGTTGGGTTTTATATATCTCTCTCGAGTCTGTAATGCAGGAATTCATAACCGAGTTATAAGTACATAAAGTACTCTGAGTAATCTGAACCTACCATGGATCCCGATTCAACTGGTAAGTAGTGATTTCTGCTCCTGAACCGTAACTAAAAGAATATTTGGCACACCCACCGACATCACCAGAGCTCAGCAGTCTCTGTCAGGTTTGTTCTTTGCATTTATTTTTAATTTAAAGAACACGCACAAATGCGGCATTTAAAGGTACTCAATCCGATTAGATGTCCCCATATCATCAGATTCCTACAACATTTTTTTTGTTGAAATGCCGCTTCTGCTATCAGAATCGAGTAATTGCTCAACATTAATGCTAACCACAGTCAACTATATTATAAAATTGCCCAAAACCTGTTATTTGTCAACATTTTGTTCAACGAAATTTTGCCGGTTTGTCAAATATCTGACAAAAAAGCAACTTAATGCACATCGCTTCTACCGTGTCGACTTTGTTTCGATTTGGTAGTAACAAATCAGAAGTGACGCACGTCAGCGAGCTCACCAACCTTCTGTCGGATTTCCTAAACCCAAAGAGGCGAAGCCGAAATCGCATTGAAATCAACTCGCGGACTTGAAGGGGCTTGAACGGTGGCGTCGTGGTTGATGTGAGGTCCAAATTCAGGAACCCCTCTTCCCCATCAGCATAACGTCTATCTGGTCATCCATGCTAACAACGAACTGAATTTCCACCACATATGACCTGGCATGTATACCTGTATTGCCACAATATATCACGAGAATCCCGGGTCGTACGTTGTGACTGGTCGAATTATTGACAATATTAGCAGGTCATGATTATCGCATTGTTGCAAATGAGACGATAAGTGAAGTTTTAAGGGACTGTATACCAAACACACGCTTTGAGTTGTAAAAGTGGTACGAAATAATGATCGTACGTGTTCGTCAAAACTCTTACGCGTAATCGTTTTGGAAAGGACTTTTTGGCCATACGGATAGACTTACGACTGCGAATAGCTATCCATATTCGTAATCGTAAACGTGAGGATGCGAAAGGTCTCTATTACCCCTCTTATTACGTCTAGTAGATTACTTTTAATCTGATTTCTTCTGCATAAAGTTATGTCCAGTTTGGTTTTAGTGACTCGTATTTTTTCAGGGGAGTAGACAATCCGTGTTAGGAAGCCGATTTTCAAAAATAAAATGGGGCGATTTTCTATATACATGTAGCATGAATCGTATATGGAAATAACATCAGCTGATGATATCTGTGCACAACTGTAAAAACTTTCGTCTACAAGACAAATTTCATTTGGCCAACACGATATTAATGTTGTCTTGACAACACTTATAATATAGTATATGCGTACTGGCACCATGGTAATTTTGTGCGTTACTGAACTGACAATTATAGCGTTTGTACCAACATGGAGGAACCCAGGCTAACTATTGAACAGCCATACGCATTCAAAAATAATGGAACATATAGCAGGGAATCCCATTATTTTCAAACAATATTACGTTAACCCTTTACCCAACAAAACGGCAAAAAACGCCCAAATAAAGCTTCAACAGACTAAAATATCTTGGGTCTGTCTCAATAGAACCATACAAATATGGATATCATTGGAACCGGTTCATTGACCACATTGTGATGGTTACAGTTATGCCCTGTGCCAATGCATTCTCTTATATATGCGAGTCGACCATAAGTCGCCTCGCATATATAAGAGAATGCATTGGCCTAAAAAAAAACATTTCTTACATTCTTTAAAGGTACTCAATCCGTAAAGAGGGTCCCCATCTCAACAGATTCCAACAACAACAATCCGATCAGAGGGTCCTATATTACTATTTCTTTGGCTTTGGGGGTAAACAATATTTGATTCGAGTCGAGGAACCCATCAAACAAAGCTCAGAGTTATTAGATATTGATTTTTGAAATTTGTTATGTTCTCGAGATGAGTACTAATAACTGCCGTAATCTGCTCTAGATGTGTACACCAAATCTATTCAAACAGACAAGGATGGATAACTCTAAAATCAAGTGGTAATTTTAACGCAATTTTGACTGATTTCTGGGCCAGATAGTATTCCCGATAATGAAAAATAATAGATTTCTAAAATCGATATCTAACAAATCTGAGCTTTGATTGGTGACTTCCTCGACTCGAATCAAATATTTTTGACCCCCGAAGCCATTGAAATAGTAATTGAGAGGAGTTTTAACGGATTGAGTACCTTTAACAATTTTATTATTTTTTCTTACATTTTTTAACAATTTTTATAATATTTTTATACATTCTTTGACAATTTTATCATTTTGAATATGTGTTAAGCCAATGCATTCTCTTATATATGCGAGGCGACCTATGGTCGACTCGCATATATAAGAGAATGCATTGGCACAGGGCCATTCTGTTGGGTAAAGGGTTAATCATGAATTCCACGCAGCTACCCGTCTCTGCTGATTGGCTCCGACCAGACTGACCGGAGCAGGGTGCTATTTGTTCCAGATTTTAGACCACGTAGCACTTCTAGATATCGGGGTTCGCAAGACTGATTTTGTACCCAAAAAGGGTATAACATATTCCTGTATTGAATCTCAGTTGCGGCGGTTGACATAGTGACGCTGGTCCGTGGTTCCGTTCCGTTATATCACACAGCAAATTTCTGTTAAAGCTAGGCACACTGCATACCTGCGTATTATCGTATGCGTTAATACGTATGCGTAGAATGACGCATACTACCAACATTTTGGTTAGTATGTGTTATTCGCACCCGATTGACGTATCAAATAATCGTTGTCGCAGGTATGTGTCCTGGACTCCTGGTCAATTGAAAATCATATGTTGGTAGTTGACGAAAACGGATGCGACTTACGCATGCGTAAATCGATGCGTTTTACGCAGGTATGTGGCCTAGCTTAAAACGAGGCAACTGTTCATCGGTGCGGTGATTACACAGTTACACGTCTGTTTACTGAATTCGATCGTACCCGACACATTTATGCTGTAAAATTCAATAATATACAATTATCGCATTGTTTCTAGGTTGACACAGGGAATTGTCAATCCGAGGAAGTCATAAAGAGGTCCGCGGAATCTTATGTTAACCTCTTGCAGACAGAGTGTTAATCTGGACGTGTTCAAATAGAAGAGAGGTGAACATCTATCAAAATGTTCCAGTTAAATCAAGCTATTCTCTGATATCATTCAACCGCCCGCCTGGGAAGATTATATAATGTTAGTGCTGCAAACAACATTCAAAAGGACTGACTAATGCCGAATCCTCTTTTAATAACAATGTGGTTATTGGAAACTCTATTTTTGAGTAATCCAACAAATAGAGGGTTGGTATAGGCTGGACACAATTTACTATATCTGTTTACATATATAGTTGCCAAAGATGGGTTACCCCGGAATAGCATTACTGGGTGTGAGCAGTATGCTTATGGTTGGCTACATTGGGAAGTTGAACAACAATTTAGGTTTACATTAAATATATACATATCATATATCATATCACACATTTCTTGTGTAGCCCACATATCACCGACGTTAATTTCAAGGCGCTTGATAAATAAAAATATTCCAAAATTTACAATTCAGCCATGCGATAATTATGTATCCCGCATTGAAAGCTGGTTCATTAGTTACACGCCTAAATGTTTAGAATAATATTCCGAGATTAAATGAGTTTTCAAAAGACCTTTGAATTCATCATATCCAGGAAGCTGCGGATGATCAACGGTAGAGAAAATTCCAGAGAGTCGATCCGGCTATGGAAAAACGATATGTCACCGAAACTATACTGTCAACCTTCGGGTGCACTAAGAGCATTAAATCCTCTGATATGAGATGCCTGGGTGGTGCATATGTACATGTATCATTGAGGTACCTTGAACTTTATCCGCTGGGAAAAGGGAAGCCAATATAATGTGAACAATGTCGGGGTAATGTGATCTTTACGTGGGATCTTACACACCACTCTGGCCGCGATGTTTTGTATTCGCTGCAGTCTCGACATTTTTTTTGTTAACACCGTACATCAAAGGAATTTATATTCGTGTCTGGGGGGAAATAATCACAAATAGTATTTTTATAAATTCCGCTATAAACTGTGGACTTGTTGTAGGTCCTCAATTTATCTAGCTACACCTTATATAATACGTTAATACTTGTAACGACAACAGTATGTTTTCGCTATAAACTGTGGACTTGTAGGTCCTCAATTTATCTAGCTACACCTTATACAAAACGTTCATACTTGTAATGACAACAGTATGTTTTCGCTATAAACTGTGGACGTGTAGATCTTCTATTTATCTAGCTAGACATACAATACGTTCATACTTGTAACGACAACAATATGTTTTCGCTATAAACTGTGGACTTGTAGATGTCTATTTATCTAGCTACACCTTATACAATACGTTCATACTCGTAATGACAACAATATGTTTTCACTATAAACTGTGGACTTGTAGATGTCTATTTATCTAGCTAGACATTATACAATACGTTCATACTTGTAACGACAGCAGTATGTTTTCGCTATAAACTGTGGACTTGTTGTAGATCCTCTATTTATCGGGCTACACCCTATACAATACGTTCATACTTGTAACGACAACAATATGTTTTCGCTATAAACTGTGGACTTGTAGATGTCTATTTATCTAGCTACACCTTATACAATACGTTCATACTTGTAACGACAACAGTATGTCTTCGCTATAAACTGTGGACTTGTTGTAGATCCTCTGTTTATCTAGCTACACATTATACAATACGTTCATACTTGTAACGACAACAATATGTTTTCGCTATAAACTGTGGACTTGTAGATGTCTATTTATCTAGCTAAACCCTATACAATACGTTCATACTTGTAACGACAACAATATGTTTTCGCTATAAACTATGGATTTATTGTAGATCCTCTATTTATCTAGCTACACCCTATATAATACGTTCATACTCGTAACGACAACAATATGTTTTCGCTATAAACTGTAGACTTTTTGTAGATCCTCTATTTATCTAGCTACACCTTATACAATACGTTCATACTTGTAACCACAACACTATGTTTTCGCTATAAACTGTGGACTTGTAGATTCTCTATTTATCTAGCTACACATTATACAATACGTTCATACTTGTAATGACAACAATGTTTTCGCTATAAACTGTGGACTTGTTGCAGATCCTCTATTTATCTAGAAAAACCTTATACAATACGTTCATACTTGTAACAATAACAATATGTTTTCGCTATAAACTGTGGACTTGTTGTAGATCCTCTATTTATCTAGCTACACCTTATACAATACGTTCATACTTGTAATGACAACAATATTTTTTCGCTATAAACTGTGGACTTGTTGTAGATCCCCTATTATCTAGCTACACATTATACAATACGTTCATACTTGTAATGACAACAATATGTTTTCGCTATAAACTGTGGACTTGTTGTAGATCCTCTATTATCTAGCTACACCTTATACAATACGTTCATACTTGTAATGACAACAATATATTTTCGCTATAAACTGTGGACTTGTTGTAGATCCTCTATTTATCTAGCTACACCTTATACAATACGTTCATACTTGTAACGACAACAATATGTTTTCGCTATAAACTGTGGACTTGTTGTAGATCCTCTATTTATCTAGCTACACATTATACAATACGTTCATACTCGTAATGACAACACTATGTTTTCGCTATAAACTGTGGACTTGTAGATCATCTATTTATCTAGCTACACATTATACAATACGTTCATACTCGTAATGACAACAATATGTTTTCGCTATAAACTGTGGACTTGTAGATCATCTATTTATCTAGCTACACCTTATACAATACGTTCATACTCTTAATGACAACAATATGTTTTCGCTATAAACTGTGGACTTGTTGTAGATCATCTATTTATCTAGCTACACCTTATACAATACGTTCATACTTGTAATGACAACAATATGTTTTCGCTGTGGACTTGTTGTATATCATCTATTTATCTATTGTATTCGCGGCAGTCTCGATATTTGTTTTTGGTTAATACCCTACATCACAGGAATTTATATACACGGCTCGACCCATTAAGTACTTGGTTCATGTATACATTGTCTATTGAGTGGAAGTTTATAGCGAAATTTACAAAATACTATTTGTTTTTGGTTAACACCCTATATCAAAGGAATGTAAATACCTGTCTGGGGGGAAATAAACACAAATAGTATTTAACCCTTTACCCAACAAACCGGCCAAATAAAGCTTCAACAGCCTAAATTATCTTCGGTCTGTCTCAATAAAACCATACAAATATGGATATTATTGGAACCGGCTCATTGACCACATTGTGATGGTTACAGTTATGCCCTGTGCCAATGCATTCTCTTATATATGCGAGTCGACCATAGGTCGCCTCGCATATATAAGAGAATGCATTGGCCTAAAAAAAACTTTTTACCATTTTTTCTTGCATTCTTTAACAATTTTATAATTTTTAATGTGTTAAGCCAATGCATTCTCTTATATATGCGAGGCGACCTATGGTCGACTCGCATATATAAGAGAATGCATTGGCACATGGCCGTTCTGTTGGGTAAAGGGTTAACGCACCCTAAACATTGATTGCTCACTAGAACGGTGAGTTTTTATTAGTGGCGAACATATGCGTGAGTGTAGTATTTTGTAGACTAGACCACCTTACATACATGCATGAATGTCAGACAAGACATCTGGTCCTGTAAATATTCTTGTTTGTTCTAGGTGTGCTGATATTTTAGATATATTGACTGGACTAATATAATTTATATCATGCCATGAACCTCTATTCTAGCTAACGCTCACAGGGATCATATTCCACCAGAACAAAACCTTGGAACTTTTTTAAGTTTTGATAGGGAACATTATAAAGTCGAAAAAATAAGGCGGGGAATATATTTATTATCTGTTCCTTAATAATGTACTTCACTGTAGGTGAAGGTCCCAACTCGAAATTTCACGGTTAAAGTGAATTTGTGAGCGATTTTGCTTTGTGTCGCTTACAATTATGGAATTTGTCCTGGGTAATTAATTCGATATCGGTTCAAAAAAGTCATGCAATTTTGAGATGGGACCTTCACCTACAGTGAAGTACATTAGTAAGGCAAAGATAACAAAGAAATATATTCCCGCATTATGTTTTCGACTTTATAAGGTTCCCTGTCAAAACTGGTGGAATATGATATTTACGGGCGTAGCGAGAGTAGAGATTCATGGCATGATCTAAATATAATTATGTCAATAGAGATGAGTTTGTTATAGTTTTTAATTTTTATTTTTGAATTGAAATTTTCACTCGCTTTCTTCTAAGCCCATGTGAGCTGGGTACGACTGTGGTCGACGCTTTGTGACTGTGACAGCTTTAGTGTTACTTCTGGAGTTTGTCAACAAAGGTGTTGATGATAACGACGACGATGATGATGGTGACGATGAGGATGAGGACGATGGTGATCAATGACGATGATGAAATGACGAGTAGTTGACGATTATGATGATTGCATGATATATATTGGTGACGATAATGATGATGATGAATCATCATCATCATTATCGTCACCATCATTGATGATGATGCTGATGATGCGATGATGATGATGACTGCATGATAGTGGTTATAATAGTGATGACGATGATGATGGTGGCGATGATGACTGCATGATCGATCGACGTACTGATGACGACGATGATATTGACGACGATAATTGAGGACGATAATGGTAGCGGTGATGACGACGACGACGATGATGATGATGACTGCATGCTAGTGGTGATAATGATGATAATGATGATGAAGATGGTGGAGATGATAATGATGCCGATGACGTTGACACAAACACATACAGATGGCGGGTTCTGATGACGACGATGATATTGATGACGATAGTTGAGGATGATGATGATAGCGGCGACAATGATTATGCTGATGATGCGGACGATAAGCCTTCTAATGATGACGGTGTTGATGACAACGAAGATGATGATGATGATTATGATGATGATGATTATGATGATGATGCGGATTATGATGATGATGATGATGGTGATGAAGATTAGCATAATACAGATGACGATTATAGTGATGATGAGAAGATGACGATGACTATGTTGTAAATAGTGTATATATGTTCACATTCATCACTAATTTCATGTTAATTCATGATTGAGTTATTAAAGCATTCATTCATTCCCTTGAACACTCCTGCTTATCATTGATTTGTCAATCGTCTCCCATCTGGTTCAATTTGTATGCCGTGTCGTCTTAGTTTATGAGCACTTAATTACTTGACTCATTAAGTACCTGACTCGTGCACACATTGTCTATTGAATGGAAGAATTGATTTTCAATTTCACCAGATATTGTCAGCTGGATATTATTAACTAGCAAACCATTGATTTGCCTTCATTAGAGTTATAATAAAACCAGGTCAAGGAATACTCAATGTAAGTACACACATACGTAAGAAATTGGCAACGCTGGCATACATATACTATATACACTGTGAACTCGAGAGCCGCGTTAAATCGAACGAAAATTTGTTTTTTGAAACTTCTTTTCGAAGAGGCGGGAATTCAAACTACTCTTCTTTTTTTTTTAAATACACAACGACACATTTGACAAGCCTTCCTGTTTAACAAATAAAAAATTTTCCCGAAGCAAGTTACCCCACAATTCTTGTAACCTGTTGTTGTGGTTAAATGCATCTGTATTTGTGGTTATAATCAATGTATTCCAAATGTATGTGACGGCAAAATGGCCTGCCTGTAATCACCTGTTTATCACCCTATTGTCGTTACAAGTAATAATGTATTGTATAAGTTGTAGCTAGACAAATGGATGATATACAACGAGTTCACAGTTTATAGCGACATTTACAAAAACGAGTCCAGTAAATTAGGTCTGGGCCGAGCATAACGAGTTTTGTAAATTTCGCTATAACATGGGGACGAGTTGTAAATTCTATTATTACTTGATCCGAAACCTCCATAAAACATAGTTAAATAAATAAATGGTACGTGAAACTAACAGCGGTTTCCGTAAGGCGTGCGATGACGTTTCAAGCAACTATTAGTTGCTTGTCCGCGTAAAGAAATAGTCCCTTTTTGACGTATTTAATGGCGTACATTTAATGAAATAAATGTTCAAACTTTATCAATATCAGTCACAGATACCGATTCTACTTCATCTCGTCCACTGACTCGCGTTTGCGCAACAACAATACATTTGGGTACATCTGGCACTATTTCCTGTTATGCAACGACCATTGCATATCATTATTATAGAATGGTTTAATGAATAGAATAAGGGGTAGGATCATGTTATAAAACAACATTACAAATATTATTATATACCCGCAAGTTAGCACATACATTCAATCGTTTCCAAATCTTCATTTAACCTTCAAAGTATAAGTTTGCTTTAATATATGTGACCCGCCATATCAAATCCAGTCGTAAGTCGGGATTGTTTTTACCCTGTGCCAATGCATTCTCTTATATATGCGAGTCGACCATAGGTCAATGCATTCTCTTATATATGCGAGTCGACCATAGGTCGCCTCGCATATATAAGAGAATGCATTGGCCTAACAATTTTAATAATTTTTTCTTGTATTCTTTAACAATTTTATAATTTTACCCATACAGAGCCTCAGACAAACATGAGCAGACGACACTCTTCTATATGCTTCTATATATGTGTGGGGCTCCCTGCAGGGTAATGGATGTTTTTTTTAATTTTATGTCCTAAAAAATGTAAGAAACATTTATTTAAAAAAATGATAAAAAATTGTTAGGCCAATGCATTCTCTTATATATGCGAGGCGACCTATGGTCGACTCCCATATATAAGAGAATGCATTGGCACAGGGTAAACAAATCCCGACTTACGACTGGATTTGATATGGCGGGTCACATATCTTGTTAAAATGGCATGTGCAGTCCCCAGCATTTAAAATCGGGAATTCCAACAAAGGTGTGATAGTTTTATTCTGATAAATTATGTGGCTCTAACTTTCCCGCACGTATCCTTTTGACCACACGTGCAAACAACCAGGTTCTCGCTTACACAGTGTGATTTAGAGGACAATATTATAGGACTAAATTATATTACACATATTTTACACAAAACTTAAACGTGTGTAGACCGACGTTATTGACTAGGTGACACAATACAGCACGAACATTTTGTTGAATGATGGATTTTGTTCATTGCTATTGGCTTCAATGCCGTATATATGCCTGGTTGAAGAAATCAGGCTTTCCACTGGTACGACCACACACCTAACCCGGGTAAAAATACGCTGTATCGTTTATAGGTGACAATATAGTCTTCACGCTGTCCACGATAAATCTCGAAACAATTCGGAATTTTTTAAATACGAAATTTATATGTACGATCAGGTCCGATAGGGTAATTCGGTTTTAGCAGTGATAATTCTATGGAAGTCGTAAACATAACAATGTATTAGTCGAGTAACGATTTACTCAAGTGGAACCAATGAAAAAGTTTGTCAAAAACAATATACTTGTGGCAAAGCATTGAGGCGTATCGTACCGAAGCGCAATGTCAATAGTCAGTACACATTTAAACCGGATAACGACTGTTAGTTAAAGATAACGTGTCAGTGCATTCTCTTATATATGAGAGTCTCCCAAAGGGAGCCTCGCATATATTAGAGCATGCTGGTCAATGTTAATATTGTTACTTAGAGAATGAATTGGCACAGTTTCAGGAAGCTCTATAGTGGTGGAAGGGTTAAATGATTGAAAGCTCATGCGTGCGATCTAAACTTTATTTAGATAAAGTAGTTTCTGCTATGATATCGATGTTGTTGAACTCATAGGCAGAACAACACGGACGTGTTAATGTGGTGAACGTAATCGCACGAGTTTGTTGTGGCGAGTGTTACATCGAGAGTCGTCACTGTGGTATAGCCACTCAGTGCCCCAAAGTTCACCCCTAGCTTCGCACACCTGTGTGGTTCAGTGTTAATTTATTGCACCACTCCTTGCGCTGGCACTGTGTATAGCGGCTCACCGGCGAGAAAACAGCTTTCATCATTGCTCCCGGTTAGCGTAAGGTTTTTTCCCCCATAAACAAGTTGTTTTCGAGAAAGCTGTCTTTTTCTCTGTTAACATCGATAGTATAGGCGCAACGAATGAAGCACTCCTTGATGAAATAAATGTTATAGATTTCTTTGACAAACGTGTATTCTTTGATAATTCTGACGCGAAATGCCGGCTTGTCCCAAATATTATAAAATTTAAACCAGTTCCGCATATGCAATGCATGCAAGTTTGAATGTGGGCGAAGTTCGACATCCAAGCTCTCTGACTGCTGCATCATGCCTGCATGTGAAAGGGTATATTTGGATCAAGTGTTCCAAAATTGAATTTCGGTCAATGTACTCCGCTTTATTTTGGATACGATTATAGCACTCTTCGAACTTGTTATGATATGCTCGCAGCGAACAATATTAATGAACTGCGCGTAGCATAACAAGATCTTGAGCAAGAAAACAGAAAACCCACTGATATCGAGTACACTTGAACAGTGTGACTAATTACCGCCCGGGGACCGCCCGGGACCGCCCTGGCGGCCCCACGGTCCCGTGGACACAATATCTCGACGGTATAACGTAGCGACATGCCACCTGAGGGCAACATAGAAAAATTTACTCGCTCGCTCGTCTCCGGCCGGTCATATTAACCCCACAAATGCCGATATTGGCTAAAAGAGCCTGGGTGATTACTGGTGTCTTCGTGTGTTTTCAGACAGATTATATTGGTGATTCTCGGTAGTGCAATACACCTGAGTGTTAATTCCATGTATTGACTCGTTGACGCGTCCACGGCCGATGTTATTAACCCCTCAAATTCAGGTAAAATAGTGTATAAACAAAAGAACCTTGGAACCGCCCGGGCGGATCCATGGGCCCGTGGACACTATATCTCGACGTTATAACATAGCGACATACTCCACGAGGTCAACCTAGAAAATGTTACTCGCTCGCTCGACCCCGGCCGGTGTTATTAACCCCTCAAAATCCGACAAAATGGTATATAAACAAAAAGAACATTGGGACCGCCCGGGACCGCCCGGGACCGCCCGGGTGGCCCCACGTGCCCGTGGACACAATATCTCGACGTTATAACGTAGCGACATACCCCACGAGGTCAACCTAGAAAATGTCGCTCGCTCGACCCCGGCCGGTGTTATTAACCCCTCAAAATCCGACAAAATGGTATATAAACAAAAAGAACATTGGGACCGTCCGGGACCACCCGGGAGGCCCCATGGGCCCGTGGCCACTATATCTCGACGTTATAACGTTAGTCTAGTGGATCTGGCCAAATAAACCACCGGACCGTAAACAAATTGCAATACAAAAGTTTCTTTCGTTATAAGATGTGTATAGGTGTCACCAAAAGTATCCTAGAATGACCCATTGATAGTAGTGGCGGAAATGCCTCATTTTTGGGGATAAAATGCCGTTTTTTGTATAAAACTGGTGATTTATGGAATTCCATCATACTCGCTAAAATAAATAATATACATTTATTATCTACCATTGATGAGATGGTATTTGGATCCATTATGGAATGCATGTATGATACGTTCATTTTAGTTGCAAAAATGGTAAATTTTGGGGATAAATTCACATTTTCGACGAAAAACTGGTGAAATCTGGAATTCCAACACATAAATCATGAATACATCTTAACAATGAACATTAGCTCGTTGTAATATGTGCAACGGCATTCTAATAACATATGTTAATGACCCAGTCATCTTGGGCGTTGGACAAGCCTGACATTTGAAAGTTTTAGAGAGCGTTTCGTGATTGTGATAATGGATATAATGGTCCAGTTCCATTCGTAATTGGAAATTTGGCATTGTAATTAGTGTAGTACATTGCAGTAGTGATACACTATGACATGTGAAAATACCCATATTCATATGTGTTTGAGTAATTGTCGTTTTTGATTATTGTCAATTTAGAGAGCGTTTAGTGATTGCACAAATTTCGCGTCTGATGCGTTAATTCTTGGATATATGTTGCAGAACATATTTACAATGTTAAATAAGCATCAGGTGTTGTGTGGAAATGTTTCTAAATGCTGTATATGATCGTATATGACATACATATGGTATGGTATCAATTTAATTCCAATTACGGATATACCGAAAATAATCAGATCTGGATATAATTTTATACCAATTACTGTGCACATATTTCTTTTATACATATTGATCTACACATCTTCATCTACATTTGTGTCCCCTTTGTAATTGGAACACACAGTTTCCTGACAATTGCCACAGGCTACCATGCACACTAGTCCATTACGTTTGCAACTGCACCATCTTGTAGTACAACCCGTCGTGCAAGTACATCTGATTACTTTCAAGAGGCATTCTGGTGCAGGTGGTAGGTCTGTAGCCACGGGAACACACTTGCCATCATCGATTGTCCAACCCCAGTTGATCTCGTTTTCGACAGTATTCCCGATCCAAGTCTGTATCTGATGGTATACTCGTTTGCTGTGGTGCTTTGTAGCTGAATCCGTGGGCGGTAGCGTTTCGGGTTTGACAAAGAGTTTGCCACTTTGGATATTAGCATTTTATGCAATAAAGATGTCAAAGTATCAGTAGGTTTTCCTCCGAAAATAGCGATCATGGCAGCTCGACCAAACTGCTCCAAGTCTGTTGGTGATATCGTTTCCGTGAATCTGTGCCCGATTTCTTGCAGGTACTTGTCATTTACCATCTTTTTGAAAACTTTCGGCTTGCCAATACCGAGAATCCGAGATGCGGTGGGACGATGGTAGACATAGGCACATCTGCCTGCATAATACTGTGTCCAATAGATGCCACTTTTGTCGAAACATCTTGCCCTAAGACCAGTTTATCAAGCAGAATTATCAGAGTATCTGGCATATATGACATAGCTTGATCAAGTTTGATATCATCGGTGGGTGGGTAAGAGTCCAAACACGGAATGGTTTGTTGTTTGATATCAGCATGTACTAGTATGATCTTTGCTGCTGCTTTGACAAGGCGTCTTTTCTCAACTTCAACGTCTGTGTCATTCTGTGAAACTTTCTGAGAATAAGATCTGCTGATTCTCGAACAGTAACAACATCAGACTCCCCGCCAGAGCCCGAGAACAGTATTTGATCTCCGAAATGTTCAATCAGTTTCTTTTTCAAATACATTTTATTATATGCATCCACGCCAGTATCAACCAGGATAGCTTGCATTTCTGAGACTAACCCGAGGACAGTAAATTGATCATTTGTCGAATCATTGATCAGGAGTTCGCAGACACTTTCAAACGCCTCCGCGCGACTTTGATTCTCTGATCGACCCTGTTTTTTGTCTCTTGGCGGTTGGTTCTTCGCTGGGCGTTGGTTTGTTGTACTTCTTCGGAATCTGTTTACCCGTGCTGAAATTTCCTCTGCACGTTTTGTGATAAACGCAATCATAGGCATGGAGATCCCCAGAATAGTATTCTATTCTCCCGCGAACAACATGGGCCCATTCGTCATTTCTTTTATCGCAGTCAGCTTTTACCGAAATTGGGAAGTCTGAGGTTCGAACACGCTGGGCTTCATTCTTGGAACTCTTCCCCTTTTTACAAGAGAAGTCCACGGGGGTTTCACAAAAAAAAAACAGTCTGTGGCCGAGTCACAACTCGCGCGGCTCCTCTTTGTTGAAGTCGAAGACGAAGGAACATCGCACATGGTGTTATTCGATTGTCAATTAAACGTCTCCTACATTTGTTGTGCACGTTCTTCTCGGCTTCAGCAGTTATATCCAAGGACAATTCCTGGCATCTGTGCGTGAGATTGGGAATACCCCTCGGCGTGATTACAGATTACACATTCTACCAGAGATTCGAGGTCATCGCCTTCGCCTGAAAATAAAAAGAATGGATTTAATGTTTGACTTATGCAGATCAAGAAACTGTAATATTTCGTTGATGAAATAACTTTAAATATCGTTATTTTTGCATACACATAATATCGCAAATCACTCGTAATTACTAATACAAAACTTTACAGTTGAGATATATTTATTAACGAATCGGCTTTCCGTAGAAATGTGTGCCGCCGGCGAAGAGGAGTGGTTTACAGCTGATGACCCCATTCTTATTTCTTACATTCGCGCGTCGTTTTAAATTTGGCTTTATAATGTATAAATAAGCACCCTTTATATATTGGTGCATATAGTATGAGACTATGACCATTAGGTGGGCTATTATAATATCTTGTTAATAACTTACCATCTGGCGGTCCGCTTTTTTTGTCCATTTATTCCAATAGGCTGACGAAGCACACTCATGTTGTCAAAAATAGCAATAGTTTGTTTATTCTACGGAAACCCATAAGCCTCTTACCATGCCGCGAAATTTGAAAACAATAAATAAAACACCCATAATTATGCATTGATCACTCACTACTTGACTGAGTGGGGCTTACATGGGAGTTTTATATTGTAGACATGCTATAAGTCGGTTCCATATCGACTATAGTGTCCATATTTATCAGTGGAGACAGCGCACCCTAAACAGTTACCTGGACGAATGAGTACATTTAGTGATGTATTGTGATCATGAAACGCTCTTTATATCACATATAGTATCGCAAAAATGTGCATGCTAATGATGATTTAACATTGACATAGTATGTCAGTTGGGTTTTAATCATTTACAACTTTACAACACTAATTTTGCAATAGTAATGGAATTAGACATGATACTCAATATCATTATCACGAAACGCTCTCTAAATTACACAATATCGCTGAATCGTCGCAAAAATTGGCATGATAACAATGATTTAACATTCACACAGTGTCTCAGCTGGGTATTAACCGATTACAGCACCAAATTTGCGATTAGTATTGAAACTAGACACGATACTCAAAATCGTTATCATCAAACGCTCTCTAAATCATTAAAACCCTAAAAAAGACAATTTCCGCTCAACATGGAGATGGGTCATTTTCAGATGTCATATGTATGACCTATTGCTATGTATTCCAGTAAAAATCATTTGTATTGCAATTTGTTTACGGTCCAACACCAGATCCACTAGACTACGTAGCTACATACCCCACGAGGTCAACCTACAAAATGGTACTCGCTCGCTCGACTCCGGCCGGCGTTATTAACCCCTCAAAATCCGATAAAATGGTATATAGACAAAATGAACATTGGGACCGCCCGGGACCGCCCGTGTGGCCCCACGTGCCCGTGGACACAATATCTCGACGTTATAACGTAGCGACATGCCACCTGAGGGAAACATAGAAAAATTTACTCGCTCGCTCGTCTCCGGCCGGTCATATTAACCCCACAAATGCCGATATTGGCTAAAAGAGCCTGGGTGATTACTGGTGTCTTGGTGTGTTTTCAGACAGATTATTTTGGTGTTTCTCGGTAGTGCAATACACCTGAGTGTTAATTCCATGTATTGACTCGTTGACGCGTCCACGGCCGATGTCATTAACCCCTCAAATTCCGGTAAAATAGTGTATAAACAAAAAGAACCTTGGGACCGCCCGGGCGGCCCCATGGGCCGTGGACACTATATCTCGACGTTATAACATAGCGACATACCCCACGAGGTCAACCTAGAAAATGTTACTCGCTCGCTCGACCCCGGCCGGTGTTATTAACCCCTCAAAATCCGATAAAATGGTATATAAACAAAAAGAACATCGGGGCCGCCCTGGAGGCCACATGGGCCCGTGGACACTATATCTCGACGTTATAACGTAGCGACATACCCCACGAGGTCAACCTACAAAATGGTACGCGCTCGCTCGACTCCGGTCGGTGTTATTAACCCCTCAAAATCCGATAAAATGGTATATAAACAAAAAGAAGATTGGGACCGCCCGGGACCGCCCGGGTGACCCCACGTGCCCGTGGACACAATATCTCGACGTTATAACGTAGCGACATGCCACCTGAGGGCAACATAGAAAAATTTACTCGCTAGCTCGTCTCCGGTCGGTCATATTAACCCCACAAATGCCGATATTGGCTAAAAGAGCCTGTGTGATTACTGGTGTCTTCGTGTGTTTTCAGACAGATTCGCATATGGCGGTTTTACTAAATGTGAATATTATAACAACATTGCTTAACGTGAACGCTGACCACGCCTTTAAACATGTATTCTATCTGTGAATCGTATTTCGTGTACCGTTTGTAAATTCCGATCACACATTGAGAGTTGTTAAAAACGCTCTTCGTTCGCGAAGACTATTTTCGGCGACGATTTTATTTGAATGGTTTCGGAAGACAAAAATATTATAAACATGTCAATTTGACACACTCTTAAATCTCTTTTTCCTGGCCGCTGAAATTTTGCTGGCCAGTATATATGACACACCTAATTTATTGTGAAATTCCACCATGATAAGGTCCCGGGCGGTCCCAAGGTTCATTTTGTTTGTACACTATATTACCGGAATTTGAGGGGTAAATAACATCGGCCGTGGACGCGTCAACGAGTCAATATATGGAATTAACACTCAGGTGTATTGCACTACCGCGAATCACCAATATAATCTGTCTGAAAACACAGGAAGACACCCGTAATTAGCCAATATCGGCATTTGTGGGGTTAATATGACCGGCCGGGGACGAGCGAGCGAGTAAATTTTTCTATGTTGCCCTCAGGTGGCATATCGCTAAGTTATAACGTCGAGATATTGTGTCCACGGGCACGTGGGGCCTCCCAGGGGGTCCCGGGCAGTCCCAATGTTCTTTTTGTTTATATACCATTTTATCGGATGTTGAGGGGTTAATAACACCGGCCGGAGTCGAGCAAGTAACATTTTGTAGGTTGACCTCGTTGGGTATGTCTCTACGTTATAACGTCGATATATAGTGTCCACGGGCCCATGGGGCCTCCCGGGCGGTCCCAATGTTCTTTTTGTTTATATACCATTTTATCGGATTTTGAGGGGGTTAATAACACCGACCGGAGTCTAGCGAGCGAGTAACATTTTCTAGGTTGACCTCGTGGGGTATGTCGCTATGCTATAACGTCGATATATAGTGTCCACGGGCCCATGGGGCCGCCCGGGCGGTCCCAGGCTGTCCCAACGTTCTTTTTGTTTATATACCATTTTGTCGGATTTTCAGGGGTTAATAACGCCGGCCGGAGTCGAGCGAACGAGTAACATTTTCTAGGTTGACCTCGTGTGGTATGTCGCTATGTTATAACGTCGAGATATAGTGTCCACGGGCCCATGGGGCCGCCCGGGTGGTCCCAAGGTTCTTTTTGTTTATACACTATTTTTTCCGGAATTTGAGGGGTTAATAACATCGGCCGTGGACGCGTCAACGAGTCAATACATGGAATTAACACTCAGGTGTATTGCACTACCGAGAATCACCAAAATAATCTGTCTGAAAACACACGAAGACACTAGTAATCACCCAGGCTCTTTTAGCCAATATCGGCATTTGTGGGGTTAATATGACCGGCCGGAGACGAGCGAGCGAGTAAATGTTTCTATGTTGCCCTCAGGTGGCATGTCGCTACGTTATAACGTCGAGATATTGTGTCCACGGGCACGTGGGGCCACCCGGGCGGTCCCGGGCGGTCCCAATGTTCTTTTTGTCTATATACCATTTTATCGGATTTCGACGGGTTAATAACGCCGGCCGGAGTTGAGCGAGCGAGTACCATTTTGTAGGTTGACCCCGTGGGGTATGTCGCTACGTTATAATGTCGAGATATAGTGTCCACGGGCCCATGGGGCCTCCCGGGCGGTCCCGGGCTGTCCCAATGTTCTTTTTGTTTATATACCATTTTATGGGATTTTGACGGGTTAATAACGCCGGCCGGAGTCGAGCGAGCGAGTAACATTTTCTAGGTTGACCTCGTGTGGTATGTCGCTATGTTATAACGTCGAGATATAGTGTCCACGGGCCCATGGGGCCGCCCGGGCGGTCCCGGGCGGTTCCTATGTTCTTTTGTTTATGCACTATTTTACCGGAATTTGAGGGGTTAATAACATCGGCCGTGGACGCGTCAACGAGTCAATACATGGAATTAACACTCAGGTGTATTGCACTACCGAGAATCACCAAAAATAATCTGTCTGAAAACACACGAAGACGCCAGTAATCACCCAGGCTATTTTAGCCAATATCGGCATTTGTGGGGTTAATATGACCGGCCGGAGACGAGCGAGCGAGTAAATTTTTCTATGTTGCACTCAGGTGGCATGTCGCTACGTTATAACGTCGAGATATTGTGTCCACGGGCCCATGGGGTCACCCGGGCGATCCCGGGCGGTCCCGGGCGGTCCGGGCGGTAATTAGTCACACCCCCCACTTGAACTGTTGACATTTCGAAGCTAAACTATGCTATTGGTGGGCTATTTTGGGGCTACTGTTACGTTACCGTTTGGCTTCCGGGCTAGTTCGACGTATATACTCAACACAATACGATGGTGTAGTATTATTGTAGTACCGGTTGAGTTTTCGTATATGTCATTTACGTCATGCTCGTGCTGTGCATGACGTATTTTATGTCATGCAAGCTATAGGGATCGCACTGGTGTGGGTGAAATTACCACACACGCTGAGGTAACGTAATCATATCAACCGATATATGATGATAGGGGGTCTGTACGGGGCTAAAGAGGGCGTGTCTTAAGCTCCCCCAATTTCTAAAGGTTCCACAATGCGTCAATGGGTCCTTTGTCCCCCTTTGTTTCGCCCTATTGTCTTAATGGGCCAATGGTAGGGGTTTATTAGGGGTCCTTATTGTATGAAAACCCATCCTTTTCCTTCTCACTTATATGATAGGTAGAATGAATTAATGAAGCCCCTCCTTTTCGTTCTTAATTATTTGATAGGTTTTAATTAATTAAAGTCGCTCATTCTTAATTATATGATAGGGTACCGAAACTCCTCCTTATTCGACCCAACAATGGCCACCAGAATTATTCTGATAACCGAGCGCCAATGATAGAACCACACGTGAATCGTGCGGCTGTTTGGACCACGTGCTCCTGGAACAATGGAAGCGTGTAGCTGTTTGGACCACACTATCCTGAAACAATGGAAGCGTGCACCTGCAGAGTCACCTGGTTAGACCACGCGCTCCTGAAACAATGGAGTACCGCCACAATTATTTAGCGTCACGCACGCCTCGTGCACCTGCTTAGACCGCGCGTTTTCGAAAGCGTGCCCAAACCTGACTAATTTATTCACCCACACCACACGTTCCCCGAACAATGGAATTCATATCTGCATTTGATGGTTGAATATTAAATGCTATGTCTGGTTGAATATTAACTGCTATGTCTGGTTGAATATGTGAAGAAGGGCCGTTTTGATGGTCATTTTGGAGCTTATTAATTATATTTCAGTAAACTTTCGTACCCGTAACCGCTGGTTGAATGCTAGCTACATTTGCTGGTTGACCATTAGCTGCGTTCGATGGTTGAATATTAGCAGTTTTGTCTGGTTGAATGTTAGCTGCGTTTTCTGGTTGAATGTTCCCCTCACACACCCTCACACATGAGCAACACATGTATATGATGAATGTGTAACTGCTATAATTATTGAAATTCTCTTAAATCTCGTTTGCTTTCCAAAATGTCAATTAACAAACATAATCATACATGGGTTGTGTGTATATATGACCATTTCACTCCCGTCCAACAGTATGTTTAAACATCATATAAAATTCGAGCCTTCCGGAGGTTAAATGAATCACAAATCGCGCGTTCTTAGAATATGAAAACCGAGCATTGTGGAAATAATTATATTCAAAAGTTTATCTGTTTTATCAGACAACATGTCATTTGGCAAACATCTAGCGTATATTCAATAGACGCTATTATATACAGTTGCATTTACTATATAAAGTTTATCATAAAGAAACAGCGTGAACAGTTCGAAAATCTGCTTTCATCTAATTCATTTGAAATTTTTACTCAATGCGCGTCAATCAATTGGACAATCGATAATAGATTTGACATATGCACTCTTTGTAAACAAATTGAAGTTATCTCCACCTGTCCCGTCTGACATTGTCCATTCGATGCAACAATGTATGAATGGAGTTATTGATTGTTATTCACTTCATAAATGGTTCATATAGCGTACTATTATACTTGTGGACACTTACCTTAAAGGTACACGTCACTTTAACCTAATTCAGCGTATCCATCGATATAAACGCTCTTTATTTTCAAAAAGTGTCTGAATCTCTATCGTTTACTAAAGTATGTTTAAAATTAAGCATTTAAACCTAATGGAACTATAAATAATAAATAAAAAACGCTCTTTATTTTCAAAATTGTCTGAATTTTGATATTGATTTTAGCAATATGCATGCTTTCATTCATATGAAATTGCCATCATGGACGTTAAATGACAACATCTCTTAGCATATTAGCCTTAAAGTTATACGTCACGCGTACATTCGATGCACAAGTTAACACATTACATATATGGTTGAACATATCAACCATAGTAAGCTCATTTAAACAAAATGGTATTCAATTTAAACGCAGGTTAATTCGATGCAGCAATGTATGAATGTAGGGTTTTGCTTTGTCATTACTCCAGAAATGGTTCAGACGATACACTACATTTGGTTCACATACCTTAAAGGTACCCGTGATTTAAACCTAATTATTCATTAATAAAACGCTCTTTATTTTCAAAATTATCTGAAGGTCCCATCGTTTTGTAAGTTATACGTAGCGTGTTCATTCGAGGTAACCCTGTACGAAATGAAGGTAATCGTTATGTTATTCACTTCATAAATGCGTCATACGCTGGACCACATTTGGGTCACGTGCCTTAAAGGCACACGTCACTTTCGGAAATTATATAATCAGATAATACATTACATATCAGGTTGGACGTATCAACCATATAAAGTTCATTTAATTCATTGGGTCTTTCAAATTATACGTCACGTATTCATTCGAGGTACTCATGTAGGAAATGAAGGTATTGATTGTTATTCACTTCATAAATGGCTCCCATTTCCTATAATAGCGGACTATTATACCTTAAAGGTACACCTCATTTAAATATAATGCAGCGTGTCCATCAAAACAGACGCTCGTAGTATTGTAACCCGCGGTCGATTGTTTCGTTTCTGTTAATGATACGGTGTTATTTACTTTAAAAAATGCGCCCTCACTCTTCACTTTGACTAATATGCAAGCATTTGTATCATTTAGAATGTCAAAATCTGGTTTAAAGCAGTCGTATTTGTTATATATAAGGCAAATTTCCTTTCAAATTATAACATATTAAAACTATGCATAAATGTTATGTACTTGGAATATGATAGGTCTCCATGGCCTTATTTGGACATATAATCTAACCGAGCGATGTTCATTCTCTAATCGATTACGTGTCTATAGAATATTGAGGGTAGATTAAGCATACTAAGATCCAGGTAGACAGTCTATATTGCGGCCTCATTTTATGGGGCCTTTGTCTCTATGAACATATAGTCTTAATTTTGGGGCCCTTTGTCGTATTTCTATGGATCTATTGTCTGTGTAATTCTATGGACATATTGTCTGAAATAAGGGGCCTTTGTCTGTGTAATTCTATGGACATATTGTCTGAAATACGGGGCCTTTGTCTGTAATTCTATGGACATATTGTCTGAAATACGGGGCCTTTGTCTGTAATTCTATGGATCTATTGTCTTAATTATGGGACCCTTTGTCAGTGTAATTCTATGGATCTGTTGTCTTAAATACGGGACCTTTCGTCTGTATATTTCTATGGATCTATTGTCTGAAATACGGAGCCTTTGTGTATTTCTATGGACCTATTGTCTGAAATACGGGGACTCTGTCTGTGTAATTCTATGAATCTATTGTCTTAATTCTGGGACCCTTTGTCAGTGTAATTCTATGGATCTGTTGTCTTAAATACGGGACCATTTGTCTGTATATTTCTATGGATCTATTGTCTGAAACACAGGGTCTTTGTCTGTGTAATTCTATGAACCTATAGTCTTACAAAACCTTTTGTTCTGTTCATAAACCACACGGTAAGCTATTTATAGATATGGGATAACAAGCGATTTTATGCCTAAAGAAGTAGGAACTGAGGTTCTGTATTCTTGTCACCAAGTATAAGTAGTTTAAATCCTCTAAATATCGTCTGTTATACAGAAGAACGATTGACCATGTGACAGTCTCATGTCACAAAAGACCTATTATGGGGACACATTTCATTCCCCAAAAACGGTATATATATAGGTGGGTATCAAACATTGGTCTGGAAAAGACATGGCATATGGACGTGGGTATTTACTAGATGTATTTTTTAAACGTTCATTTCATATACGTGAACTCTTTATTGTTGTTCAACTTTTTAATTGGTAACCAATTATCGTATATACTTTTGTTTGGAGTGTTCATATACATCACTATACGAAACACAGCTTCTAATAAACTAGTCGATGGTTAAATCACCACAGCCAATATCCCCAACGGTAAGCTATTTTTTAGCGCATGGGGTACATTCATGACTAAAGAAGAAGGAAATGAGGTAAATTATACTTTATTATTTGATCACTTAACACACAGAACAGGTTTTGCTGACTCGCTCTGTGTAACCTATTTCTAGTATGTAGCAGTATGTTCAGCAAACACAGGTAAGCGACGCCTACGGTTGTAAGTGGTACTCGTCAGTGATCACTGAGTTAGGTATGTGGTTCAGAACCAAGCTTTTTAGTTTTCAGTGTATAATCACCATAATTCCTGATTATTCCCAAGGTCCAAATGAGTTCACTATCTAGTTCTGAAATAGTTTTAGTTGTGTTTACAATGTAATCCAATACTAGTTGTTCATTAAACATCTTTTCAATCGTGAAAATTTCACAAGGTTCTGGGAGAATGATGTAACCGCATATTGATGTTTCTTCTTCGAATATCCGACTTCTTTCATTGAAAAACACGTCCTTGTAAACAAAAATTCGAACAAAGTTATCTCCAACGAGTTCACGAATCCCACGTATATCGTTATTTTTAGCAATACCTCTAATTAGCCAACAGTCAGAGAACAGTTGATCCACAATATCTAGTAAGAAATCTGTTTCAAATTCTGTTCTCTCCAACAAAGATTCCAATCTCTCTCTACCATCAACAAAATGTCCTTCCAAAATTAACTTTATTATTAGCTTCTCCTCCCTTCGAAACCAAGTTTGCTGTAATTCATTCTTGATTTCTTCACATAGTGTTGATGAGTTAACTAATGCTTTGTACACTTTCTGACGCATTTCTGCTGGTAGCATATCAATTACCTCCATAAGTCCTTACGAAACACTCTGTTTATTCGAGGTAATCCACTACAACACAGGGTATTGATCGTGAGTTTCTCACAAAATTAGCACCAGTTTTATACAATCGGTGCTCATACTGTACATAGCGTTCACACTCTAAAGACGTTCGGAAAAGTATTTATTTCTTATTATACTATTTATAACAACCAATCAAAACCCGTCGTTCAATTTAACTATACACGGACAAGCGGTATGATAACAACCGTACAACAACTTGATGTATACTAGTCATATTACATATTATTATTCTAAAATCTCCATTACATGGAGTGAAATAAAGAGCGTATATGATGTAGACTGGTGTATAAATACTTAGTTATTTCTTTTTATCAATTACATGTATTGTAACTCCTATAAATATAGTCTGTTATACCGAGTAAACATGTACCACGTGGAAGTCTCACGATAGGCATACTATGTGAAAACATGTGCATATCACATATTCTTTTTACCGTTCATTCGTACGTAATCCAACCTCTCTGTTAATACACAGGCATCAAACCATTGGTGTGGAAAAGACCTACTATGTGAATGCGTGTATTTACTTGATGTATACTAGGCCATTCATATTATTACTCTGAAATCTCCATTGCATGGAGCAAACTAAAGAGCGTGTATGGCGTAGACTGGTGTATAAATGCTTAGTGATTTCTTTCCATCAATTATATGTATTGTAACTCCCATAAATATAGTCTGTTATACAGAGTAACCATGTACAACGTGACAGTTTCACGATAGGTCTACTATGTGAAAGCATGTGTATATCACATATGTTTTTGCAATTCATTCGTATATAATCCAAGCTCTCTGTTAATACAGAGGCGTCAACACATTGGTGTGTAACAGACCTACTATGTGGACGCGTCTATTTGCTTGATGTATACTGGTTCATTCATAGTATTACTCTAAAATCTCCATTACATGGAGCAAAATAAAGAGCGTATACGATGTATTCTTTTCATAAATTATATGTATTTTGACTCCTGTAAATAGTCTGTTATACAGATGAACCGTGTACCACGTGACGGTCTCGCAAAAGGTGTATACACATGTATTCAATGTATTCTTTAATAAGTCATTTCTCTATTATTTTCGTTCATTTTAGTAGTAATATTGGTAGAAATGTAGTCTGAAATCGTCTGTATAGCGTCATATAGCTTTATTGGTGAATACGTCCATATTTCTTAAAGTACAGTACATATTCATAATGTCAGGCATTATCAGCCAACTATTTATAGAAATACCTGTTATATGAGATCATATCGTAGCTGAATCTGGGATGCGACCTACCTCAACGGCGAAGTGCGCTCAAATGAAGTTACACATATTATATGAGCCATTATATGGATCGATGAGGTGTTATCTCAGTATGTCCGTACAATATTAGTGAACTACACCCCCTACCTATTACGTATACCAAGCGAGCGAAACAAACATGACATATCGATTATGTATATATAGTGATGAATCTATGCCTGGTCTCACAGACAAATGTTCATATTTAGAGTAAATACATATGTGTATCCTTTAATGTAATGTCAGCAAATGTATAGAAACGCAGCGTTCAAAATAGTAAAAAGTATACATTTTTTACTTAAAATTTCATTGTTTATGGTTAATTTCCTGTTATGAAACGTGTCATTTTATAAACGCGTAATACGCAATAAAAAAAATACCTGTTTGACAAAACTTTTAAACGCTATTATGACTATATTTGGCGAATAAAAAAGGGGCTATTTGACGTAGTACAACAACGCGAAATGACTACTTTTTTAAACGCGAATTTGAAACAAAACTAATATACAAAAGAATTTTAAACAAAACTAATATACAAAAGAATTTTAAACTAAATAATAAGTTTGGTTGATGTATTTTCTCACAAAGAAGCGCTCGTATACGATGTAGCGGTATGTTACAGAGTTATCGTTCTTTTCGAGGATAAAAAAAGCGCAGACCGGCCCCTCCCTCTCCCCCCGTTTTAAAAGGGGCGGGGTTAAGGGGAGCGATCGCGCGTCACGAAAAAATGTCACCCCCATTTTACACATAACCCTTCTACATATTTACCACAATTCTACTTTTACCCTTACCCAATATAACCCCTTCCCTTCCGAACTTCTTATGTCCCTGTCATTTCCTATAAGTTTACACCATTCTTCATGTGTTCTCCTTTTTACTACTGTGTCCTTAATACACAAACCCCCAAGTTCATACACATATACGTAATACTTTCCAGTTATTCTCTGCTTCATGTTTACTCTTTTGTCGCGTTACATCCCCCTATGTTTTCGACCAACTGCTTACACCTAAATTATATATATATATATGTCCCTTTTTACCCATCTCGTTCCCTCTTCACCCCAGTTGATATGATTTAGTTATACCTTTTCCCCTATAGCCCTCTTTTCTCACTCCCTCTGCTTTCCTCTACCTGATACCATTTTATTTTCTATACTATTTTAAGCCCCTTGCCGGCTCTTACCCTCTAATTACTGTCTGCAATCATAGTTACCCCTCTCCTTCCAAAGCAAAACCCCCACATTTCATATGATTTAGGTATATACTCAATGATTATTCTTATCTCATCTACTTTAATTATGTACATGTCCCCCACCCCAGCTCTCCGCTATACACCTCTATTCATTGTACCCAATACCCCATTTACCTTTATCCACATAACCACCTTTCATTCTTTTTTACCTTCCCCTTTTGTACCTCTAAACACTTTGTTCTTCCCACAACAATCCCAATGTTTTCCTAGGAAAATAATGCTTACTACTCAATGTTTTCTCCAAATTATACCCTTCTGCTCCCATTTACTTGCCTCTCACTCTCCCCATCGCCTTCCCCTTTTTACACATGTATAAACCTCTGTTTAGTGGCTTTTCTTAGCCTCCTATATCTTCGCTATACACCTCTATACACTCTCCCACTGCCCTTTTACCCCTTTTTCCCTTTCATTCTTTTCATGTCTCCCTTTTCCCATTTTATACAACTCTTATTTTACCTCTGTTCTACCCACAACAATCCCAATGTTTTCCTAGGAAAGTAAGGCTTACACCTCAATGTTTTCTCCAAATTATACCCTTCTGCCCCAATTTCTTGCCTCTCGCTCTCCCCATCTCCTTCCCCTTTTTGCACCATATACATGTATAAACCTATATTGAGTGGCTTTTCCTAGCCTCCTAAGCTCTTCACTATATGTTAATTCATATATTAAAAACCATGAACAGTGTACACTACCTAATCCATTATCATCTCCAATTAATACACGGTCATATCATCCCATCCCTATTTCCCACACTCCATTACCCCTCATACTGTGTCGTTTCCCCCATCCATTTCCTCTGACTTATACTTTTCTTCTATGACATTTTTTCGTAACGCGCGATCGCTCCCCTTAACCCCGCCCCTTTTAAAACGGGGGGAGAGGGAGGGGCCGGTCTGCGCTTTTTTTAGCCTCGAAAAGAACGATAACTCTGTAACATACCGCTACATCGTATACGAGCGCTTCTTTGTGAGAAAATACATCAACCAAACTTATTATTTAGTTTAAAATTCTTTTGTATATTAGTTTTGTTTAAAATTCTTTTGTATATTAGTTTTGTTTCAAATTCGCGTTTAAAAAAGTAGTCATTTCGCGTTGTTGTACTACGTCAAATAGCCCCTTTTTTATTCGCCAAATATAGTCATAATAGCGTTTAAAAGTTTTGTCAAACAGGTATTTTTTTTATTGCGTATTACGCGTTTATAAAATGACACGTTTCATAACAGGAAATTAACCATAAACAATGAAATTTTAAGTAAAAAATGTATACTTTTTACTATTTTGAACGCTGCGTTTCTATACATTTGCTGACATTACATTAAAGGATACACATATGTATTTACTCTAAATATGAACATTTGTCTGTGAGACCAGGCATAGATTCATCACTATATATACATAATCGATATGTCATGTTTGTTTCGCTCGCTTGGTATACGTAATAGGTAGGGGGTGTAGTTCACTAATATTGTACGGACATACTGAGATAACACCTCATCGATCCATATAATGGCTCATATAATATGTGTAACTTCATTTGAGCGCACTTCGCCGTTGAGGTAGGTCGCATCCCAGATTCAGCTACGATATGATCTCATATAACAGGTATTTCTATAAATAGTTGGCTGATAATGCCTGACATTATGAATATGTACTGTACTTTAAGAAATATGGACGTATTCACCAATAAAGCTATATGACGCTATACAGACGATTTCAGACTACATTTCTACCAATATTACTACTAAAATGAACGAAAATAATAGAGAAATGACTTATTAAAGAATACATTGAATACATGTGTATACACCTTTTGCGAGACCGTCACGTGGTACACGGTTCATCTGTATAACAGACTATTTACAGGAGTCAAAATACATATAATTTATGAAAAGAATACATCGTATACGCTCTTTATTTTGCTCCATGTAATGGAGATTTTAGAGTAATACTATGAATGAACCAGTATACATCAAGCAAATAGACGCGTCCACATAGTAGGTCTGTTACACACCAATGTGTTGACGCCTCTGTATTAACAGAGAGCTTGGATTATATACGAATGAATTGCAAAAACATATGTGATATACACATGCTTTCACATAGTAGACCTATCGTGAAACTGTCACGTTGTACATGGTTACTCTGTATAACAGACTATATTTATGGGAGTTACAATACATATAATTGATGGAAAGAAATCACTAAGCATTTATACACCAGTCTACGCCATACACGCTCTTTAGTTTGCTCCATGCAATGGAGATTTCAGAGTAATAATATGAATGGCCTAGTATACATCAAGTAAATACACGCATTCACATAGTAGGTCTTTTCCACACCAATGGTTTGATGCCTGTGTATTAACAGAGAGGTTGGATTACGTACGAATGAACGGTAAAAAGAATATGTGATATGCACATGTTTTCACATAGTATGCCTATCGTGAGACTTCCACGTGGTACATGTTTACTCGGTATAACAGACTATATTTATAGGAGTTACAATACATGTAATTGATAAAAAGAAATAACTAAGTATTTATACACCAGTCTACATCATATACGCTCTTTATTTCACTCCATGTAATGGAGATTTTAGAATAATAATATGTAATATGACTAGTATACATCAAGTTGTTGTACGGTTGTTATCATACCGCTTGTCCGTGTATAGTTAAATTGAACGACGGGTTTTGATTGGTTGTTATAAATAGTATAATAAGAAATAAATACTTTTCCGAACGTCTTTAGAGTGTGAACGCTATGTACAGTATGAGCACCGATTGTATAAAACTGGTGCTAATTTTGTGAGAAACTCACGATCAATACCCTGTGTTGTAGTGGATTACCTCGAATAAACAGAGTGTTTCGTAAGGACTTATGGAGGTAATTGATATGCTACCAGCAGAAATGCGTCAGAAAGTGTACAAAGCATTAGTTAACTCATCAACACTATGTGAAGAAATCAAGAATGAATTACAGCAAACTTGGTTTCGAAGGGAGGAGAAGCTAATAATAAAGTTAATTTTGGAAGGACATTTTGTTGATGGTAGAGAGAGATTGGAATCTTTGTTGGAGAGAACAGAATTTGAAACAGATTTCTTACTAGATATTGTGGATCAACTGTTCTCTGACTGTTGGCTAATTAGAGGTATTGCTAAAAATAACGATATACGTGGGATTCGTGAACTCGTTGGAGATAACTTTGTTCGAATTTCTGTTTACAAGGACGTGTTTTTCAATGAAAGAAGTCGGATATTCGAAGAAGAAACATCAATATGCGGTTACATCATTCTCCCAGAACCTTGTGAAATTTTCACGATTGAAAAGATGTTTAATGAACAACTAGTATTGGATTACATTGTAAACACAACTAAAACTATTTCAGAACTAGATAGTGAACTCATTTGGACCTTGGGAATAATCAGGAATTATGGTGATTATACACTGAAAACTAAAAAGCTTGGTTCTGAACCACATACCTAACTCAGTGATCACTGACGAGTACCACTTACAACCGTAGGCGTCGCTTACCTGTGTTTGCTGAACATACTGCTACATACTAGAAATAGGTTACACAGAGCGAGTCAGCAAAACCTGTTCTGTGTGTTAAGTGATCAAATAATAAAGTATAATTTACCTCATTTCCTTCTTCTTTAGTCATGAATGTACCCCATGCGCTAAAAAATAGCTTACCGTTGGGGATATTGGCTGTGGTGATTTAACCATCGACTAGTTTATTAGAAGCTGTGTTTCGTATAGTGATGTATATGAACACTCCAAACAAAAGTATATACGATAATTGGTTACCAATTAAAAAGTTGAACAACAATAAAGAGTTCACGTATATGAAATGAACGTTTAAAAAATACATCTAGTAAATACCCACGTCCATATGCCATGTCTTTTCCAGACCAATGTTTGATACCCACCTATATATATACCGTTTTTGGGGAATGAAATGTGTCCCCATAATAGGTCTTTTGTGACATGAGACTGTCACATGGTCAATCGTTCTTCTGTATAACAGACGATATTTAGAGGATTTAAACTACATATACTTGGTGACAAGAATACAGAACCTCAGTTCCTACTTCTTTAGGCATAAAATCGCTTGTTATCCCATATCTATAAATAGCTTACCGTGTGGTTTATGAACAGAACAAAAGGTTTTGTAAGAATATAGGTTCATAGAATTACACAGACAAAGACCCTGTGTTTCAGACAATAGATCCATAGAAATATACAGATCCATAGAATTACACTGACAAAGGGTCCCAGAATTAAGACAATAGATTCATAGAATTACACAGACAGAGTCCCCGTATTTCAGACAATAGGTCCATAGAAATACACAAAGGCTCCGTATTTCAGACAATAGATCCATAGAAATATACAGACGAAAGGTCCCGTATTTAAGACAACAGATCCACAGAATTACACTGACAAAGGGTCCCATAATTAAGACAATAGATCCATATAATTACACAGACAAAGGCCCCGTATTTCAGACAATATGTCCATAGAATTACAGACAAAGGCCCCGTATTTCAGACAATAGGTCCATAGAATTACACAGACAAAGGCCCCTTATTTCAGACAATAGGTCCATAGAATTACACAGACAATAGATCCATAGAAATACGACAAAGGGCCCCAAAATTAAGACTATATGTTCATAGAGACAAAGGCCCCATAAAATGAGGCCGCAATATAGACTGTCTACCTGGATCTTAGTATGCTTAATCTACCCTCAATATTCTATAGACACGTAATCGATTAGAGAATGAACATCGCTCGGTTAGATTATATGTCCAAATAAGGCCATGGAGACCTATCATATTCCAAGTACATAACATTTATGCATAGTTTTAATATGTTATAATTTGAAAGGAAATTTGCCTTATATATAACAAATACGACTGCTTTAAACCAGATTTTGACATTCTAAATGATACAAATGCTTGCATATTAGTCAAAGTGAAGAGTGAGGGCGCATTTTTTAAAGTAAATAACACCGTATCATTAACAGAAACGAAACAATCGACCGCGGGTTACAATACTACGAGCGTCTGTTTTGATGGACACGCTGCATTATATTTAAATGAGGTGTACCTTTAAGGTATAATAGTCCGCTATTATAGGAAATGGGAGCCATTTATGAAGTGAATAACAATCAATACCTTCATTTCCTACATGAGTACCTCGAATGAATACGTGACGTATAATTTGAAAGACCCAATGAATTAAATGAACTTTATATGGTTGATACGTCCAACCTGATATGTAATGTATTATCTGATTATATAATTTCCGAAAGTGACGTGTGCCTTTAAGGCACGTGACCCAAATGTGGTCCAGCGTATGACGCATTTATGAAGTGAATAACACAACGATTACCTTCATTTCGTACAGGGTTACCTCGAATGAACACGCTACGTATAACTTACAAAACGATGGGACCTTCAGATAATTTTGAAAATAAAGAGCGTTTTATTAATGAATAATTAGGTTTAAATCACGGGTACCTTTAAGGTATGTGAACCAAATGTAGTGTATCGTCTGAACCATTTCTGGAGTAATGACAAAGCAAAACCCTACATTCATACATTGCTGCATCGAATTAACCTGCGTTTAAATTGAATACCATTTTGTTTAAATGAGCTTACTATGGTTGATATGTTCAACCATATATGTAATGTGTTAACTTGTGCATCGAATGTACGCGTGACGTATAACTTTAAGGCTAATATGCTAAGAGATGTTGTCATTTAACGTCCATGATGGCAATTTCATATGAATGAAAGCATGCATATTGCTAAAATCAATATCAAAATTCAGACAATTTTGAAAATAAAGAGCGTTTTTTATTTATTATTTATAGTTCCATTAGGTTTAAATGCTTAATTTTAAACATACTTTAGTAAACGATAGAGATTCAGACACTTTTTGAAAATAAAGAGCGTTTATATCGATGGATACGCTGAATTAGGTTAAAGTGACGTGTACCTTTAAGGTAAGTGTCCACAAGTATAATAGTACGCTATATGAACCATTTATGAAGTGAATAACAATCAATAACTCCATTCATACATTGTTGCATCGAATGGACAATGTCAGACGGGACAGGTGGAGATAACTTCAATTTGTTTACAAAGAGTGCATATGTCAAATCTATTATCGATTGTCCAATTGATTGACGCGCATTGAGTAAAAAATTCAAATGAATTAGATGAAAGCAGATTTTCGAACTGTTCACGCTGTTTCTTTATGATAAACTTTATATAGTAAATGCAACTGTATATAATAGCGTCTATTGAATATACGCTAGATGTTTGCCAAATGACATGTTGTCTGATAAAACAGATAAACTTTTGAATATAATTATTTCCACAATGCTCGGTTTTCATATTCTAAGAACGCGCGATTTGTGATTCATTTAACCTCCGGAAGGCTCGAATTTTATATGATGTTTAAACATACTGTTGGACGGGAGTGAAATGGTCATATATACACACAACCCATGTATGATTATGTTTGTTAATTGACATTTTGGAAAGCAAACGAGATTTAAGAGAATTTCAATAATTATAGCAGTTACACATTCATCATATACATGTGTTGCTCATGTGTGAGGGTGTGTGAGGGGAACATTCAACCAGAAAACGCAGCTAACATTCAACCAGACAAAACTGCTAATATTCAACCATCGAACGCAGCTAATGGTCAACCAGCAAATGTAGCTAGCATTCAACCAGCGGTTACGGGTACGAAAGTTTACTGAAATATAATTAATAAGCTCCAAAATGACCATCAAAACGGCCCTTCTTCACATATTCAACCAGACATAGCAGTTAATATTCAACCAGACATAGCATTTAATATTCAACCATCAAATGCAGATATGAATTCCATTGTTCGGGGAACGTGTGGTGTGGGTGAATAAATTAGTCAGGTTTGGGCACGCTTTCGAAAACGCGCGGTCTAAGCAGGTGCACGAGGCGTGCGTGACGCTAAATAATTGTGGCGGTACTCCATTGTTTCAGGAGCGCGTGGTCTAACCAGGTGACTCTGCAGGTGCACGCTTCCATTGTTTCAGGATAGTGTGGTCCAAACAGCTACACGCTTCCATTGTTCCAGGAGCACGTGGTCCAAACAGCCGCACGATTCACGTGTGGTTCTATCATTGGCGCTCGGTTATCAGAATAATTCTGGTGGCCATTGTTGGGTCGAATAAGGAGGAGTTTCGGTACCCTATCATATAATTAAGAATGAGCGACTTTAATTAATTAAAACCTATCAAATAATTAAGAACGAAAAGGAGGGGCTTCATTAATTCATTCTACCTATCATATAAGTGAGAAGGAAAAGGATGGGTTTTCATACAATAAGGACCCCTAATAAACCCCTACCATTGGCCCATTAAGACAATAGGGCGAAACAAAGGGGGACAAAGGACCCATTGACGCATTGTGGAACCTTTAGAAATTGGGGGAGCTTAAGACACGCCCTCTTTAGCCCCGTACAGACCCCCTATCATCAGATATATAGAAATAGATGTGTAATAAATACACATAATCAAATTGTTAAATAATGTCATTGGCGGTGTTAGTCTGACAGTAAGAATGGATACATACTAACATGGGCTTATATACTTGAACACTATCAGTCAATTCAATTTATCAAAGTTTGGTCAAAAAGTTAATATTACCTATTATAAGAACATGCTACCTATATAGGAAATAGCTTCGATGTTGCATTTCCTATTTGGCAAATATTATAGTGGTATGGGGAGGTCATTCTTTAGAGATGTTCGGTTCATGTGTAAACAACAGGCATAGTGTATACCGTATTGGGTTGAATAAATTGCAAATGTAAAATCAAGTGTGCCGAATATATTCAGGTCTTTTTTTTTATAAAGATTGAGAGATTTCTGGCAGTTTTTATGTTGCGGTTGTTGAAAAGTGGAATCAAGGCTTATTTCGCGATGTTGCCGTTTTTTTCTATTATTTACTTTGGATAGTCGCAAAGCTACATTTACCTGTAATATGGATCCGGCGATTCAGCTCGGATGAATAACCCACGACAACTAATTAGCTTGTTGCAGTGAAATTGAGATTAAATATATCGATGTGAAGATATGTAAGCCACCATACTTAGTCGTTTATGTAACGTAGCGCAATAATAGTGACTTGGTAGAGTAAACATGAACTTATGAACTATATCACCAGACTAATAAAAAAACCCGTTTAGCACATGTTCAACACAAAACATCAATAACAAAATATTCCACATTTTCTCACTCATTTGGTCGTGCTAGTTGTCAATACTCAGCATTCTGACACCATCACGGGGATCATTTTTATTTCATCTTCAGAATGCGTGACTCCTCGTGATGGTGTCAAAGTAAATTACTTAAACTAAATTTATTAAAGAGAGTGCACGGATCGTGAATGTAAGAGAATCAAATACGACATTACTATAATATGCAAGCCAATACAATTGAATCTAGTTCATGAATTTGATGGTGCGGTAAAAGCATGATGATAATAAATATTGTTTTTTTCTGAAATGTTTGAATTGTGTATCACAATGTATCATTTATAACTGTAAACATTACTGTTACAGCTTTACCAATGAACATCGTAAACTGCAATTTCGAATAAAATGTCTTAGTTGAAAATTCAGCCAATACGCACACGAGTTAAGTGCGAAAGGTACTTAATCGGGTCCACGATTAAATAGCGATTGATATTCAAACGGAGTAGAACGTGCCACGCGAAGTTAAGATTATATCGATTTTTAAAGTTACCCATTGCGAGTGCGTTATGCCCCTTTAACATAATTATAATTAATATTGACACAGGGGAGGTTCTTCTTGGTGCGAGATCCTGTTGCCAGAGTTGATAAGTTAAAGACGGCTTCGAAGTGTTTCGCCGCCAATGTGTTCCAAGCGCACGGGGATTTGCCGGTATATGGATGCGGTCAGCCGACTCAGAACGGACTAAATATGATGATAGATACCATCACAAAAGAAGAAAAATCTAAGGTCAGTAGAATTTGGCCGATTGCATCACAGGACCTTCGAAAAAAATTAGTCACTGGCGAGATTAAAATCCCAGATATCAGTTATGTAGCCATTCTAAACTTGTCTTAACTGTCAAAAAACCCCACCATATTTATGTTCCTGGGACCTCATATATACATTAGCGTAAATGTCATTCAGCTATGGCATGTTGACTATGGGGCGGTAATGTAAAAAACAATTTCCTTCTCGACACCCTTCGCATTGATACATCAAAGAGACTGGAAACTTCAACAGACTTGAAAACAGATAACAATTAAATGTAAAACTGACATAAATATACCCCTGCATGATGTAACTAAGACATTTAAGCATAGATCACTGTGTGCATGTGCAAAGAGTGAGCATCTCAAACATTAATGTGACTACCAATGGTTAGAAAATAACTGTCACCAGTGCATCGAGTCAATCGGTGAATTCTTTACATATCTGTAAACTTAGATGACTAAATCTGTTAAATGGTAAATGTTTCAATTTGATGTATAGCTCACCACGCGTCGATTTCTCAACATCGTTTTTTCCCAGTTCAAATGAACTGTTTCATTAGCGCATGATATATGCTATATATGTCATCTTCCCTGGCATTCAGCTGCTGAGGAATTAAAATTGATTATGGTGTTTCAGTCTGCACTGTCTGGTATAGTGTCTGCTTGTCGTTTAGTTTACTAGTAGTTGCTCCGGTAGACTAAACAAAAGTGGTATGGAATAAGGCTAGATGAGCTGCATGGTTGACAGACTAATACAAAAATAGTTATAAATTAGAAAGTTAGAAACCTTCTCCAGAAATGGAGGTATTGAAAATAAATATCAGCTTAAAGGGCATTAAAGCCAAATAGCCAAACACATGTTCGGTTCATGTAATAGCTTGCAATGGAAAATGATATCTCGCTGAATAAGTACCAAAAAAATCTTGTCTTCAATCCCCAGGCATTAGTTGGATGTTGTTTGATGCTTACATGGTTGTATTGAATCGGATTTTTTAAAGTCTGAACTTTCATTCTTCAGAACATCATATTGTTCAACCTACGGGAGGAACCGGTGTTTTTCATCCCAGAAGGAAACGACTACGTCTCATACTCAATTAGAGACCAGGACAACCTCCAGGAAACGGTGGTGTTCGGTAAATCTGAGAAAGATGCCTGCGAATTCGAGGCGAAAATTCGAAGAGAGGTAGGAAGGATACTTATAGTAGAACTATCCGTTGAATAAATTAATCGGTTTAAGTAAATGAGTCAGCCTCGGTGATAATTATTATTCGATTACAGTAAAGGGATGAGGACTTATAGAGAGGATTATCCGGATACCACGTTCGGTTTACATGCCAGATTTATCATTGACAATTCTTCCACATGACCCGCCAGAAAATGTTAACAGAAGGACTAATCAAAGTTCAGATAACACACATATAAATTATGAACACATTGGGATCTCAACCAGAGTTTATGAGAGAGCTTATTCATGTGAGTTCGTAAAACGTATACATCGGCATCCCCATGCATTGGAAATATATTTACAATGAAATATTGTATACTTAAAAGAATTATTTTGTTAAAAAAATATATTTTTCTTTATCTTCATAATACTAATTATATATGTCTAAAAGACCCATTTCACCAAGAAAATAAAAAATCGAGCAGATAATATTTTATTATTTTGATATAGAAAAAATCGCGGAAGTTTCAGAAGATTTTTACTGAGGTAAGTCACATGACCGATCAGCTGATCGGCGCGGTCACATGACTATTTATATTTAAATAAATAAAGGCTTTCAAAGTTGGTTCATGCGATATAACATAAAAGTCTGTAAAGCATCTATCCTCAACAAGTACACGAACAAATAGAGGGACTTTCTTCTTATTATCATTATTAAGAACTGTTTCCAATAATTATATTACGCACGTCAAAACAAAACCATTATGTAAACATCACTTTTATGTGGAATTATCGGTCATTTATGGGACCATCTTCTTTTATACTCATCAGAATATATGCAACAAATGAATGAATTTGAGCCAAGGATTAGTGCCAAATACACTCATGTGCTCTATGAACGATGCAAACAACATGGTAGTGATAATTAAAATGATTTTTTGACTGGAGTTATAAATTCATTTTCATGGTAATTATAATGGAAACGATGTTATGACTGGAGTCATAAATTCATTTTCCTTTTTGTTACCATGTTGTTTGCATCGTTCATAGAGCACATAGGTTTATTTGGCACTAATCCATGGCTCAAATTAATTCATTTGTTGCATATGTTCTGTTGAGTATAATAGGAGATGGACCATAACTGGCCGGATTCAGTGTACATTACCCCTTTAAGTCAAATTTGTCCAATAAGATACACAAGTTTAATGAACAATTGATGGTAAACATTGGAAATGGTCAACGCTTTGAAAAATAATCTGAAAATCGTAATCAGACTAACATATCTGAACTTACTACCGGTATATGATTAGCGACGTTTGTTGATATATCACTAAAACAGTTGGTTTCAACAAGTAAAATTTCCTTATTGGATAATTTCAATAATGAACATAGGAACAAAGTTCATTCATGTCTCCATGTTCCTCCTATTTATACAGATTTTTATATTGTTTGCACATTTACCCACTGCGAGGTAAACATGTGGGGTTTTATGAGGTTTCAGACCAAAATTAGTGAATTTTGTAAAATAGTTTGGAGTAGAAACATATTTTTTTGGCAGTTTTGGGGTGGTGGGTCCCCAAAAATGTCATACAGCATACCCTCTTTCAATTTTGTTTACAATCCCCCTAATAGCATGATTTGCGCGACGAGAGATCTAGGCAATCGTGGTTATGTAAGAACTATCAATATTAATGAACATTTCTCTGGTGATGGTTTTACAGACATTTATATTGTTTGCACATTTACCCACTGTGAGGTAAACATAGTCCACTAATTGAGGAATCATGCCTGCGCTATGTGTGTCCCATTGGTCATCGTCTCCACGTGACATGAGAAATAACCCCATTCCACTACAATATGAATAAGCAATTGATTATCTCCTCTCCACAAAATAATTTGGAGTAGAAACATATTTTTTTGCAGGTATTGGGGTGGTGGGTGCCCGAAAATGCCAAACAGCATACCTTCCCTCAATTGTTTTTACAATCCCACTGATAGCACTAGAGTAAAAATAAATATAAGACTATTAGTACTGTTCGTACAATGACTAACTTGCGGAGCAATAGACTGCAAATTTGCGCGATCAGAGATCTAGGCAATTGTGGTTTGTTTAAGTGAATTAAAGTGATATGAAACACTCTGGTAGGGTGATAAAATAGAAATTAAGAATACTCTTGCTCAAAGTTAGTTATTTGTTACGAATATTAATCCAAATTGGATACATACACCGTCATTCTTATATATTAATTAAATTTAATGACTCTCGATGCGAAATCATTTGAGTTAGATTATCGCCGATAGTTGCGTCCCGAATCGAGATGTAAATATTTACAATTGGGCGTAGTTCAGACAATGTTTTCTATGGAGTGGTATGGTCGATTTCTTTGACATTTTCGGCGATGTTAGTAGAATTCTGCGAACATAAAAACAAAATTTTCCATGTCTCCATATTCTGCCTAGTTGTGATGATTTTACATACTTTTATATTGTTTTCACATTTACCCACTGCGACGTAACCATAGTCCTCTAATTGGGGAGCCATGCATGCGCTATGTGTGTCCCAGTAGTCATCGTCTCCACATGGCATGAGAAATAACCCCATGTCCACTACAATTTGAATAAGCAATGGGTTGATTATCTCCTCTCCACAGATATTAGAAATGGCGGGCATGGACCAGAGGAGTCGGTATTACTTCTACAAGGACATAGAAACGTTCGAGAATGAACCTCAACGTATCACTGCCCGATATGTCGACTGCGTGATGGTGTCCGACGAAATATATTCTCGCATTTCATTCGCTAATCCTTCTATAGGGTAAGTCAAGTTTATTGATTTTATATTAAAGTATTGGACGCTATATATATATACAGTCTATATGCCTTCATTTAAGAAATGGATGTCGATTTGCTTGCGTTGGAGTATGCGGATGCAAGTTGGTCTGACATTTTGCTGCTTCACATTCCACCTATAATTAACAGTGTCAGAGAGAGCTTTCCACAGTCACAACGACTTGCACCCATACTCAATCAATAGAACGCAACAAAACTGCTGTCCATTCCTTTTATTATACAAATTGTTTACATAATATACTTGGAAGTATACTTGCAACGTACTACTAGAATATATAAAATGGGCGCTAAATGTTATTCTACTCTGCTCGTTATTTAACCCTTTACCCAACAGAAGGGCCCTGTGCCAATGCATTCTCTTATATATGCGAGTCGACCATAGGTCGCCTCGCATATATAAGAGAATGCATTGGCTTAACACATTAAAAATTATAAAATTGTTAAAGAATGTAAGAAAAAATGGTAAAAAAGGTTTTTTTTTAGGCCAATGCATTCTCTTATATATGCGAGGCGACCTATGGTCGACTCGCATATATAAGAGAATGCATTGGCACAGGGCATAACTGTAACTATCACAATGTGGTCAAGGAGCCGGTTCCAATGATATCCATATTTGTATGGTTCTATTGAGACAGACCGAAGATATTTTAGGCTGTTGAAGCTTTATTTGGCCGGTTTTGGCCGGTTTGTTGGGTAAAGGGTTAACAAGCAGAGTAGAATAACAATTAGCGCACATCTATTCCAGTAGTACGTTGCAAGTATACTTCCCAAGCATATTATGGAAACAATTTGGGACAGCGCGAATGCATACATTTTGTTTATCAATGTAAATAAACTAGTTCGACGCTAGCGGGAATCACGTATTACGAGAAGTATGTTGTGTGTGTACGCGTGTGTCAGACGCGGTTTGAGAGCTTATGTTTCTTCCGGGTTGGGGGGGGGGGGGGGTTGTTTCTATAAAACTTGTAAATTATAATTTCAGTGAAATACGAGTCAATATTTAATAACCTATATGTCATTGTTATTGATGGTATGTGAAGACAAACTGACAAACGTCCCATCTTAGTTAAAAACATAACTGTGGCCATGCATTACTGGCGACTATATATATAGTTCTGCATATCCTACAACGTACACCTTTTAATGATTCATATCAAGTAGGACATGTCCTGATATATGGAATACGTGGTTTGACGTGATATGGCCGTGGAGTGCTGATATGATCGAACTGGCAGTTTGTTGACCGTGATATATGATATCCCCAACTTGGCAATGCATGGTGGAGCTAAGTTACAATGGGAATGTACTTTGGTAAACTTTGTCGATCAATATCTGCTTTATTTGTCCAATTATCGAGTTGAAATTTGGTATATATGAGTTTGGATGAATGCCCATTGCATGTACGTTATCGGAGGTCCATCACGATGCGCTAAACTCGAGTTACTGACACTGCAGCACCTACCCAAAATATGGCAATTTAGTTGCTATGGCGGGAACTGATACAGCATCGGTTCCGTTTGATGACTAGATATATTGTTGAAATGTATGTGTTAATTGTAGCCTTTGTGTGTGACCCGAACTTTGCCTTGGAATTGGGTGACGATTAGAAATTTGACAACCCCAGCCCAAAATGTGAACTTTGAGGTTATTGTACAATGAATTTACATTCAGTTTTCTGATCTGCTTATCTTAGATTGTAAATTATAAATAAATTATAATACTGCACTGACACTGCTAAAATTTGGCGCACTTCGTGGGGTCTTTATTCCAGTCACATCAACGTAGCACAACTACCTCTAATGCCTGTAAGCTTTGGACAATTTGCGGCCTCAATAAGTTTGTTCCGTAATGGTAACGTTTGAAGGTTTATCTGATTCGGAGACGAAACCAATGATGTACCACGGACCAACCATCCCCAGATCCATAATACCGAGCCGACAGTGACAAAATTTATCGCACTCCTTTCGCTCTTTATTCCGGTCACATGGACGAATGATACGACCTCCATTGTCTTACCATTTCGAAGGAGTTGCGATCTCAAGTGTGTTAGCCCCAAAACCCGAATTTTCAGTACCCATTGGTGTGGTATTTTTATTTGGATTCCAAAATCCTATTTTCCTGCATGACCAGCCCCCTCAGGAATCCATAAACTTGAATGTTCGCAATATTTTTACCCCCACCCAACATAAAAGTATTAGTATCTGCATATAGTCTCATTGTCGATGATCTGCTTCCCATAATTTCCGAGATATGAAAATCACATGGTTTTAGATTAAGGGAGATAATTCATCAGGGGAGACCCGGACAAGACTTTATATGGCTATCGGGTAGAACTAATTAGGCCCAACATACATGGAAACAATCAGCCTGCTACGCGCACACCTTAATAATAATAAAAGCGCGATTGCTCCGTGTAAAGAAACGTTGAACAGGAAATTCGATACTTTAATAAATAACGGCCCTTATGTGTCTATCTTTCCCAAATATTTCGCTCTCCTACTTCCATTCTATAATTTCTGAGCACATCCAATTAAACAGAAAACGGCCCCAATAGAATAACAATATACTTCCTTGTTTACAACATGGAAGTATAATAAACCTAAGGAGAAATAAAGCATACACAAATATTCATAGATTAGCACCCTATAACACGCGCCTATTTCCAAGGAATGCATATAATACACCGACTCACTCCGTACATGTGCCATTCTATTTCCGGTTGTATTCCATATTATTAACCATCCCTTAACTATTTCTGATTGGATAAAAGCCGTCACATGATAATCCGGGAAAAGGTCATAATGGACTCCCGACAGTCATAATATGAAGTTATTATACGATGATGTGTACAGTATGTGTTTGTCTTATACGAGTCCAGGTTGTGGTGAAAAGTCAAATTGAGTCCAATATGAATGAATATGAATCGAGTACAATATGACTTTTATAAAAGTTATCGGGACTGGGTGACGTCATTTGGATAAACATACAGATGGATAATACAAATATAATTATACATTGTTGAGTACAGTATGTGTTTTCTTGTACTCGTCCAGGTTGTGGTGAAAAGTCATATTGGACTCAATTTGACTTTCCACTACAACCTGAACTCGTACAAGACAAACACATACTGTACACAACATCATACAAGAAAACTAAGATGCATGCATCAGGTCGGCCGTGAACTATCTACCATAGAATTGTTGTAGCTATCGATTATACATTTTGAAACACCTGTCTGTATGTATGTATGTATGTGTGTATGTGTGAATGCATGTGTGTATGTGTTATAGACTCTAACACTGCTCGAATTTGGTATTTAACGTGTCAACTTGACCTCGCTCATAGGCATGTTTCTGGACCTTGACCGATCCGACTAAAAATTTGTGTGTAGGACTACTTCGATCCCGGGAGCAATATGGACGGGTCCAATTTCACGTGGGACCATGTTCTCGAACGTGCTGATATAGGCATGTTTCTGGACCAATTGAACAATAGTTTGGCCAGACGCTGTATATACTGGGTACTGTCCAGATGGAGGCGATCACAAAAAAAATCCCTAACTAGCCCGAACGAAGTCGAGTACATCAGCTAGTTTAATATATATTTTGGACATTTGTCTGTCTGTTTGTCTGTTAGCTATGGCCGGGAAAACTGCCGGACAGATTTGACGAAATTTGATACCTAGGGGAAATTATTTCCAGGGAGTATTTTGGACGGGTCAAATCTTGATCCCGACCTGACTTTGACATTCAAAAAGATCAATTCAAGGTCAAATCTGGTAAAACGGAAGTATTTCAACGAAATTTGATACCTACTGTTACTTTTGTCCCAGGAGTGTTTCGGGTGGGTCAAATCATGACCCTGACCTGATCTTGACATTCAAAATTGTCAATTCAAGGTCAAATCGGGTATAAAGCCGGGCGGATTTCGACGGGTACTTTTGTCGTGACTTTTGTCCGGGGAGTGTTTTGGACGGGTCAAATCATGACCCTGACCTGATCTTGACATTCAAAATTGTCAATTCAAGGTCAAATTGGGTATAAAGCCGGGCGGATTTCGACGGGTACTTTTGTCGTGACTTTTGTCCGGGGAGTGTTTTGGACGGGTCAAATCGTGACCCCGACATGACCTTCACCTTTAAAATAGTCAATTCAAGGTTAAATCGCGCATTTCTCCGAAAATCAGAGGGGAACATCCCGGACGAAGTGGGGTCCACGAGCTACTATTATATATTTCTAGATTTAGTTACAAACTAAATACCTGTATATTGTACAAAGAAATGTTTGACAAATATATCTGTATCAATATTACCATACGGGTCATTAAAATAGATACGACGAAACAAATTTTGAAGGGTGCATGTATCAGGTAAATTTTTATATTTCAAATGATGACAGGAATGCAGAAAGTTGAAGTACCTACGTAATACTGGCTATCCGCATGAAGAGATATACATGTATATAAAAACCAGATGAGGGATATGTCTGTACAGTTGCTAAACAATTCAGTCATGCAAAAGAGGATCAAAGAGTAAGATACCAAATTGCTGCCTGTGGTAATGTTTTTTAACGAAATTCGGGAAAATTAGATTACTCTCACCCTGGTTATCCAGAAGATAATTGTGGAATCTGATGACGATCGGACAAGGGTGTCGTCTGTAGGATCAACCAAATTATTTAGCCATAAAAATTGTAAAATTGAAGATCACCGCTGGCAGTGATGTCTTCACAAGGACAGTTTGAGAACAAAATATGGCTCACATCTAGCGGTGACCCAAAATATCCACATAAGAAAAAGTTCTCCAATAAAAGCTGGCTGTAGGGTGCGCCAATTGATTCAAATTCGAAATTTAGCAGGGTGTACTGCTTGTGGCCATGTTTTCCCCGCAAATTTGATAGACTGATGGACAAAACCACTGAATCCGTTGAATCAATATACATGTATACATGGATTAATTTATATGCATTGTTATACACAGTACTGGTATATAAAGGTACTGAAAATAACTATATTACTAGTATACACAAAATAAACCATATATCATGGCTATGGGTTCTAATATCCGAACATGACAGCTGAGAACTTGGTGTGAATTAAAGAGTGGTGGTTTCTCAAGCATATCTAACCCTCCACGTTAGGGACATGCCATTAAATGTCATAAGTATAATCTAGCTTGAGGACAGAAGTGATCCATAAAACCCCCCTTAATTCAACCAGGTCCTCGCGCGATGTATGATCGATCACATGATGATCTAGGGGGATTAGAATTGATGTATAAAAACAGCACTGCATGTACATATAAAATAAAATAGTGCTACATCTTATTACAGATTATTGCCATATATAATCAGTGATTATACAGACAGTCTGACAAAGTAAAGTTTCAGTGACACTCTATCCGAAGAGGGGAATAATTTCATCTGTTACAGTCAATGGAGCAATTATGAATCTGGAAAGGTGAAATTTCTAAGTAATACTAGATATCGACATGACGCGATAAAATATAACGTAAATGCAATATGGCCGCTGGCGACCATTTTTTCCTATGAAATTAAAAAAATATTTGATAGCTCTCATCTGATAGATCAATATCAAGATAAATATGAAGTTTGGTGGTGATCGGATGAGTGAAGTGGACTGTGGTCTGTGCTAAACGGTTTAGTAATGCTTAAAAAGATTCTTACCTTAATATTTTTATGTTCACTTTATAAACTTCACTGAGTCATCTTTGTCATGTATTGAGTTTGATATCTTTTGTTAACAGTTTATAAATCATGTATGTCTCATGTTTGTTATTTTAATTTATGTGTTTATTATCATTAAATAAAGTTGCATTCCTTAAAAAGATTCTTACCTCAATGTTTTTATGTTCACTTTATAAAGTCCACTGAGTCATCTTTGTCATGTATTGAATTTGATATCTTTTGTTAACAGTTTATAAATTATGTATGTCTCGTGTTCGTTATTATATTATATACACTTTATAGTGTGTTTTCAGAACGAAAAAAAAATTGAATAAAATCAACAAATTTGTAAATTTAAAAACAATTCAAACGTTGTTGTATTCCATGTCCCAGCCCGGACATATACACCAAATTTCATTGAGAAACAACGGACCAAACGCTATATAACACCCGTATACATCTTTTATTCCGAATCGGACTCGGGTACATGTTATAGTAGGTACCGAATTGACACACGTCGACTGGGCGAGTTGGCCATGGGGCGATTAGGCCGATTCCGGCACATTCTATAATTTACCGTATGTATCCGTTTACGCGTAGTTTACTTTAGAAAGTTCCGCAATTAATACCGTAAATAGAGCGACCTTATTTGACAGAGAATGCCTCTGTTATTGATTATCAAGTTGCTGTACATTAAAAACGACAAATTCACATGCTCGTTCAAGCGCAGTAGTCTATTTTCCCCATGTTAAAGGACATCCACAAATACTAAATAACGCTAACCTACTGCCGAATGTTTGACACGACAACTGTTAACATATTTGGGCTGAATTCATCTAACGCGGTATTATTCCTCAAAATAAACAACAAAACCATCGTTACTTGGAAATGTAGTTTGGGCTAACATTTACATAAATCCTCCAGATCAATTATCCGACACACACGTCAGATGAAAAAGTCACATGAAGTAACCGGCCAAATTGGCCGAAATAATAACTATTATCCATCCCTTAACTAACACCATTTCTGATTGGGCAAAAGCCGCCACGTGATAATCCGGGAAAAGCCGGAGTTTTTCTGATGAAATCAAACTCAGTTTGATCGGTCCGATTAAATCGGATCCGACAAAAACCGCTCCAAAGTTAGGCGCAAACGGTGCCGATTGTCCGTGATCGGGATAGGGATCGTGTGCGCCGACACTTATACCAACTAATCCCACCGACCAGCAATGATGTAGCGCATGGCGTATAATTGCATAATGCGTAGGACACGCCAGAATTTATTTCTTGACGTTAGTATATAGATTTCCTATTCGCCTGATTGTTTCTATATTGAAAAGAGTTAGCAAAATTTCAAAGGCATGGATTACACAAAACATGTATCATCGCACAGCCTTGCTGATTATCACATACATATCTGTCTTATGAATGGACAAGGAACTGTCACATCAAAGGTTGTCTTTTCTCATAAAAACTGACATCTGTAACAGGTATCTCCTTCTTGGAATGAACGCTCACCGCCAGTAGCTAATGAGGTAATACGCCAGTTCAGCTCTCCACAAAGAACGACGATGTACGGAGACACAGTTTATTTAGTCGGAGACATGTCCTACCAGAACGTCGGGCGCAAACCAGACAAGATAAAACCTGGTCGTTGATAACAGATACATTAACAAAGCGTTAATATACAATTCAACGTAGGCTACATTAACTCAACTACACAACACTACCATGGCGCACGAAAGAACTTCGTGACAATCGCCAATGAACTAATGATTTGCTTTAGTCACTATGTTTTACATTGTATTTAGATCATGTCAAGAATCTCTATTCTTCCCACGGAATAGCTGGGGCAGAGATTCATGGCATGTTCTACATTTTATTATAAGTTATCACGTGTCCAGTTATCAGGTATATCGTGGAACGATTGAGGCGGCCAGTACAAAATATTGTATTTAAGCTACAGTCGCTGCAAAATTGCAAAAACACATATATGAGTATGCTGAACACTACTCTACGTTTATAGTAGCAAACGAGTAATATTAAAAGAGTGAATGGAACAAAGAGAATATGACCATTGACATTTGTTTGTTTGATCACTCTGTTTTGGGTAATAAGATTAATAATACAATTTTCAGATGAAATAATCAGAAAAATGATTATTTCAAATACACTAAGCGTACGTTCACACACTAGCAAGTTATTTTGCAGGCATTTCGTCATAGAAAACAATATGGTGCCAGACTATGAACGGCAGTATGCGTATATACAATGCATAAATTAAAGCTAACGACATGAGAAGTAATACAATGTATGTAATTCTACATGTAACGGTGCGACTAATATTTCAAATACCGTTATGATTGATTCTTGTGAGATAATTGCATGCTATTTGCAGTAAATGGCGGTAGCATGGCTATGCATGTGCAACTACTGCGTTTTTGCGTCTCACGTCGTTACTTGTAGCTGTGGTACAGATGCATTTTGAGCATATTTGCGTTCGTTTTCTGCATATAAAAGGTTCCTGTATCGAAATATCTGCAATTAAATGCCAGATAGTTGGGAGTGCGTGAACGCGCCCTAGTAGATTCGATGTGATATTATGTGATGTATAGAGAGTATATTCATTTTTTGGTTGGATATGTGAATTATCCCATCAGTGATGACAAAAAAGGGGAAAGTACACATTCATTTTTTTTGTCATCATGAATGAGAAAATGACCATATCCATCCAAAAAAATGTAGATGTACTCAGTTAGCCCATGGTTAAACTCGAAAGAAGAGTAAAAAGTGCAAATTTGTATACACAAGAACAGGCATGGCAATGCACGTGTACATATATATAGTTCCATTTTTGAGACAAATTGGTTGAGAGATAAAGGGTCTAACATCATATTATGTTTAACAAAAAAAATTTAATTGATCACATATTTTTAAAATTTTGTTCAGCATGAACATTCAGGGACTTTAGCGCAGACTTCCATCAAGAAATCGTATAACTTTTAATTTTAGCGCGGGTGGATACGAGTTAGATATCGATATCTCACTATACGGATAACGGTTTTTATCTAATGCAAAAATACTACTATTTGTTTTCTCTCTGCTCGCCAGTGCTATTTTTTCCCTCGGCGGTTTGGCATTTGTGTTGCCATGTCGTTATGTTTCATTTCCACTTGAATGACATACTTGTGTCATGTTTGTTATTTTCTGTTTGTATGTACGAGCTTATATACACGTAGACTATCTGACTTTCATGTTGCCTGCACACAGTTATATGTATCGCGAAATACACAAATTAAAACACCGTTTAAAAAACCTGTTAATACTAAAACTTATATAGTTTCCCCCTGAAGTTTTCGGCAATCTCTGTTGTAATGTATCTGTAGAAAACGCTTATATACACATTGGCTATCTGACTTTCATGTTACCTGCACACAGTTATATGTATCGCTTAATACACAAATAAACACCGTTTAAAAAATCTGTTAAATACTAAAACTTATATAGTTTCCCCCTGAAGTTTTCGGCAATCTCTGTTGTAATATCTCGGAAGAAAACGAAGGATACAATATTGGACTATTCAGCTGTGTGTCGACTACATGACATAATGTTTCATGCACACTCACGTACACCAATTCTTTCCAGGTACAAGAGGCTGTGCTTTCCGTTAACTGCGTTCCCGTCTGAACAGTGTGTCGACAATTTCCTTTCTGCATTCAAGGTAAACATGTAATTAAAGACGATGTTAGGTTTCTAGACTACTACTACTTGCAACACTTAGTTTTAATACGACCGATCTTAGGTTACATTCACACGCTGGGAGTTTTTGCTGGCAAATTGTGCAGGAAAAATTCGATGCAGATAACTTTTTATTGCATATGGTTTATTAAAGGTACTCGATCCAATCAGATGGTCCAAATATCATCAATGTACAACAGCAACAACATTTCTTCAAAATACTCTTTAGTTATCAGAATCGAGTAATTGCAACACAATAATGCTAACAACTGTCAACTATCGTATAAAATTTCCCAAAAAGTGTTATTTATCAACATTTTGTTCAACGAAATATGGCCGTATTACCACTTGTTATTATCCATCTTCATCTGTAATTTTGACCGAGACCATCCTTTTGACGGCGTGTTTCTGGGCCACAAATAATTGAAATAACCAACTTCAAAAATCGATATCTTATCACTTTGAGCTTTGATGGATAGGTTCCTCGACTCGCATCAATTATGTTTTACCCCCGAAGCCAAAGAAATAGTAGTTTAGGGGTATTTAATCGGATTGAGTACCTTTAATCTCAGATTCTATTGAGAATATTCCCCCGATTGTTAAGCATGTAATCAGAGCTTTATATTATAATGGCACGAGTATTTTCATTACTTGCCACATATGTGAAGGCTAAATTAAGTAAAATATCTGATCCAGAAACACTAGCCGATATTTAGATATTCTCTTTCGAAATTCAGTACCCCATTGGGTTTGGTTCATTGTCTTGATCCCGAAGCTTTCGTTCCAGGATCACACAGAATTCTTTAACACAACACAACCAGCGATGCCTTCATTGTTCTTCATATGTGCCACTGGAATGGGTAGGGCCACAATCGCCATGGTGATGGGCAGCCTCGTTTTGGCTCACAAGAGAGGATTCTCGAGGAATTCATGGTGAGATTGATGTGAATACCTATACAACAAAATGAAAGATCTCAATGTGAAAAAAAATGCCCCTTTCATATCAACTTCCACATCTAAATATATATATTTCATATCATAAATAGATAAACTCAATTATTTTATCACAATGCTATACTACGGTTGGAAAATGTATACGTGTGTTGGGCTACATGTCCTGCACGTATGTTGCCTATCGCTAGAGATCAATGTGAGATTTCCCACCTCTTCTAGGTATGTTCTGCAACACTCTGGTTCAACAACAATAACAAAAACAACAACAAAAGTTATTCACTACATCGTCATATATGGCGGTGGACACACGTACCACGGTAGCGATGGCATAGTAGGTGTGACAATTTATCATGGTGGAGTTTGGTGACAATTGGTCGTCATAATTACTATGCCATAGCTAGCCATGTTGCCAGCTGAGTTTCCGCACAATGAGTCGACTGGACAAATTAACCCCTTGCGTTTAAAAGGTTGATATCCACTCATTACGTTTTGCTACATTGTATTCTCTATGATATATATAATTGCACGATCGATCGTCCAGAATTGTGCTTGACCGTGGCTATCCCTCATCCACTCACATATCATGCACGCAGTACGTTTTATTGATATGATCTCAATGCATGTTTATCTACTTACATTAATTTCATGCGTATTAAGACAGTTCCCCAATTGTTTTTTTTTTTGCGACGTTTCCAATTGAGTAAAGATCAACAGCGACAAGAAATTCAGGTAGATAAATCCTATAGATCTTTGCGCTTGGTATACTCATTGTGCGAATATGCAGCGGGCGACATGGCTAGCCATTGCATTGTAATTATGACGACCAACTGTCACGAAACTCCACCATAATAAATTGCCACACCTACTATGCCATCGCTGCTGTGGTATGTGTGTCCGCAGCCTGTGGCGTTAATATTCAGATACGACTGACTTTCTCGATAGCGCGTGCATATAGCACAACCAAGCCATCATCAATAAGGAAGAATGTGATTTTCTTCCTTAACTACGTACATATCTGAAAATTTTAAAAATGTTGATTCGATGTCGATTGGGACCTTCGCCTTGATCATGGGACCACCATGCAGAACACAGTGACTGAATGACCCCCATGTGAAGTTTCTCAATTTTTACATTTAAATTAACTATTCTTATATTGTCAAACCAGGTAAGTGACAACATAATGATATCTTATCGTGGGACTTCCTATGGTCTATGTCTAATACTTTAATAATGGTTGTCACATAATGAGCCGTTATGGTTATAAGTCGATGAACTTAATGATCGCAATCGATTGACAATGTCGGTCAATGACTGGAGACACATGTACCAAAGTAGCGATGGCATAGTATTTTTATATACTATACCATGGCTACTATGGTACACGTGTCTTCACTATGGTACTATGGTACATGTTGTCTCACGGTGGTGCAATTTAGTGACAAGCTGTCGTTGTATTTACTATGCCATAGCTAGTTATGTCGCACGTCGATTCTCTCGTACAATGAGTCTACTTGGACCAATCAAACCGTTACGTTTCTCGGATGTGATCTCTACTCAACACGCAGCGATATTGTATTCTTCTTACATATATAGTTACACGAGTTTGCTCGATTGTGGCAATTCACAACACATAGGAGCTAAGCTCATTCACTCACACGTAGTCCGTTTTATTAATATGAATTCAATGCATGTTTATATACTTACATTTTTATTTCATACGTATTATGTCAGTTCCCCAATTGCGTTATATATTGTGCGGCGTTTAGTCGAACGCGTACCTACATAAAAAATAAGACTGCACGCGTTGATTAAAGATCAACCGCCTCGTGACATGCACGGGTCAATGTGTTCAGGTAGATAAATCCGAGAGAGGATTGACGCTGGTAGAGCTTGGTAGATTCATTGTGAAAGAAAATCGACGGGAGACTGTGCCATCGCTACCATGGTACGTGTGTCTCCAGCCAATCTTCCAGAATTAAATCACTTGTGCGCGAACATCAGTCCCCGGGATGTTTAGAAAGATTCAAACAGTGTTGCTTTAAATTAGCTGACCAATGAAAATGATGATAATACCGGTTCTCTGCAATTGGAGGCGTGATTGACATGTGGTCGTTCCCAACACATAACGGTTTATCGTAAACAACTGATATAATTTTATGGATATCTGTTTGGCTATTTTGGGAAGATACACGTATTTTACCAATGCTGGCATAAACTAAAATAAAATATGACATAACTTTTATTAATTGTACATAACCGAAATAATTGAAAACAAATTTACTATAACGTGTTAGAATTTGTCTTCAAACTGTTTTCGGTTATTTAAGAAATAACTTGTGTTTCGACTAAAGTTATTCAGTTATAACCGAAAAGGTTGAATCCAAATTCTATAATGCTCGTAATAGTAAATTTGTCTTTTTTGTTATAACTCATAACTTTAATCGAAACAAGAGTTATTTCTCATCATTTAATCCGTCATTTCACAGGAGAACCATCATAAGTAGAAACTAGAAATAAAACGTGCGTAAAACTTTGAGATTATTTCTGACGAAAAAAAATAACACATAGATATAGGCCAAAAGTTGAAAATGACACGCTGTTCCTCAAACATAGAATTATCGATGGATTAAGTAGCGTCATCAATTCGTCGTTTTTGATTGACCAATGTGAAGTGAGCATGCACTGATCACGCAGTCGGTCCACCTTAGAAGCTCCGTGTGCTCCTGGTAGATTTCAGCTGCAGTTGTTAGTTTCAAATTTCATTTGCAAATGTTAGCACGTCTTGTTGATTTTTCTATAGGTAATAATTCACTGACGTGCTGATGGTTAATTAGCAGTATGGTTATTAGCAAGGCAGTCCTATATATACAAGAAATATCAATATCATTCGGAGATTGTTTGACTTTCCTGTGATACATTGAGGCTGAAAACTAGCCGTACCCAATTGCAAATCACGGACGCCGTCAGGGTGGCGGAAACACTCAAAGGCAAGGGGCACAAATTTGAGAAGGGAACTTTTCCCCATTATAACTCATGCAATTTTTACATGCATCAGTCGAAAGAAAGTCTCATGCAGTGTTCTACATAGGCCTCTCAGTGTTCTACATAGGCATACATTACCAGTCAGAAGATGTGGTATATTGAGGCGCGACTTTATTGCGATAGTAAGCGCGCTTAATTTCGAAAAAGGCTCAATTATAGCGCAATACCAACAATCTGTCGTGCTTATTATTACGATATTGAGCCCAAAATATTGATATATTAAAAGCGCGCAAAATTTCATACATACCCGATAGTGTTATTTGTATATTAGATAAATACTGTGCATATAGTGTACATATAATGTACATATATCATTTACAACTATAATTATATACAAATCTAAAACATTGTCTCTATTTATGCAATAAACAATATAGAAGAAGCAATAATTTGCTATAAATATCACAATTTTAAGCGCGCAATATTAAGCGCGAAATATTGCGATTTAAGCGCAAAATATTGCAATAATATCGCAAGCGGCGCGCTTATAAGCGTTTCCACTTGCATTATTATATTGCGATATTCCATGGGCGCGAAAATACCACGCTTAATATACCACTTCTTTTGACTGGTACTGTATCAGTTGACATATAAACATAAGTTTGTCCTCACGTTTTGTAATAAAATTGTTATTAAAAGGATTAGATCAACGCATCGGTATTTGATGTCAGAGGGGTCATCTGACGATGTCCAGTCCGTCTGGAGCCAACATTAACCCTTTACCCAACAAACCGGCCAAAACCGGCCAAATAAAGCTTCAACAGCCTAAAATATCGTCGGTCTGTCTCAATAGAACCGTACAAATATGGATATCATTGGAACCGGGTCCTTGACCACATTGTGATAGTTACAGTTATGCCCTGTGCCAATGCATTCTCTTATATATGCGAGTCGACCATAGGTCGCCTCGCATATATAAGAGAATGCATTGGCCTAAAAAAAAACATTTTTTCTTACATTCTTTAACAATTTTATAATTTTTAATGTGTTAAGCCAATGCATTCTCTTATATATGCGAGGCGACCTATGGTCGACTCGCATATATAAGATAATGCATTGGCACAGGGCCCTTCTGTTGGGTAAAGGGTTAACGTGCACTAACTCATATATATAGGTGTGGGTCAATTTGTTATCATATATACAATCTGGTGAGTTTACGCCATTTGCACTGAGAGACCTCCAATCGCGTGGGCAGTGTGATAATACACGCCATTCAGCAAGTCATCTGGACATCGCCCCGTGGAGCGTTGATTGATTTCGCACTGAGAAATTCTGGACAATTCTATAATAAAAACCATCAAGAGATTGGTCAAAAGAAATAGGATACCGTTATCGCTGAGGATGATGGGTTCACACAAATCCGACTGATTCAAGTTAATTGGAACTAGGACAAGGACATGCCTATCCCGTGATCATGTGACCTTCGCTATCGACTTCCTTGTTCGCACATCACGAAAGAATAAGTGTGACTTTTCATCCCAAAACTCACGATTATTAAAAGAATATTTCCAGCGAAATTCAAATATCATATGTTATTATGCTGTAGCTTTTCTAGTCTTGTCGATGAACTGAAATTTTAGTGTCAACGTAGGACAATTTTGGACTACGTTGGTTTTTATTTCCATTTTGAAGAGGAATATATCCTCTATAACATATCCAAAATCTGATAAAAATCCGCTTTGACCAATTTTTTGTAATCCAAGATGGCTTCCATGATGGCAGTTGGTATCGAAGAACTATGAATTTCTGTGGTAGATGCATCAACTAATACCAAATTAGTAATAAAATTAAATACTCACAACCAATGCTTAGTCGTAAACCACATCGGTAAAATGACTATCCCGAAATGGCCGCCAAAAAATAAAACCATGTGTTCGTTGACAGTGACAAATTGGCGTTTTGTATGCTTACCGCGAATCTCTAAATTGGCGGGTAACTCCCTATATTTCCTAAGAAAATACGCCACAATATACATATATATAAAAGAGTAGGATCTGTCTGTCCGTTTGTCTGTTCGGATTTTTCTCCCAGACCCCTAGACCGATTTCAAACAAATTTAGTGTGGCGACTCGGGGTACCCTGGCGGAGGTTATAAAGGTGTTAGTTTTTCAAAATTTTGAGTTAAAAAATTTAATTTAAAAAAAATTATTTGTTAATTTGAGCAAGGAGCTAAATCTAAAAAAAAAAGGACATTTAATTTCATTTAATTTCAATTTCAAATCAAACTGTTTAAATGTCAATGCCTCTGTTTAAGGTCAAATGTGCGCGAAGCGCACACAGGGGCTGCAGGCCCTTAAATTACAAAGGGGCCTCCGACGATGAATAAAGGCCCCCGCAGGGAGCCTGTTTCAGCTAGTCATGCAATGAAACGGTATAAGGGGAGATGTCCGTCTTTAAAATGGTCAGAGAATCGAGTTACCTTCGTTTATTTACATTGTTGACAGTATATTGCAATGTGCATCATTATTATGCAGTCCGCATTTGTACACATATATAGATATATCCAGTGTCAGCACTATATTGGTTCATATTTCTGTATATATCGATTGTTGGTATACGCTTTGTAAATCTTCATATAATGGAAGAAATAAAGAAATAATAAAAACTGTGTGAGAAGCATCAGTGGACAAAGTTGCCAACTGACTTTCACCAATTCGTGATGCCCATCTGTATTTGATATCCACGAACAACGCAGGTTTATTATCAGAGTGCGATTTTCTGCATTCGAGATGAAGACGTGTAAACGGGGCAATTCATATTCTGACCTTAACGTCTTATGTATCTGTTTGAGCACAAACTGCAAATCTGCGCAAAAGTTCACAATGTTCAGTGTAGAGTTATACAGTTCTGTAAATAGACAATAGTTAACTGTTCTGAGCAGCGTACGGTTTTTTCCTCCTCGAGTCGCTAGCCGAGTGAAAATAATCCTCGCATCTCACGAGAGGAGACAATCCGTATATACGCTATACTCAGAACAGTTGACTGTTGTGTTTATTATATTTTCTACCAGTTTGTTACGACCCAGACCACAATGAAACACATGGCTAGATCTAATCACCAGCCATTTGTGTTAAAATAACGCGCAAGGATACCGAATGACGCACAAATGGATATCACGACGCAGTGATGCGAGTGGGATAACATCTTGAGAGTAGGATAAGCACGTTCGGTCTTCTGGGAGTGGGGATATGATTTATATTTTGACGTAAACAGTTGATGAAAATATAATAATTGTGTATATGTCATTGTAGTAAGGTACCATACAAGATCGACGATAGCAGACCGAACTACGATCGTGGTGAATACACGATTATATTCAAGCTGATACATGCGCTGTCGGATGGATTGGTGACGAAACATCAGGTACGTATATTGTTCACACTGCATATTATTAGATGGAATAAAACATGTTTTGAAACACAGGCAAAATGTGGCCTCGATCGATACACACATATGTATACAATAACACAAATACAAAAAAAAGTTAAAGCGAACCACAGGGTAATTAGCCATACATATGCAGCGCTGACAAACCCAAATGGACGGTGTTGGCATTTTAAATGTATACAATTAACCAGTTTTGTTTGATGTAACCAATTTTAGGATTGAAACAAGTTGCACATATATAATTATGACTATGACTTATGTTTTTGTTTCTTGGTGGGTCCCCCGGTGGCTCAGTCTGTATTACGATAAGGTGCATAGTACAATGCCACTGTCATTTAGTTACATAGTAGAATAATTGCACAGTTTAGCAAAAATACCTACACATTTCATAATTATTGACAATAGCCAGATTTAGCCACACGTACGTGTAACTTGTAACGTGTTATATTGGAGATGTCCTTGGCGGGAAATGTCACATGATTTTACGGCGCAAAAGTTACACATTTATAGATAACAAACCCAACTTGTAGAAAATGTGTAAACAATAGGCGATTGGCTAGGAGAAGCTGACTTTAATCAAATTAAGATCTTCTCCCATAGCGTTGTCCGCTCACTCAGTTATTGGAAGATTGGATTATATATATTCTTTAATTATCCTCCGAGATCGAAGATTAACATAATACTACATATAACATATTTACAAAATATATCTGAAAGAGAAAACACATAGAAGTCTATGAGATATACACAGTCACGACAGTGGTATACAGATATATATTCTCAATCGTTTGGTTGATCCTTTATACTCATAAGGATGATAGGTTTATTAAATGCAGGTTACCTTGTAACAAGAAAACCATAGTCAGAAATGGTAACGCCACCAAGATCATATTATTAGCCATAAATATAAATTATAATATAATTATAATATAAACTAGCTTTCAAAATTCATGTGGGAAATTGGATACTTCCATATATCAAGTTTTCCCGTTTCTCGTGTTATACATTACATTCTTCAAACTGTCTTCTTTATTACACTAGCTAATGGGCCCGACTTCGTCCGGGCTATTTCCCATCTGATTTCCGGCGAAAGGCGCGATTTGACCTTGAATTGACTATTTTGAAAGTCAAGGTCAGGTCAGGGTAATGATTTGACCCGCCCAAAACACCCCCCCCTGAAAAAGTACCCCTAGGTATCAAATTTCGTCGAAATCCGTCCGTTTTACCCGACTTGACCTTTAATTGACAATTTTGAAGGCCAAGGTCAGGTCGGAGACATGATTTGACCCGTTCAAAACACTCCCCCGACAAAAGTATCCCTAGGTATCAAATTTCGTCGAAATCCGTCCGTTTTACCCAAATTGACCTTGCATTGACTGTTTTAAAGGTCAAGGTCATGTCGGGGTCACGATTTGACCCGTCCAAAACACTCCCCGGACAATGGTACCCCTAAGTATCAAATTTCGTCGAAATCCGTCCGTTTTACCCGATTTGACCTTGAATTGACCATTTTGAAGGTCAAGGTCAGGGTCACGATTTGATCCGTCCAAAACACTTCCTGGACGCAAGTACCCCTAAGTATCAAATTACGTCGAAATCTATGGAAAGCCGAAGGGGACATGCTAGTTGCTAATTGCTAGTTATACGACGCACGGTTTTTTAAAGGGGTTTCAGGGTATTTCAAACTAGTAGATAGAAGTATTCTGTGTTTCAAATGGTGATGAATTATAGTATTTTATTCAAATTTTATGGCATAAATTGTTATGTTAAAACCGTATATACTATAACAAAAATCGATGACTCGAAAATTAAGTGGGCCTTTAAACAAAGTCACAATTGCAGTTAGGTTCATCTCATACTCATCTATTTAGCGATATTCTGCTGCGCAATTTGTTATAGCCTCCAGTATTCATTAAGCGTTATAGCCCCACTGTTATAATCCGCCTTTAGCAGGCGTATTCTTGCCTCTGAGACTATTGAGATATTAGGTCACACGTAATGACATTAAATCGCATGGAAACATATCAATTGTGTGGGATGCGTGGCGTGAATATGTAATGAGAAATAAGGTCATACGTAATGACATTAAACTCAAGAAAACCCGCGAAAACAAAACAAAATCACATTTAATGTTTTAAGTTATTTCCTTCATAAAAAGAATCTTCGTGATAATGAACCCTCTCAATACTTTAGAATATAGAATTTACCTTAAAATAACAAAAACCTTCGGAATATCGAACCGTCGGAACATCGAACCTTCGGAATAGTGAACATTCGGAATAGCGAACATTCAGAGAACATTCGGAATAGTGGACCTTCGGGATAGCGAACCTTCGGAATAGAGACATGCCCCCAATGTTCATATTATATGCCAAGAGTTCAAAGGTATGGGCCCATAAATTTCTAAATTTGGCCCTTAAAATATTGAACCCCAAATTGGAGCCCGCACAGAACAGAACTTAAGTCAACTGTACCTGTGGCATGTCCCAATGCAGGAGGGTCCATATATGCCGCAACATTCATATTATATGCCAAGAATTCAAAGGTATGTGCCCACGTAATGACATTAAATCTCAAGAAAACCCGCGAGAACAAAACAAAATCACATTTAATGTTTTAAGTTATTTCATTCATAAAAAGAATCTTCGCGATAATGAACCCTCTCAATACTTTAGAATATAGATTTAACCTTAAAATAACAAAAACCTTCGGAATAAAGAACATTCGGAATAGCGAATCTTCGGAATAGTGAACCTTCGAAATAGCAAATATTCAGAATAAAGAACCTTCGGAATAGTGGACCTTCGGGATAGCGAACCTTCAGAATAGAGACATGTCCCCCAATTACACCGGTGGCGGAGACACATGTGCTAATCTGTGTCGGACTATCGTGACTCTATCGGTACGGTTTACTCAAGTACGAGAAATACCTAATCACCCATAATGCATTCGCCCATTGGTCCACGCGTAAATAAAATTACCAAAACATCTTACACCTGTGGCGTAAATAATTTGCATAGCGATACTAACGGGTATCTATAGATGGTAGAATTTCCAAATATTTGCTGATAAACGTGAGAAGAACAAGACCTATTCATCAATATGGGGCACACCAGGAACTCCTAAGGAGGGTGGACGAAATAGCAACCCAATAGTTGATAAGGATCAAGGTCATCTAGAAACATGATTGTTTCGGTGTCAAATTGGTCAATATCATCAAACCATACAATATTCCTTACACCAGCAAGAGCTACTTTGCAACAAGTTTCTTATCCCACACTATGGACACAAATGACGTCTGAAGAGAATTACCGTGTACGTGTTGGCCAAATGGTCACGTAATTCAGGTAACTTTCATTGGCAATAACAACAGACGTTAAAAGTTACACAAGCTAATCATGGCTATTAGTTATGGAGGGCCGAAAGGGTCATAATTCTAACTTACTATTTTAACTCTAACATAATATTTTAATTCTAATGTATTAATTCTAACTTAATATTTTAAATCTAACTTGATAATTTAAGTCTAATAATTTAATGCTAATTATTTCAATTTCAACTCAATATTTTAATTCTAATATTTCAATTTTAACTAAACATTTTAACTCTGACTTAATGTTTCAATTCAAACCTATTTCAACTCCAACTTAATATTTTTATTTCAATATTTTAATTGTAACTTCAAAGTAAGAAGCTAAATACAAATCTACTACTAAAAGTTATAATGTTGGATTTAAAATGTTAGAATTTAAAAGTTGAAATTGGAATGAACGTAAAACGGATCTCAGAATTGAAAAATTTAAATTAAGACAAACATAAAACGGATATATTGAGTTGGAATTGTGACCCGATTGGTCCGCGCGCATTCTATAACAATTCTATCGAAAGACGTCGCTGCGATCGGACCGCGGAAATTGCCGATCTCGCAAGCTTTCCCGGCTTTGCCCGGAATGTGTTATTTATCAACATGTTGTTCGGCGAAATTTGGTCTTATTATCAACACAAAGCCTCTTGATTTTAGAGTTTTCCATCTTCATCCGCAATTTGGTTCGAGACCGTCGGCTCGTCGACTTTATATTAGGCCACTAATAAGTCTCGATGGTGAAAAATAAAATAGATTTCAAAAATCGATATCTAATAACTCTGAGCTTTGATAGGTGGGGTCCTCGACTCGAATAAAATATTTTTTATAAAATTGTCAGACTGAAACAATCGTGGATTGGTTTAAACAATATTTATTTACCCCAAAAATAGATCTAATTGTGAAACATGACACTATAGTATGTGTATGAACCCGAAGAGAAGAAGATGATTTGGCAACAAGCATTATATGCTTATATAGAGCAATCTCATCATGGTGGATTGAGCTTTATTAATGCATTTATAAAATAAATTGGTAGTATCATAATATTTATGTCTAGACCTGTTAACCCCAGTGAGCAGTGAGACGGGGCCATTCAGATAAACGATGACTCCGATTGTCTAAAGTATATATATAATTATAGCATGGGGTCTAATAATCATGTCGATATTAAAGTTCCTGCCACAGATTAAAGATGAATTATCCGAATTAGCGCGCCTAAATTGCCATTTCTTTGGCTTCGATATTTGATTCGAGTCGAGAAACCCACCCATCAAAGCTCAGAGTGATCAGATATCGATTTTTGAAGTTTGTTATTTCTCGAGATGTGCAATTATTTGTGGCCCAGAACAACGTTGTCAAACGGACGATCTCGGACATAATTGCGGATGAAGATGGATAACTCTAAAATAAAGTGGTAGTACGGCCATATTTCGTTGAACAGAATGTTGATAAATAACACGTTTTGGGAAATTTGATACCATAGTTGACAGTTGTTAGCATTATTTTGTTGCAATTAATCGATTCTATAACTAAAGCGTACTTTAAAGAAATGTTGTTATTGTTGTTGTATCTTGATAATATGGGGACCATCTGATCGGATTGAGTACCTTTAACTTATGTTCAGTCCGTGCGGTACACCTGGGTATACCAGATAGTTAGGATGTATATAGCATTCGTGGAGATGGTATAGGAGTATAGATAATTAACCAATTAATGTTACACTCTCCCCATCTGTATGTCTTGTATTCAATTGATTCAACATTTGAACGTGCAATGATTGATTGATTGATTGATTGGGGTTTATTGTCGCTTTAGCCACTAAGGCCATATCACGACATTGCCAGTTTTAGTGGTGGAGGAAATCCGCACACTTGCGACTAATCTAACAGTGATTCCAGTGGCTGATAAACTCGTCAACCATGTGCGGCAAACCACCGACCATCGGCGAGTAACTGGCAACTCCACCAGATAACGATTTCGAGTTACAAAGTCCACGATGGAAACATGTGGATTTGAACCCGTATCGCCAGCGCTGGAGAGCGAAACGGCTTGGAGTGGTACCCCAAACCGATTGAGCAACCGAGGCCCCCGAACGTGCAATGAAGAGATGTGCATAAATTATGAAAAACAATATTTGATACCAGAGGGGTTATATATTTGGCTAGATCATTGCATGTCATGAATCTCCACTCTGGCTACGTCCGTATAGTTCCCAATCCACCAGTTCAAATCGTTGGGAACCTGTTCATGTTCTGACAGGGAAGTTTATAATATATTTCTCAGGTATAATACCTGTTCCTTAGTTAATAATTATGCACCGGTATTCCACAGTAAATGTAGGCTCTATGCAGCTCGAGATTGCATGCTTGAAATAGAATAGGCCAATTCTGATTGGCATCCCTTTCAATCGTGGAATTTCTAGCGGTTAATTAATTCAATGTTTATTGAGATATCGACTCCCAAACATGGCAAAAAAAATGCAATCTGGGGTTGGTACCATAGCCCCACTGTGAAATATATTATTAAGGAACATGTTCTAACAAAGATATATATTCCCTGCGTTGTGTGTTGAATGCTATAAGTTCCCCGTCAGAGCATCAAGTATAGAAATTCATGACATGATCTAATACTTGTCGACCCATTCCTGTATTATATAAACGAAATATATTCAGCACATGCTTTGGAAACCGATATAATCGGACATTTTACTGCCATACCATTTTACTATATGGCTTGAAATACATCTCAACATAATTGTTTATTATTATATTATCATTATTATTATGCTCCTGTCTGAAACGCCCCTTGTATCTATAGATGCTATTTTAAAATAACCATCAAATTATTGACAACAGAACCATTGTTCTCACAGAGACAAATAAGATTCAACAGAAACGCCGCATCGCGCATCGACAAAGATAGCGACGCCGGGAAAGCTTGCGAGATCGGCAATTTCCGCGGTCCGATCGCAGCGACGTCTTTCGATATAATTGTTATAGCATGCATGCGCGTGGGCAAATCGGGTCACAATTCCAACTCAATATATCCGTTTTATGTTTGTTTTAATATTTACTTTTCAATTATGAGATCCGTTTTATGTTCATTCCAATTTCAACTTTTTAATTCTAATATTTTAATTCCAACATTATATCTTTTAGTAGTAGATTTTAGTTAGCTTCTTACGTTGAAGCTACAATTAAAATATTGAAATAAAAATATTAAGTTAGAATTAAAATATTAAGTTGGAGTTGAAATAATAAGTTAGAATTGAAACATTAAGTCAGAGTTAAAATGTTGAGTTAAAACTGAAATATTAGAATTAAAATATTAACTTAGAATTTAAATATTAAGTTAGAGTTAAAATATTAAGTTAGAGTTAAAATATCAAGTTAGCATTAAAATATTAGAATTAAAATATTATGTTAGACTTAAAATAGTAAGTTATAAAATTATGACCATTTCGGCCCTCCGTAATTAGTGCCCGTGGGCTTTGTAAACACGTTGTCGATTGGGCTGCAGAGCGGGCCGAAGATTCCTTACATGTAGAACACACGGGTGCGCTGTAGCGGTATATAATTGATTGGTTGGTGTGTATGTGTCCTTGGGCAAGCCTATTATCAATGCTATCACACAATCAAAATCGCATGCAACATCCGTTAGTCTCCGCGACAGACTGTCATTACTCTCGTTAAATTAATATGCCATCTTCAAAGGGATTTGGAATTGATTGTAGTGATTACGCGGATCAGATGAGATGAAAAATCGCACCATTGAGGGTCGACTCACATTACGGGAGGCTAGTGCACAAGTCGCTGTGTGATATATGGTTAAATGTTTCGCCTGTATACATTACTCTTTTTAATGGGGCTTTCCACAGCTGTCGATCAAGTAATTATTAGCAGATATATTCTACCAATCAGCGAATGATCCGGTCATATGATGCATTGGCAATTATGATGCCATCAGGACTCACCTTAAAGGGGTACTGTGCACTAAATCCGGCCATTTATGGGTCCATCTCCTTTTATACTCAACAGAATATATGCAACAAATGAATAAATTTGAGCCATGGATTAGTGCAAAATACACTCGCGTGCTCTCTGAACAATGCTAAGAACATGGTAATTATAATGAAAACGATTTTATGGCTGGAGTCATAAAATCATTTTCATTATAATTACCATGTTGTTTGCATCATTCATAGCACACAATTGTATTTTGCACTAATCCATAGCTCAAATTCAGTCATTTGTTGCATATATTCTGTTGAGTATAAAAGGAGATGGTCCCATAAATGACCGGATTTAGTGTACAGTACCCCTTTAATTTGGATATTCAGCGTTAAATCGGCTATTTTCAATCAATATTTTGTTGTCAAATCATAATGTACTGAACTTGCGATTTGTGCACTGAATTTATGCATTGGGCATTTATCCATGACTATAACAGCGTCTTTTATTTAGGGTTACATTCGTTCATTTGTGTCCATTTAAAGCTGAGCACATGGTAAGTTTATGTGTGTAAACGAGCATACTTGTAGTAAGCACCAAGCCTTGAAATAGCGTGCCTGTCATGCTAGCCCGCTATGCGGGGTAGCATCACTAAATTCACCCTCTGGGAACCTCATTCTGCAAATGACAGACACACAATTTCAAGGCTTGGTAAGCACACACAGGCTGTTAAACTAATAAGATTTATTTGAGCAGACGACTGACTCCTAGGATCCTAGCAAAAAGCTATGCATCACCCCTAAAGCTTGCTGTGGAATCGTGCATCGCCCTGTCACGCCCTGTGGAATGTGAACCCCCATAGCACATATTAACGGGATTCCCGATTCATGCTACTGGGAGTTCGGCGAGGTTCCTGAATACCGGTGGGATTGTTTTATTCCTACGAAATTTAGATGGGATTTTTTTCTCTCGCCAGAGTTTATATGGGATTTTTATGGTGGAATTCCGATCTGTAATCTCAGTGTGGATATTCCTCAGATATATCACGTCATTTCAAATAAGCCCGAACCGCAATTCCACTATAATGTCGAGTATTATTCAGTTGTTCGACCATGTCATTCGAATTGGCCGATGAATTGGTTGGAACATTTGCCACTGTGTGAACGTAGCGTTATGCTGTTCACGAAGTTCCCATATTTTAGTAGCAAGCGATACTCGTCTGTACGAGTAAGTGGAACTTATTGGTCAAACTTAATTTGTCATCTGTGATTGTGGACCTATATATTTCAATTCGCCAGACTAGATTATCAACACAGGACGTGGCTATAGGGTCTCCGTTGGGTAGGGGGGGGGGGGGCGTCCACATTGAAATTGCCGACTGCACCCCCTAAACCAGACCACACCCCCATGTTCGTTTAACCCTTTACCCAACAAACCGGCCAAAAACGGCCAAATAAAGCTTCAACAGCCTAAAATATCTTCGGTCTGTCTCAATAACACCATACACATATGGATATCATTGGAACCAGTTCATTGACCACATTGTGATGGTTACAGTTATGCCCTGTGCCAATGCATTCTCTTATATATGCGAGTCGACCATAGGTCGCCTCGCATATATAAGAGAATGCATTGGCCTAAATTTGTAATGTGTTAAGCCAATGCATTCTCTTATATATGCGAGGCGACCTATGGTCGACTCGCATATAAGAGAATGCATTGGCACAGGGCCGTTCTGTTGGGTAAAGCGTTAATACCATTTGCACCCCTTGGGTTGGAACTTTCTAACTGGTACATCAATCTTTCCAACTTTTGGAAATTTGCGACCTTACACCGCCTAAGGTCGGAACATTTCCAACTGATGGCCATTTCAGACCAAAACTTTGACCAAAAGTAAACCCTGTTGTATTGTATTTGTATTCGAATCTGTCAAACACGTGGTTCTCGTTCTATTATTTTCTTTTCGTAATCACATCCTGACCTTGGCGACGCCCCACCATGTATTCCCCCAATTTCTTTGTGAATTTTAGAACCTTAGTCCAACCAAATAACATATATATTAGTTTATAACAGATCTACAACGTTATGGTAACACTACTGCTGGGTCTTGTTGCAAAACACTAACAACTGAAGAATTCGGAATATATATTGCAATCCTGAACAAAATATACTATTTTCTTCCTAAAAACAACGAAAACAGTTATGCTTTCAGAATACTAAGTTGCGCAATATCTGAGCTTGGAATTGCCCTAGGTTCAGTATTTCAAAATATGGATATGTTTTCTCCTGACGGTATAATTTAGGGTAATAACACATTCCTGATGAGAAATTGAGTTCCATTATGGGCTAATACGCCTATACTGTGTACACAGATAGGGGCGTAATTGTAAACGATTTAACCATATAATGAACACAAGTGAGCATATATATAGGGTCGATATTTTTCTAGGAGTGATCCATATATAACTACAGTGTATTAGCAATGCATATTGTGCTGCACTAAACAAATGTCTTCTCTGATTCAGGTTGATTTAGCAATCGATTCGTGTTCAGAGGTGCATAATCTACGCAAAGATATATACGAGTCCAAACAAACACTGGACAACATTACTGCTGATATACTAATAGAGGTAAGAAGGTCGTTAAAGCGGCTTATCCCGTTCCCTCATACATTATAAAATAGACGGTATGAAATACTTTGCACGGAGGAATGAAACAACCATATACATGTAATCCTTTCATGACGGGAGCTGCGCTGGTGCAACATTAAAGACACTGTGCCAATGCATTCTCTTATAGGTAGCCTCACGTATATAAGAGAATGCATTGGCCTAACAACTGTTTTCATTTTTTATCAATATTTCTTACATTCTATAACAATTTGTATCATTTTTTATAAATTTTTTATAACATTTTTTCACAGTTTTTATTATTTTTTTTATACTTTTTTATTACATTCTTTAACAATTTTATCATTTTTATCATGTTTTCTTATATTCTTTAACAATTTTTATCATTTATTTTTACATTCTTTAAAAAAAATTAACATTTTTTATCATTATTTCTTTCATTTTTAAACAATTGTTTTTATAATTGTTTAACAATTGTTTTTATCATTTTTGAACAATTATAATAACTTATATAAAATGTGTTAGGCCAATGCATTCTATGGTCGACTCGCATATATAAGAGAATGCTTGGCACGGGGTCTAATCTATTAATACATTGTGTATTTTCAGGGGAAATCTGCTTACGAGTACTATCGCAAGAAATTCACAGATCAGCTAGAATGCTATTTTTTACTAATCTGTTTCAACGCCTATCTACGCACACAGGTGAGTATAAACAAACAAACAAACACACATACTTAAGAGAAAACAAACAAAAACACCCCGTTTAATTATGAGCTCGTTTGAAGGGGTAACTCTCACCAGAAAAGAGTGTGATAACATGCTACTGCCACACCACCTCAATCCTGGACAATGTTTCAATAAAACTCGGAAGTAGATGAAGATATGTTGGCAGTGGGCGATTTCCACTGGTGTGTTAACTAGAAGTATAGTTGTCAAAGAAGAAACAACAGTAGTATGTGTATAATCCAAGCCAGTTAAGACGTTTTAAATTCACCAAAAGTGATGACAAGCTTGTCTAATTGATAATTTAAGGCATTATGATTATGTTTATATCACATGAAATCCCTGCTATATCATTAACAAATCAATTACATCAAAATGACTTTACATCGATTATGGCGGATTAATACAATTTCGAAAAGCCGTGAATGACACCATCACCAGCCAATGCAAAATGATTGATTTGTCCATTAAAGTTAAATTCTTGTCCAACTTCTTTCCAATAACGAAACTAGACACAAACACAAAGAGGCAAATTGGGGTACCATATTTTCCGTCACGAGCCTGAGTGGGCAATACTGTCGTATACGGTTGTGAAGCATCTCACCCAACGATGTAAACATATGCGGTCAGATGCTCGTAGCCCGTTTATATATAAGTCATATAACCATGGGTATATGCCAGAAATAACCGTACAAAAAACCGCCGTGCTTTTGACCGTGTATTTATCCATGGTGTGTGTGCCTGTGGTTGTCCGTAACCTGATGCCGGGTGTTATTGCTTTGAAAGGTAATCATGTTCGAAGTGGCGATCACACGGTAACGTCGTACTGCAAGTAATACGATAATTGTGTTGTAGAAATGATACGGGATACCTATTGTCAAAAACGCAACATCAAAATACACAGGGCAAGGCTTATCGATCCAAACTGTGTAGTGTATTTTCATTGTGTATTCCTCGCATATACCCATGGTTATATATAAACGGGCTACGAGCATCTGACCGATGTATTTTAAAGCTTCTTTTAAGGATTTCGTTTTGTTAAAAAGGCATAAAGCTCTAGTTTTTTTCATGTGATATACAATATCTTCAACTCGCTATGTTGGGATATAAGATATTGTGAAACTCGTTTGTTAAATTTCATTCACAACTCGTCTACGACCCGTGAATCAAATTTATCAAACTCGTTTCATAAAATCTTGTATCTTATAACATAACTCGTTGGAGATCCTCTATATCTCATTTCACTTCACAAATATATGGTCCATATGATTATGTATAACAACAATTCCGAATTCACTGAAATATATAATTTTCCGCGGACCGGAAAAAATAACCTGCGCACTCTGGTCCGATTCAATCGGAATTCATTGGTTAATATACTATTATTTCTAGTTCCCGCTGATGTTCTGTCAGATGTTCTCCAAATGGCTTGAACAGAATCCAGAGATTTACAGGCTGAGATCTATACTGACAACTAATGCAGAGCAGGAGGCGGAGGTTCGACTGAGTACGGGAGAAGATATCCTCGTACGTACACGTAACTAACCCTGGCTGGCTGGTCTTGCTATATATATATATATCATGCCACGAATCTCTACTTTGGCAATACGACAATAGAGATAGTATTCCACCAGTGTAAAAACCTTGGAAGATTTTGAAGATCTGATAGGGGACTTTATAACATCTACAAAATTTATCCTGTGATGACGAATGCATTTTTATCGTGAAATTGGCACACACGAGTCGCCTAAATCATGCATCTCGAGCTTAGATATTCGCCTGTTTTTAAATACGTTATTAAGAGACAGGTATTGACTGAGAAATATATTACCTGTGCTATTTTTTCGATGTTAAAAAGGTCCCCGTCAGAATATCAAAAAGGTCCAAAGTTTGGAACTGGTGGAAAATTATCTGTAGCCAGAGTATAGATAGATTCATGGCATGAGCTAGTCCTGCTTTACTGTTTGGATGTTGTTGGGTCCCGCTGATTTAGGGGTAAATATATACTGAAACGAGAAAGTGCCCTTATTTTTCTCAACTAATTATTTTCGAGATCTTTGGCAATTCGGAATAATTCAGGTCAAGGCCATTATCCACAAAGGAACATTCAAGTATATGTAGCGGTCGCGTTGTAAATATAGAAGGAAACAATATTATATATGCTTTATTCTCTGATCCATACACACATTACAGGATATTGAGAAAAACAGTGTATATACAAAATAATGATAGAAGGAAGGTAATTTTATGTACATGATATGCTCAGCGACCTCCCGCTCTGCGTCTATTCGTTCATCATCACATTATCAGCATCAACAACATTATACCTCGTCGTCAACATCATCATCATCATCATCATCATCATCATCATCATCGATCATTACATTAATCCTGTTCTATCATTATGTGCATCGACATCGTCATCGCGAACATCATCATTAACAAAACATCCATCAGTGTCATCGTCATATATAACTCGTCATCATTATAATCAACATTATCGCAATCATCGTCATGTTTGCCATCGTCTTATAATTTCTCAGCAACAACAACAACAACAACAACAACAACAACAATAACGACAGTTATATATAGTCATCATTACCTAACGTAATTGTCAATATATAAAGCTAAAAATAACGGTTAATTTCCCTAATGAAGGAGCATGCATAGTCGGAGGAGGGATGCTATATCGGTCATATTAAATAAGTCGTCAAGAATATCGATGGTCGCATGTCTCTTTCTGATATATTTAGCCGGGAGAAAACGATTTCTAACATCTATAAAGTGGTTGCATTCGAACAAGTAATGAAGTTCATCGCCAAGCTTATAATTATTACACAAGGGACATGTTCGTTCCATTACATTAGTGTCGTTCCATCTTCCTCTCTCTATGGGCAGTCTATGATTACATGTTCGGAATTGTCACAATGTTCTTCTGTTTTTGTTGTCAAGGCAGTCCGAATACATTTCGAAACATATATTGTGTTTAAAAATCTTGTATATATTACCTCTACTGGATTTGTCTATAGCTGATTTCCAAACGGCCCTATATTGATTAATGAGACTACATTTAACATATGTGATTATTTCTTCCGAACGTAAACGTGTGTCGGCGTAAAGAGGATGCCCTTGTCCACAGTGGGTTAGCACTGTCTTCACTTTCTCAATCCATTCGAACTTCGCGGATGTATTTTCACTGAGCTGCAACGCCAACAAGTACATAATCTTACAGTATCTAGTGTCGATCATGTTCCTCACTTTCAGCCAATACTTGATAATACGCAAATCTATAGTGATATTAAGGGAGAAACGGCCACTTTCACCATATATCATGTAATCTGGAGTAGATGTTTTCAAATGAAGTACATATTTCAACAACTTTTTGTGTATATTTTCAAAAATATCGTTATTTCCATATCCCCACACCTCACAACAGTACGTCAGTAAAGGAGTAACTTGGGCATCAAACAGATCAAATTGATTGCTCGCGAGGTCCAGATCTCTTGGTCACAGTAGATTGACGCTTTGTGTGATCACCTAAGTTAAGCAACGTCGAGCTCGGTTAGTCCTTGGATGGGTGACCGGCTTGGGATTCCGGGTGCTGCCAACTTCACAGGTACATGTAACAAATATTTTATTACTTACTATAAAAAAGAAAGGTATGTCATTCTGGCGACCATATTAAAATTTGGTTTGGCGCCTTGGCCGGCGGGGGTTAATCTGCACCGATTTAATTCGGGTAAACGGCAAAATGTTTGATACTTACTTTGAGTAAACATATTAATGTCCGATAATTGCTTCATATATTGCATATTCCATCATTCCACGATAAATAGTTTTATTTGATCAGTGTTATGATTTTAAATAAGGGGCCAATCATGGATCTTTCCGGCATGCGCGGTAAGCAAACTCCATGCAGGATTTACCTCCCTTGATGAGGGTCCAAACATAACCGAACACAAGTCCAAAGAATGGGAAATATAACAAATAAAGTGCATAGGCATATGTATTCATGTTCAGACTATTACCACACGAAGTTTGGGCCAATTATAAGTGTTTTATTTGATGTTTTGTAAAACGCGTTTTGTGTTCGGCATAGAAAAACCGAACACAAGCTTCTGTTGGGTCCTACTAAAAGCCGACCGCACCCGTCCGCACCTCCACCAGGGGTCCGAGCCCGATGGGGTTTGCACTATCGTGCAGAATAGACCTGTATATACCAAAGTTCCAATCCCCAAGTCGATAGCTCGTTAACCCATAACTTGCGGCAGGTTCGTCAGGTACGCAAAATCCAAAAGGGCACCGACCGCACCTCCCCTGGCTGCCTGACCACGGAAATGGACATTATATCATGCAGCGAATAACCTATGCACCCTTGTGCGATCAGACAAGTCGCTAGCTGCAGCAGCGGAAGTGAATAAATTAACCCATACGCTGCTGCCGAATTCGCTTTGAATGTGCGCAGAAACGCCGAAAATTATACACCCATCCACCGCACGGGACCAAGCGAAATGGTGCATGCACTGTTGTGCAGAAGGGTCCCATATGTACCAAAGTCCCAACCCCCAAGTCGATAACTCGAGCGGAATCACTGTAACCATTAACAGTAGGCCTACATGCATGGCATTGATTATAATAATTACTATAGCATTACCACTGTTATCACCGTATGGTATATTCATCAAAATCGTCGTTTATTTATCTTTCTGTATGGAATATGACACTAGTCAACAAACTATTCAAGTGAGAATTCTATTGTGGGAAAGTTTTCGTGTAAATTGTGCCAGGGTGGTGTGTCCATATGTGGGGAGTGGGGGGGGGGGGGGGGCAAGAGTCCGGAGGCAAATTTGTCGCACAGACAACCGGTATCTGTAATGTAAGTACGTACATGAACGGATAAACGAGCAAGGTGTTCCCTGTTCATCCAAGATTGACAAAATTGTCACCATTCAGACCATTAACCTGCATTTCGTTTTCATTGTTTAACTGAAATTACTGTTGGAGCTATATTGATTCACCCTATCTCAGAAATTGAAAAATCGAAAAATTCGGTGATGAAAACAAAACACAGTCAGTAAACGAAAGAATTTTATTTCGTGATAATGTATCCGATGTTGGAGATGAATGTGGTAAATGATTACACCACATTTCATGTGAAGCAACCAAGTATATATTTTGCGACAAAAAGACCACCACCAGTACTAATAGTTCTCAATGCGCGCCCAACGAGGGCTATCACATACCAAAATTGAATATTAAAATCCCGTTAAAATCCAGTTTTTGCGTCCATTCATAGAGAATTCGGCAGCAGCATATGGGTTAATTTATTCACTTCCGCTGCATCTAGCGACTTGTCTGATCGCCCATGGGTGCATAGGGGTATTCACCTCGTGATATGATGTCCATTTCCGTTGTCAGGCAGCCAGGGGAGGTGCGATCGGTGCCCTTTTGGATTTTGCGTACCTGACGGAACATGCCGCAAGTTATGGGTTAACGAGCTATCGACTTTGGGATTGGAACTTTGGTATATACAGGTCTATTCTGCACGATATAGTATAAACCCCATCGGGCTCGGACCCCTGGTGGAGGTGCGGACGGGTGCGGTCGGCTTTTAGTAGGACCCAACAGAAGCTTGTGTTCGGTTTTTCTATGCCGAACCCAAAACGCGTTTTACAAAACATCAAATAAAACACTTATAATTGGCCCAAACTTCGTGTGGTAATAGTCTGAACATGAATACATATGCCTATGAACTTGATTTGTTATATTTCCCATTCTTTGGACTTGTGTTCGGTTATGTTTGGACCCTCATCAAGGGAGGTAAATCCTGCATGGAGTTTGCTTACCGCGCATGCCGGAAAGATCCATGATTAGCCCCTTATTTAAAATCACAACACTGATCAAATAAAACTATTTATCGTGGAATGATGGAATATGCAATATATGGAGCAATTATCGGACATTAATATGTTTACTCAAAGTAAGTATCAAACATTTTGCCGTTTACCCGAATTAAATCGGTGCAGATTAACCCCCGCCGGCCAAGGCGCCAAACCAAATTTTAATATGGCCGCCAGAGTGACATACCTTTCTTTTTTATAGTAAGTAATAAAATATTTGATACATGTACCTGTGACAAACTTTCGGTGCGACTCCCGCACTTCTCTCTCTCTCTCTCTCTCTTGTAAATATAGAAGGCCGACGACTTCTCTGCTCGAGAGGTTCATGCAGATATCTTGGTCACAGTCGTTAGACGCTTTGTGGGGATCACAGTAGGTCGCATCGCATATATAAGAGAAAGCATTGACCTAACAATTTTTTGATGAATTTTTCTTACATTCTTAAACAATTGTTAGCATTTTTTCTTATATTCTTTAACAATTTTATAATTTTTTTCTTACATTCTTTAACAATTTTATCTTATTTGATATTTTTTTCTTACATTCTTTATCAATTTTTATTATTTTATTTTACATTTTTTAACAATTTTCATGATTTGATCATTATTTCTTACATTCTTTATAACAATTTTTTTTATTTTTTTTGTTTACATTCATTAACAATTATAAAAAATAATATAAAATTTGTTAGGCCAATGCATTCTCTTATATAGGTCGACTCGCATATATAAGAGAATGCATTGGCACAGGGTTTTCGCAAATTTTCAGGAAGCTCCAGTCATGAAATGTTTATGTTGTTAGGCTCATAAGACCATAAGGCGTCCATATGATGGTAAAGAACGATGGATATCCCGATAACTGGCTGTCGGCGGTTTCTATGTGCGGTGGAGTGATTTCCATGTGAGATATACCATCGGTACAGTCTTTCCATCCCTTAAACTGATACAGTTGTGATATGCATGACCCACCAGCTGAAACGAGATGAACCACAATAAACCAAACCAATCGTATGCACAATTAAAGTCCCCTTTAATTTTCGAATGCCCAAATCACATCATACACAACATATTTGATATTATATACCATTTGGAAGATGAACCAAACAAATATATATTCCACCATAATACGGAACAGCTGTGGCCTAGGAGTGTCTACCAAGTGATAGAGATTCTCAAATTCACCTAAGACTTCCCCCATTATTTACCACAGAATGCATCATAATTCACAACTAAGTGACACAGTTATTCCCCGTCCATTGAGAATAATAAACACACGTCGGTACCTTGACAAAAACAACATGCTCACAGTTTATTCGACCGGATAAGTTGATAATACAATGTTTTGGAGATTCCTCTTTCAAATGGTATATAATTTGGAATATCTCCTATATATTTTGAGACTTCCGTATATATATGTGTGTGTGTGTGTGTGTGTGTGTGTGTATATGTGTCCTCTATAGACTCTAAAACGGCTGGCTCGATTGAGCTCAAACTTCCCATCTAAGGGTAAAAATCCCCCACGGGAATCGTCGTCGCGGCGTTTTGGAGAAGCTCTGAGCACTCATTCTCCACTCCCAATCATCAAAATCACCGCAAACGGCACTGCGGGGGTTAATCGCGTTGATAGTTAAAGAGCGTTCCTATCCGCAGTGTTGTTGATAAAGATCTTCCATATTTGGGTTCGTTAACCGGTTAACGCTCTTTATTCCCTTCCACTTTCGCATATCGCATTACGGCTTTTGTTTACGTTATATTATGCGGAGAGATTTATTGAAAGTCATAAGGTACGGGAACAAACAATACTTTTGAGTGCTTTCCGTTTTCATTCTATCTCCGTGAATAGCAAGACTGCCATTCGTTCGAGTGAATAACTCAGACTGCCAACTTTCCGTTTTCATTCTATCTCCGTGAATAGCAAGACTGCCATTCGTTCGAGTGAATAACTCAGACTGCCAACATCTTATGTCTGTCGTTCCTAGGAATGGGGGAGATTTTCATCGGGTAAATCATACCTCTTTTAGGGACGGGTACCATACTCAGACTGCCAACATCTTATGTCTCGTTCCTAGGAACGGGGGAGATTTTCATCGGGTAAATCATACCTCTTTTAGGGACGGGTACCATAAAAATTAAATTAAAAAATTAAAAAGGCAGAATTAACTCATTGAAAAAAAATTAAATTAAAATAATTAATTAATTAAAAAGGCAGCAATAACTCATAACTCATTGCAAACAAAAAAATAATTAAAAAATGTCATGTTTCAGACGAACCACGCCAGTCTACTATATATTTTGAGACTTCCGTATATATATATGTGTGTATTTTATAGAATCGAAAACGGCTGCACCCATCGAGCTCAAAACTTCCCATCTAAGGTTAAAAACCCACGGGAATGGTCGTCGCGGCGTTTTGGAGAAGCTCAGAGCACCCGTTCTCCACTCTCAGTGACAAAAACGGCACTTCGGGGTTAATAGCGTTGATAGTTTAAAGAGCGTTCGCATCCGCAGTGTTAACAAAGATCTTCCATATTTGGGTTTTTTAACCGGTTAACGCTCTTTATTCCCTTCCACTTTCGCATACGGTTTTGTTTACGTTATCTGGAACTCGCTTCTGTGTGATGCTTCCTAGGAACGGGGACATTTTCATCGGATTAGACCCCCACGGCAATTTTAATTCACATTCCCAACACCTAGCAGGGACAAATATCTATTAGCCAACATCAAGGCGAGTCTTGTGACGTATTAATTCAAATCCTTTCGATTAAACAATATTCTCTGTCGCACTCATATTTCGTCATCTACGAATCCACTGCAATCGACCTATTTTTAGAACGCAACACATGGTACCAAAATTACGTCGCGTTGGTGATGGGGGGTGCACGGCGGGATTAATTTAAATATGTCATGTTGGTAACAATATCTAGCCGAGAATTCCTCAGACCTACAGACGAATGCGACCAGCAAATTTCAAAATTTGTCACTTGACCTCCCCATGAATATCTTCTGGGAAATTCCAGGGAATGCCGATTAAGCTCAAACTTGCTACCTACGGGAAGTGTCATATATATGTGTGTGTCCTTTATAAACTCAAACCGATTGAGCTCAAACTTGCTACCTACGAGAAGTGTCATGGACGGGTTAAATTGTGACCCCGACCTGACCTTGACCTTGAAAATGATCAATTCAAGGTCAAATCGGGTAAAATTGAAAAACAAAAAATGAAATTAAAAAATTAAAAAGGCAAAATTAACTCATTGAAAAACAAAAAATTAAATTAAAAAATTAATTAAAAAAATAAAAAATTGTCATGTTTCTGACGATCGCCGCCAGTGGCGGGCTAACCTGATTATGTTCTATATAATGTGATCTGATGATTCGAAAATTAAGTGGGCCTTTAATCAAAAGTGACACAGAGTCACACGTTTCACAATGAATGTTTTCCTGCAGGTGGCCGATGAATACATTGGACTAGATGTGCTTGCGTCCCAATCCGATGTGAAGGTGTCTAACTTCCGGCGTGTCACTCATTTTCCTGTATATGGGATGGCCCAACCTGCTCGGGAAGTAAGTACCAGGTCGCCTGTTGTTTCTGTTTGTAAAATCACGATGGGGAATGACGTGTTTTCGAGTTGATGAGTATCACGCATTCAAAATGGCCGAAGTGATCACAAACGCAACCATAAACCAGGAAAAAAGGTCATAAACTATGGTAATGATATATTACATAGTATCTTGCCAGCTACGAGCATATGCTATACTATTTTTCAAACAAGCTGATACCTCGTTTGTGTCAAATCTCACAGTTGTTTGCTCTAACATTCTGACCAAAGTTGTCCGTCGAATGATTTTCCTAGATGTATGGACTTGTGAACTCCAGGAATCTCCGACTGGCAACTCTGGTCAGAATGTTATAGAAAACTACTGATTATTTCCGAACAAATAAGGTATCAACTTGTTTTAAATATAAACTATTATATGCCCTTAACAGTCAAAGTGCTATATTTTGTTTCAGTTCCTCATATATGATGTGCTTGTGTGTTTGCACATTTTGAATACCTGGAACTCACCTGGGACTAGTATATATACTAGTCCCAGAACTCACCAACCTCGAAACCACGTGATTCCCCACTGTGAAATTGATGTTTCAAAACATTGTTCTCCGTGATGGGGTAAATTAATTCATTGCATCTTGGAGCTTGTCCAGATTGCATTGTACCAGTGTGTCATATCGCCTGTATATATAGACCCTATCGAAAAACCATTTCCTCTGTTAGTTCGTGTTTATACCAGTGTGCCATAGCGCCTTTATAGCCCCTATCGAAAAACCATGTCCTCTGTTAGTTAGTGTTTATACCAGTGTGCCATAGCGCCTTTATAGCCCCTATCGAAAAACCATGTCCTCTGTTAGTTAGAGTTTATACCAGTGAGCGCCTTTATAGCCCCTATCGAAAAATCATTTCCTCTGTTAGTTAGTGTTTATGGTTACAATCAACTAAATATTTCCCATAGGCGACAGTGTTAGGGTTAAGCCATCCCGACGATTCATTACCCTACTGAGCCAAACTTTAAATACTTTTGCGTGTAGAACTCCATGTCGGACATCAGTTGTCAAAAAAGAAATGGTGCCTCACCATACTTATTCCTGGAAATAAATTGGCATTTCCACAACTACCCCCTTTTGTGCACAAAATTTTAATATAGAAAAATACCCCCACCCCCTACCAAATTTGGCGACCAATGTAGCCGCTTGACGAACAATCCCACACAAATGGCCGAGGAATTAACATAGCCTATGAATTTCTTTTTTCTTTCACACTAAACAACCGAAGATATTATACACCATTCAGCTGCCGGTATTTTTGTTATGCTGACTCGAGTTTCCCTACACAAATGCCAAGGGGCATAATTTCAAGTATTTAGTTGCTTATAACCTATACGCAACCAAAAATGTGTCGATTTTTGCTTGAACATATATCAAATTGTCACAGAAAACATACTATTAATAAAAAACCTGCTTTCCAGACAAGAACTACACCACTTCTCCCTGTATTGGGTTGTATTTAACCCCACTGTTCCAGACATTGGGCGCAAAATAAAACTTCGTCGGAGCACCTATGTTCCACTTTAACCCCCAGCAGACACCACACCATTTGGGACTGTAGCCACTTTTTTCCTATTTTATGTTTTACATGACAACGCGCTATTTTTTAATAGAAGTCGTATGGCTGTGAAGTGTACTTGACATAAATATTTTTTAAAACAACATAAATACCCAAAAAGCGCGATTTTCGAGTCCAAACTCGTTTGTTTTGGTCGCGGGAAACACACAGAGACATATAATAACGCCGATTTGACAATGTAACTGGATGCCAGTAATAACAGTCTTCAAGACGCAAAAAAGTCGCATTTCATTACATGGAAGGAAATGACATATTTGTAACTTGAATTACCCCACCCCCTAGATTTTTCGCACTCGAAACTGGGGTTCGCTGTGTCCCTTAGAATTTCCCGGTCCACTCCAAATAACAAATCGAGAATAGACGGATCACTAAATACGACGAGAGGCTGCTGGGCTCGTTTGTCAACTTTTCGACATTAAAGGTGCACTATCTGTTCCAAATAATTCATTTTTACAAAACACCCAAGGGGCATAATTTCAAGTATTTAGTTGCTTATAATCTTATGATAAATTCTGGCAGTTCTCTACACCACAGCATCTATTGGAAAACTTTCTTCAAGACGCGGCGATAGGCCATGCTGGTAAAATTTGTCAACAGGTCTGAAATGGCCGTCAGTATATAGCAAATTGTCCATGTTAGAAATTTCCAACAGCTGGGAAACTTGAGGTAGCAGCTGAAAAGTTCCAAACCTGGCGGGGGGGGGGGGGGGTGGTAAATAAATTTCGCGAAACTGGGAATTTTGTTTGGACAATTAAGGGGTGCAGTTAGAAGTTTCAATATGGACACCCCAGCGGAGATCCATGTTAATGTATGGACACCCCAGCGGAGATCCATGTTAATGTATGGACACCCCAGCGGAGATCCATGTTAATGGTTCATTTGTAGGGTAGTTTCCTGATTTATAAACTCATGCTGTATATATTCCATTTGACCTTGCAGGGTCTCTCAAATGTCCTTAAATTCATCTCTGGGAAGCGTCTCTGTCACAAATCTATCATTCTCGTTAACCTACGGAATGACAGAGTGATCGAATGTAATGGACAGACGTACAGCGTACGGGATACATTGTATCTCGATGAACCAACGCTCCATTACGGAGTAACTGCTAAAGAAATTGAGGTGAGAGCTCAGAGAATGCTATTGTAATGTGGGTTTAACATTAATGTTTTATATATAAATTTTATTTTTATTTTTGCCTTAAGTTAGTTCATTGTTATTCAATAATGATAATCTCTAAAGTGTCGTCAAAAACCTATGTGTTAGTTTCTAGAATTTCGGTATTTTCATTCAAATTGCTTTTTACCTGCCAAATAGTAATTAACGATTCATAGTATAGTGATCAATCTTTTTGTTCCAACTATAGCACACTAGTTTTAATTTATAACGCATCACTTATATATCGCTTCAATGTGCAATTTGGTTAAGTGTCAAGATTTCGGCTTTTTATGTAAGTATTTGATCATTTTCAAAATTGGACAAACAAGTACATTAGAACATCAACATGGTTTCAGTATCCTAATAAGCAGTTTATTATATATGCAGCTACACTCGAGAATCCGATGTATATTTCGTTATATATGCAGCCGACTTCACATGATCTAAATTCGAGAAAATCGATTTATATGTTCCATACCATGGTTGGGGTAATCATAATCAGTAATCGTAATCAAAGTAATCGATTACAAAATTTGGAGCAATCGCCTGTAATCAGTAATCATGACATTTTTTGAATCCATACTATAGGCGTTTGAACTGTTTTGTTTATATATAATGACTGCATCACTTATATAGCTGGAATTTCGGTTTTTGTTCAATAAAATTATTCAAGTTCCTCAAGGACGCAATAGTGTTACCCTCATCCAATACACAGTACCACAACATGAATAGGTAATTACGTTGCATGGCACTTCGTAATGTTTCTGTTGGGGCCACCTGGTTATGATTAGTAGAAAGGCTAGAACGATCATTTCAAACAAGCTGAACCATGGACATAGTTTAAAATGGCGACAAGCCTGAGTTTAGTGTACCTGTCATCGGCTATGGGAGACATAGACTCAGATTGGAGTTCCCAAATGGTGAATTAATAGTCTGATGTACACCCATTGGAACCTCGATTATGCAATGTGTCGTCTGCCAATTTGGGGACATAGAGAAACTAAACTAAAAAAGAAATAGAATCTATGTGAAGAAGTTTCTATAGAAATTTGATAATAAAGGAACTTTCCAGAGAAGATGATGCCTAAGCAGAATGAGGTCCCCAGAGGGTGAATTTAGTGATGCTAGCCCGCTATGATATATGATTGAATGGCGAACGTGCATGTTCTGATAATCAGGACAACCGCAGCTGTGGGTGCAACGGCTATTATATTGTTGAGTTGACAACCTTGCTTAAATAACCACATCGTCCTGAAATGCGATGGACCATAGCTACGTGGCTCAATCACTGCGTACAACAGTCACATGAACTTCGTATATTTCAACGAATTACAGTGTTATTACATACATGTATATATGTGACGGACATTGTGATGTGGGGCAAATTGCTGGCCTGTTTAGAGTTTTTCATCGAGATTGTTCAAAGAAGAATAGAAGCGGAATAACTCCGAATACATTACATACTCTTTAAATATCGATTATTTGGCAATTGTCGCCATCTGGTAAAGCGTAGAACTTACTGACCTGTCTTTCGGGTGCCCTGTATGTTTCGTGCATACATCAGTCTTATTTGCAGGAAATGGAAGAATTTCTGAAAGAGAACATTCTATCCAGAGGCGTTCACCATGTAAGTACCGATGAATTGATTTGAGTATTAACCCTTTACCCAACAGAACGGCCCTGTGCCAATGCATGCTCTTATATATGCGAGTCGACCATAGGTCGCCTCGCATATATAAGAGAATGCATTGGCTTAACATATTAAAAATGATAAAAATGTAAGAACAAATTATAAAATTGTTGTAAGAAAAAATGGTAAAAAGTGTTAAAAAAAGTTTGTTTTTAGGCCAATGCATTCTCTTATATATGCGAGGCGACCTATGGTCGACTCGCATATATAAGAGAATGCATTGGCACATGGCATAACTGTAACTATCACAATGTGGTCAATGATCCGGTTCCAATGATATCCATATTTGTATGGTGTTATTGAGACAGACCGAAGATATTTTAGGCTGTTGAAGCTTTATTTGGGCGTTTTTGGCCGGTTTGTTGGGTAAAGGGTTAAACTACTCAGGTTGGTAAAAGTGGCATTAATAGTTACCACGTGATTGTCGCATATAGTTCCGTACGGGGTTACTTACACTCTCATGCAGTCATCCATATGCCCCAAGAAGAAGGCCGAAGAGAATACGGCTACCCGAGGGTACGTACAAATCCGTACTACGTGAACAGACACGGGATCACGATATTCTCTTTTGACTTTCCGTTCCCAGCAGAACTTCAAATATATTAAGCAGTAATGATAACACCAGCTGTATTATACGGCAACGTAGAACCGCCACAACCCCTCTTTTGTTACTAATTTGTTTAAATAAGTTAGATAATTTGTTTAAACAAGTTAGTAACTTGTTTAAACAAATTAGTAACTTGTGTGAAAAAGTTAGCTAACTTGTTTAAACAATTTAGTAACTTGTGTGAACAAGTTAGCTAACTTAATTGTTTAATCAAGTTAGTAACTTGTTTAAACAAGTTAATAACTTGTGTACACAAGTTAGCTAACTTGTTTAAACAAGTTAGTAACAAAAGAGGAGGTGGCGGTTCTACGCTGCCGAGTATTACATTTTGACATCATCTTCATCCCATATATATTCGTGTTTCAGAGCATGGAATAACTGGGGAAAATGATATATCGGAACGGGGCTCCAACGTGATACGTAAACTTCAGGGGGATCTAACTTCTAGAAAGAGGCTTGCACATGCATGATACAGGAATATGTTTCAGTGAATGGGTGATGACATCGTGGGTTTCAATATATTGTTAAATACTTTACTAATGGCTCTGTTGTTTGTTGCAAACGAAGCATTATCAAGATGGCAATTCCTGTCGTTTTACAAACACATGCAACCCGGCCATTATTAAAGTAATGTGAAACACTCCGATAGGGTGATCAAATAGAAATTGAGAATAATCTTACTCAAAGTAATTATTTGTTATGAATATTAATCCAAATTAACGATACACACCGTCATTCTTATATATTAATTAAATGCAATGACTCTCAATGTCGAAATCATTTGCGTCAGATTACTGCCGATAGTTGCGTCCCGACTCGAGATGTAAATATTTACAATTGGGCGTAGTTCAGACGATGTTTTCTATGGAGTGGTATGGTCGATTTCTTTGAAATTTTCGGCGATGTTAGTTGAATGCTACATTCCACAGGTTAGCATAGCACCTGAGTACTAACTTTTCAATTTCACGCACCCGAACAAGTCCATAATATGTCTTTAAACTATTTATAAATAAATATTATTTTGATAGTTTCGTACATACACTTGTTGTTCTCAAATCGCTCGGATTAGCTAAACACCGCGTAAATGACAACTTAAAAGAAACAAATAACGGTATATGTTTTCTTAATAGCATCATTTTGTCCCATAGCATCGTAGCAATTAAGCAGGACCCGCCAACGTCATAGCAAATTAGCAGGACCACTTAACCGGAGTGATACACACCAACATATTTGGGTGACTGAATTTTCCATTCCACTAGGTTTTGCACGAATTATCGGATGGCCCACAGCTCAAAGAACTTACGGAAGTGAAGACTCTGTTCGATTTATACCAGGATGCGAAGGTTCCTAACCAAGATGAGAAGGTTCCGCAGAAGGAACTGCGATACTTCCGAGTGCCTTTATCAAACGACAATACCATCACAGAGAGGGTGAGTAAATCATATACCATCACGGGGAGGGCGAGTAAATCATATGTAATCACATAGAGGGTGAGTAAATCATAAACTATCACAGAGAGGGTGAGTAAGGCATATACCATCAGAGAGGGTGAGTAAATCATATACCATAACAGAGAGGGTGAGTAAATCACATACCATCACATAGAGGGTGAGTAAATCATGTACCATCACATAGAGGGTGAGTAATCGTATACCATCACAGATAGGGTGAGTAAACCATATACCACCACGAAGAGGGTGAGTAAATCATATATCATCACATAGAGGGTGAGTAAATCATATAATATCACAGAGAGGGTGAGTAAAGCATATACCACAACAGAGAGGGTGAGTAAATCATATTTCTGTTCGTCATTTCCCCCCAATATATTCTACTCTACTGAGTATGCCATTCGTTTTGCTGTACCCATATTTTAACCGGGGGCGATGGGGTGGGGTGTAAAATAGTTGCAGGAAGTTAAGCCGGTGAGTGGTCGAAACTGCACAAAAAAACATGTTTTACAACCTCTCGTAATTGTTTTACTGGAAACTTTAATATCCCAAATATAAATTACAGTTCTAAACATATCTTAACTGCAAAAACACCATATCTCCACGTACACTAAGGTGAAAAACTCGCATCATGACAGCATGGATATTTAAAAACAAATTGGTGAGATCTGGAATAATATATTTTCATCAAATAATATTTCAGAAAATGTATAATTGCAATAAATTAGGTTTTTCCTTGATTAACTTGTCAAACAAAATTGAGACTAGAAACTTCAAGAGTCTTGTAAAAATAAAAAGCTTTTTAATCTAAAACTATTTAAAATAAATATAGCTTTCTTTATAAAACTTAACATGATATTATAAAACAACCACTGGTAAACCAAAGAGACTGGAAACTTCAACAGACTTGTAAACAACATAAAAAGCTTCGAGAAATGTAAACTGGAAAAACAAAAATACTTTTTCTTGTGTAACTGAGACATTTGAGCCCAGATCAGTGTGGCATGGGAACGTAGCGAGCAACTGTCTCAAACATTAATGTGACTATCAATGTGTAGAAAATAACTGTCATCGGTGCATTGAGTCAGTATGAATTATTTGCATATCTATCAACTCTGATGACTAAATCTGTTACCTCCACACGTCCATAACAGTAGTTTAGTATGCCTGTCATTTGAACAAAGAAGTCCCCAGAGGGTGCATTTAGTTATGCTAGCCAGCTATGCGAGATAGCGTCACTAAATTCACCATCTGGGGACCTCATTCTGCAAATGACAGGCACACTAAACACAGACTTGGGCAGAACCCTGACACATTTTAGAGTTCCATAGAGGTGGGGTATAGCAGCTATAAGCGACATTGCAGACTATTCTCCATGCAGTACATTCAGGATGAACGTCAGCTACATGTATACATACCAAAATTGTTTTAGATCTCAAAGTGAGTTCGTCTGTAAGTTGGGCGATGTGCATTACAATACAGGGATATGAGGTGAACATTGGAAAAATATTGTCCCTTAGTGTACATACCAGAGTATTGTATTGGGATACAATTTGGGAATCCCATGCTATACCGATGTACAGTACCCGAGTAAACATGGGTGCGTGTACCGGGAATGGCCAATATGCCTTGGTACATGTACATCATTATAATGAGCAGTTTGGTTCATTTATTTTCATTTTATAAAGATACATTTTTAATCTGATCACGAAAGATTATCTGACGATCACATTTACTGCATTCACAATAAAAAATGAATTACGGCCCCTGGACCAGTTCTAACGGATATCGGATTTGGACTTTTGTCCTGATCGACTGCGGATATGGACCTAATCATTCTTGCAAATAGTGATGAAATTTGACGTCGTATTGCCTCGTCAAGTGAATGATAGCGTGGTTCTAAGTTTCGCTCAAATCTGGGATATTTCAAGTCGATTTGTCTAACGATGGCGTCTAGCTCATGCAAGCCGATGTACTTAAGAGTGATGTCATGTAAGAGAAGATTATTCCGGCTGGTATATCCATGGGGATGGTGTCATTGATTGTTAACAGATAAATAGAAACAAATAACAAAAACGAATACAAGATTAAACGAGGCAAAACAATAATAAAAAAATATATATAAATAAAAAAAAACAACAAGCAAACAAATAAAAAACAAAACATAAATAAAAAACAAAACAACAGGGTTAAGAAACAATAAAATACAAAGTAAAAAACCAAACAAAAATAAAAACCATGGAGAACGCCGAGTTATTCCGAATGCCGAATTTAACCTTTGTGAACATATTATTTGTAGGAACTTGACCTCATCATGCATGTCGTGAAGGAAAACTCGATGGTCAATAATCCTAATTCTACTGCGTTCGTGTTTTCGTGTCGGACAGGCAAGAGTCGGACTACATGTGCTATGGCTGCCTGTTGTTTATTCACCGCCCAATTCCACGTGAGTATATATAGCTAGTTAAATCCAGTGGTAGTTGACAATATACAGACACACATATAAATAGTGATGTGACTCTGAATGTATGCTGACACGAGTTGTCAAACTTTATTTATATAGATTATAAACTGAGTTGCTTATACTAGGGGAAGGCGGTATATATATTCCTGTTTTCTAATGTTTTCTATTTATTTTGTCTTTATTGTTCATCGCTTCAATTCATAGATACATGTAGTAAGGCGGAGTGGTATTACAAAATCTTACGATTGCACGAAACCAAAGTCCAAGCACTCACTCACGTGCACACATATGTGTGAAACTGTACACCTTTCTCGTCGCACGTGGTTACAAACTGTATACTTCGTACACACCAACTGAATGCCCCATTGCTACACATAAAAATTCAGAGGCGGACTGGGCCAAAAACCGGCCAGGGAAATGAATATAATACCGGCCCATCCGCACCCCAGTTGAATCAGAATCTGTTCAGGGGTGTCCACCTTGGGAAATTCCAACTGCACCCCCCCTTGAATCAGAATCTGTTCGGGGGGTGTCCACCTTGGGAAATTCCAATTCCAATTCCAACTGCACCCCCCCCCCTTGAATCAGAATCAGACCAAATACATGTTTTTGCATAATTCCATTTGCACCCCCTTGCATCTGAGTGCTCTGGCCTAATATCCGATATATTCATAAAACATGGTTCTATATATTCCCGGTATGAGACCATTAAGATATTTTTACCTGAAAAATTGCATAAATTCTAACATCTAGCGGTCTAACTCCAGACAAATGCACACGGCTACGGACAAGAGACCAGGACACACCGGGCTGTCCATGGTTGTTCGGCCCGGGGTGAGAAAATTTTGAAAACTATACATGATCAGAGGGAGTTTCCTTCTATAACTGGATGTCAAAGTCTATTCGAACACGCGGAAATTATCAACATTAAAATGTCGCATCTCACGACTTAATAACTTTTACTTCTAAAATGTCGTTTAATCAAGTTTTTCTCATCAACCAGGAGCTATATGCATACGAAAGTTCATCTTAATAAGGACTGTGATATAAAGGGTTATTTGAAGGTTGATAGATACAACTCAGATATTAACAGATATAAATATATATAGTTCTATTGTGTCTCCTTTTAAATTTTTATTTTTGGAAGGGTGAATTTAGTGATGCTAGTCCGCATTGGATACGACTCTTTCGAAGCCCACACTTAACAATTCTCCCAGTGAGTAAAAAGTGTACATCCGAATGGTCTATTATTGATCTGCATGGATGTGCAGGTAATAAGCAGACGACAGATACATAAAAGTACAGAAGGAGTCCTATTTATTGAGGGAAATGTTCAGATAATAAGTTCAAAAAACGACCTATAACTACTTGAAAATGATGCTTTAGTATAGAAAGGGTTAAACTAATTGAATTGACGATAATAGAGTAGATTCAACTCACACGGGCAACACAGTCGGCATGATCTTTGGAGCTTTTGGCGCGCGAGAATACATAAAAAGTTCACCTTCTGCATGGAAATTTATTCCGATATATATATATAGGATGTTCCTCCAATTGTTAATTTCAATCAATGAAGCATGTACTTAAAGGGGTACTGTACACCAAATCCGACCATTTATGGGACCATTTCCTTTATACTCAACATAATATATATATATGCAACAAATCAATGAATTTGAGCCATGGATTCGTGCAAATTACACTCATGTGCTCAATGAACGATGCAAACAACATGTTAATTATATTGAAAATGAATTTATTGCTCGAATTCATTCATTTGTTGCATATGTTCTGTTGAGTATAAAATGAGATGTCCGATGCAAACAACATGTTAATTATATTGAAAATGAATTTATTGCTCGAATTCATTCATTTGTTGCATATGTTCTGTTGAGTATAAAATGAGATGTCCGATGCAAACAACATGTTAATTATATTGAAAATGAATTTATTGCTCGAATTCATTCATTTGTTGCATATTTTCTGTTGAGTATAAAATGAGATGTCCCATAAATGGGCGGATTTAGGGTATAGTCCCCCTTTTAAACAGCTCTTACATACGGAACCTTGTCTGTTCCAAACTCTACATTCATCTTTACTTTGAAAAATTGCTTTATTTTAATGATTTAGGGGCTGCCTGTAGGTTCCAACCCGGAAGATGAAGAACGAATCTCCTGTCCGAATGCTCAATACACAAAGGGAGAATTCCTGGTAAGTTAAAAAAAACAAAATACACAGACAAATATATATACATTGTTTTTATTTGCCATGCAGATCTCCAATAAAATCAGCCAATAGACGATCGCAATTACTGGCTATACATATCATTACCCCATATTCTATCCTTATATCATGTGACTAATAACCACCTTGAAATTCACAAATAGGTTCACAGAAGTAATAATTATGGATTATCTCTCCATATAACAATTTTGAAATAGTTTCGTGCAAGGGTATAAAATAATAAATATGAATTTAATACCCATGTCCGGAAACGATTCTATTAATTAATATTGATTTCATTCCAACTGATTATAAAATTAGATGATTACGTGGGACCGGTAAATGTTCTATTTTTAAAACAGACCATTCAGGCGATATCATATAGCGATAGAGATCATTAGGGTGTTCCCATAGCTATGCGCTGAACGTCAAATATCCCAGATTGATTGTTTGTATTGTTTTATTAGAGATATACATGAGTTTAATTAACCTTTATTTGTGACAAAATTACACAATAAAATTTCTGGTCTCTGTTAACAGTAACCAATATTGTTCGTTAGCTAAACAACCGCACGTTTTTAGACCGGAACATATTCGAAATATAATCAATGTTAATCGATAGAAGCATTTCCGGACAGGGGTCTTCGATTCATATCTAATAATGCATACCCCGTAACTATATCTTTTAAAATGTCATCATAAACTGTCCAATATCATCATGAGTTCCCTCTTTTATGCCCCTGAATTGAGACACAATGTCACAATTGCTTGAGTTTACAGAATATAGCGACACACAATACATACACAGACATAGGTATTAATATATGTATGATATTAGACCAAGTCTTCTTGGTCCACAACAACTTGGGATATCGGTTGGGTTGATGGACCGAGAAGACTTGGTCTCGTAAGATATGTTGGTTCGAATATTTTGTTTAGAATCACTCATATGTGAATTATATGTGTATTTACTGTACATGATTTATTTGACTTCAGATAGTGCAGAAATTGGTGCGAATGCTGCCAAATGGCCATGCCATTAAACGGGAGGTGGATTATGTTTTAGACCAGTGCTTTGAGACGATGAGTACGACGCATTTTCATCTGCGGGAGGTCATATTTGTGACGTATAACAGTAAGGTTGGTATCATTGCACAAACCAATGAAGGTTAAGTTCTGTCCCATCGCCACGCTGGGTGAGACAGAAACAATTTGTAACGGTATTTGTCTAAAATTCTCCAAATTCCTGTTAGTGCTCATTCCGCACAACATTGAGAAACAATGCTAACCATACCCAAATTATAAGAGAGGTTTCCGAAACTGAAGGTTATCAATTATGATTACAGTTATAAGGCATAACGCACACTCTAACGGTAACCACGAAGCCCTAACCGCCATAACGGATATAATTTCAAGTTCGTCGGTTTGTATCAAAATCTTCCTTGAATTGCTTTATTCTCTGATCCAATTAAATAACATGAATGGATATTGAGAAAACGAAATTATATACATAAGATGGACAGAATAACGAAAAGTATTTATATACTTTTCGTTATTCCTCATATACACATATACACATGTTTTCTCAATTCTCCAATAATGATAACATTATAATTGCCATCAAGCCGCGCCGGAGTCCACTATGGGTTAACATCAGCGTTTATTGGTATACATGCTTACAAGTTAGGGGACGGGCACGTCGTCACATACAGGTTAATTACATCCTACTGTGTCTGCGTTGGCGGTCAGGAAAAACCAACGAAAAACCTCTTGGGAAAAACGATGGAACCTGTTTTCCGAAACCAACATCTCTAACGCAGCTCGAATGTTCGGAAATTCATTCTAATTGATCAATTGTGCAACACAAACCTGTACACACACTATATAATATATAAATATAAATTAACATATATAACAAGTTCAAATATATACACTATGATCGTGATCGAATGACACATTATATGCGTTTAATATAAATGACTATAAAACTATTACTTCATAAATAAGGTGCGATACGCACATTTCAAAGTTGCAATTAACTTTTATTAATGATTATTGAAAAAAATTCAACGTCAGGTTTCTATAATATGCATGATTTCATCCGTTACAATAATATCTGTTTCTCAAATATAGTTTCAACATACGCCCCTCCTTACGTTCTTGAACCGTCAATCCATAACATTACTCAAATGTTTGCAAAAAAAAATTGGAGCTGACCCGACGGACAAGGCGAATTGGCTAGAAATGACACCACACGCTCTATAATAGAGTGACCTCTTTCCATTGTTCATGCACGCAGCGATAATAGATCGCTCACTCATTATCACGAACAGTGAATACAGTATGTTTCTGCTGATGTGCTTTGCACTAACCCCTGAAATATTATCAACACAGACACTCAATCAACTAGGGCTGTTATGTCATACACCAATAACCCGTGAAACCTCCGACAAATGTCATTAATTGGCCAAATAGAATAGAAGATTATTATACCCCCCGCAACGAAGTTGTGTGGGGTATACTGGAATAAGCTTGTCCGTCCGTCGTCCGTCCGTGGACACAAATTTGTCCGGAGTTTTTCTCAGCCGTTTTTTGATAAATTTCCGTGAAACTTGGCACAGACATCAACCACCATGGGAACCTGTGCACCTGCGATTATGACGTCTGTCGGAATATGTTTGGTGGAGTTATCCCCCCTTTTTCGACTTAGAAAATTTTCGCAACATGTATACATTTGTCCGAGCTTTTATTCCTACATTTTTAGGTCAATTTTTTAAACTTGGCACAGATATTTATTACCATGGGAACCTGTGCACCTGCGATTATGACGTCTGTCCGACATTTTTTGGTGGAGTTATCCCCCTATTTCGACTTAGAAATATTTTTGCAACATGCATAATTTTGTCCGAGCTTTTATTCCTACATTTTTAGGTCAATTTTTTAAACTTGGCACAGATATTTATTACCATGGGAACCTGTGCACCTGCGATTATGACGTCTGTCCGACATTTTTTGTGTGGAGTTATTCCCCTTTTTCGACTTAGAACATTTTCGCAACATGCATAATTTTGTCCGAGCTTTTATTCCTACATTTTTCGGTCAATAGGTTTAAGATTAGGGTTAGGGTTGTGCACCTGCAATGGGAACTGTTATTTTATTATTTTAACTAAATGTTTACTGACATGTGAAACATCTTAGTATTTTAGAAACATGGGGGTATCCTTAGTCACATTGGGACAGTCACACCTCTAGTTATGAACAGCGTGCTCAATTTGGTCGATCGTGCGAAACAAAACTCTCACTGCCCACTATTAGCCATGTGTTGTCGGTTCAATAATTCTTTTTTGCGAAACGATTTTTTTGCCCGACATAAATTGTACGACGACGAGTAGGTAAACGTAGTGGTTACCGCTGAATTTGCATAGCGACAGAGAGATAACGAATTATGTTGTACGCGGAGCAATGCGATTTGAGGTATTAAGAACGATATGATGGTTAATCAAATAGAACAGGAAGTTATAGTCTATAATTATAACAATTTTCGAAGTTGTCAAAATTTAATATTTCGCCACAAGATGAAAATGGAAGCCCGAGTTGTTGGTCACAAAATTGTTGAAATATTTGCGGTTGCTCGAAACATAACAGCGTGAAACTCCATAGTACAGGGCCATGCAGGAACCTACCGCACAACATGCTCGAAAGTGGCGAAAAGTAAATTATCACGGCTGGCAATTTCAATATAACAATTTCTATATTTTCCAACGATATTAGTAAGCTATTAGACAGTTGAACTATCCCAACAAGATATGTCGGATAATGCAAAAACGGATATCGAACATATATGTTTTTAACACGTTCACTGCCACAGGGCAACTTGGTGACCGAAGTCACTTGAACACTTATAATCTTCTCAACATGTTATTTATATGGGGATGGTATTGCCAATAAGCAAGCACTAATGTATACATAGTTCATTCGCTATCTTTTATGATTGAGTTATTTATATAGGTGAAGGAAACGATTACTCACTTCGATGGGAGACATCTTTCCGCCATTTCCAAGCAAATTATAACGTTCCCGACCCTGTATAATCGTCTGACACCCTGCTCATTGAAATTATACGTCGTGCGTCATTTACAATTGCCAAAAATACTAAACTCGTCATGAGATGTATCGGATCATTAGTATAGAGGACGCTATCGTGCAGTTTTGTAAAATGTTGTCCCGATTTAGCCTAACTTATTGATTCAATGTGTTATGGACTGTCATCCTCCCTGATGTGCTACATGCGTTAACTTGCAGTTCCTGCGACATGTTTACACCACAGACCCCACATTTATCACATACATCGATATTTTCTATCTCGCTCCAAAGATTGTTATGCAAGCTATTTGTAGTATTTATCACTGATTTCAGTTTCACATTACCCCCCAACCGGAAGCTTTATACACACGCCACTATCCACTGAAAGACTGCATGCTATATCGGTCTTGCTCGGATTTCATTGATCTTCATTAAAAACTGAATTTGACAAAGCTATCAAATTAGAGCCAGTGTTTGATACGAAGCTTCATTTAAACATCAGTGTTCACAAACATCCCAACAATGGAAATTGAAAATTCTTTCTTCATTGTATGGCACGTTCACATGGCGGGCAAGAAAATAATAGGTACACGTATGCCCCCATGTGACTTTCTTGACCACTGAAATACAAAATACAGGAACATATCCGACGGAGGCAGCCCACAGCTATTTCATCGAAAGTGGGTCATATGTGTTCACCTTGATTTGTGCAATGCGTATCCGTTAAATAATCTTGCAGGGTACGATGGTAGCCATTTGCGCGCCCGAGTTATGATCCACCAATAGTGTCGTCTGTTTCAACAATTGACTTCGTAATTCCATTCTAGATGTGTTACGTGGATTTACAACTGCAACACATCCCCAGATTGAACACAAAACTTGCAAGTTTGCGTAATTCCATTTGTACCTCAACCACTTATGTTTTGATTAAGTTAACTGTTCCATCCACATGCCTGCATGTTAGCTTATATTTTAAATGGATCATTAGCCATGGCGATGAACCATGGTTCGGCCCAGTATGAGAACAATTTGAAATTTTAACATGACCATTACAAAATCCTATCATCTAGACGGACTTCCAGCTGTAATTGTTATTAAGTTACAACCTGACACACCCTAAGGTTGTAAAATGTCCAACTAATTTGCCATTTCAGTCACCAATTTGACAAAAAATTATGCAAATGTTTGTCTTTAAACAACAAATTCCGCCCTAATAACTTGCTTGAAAATCAAACAATGAGAACAATTTCAAACTATAGTTGATGTGAAATTTCCAATTCATGTTGTACAGGTATGACATTTCCAAATTTTGACAGTTTGAATCAAAGTTGGAGGGTGGGACACATCCTCACCCTGTCGCCATGTCCCTGGGCGGCCCCTCGTACGTTCTTCTCGACTCTATGCTGTGGCCCGTGCAGGGGCGAACTCACCAGCATTTGTTTAGATGCCATATTATGTGTTCATAAAGTACACAAAACCCCACCAACAACGAGGCAACGTCACCTTCTCGATAAGACCGGTGGCAATTTCATAATAAGTTATAATTCTATGAAATGCAGATATGGACTATATGTTGTTTGCCCGAAGCAATTCACTCGAATCCGGACGCCTAATACGGTTATGATTGAGCTCAATCTAAACCGCTACGCTCTCACGACTATAATCTGAGCTACAATAACATATCAGGGTACATTTGTATTCATATTTTCTTGTAGCTTCGTGTGAACATGCCATTATTGTCAGCCGAGTGACTTTCCGGTATATCTTTCATGTACGAATACACGAAACCACCCATCCCTCCATTCTCCATATGTGTTAGGGTTAGGGTCAGGGTCAGGCTAGGGTTAGGGCTAGGGTTAGGGTTAGGCTAGGGCTAGGGTTAGGGCTAGGGTCAGGGCTAGGGTTATGGCTAGGGCTAGGGTTAGGGTTAGGACTATGGTTAGGGTCAGGGCTAGGGTCAGGGCAAGGGTTAGGGTCAGGACTAGGTTTAGGGTTAGGGCTAGGGTTAGGATAAGGGTTAGGGTCAGGGCTAGGGTTAGGGTCAGGGCTAGGGTTAGGATTAGGGATAGGGTTAGGGTTAGGGCAAGGGTTATGGTTATGATTAGGGCTAGGGTTATGATTAAGCTAGGGTTAGGGTTAGTGCTAGGGTTAGGGTTAGAGTTATGTTTAGTGTATTCTTATACGAAGGACATACAGACGTTGTGTACAACACACACATACAAGATGGGCAGTTCCACAATGATGATGAAGAATAAATAACTATTATTATACATAACTTGTTTACAATTAGATATCCAAACATTCGGGACGATTTCCGAATAAAATAAACAAGTACGATCGTTGTAACCATTTCTATACAAAATACTCATTGACGAGTAGTTCCCGTAGGAAATGTTCAGAAAATAAGTTAAACAATGTCGTTTGTTGAAGTTATTATCTGAACATTTCCCACCAGTGAATATGAATCCCTCTGCACTTGTATTATTTTTTCCTATGTCTGTCGTCTGCTCATTTTTTTCTGGACACCCCTCCAAATGAATGATGTACTATTCCAATGTATACTTTTGTAACTGGTTGAGATAATCCATTTATTATCCGAAGGGTTAATCGTTATTCCCTTTACATATACGAGGTTCATTTTCGGTATATAATTTATTCGTTTTTTTTTTGCACTGCTGTAAGCACAGAGCATGAATTTCAATTAATATTGTATGGGGAAGGGTGACACACTCCGAACTGTAATCTTGTTCATATGTTCATCCAGAAGAAACAGGTTATATCAGTCAGAGTTGTCCTTGGCCCTTTCACGTCGGGAGCTGCGCTGCACAACATTAAACTACCTGTGCCAATGCATTATCTTATATATGCAAGTCGACAATAGGTCGCCTCGCATATATAAGAGAATGCATTGGCCTAACATTTTATATTATTTTTTCTTACATTCTTCTAAATTCTTTAACAATTTGTATGATTTTTTATAATTTTTTCATACATTCTTGTATTTTTATCATTTTTTTTTTACATTCTATAACAATTTTTATAATTTGTTTCTTATATTCTTCAACAATTTTATCATTTATTATAATTTGTTCTTACATTCTTTAACAAATTTATCATTTTTATAATTTTTTCTTACATTCTTTTGCAATTTTTATAATTTTTTATCATTGTTTTTTACATTCTTTTACAATTATAAAAAAATTATAAAATATTTGTTAGGCCAATGCATTCTCTTATCTATGCGAGGCGACCTATTGTCGACTCGCATATATAAGAGAAATCATTGACACAGGGCTTTCGCAAAAAATCTGGAAGCTCCAGTCATGAAAGGGATAAAAATACTAACCACTTATCACGATTTTATAGTTTGAATGCATTGTGTGTCTTCAAAATTTACGTATCGCCGGAAGTTCCCCAAGTCTCTTGAAAACTTGAAATTCTGACGACCCTTTATAAATTCGAGAATATCATCTTCATGTATTGCAGACCAAGAGAGACAAATGTGACGCCAAGAAATTAGAACTGCACAAACGAAGCATACAGTACCTGGAACGATATCTCTATCTAATTATATTCAATGCTTACCTTCACATGGAGAGGAAACCACACTGGAAACGGTCATTCGTTTGTTGGATGAAAGAGGTAATTTAAAATACGCAAATGGTAACGAAACTGTCTCCAATATAAAATTAATGTACAATCAGGTACAATGTAGAATTATACTATTTGGGTTAGTCAGCGGCTAAAAATAATTGGTCTTGTTTTTACCTGAATTTGAACCATCTTTCCTTTCAAACTGGGGTATACATTTTCTGGTGGTAAGCAATAAACATAATATAGTTCCTGTTTTATATTTATCCATGTTCAGAAATCAGAAATGTTCTCAATCAAATATCAATGTTCTCAAACAAAAAGCAAGGTTTTTCAAACGAATTATAATTTAGAATTCACTAGATTTAACTAACTACAGCAAACGAAAATAGCGTAATGTTTTGCGAAAAAAGCCGTTTAAATGACAAAACAAAATAGTTTGAAGCTGACATTTATTCCTACACACAGTAGCAACTGTTAATCGTGTCTGGTGGGATGTAGCTAGATTACTGTTTTTATTATGTTATTTCACTTTATTCATTAACTATTTTTTATATAATCACACATCCTCTATATTCACACAATTAGCACCCGTAAGAATCAGTACAAATCACCGCACGGTTTACATGAATGTTTCCAAGGTTTATCAAGCAATAACTGCAGACTGTACTGCATAAAAAGCGACGAACCACTCTTCAAGCCGATCATGTGTACCCGCTCGCTGAGTGTTGTTATTGGGAGACCTTTTTGGAATTTGAGCAATATGTTATACTTACAGTGGTTTTGGAAGTTTTGAAAAGTTGTCCACGTTCTTAATGTTCTATTAAAATGTACTGGTAAATGTTAATAAGGCATGACTGGAAGATCCATACTGATATCGTTGGATTTGACCGGCATAGTAATTAACCATTTACCCAACAGAACGGCCCTGTGCCAATGCATTCTCTTATATATGCGAGTCGACCATAGGTCGCCTCGCATATATAAGAGAATGCATTGGCTTAACACATTAAAAATTATAAAATTGTTAAAGAATGTAAGAAAAAATGGTAAAAAGTGTTAAAAAAATATTTTTTTTAGGCCAATGCATTCTCTTATATATGCGAGGCGACCTATGGTCGACTCGCATATATAAGAGAATGCATTGGCACAGGGCATAACTGTAACTATCACAATGTGGTCAAGGAGCCGGTTCCAATGATACCCATATTTGTATGGTTCTATTGAGACAGACCGAAGATATTTTAGGCTGTTGAAGCTTTATTTGGCCGGTTTGTTGAGAAAAGGGTTAAACAAAGTTCCTGTGAATCCTGAATTCAAACACTTTGTGTAATTACTCTGCCGGTCAAAACCCAATGACATCTTCCAGTCATTTCTTATATAAACTATTCGAAACTCTAATGTAAATTTGACCAAATTTCGAAGCGACAGTTTTTGTTGATAGGTCGCTAAGACCGCAAATCTGCAATGCCACCAATGCCACCACTTTTTACCATTTTTTCTTACATTCTTTAACAATTTTATAATTTTTAATGTGTTAAGCCAATGCATTCTCTTATATATGCGAGGCGACCTATGGTCGACTCGCATATATAAGAGAATGCATTGGCACAGGGCCCTTCTGTTGGGTAAAGGGTTAACGACATTGACCGATTATTCGCAACGTTCGGAATCATCACCGCATGTGTCAAAGGAATCTGTTCTTGTGCTAAATTGTAATGCGAATGAGTGCACTGATAGATTAGCTAGCACGTATTCCATCGAAGTTGAATTATTAAAGGCATGTGAGGCCTTAAAGGTACGGTTGGCCTTGGCGGTGGGTATCCTGTGAAAATATTTCCACCCGTCAAAAACCGCCTCAAACAGAAAGAACAACAAAATGTAGACATACTTTGTCCGTATACAAATAATAAATATCGCATAAACAGTATGTTATTGTCATATGTTTTACCATTGTTATGTAAACAAAAGCATAAAAAGTTACTTTTCTGGTGTTTGTTTATATTATGATGGTAAACATAAAGAGCGTTCTTTGTGGGTGAATTCCTGATATGGAACGAATAAAGAGCGTTTATGCCATTTGTGTGTGATTAGCCAGCAGCGTTGTGCTGTCTTCTGTAACACAATCAGGCTCTTGCTTAGGTAAAATATAGTAAATCTTTATGATAACATGCTGTTTACGCGATGGTCATGGTATATATGAACGAAACTGTATGCGTTTTAATGTTTCTCTATTTACGGTGATTGGAACAAATATCAATATTTTCGACAACTAAGGCCTCGCGTGCCTTTAATTGTCGAAAATATTCATATTTGTTCCAAACACTATAAACAGAAAAAACATTAAAACGCATACAGCTTCGTTCATATATACCATGACCATCGCGTAAACAGCATGTTATCATAAAGACCTACTATATTTTACCTAAGCAAGAGCCTGATTGTGTTACAGAAGACAGCACAATGCTACTGGATAATCACACACAAATGGCATAAACGCTCTTTATTAGTTCCATATCAGGAATTCACCAACAAAGAACGCTCTTTATGTTTACCATCATAATATAAACACACGCCAGAAAAGTAACTTTTTATGCGTTTGTTTACATAACAATGGTCAAAAATATGACAATAACATACTGTTTATGCGATAATTCTTATTTGTATACGGACAAAGTCTATCTACATTTTGATGTTCTTTCTGTTTGTAGCGGTTTTTGACTGGTGGAGATATTTTCACAGGATACCCACCGCCAAGGCCAACCGTACCTTTAATGACGGTAATGATATATAAATTCGAGTGACGTATACATATTTGAGTAATAGACGATGAATTAATTGTGGCCATGGTATTTGACCGCAATACAAATCTGGCAAACTCTGCATTTGCCAGCCGACTTTAATGTCGCGGTCAAAATCAAATGGTTGCGTTGAAACCGTCGTCCATTTCGTATGTATAGTTCTGCACGTATGTGAGGTGAGTCAGGTGACCAATTTAGTAATGACTACACGGACTATGTAAGCTATACATCTGATTTTGTGACGTCACCAACTATAGATAGACCGATTTTAAAGGGGTTGCGGGACGGATTTTCAAGCTTAATTGAGTTGAGGGACATCCCAATGTGCTATTCCGATGATGCATGGTCATTTCGATAATAAATGAGAATTGGTTCACGCTCAGTTAAGCAAGCACATTTGACACAATAAACACACGTATACTAAGAGTTTGATCAGAATTTCAAAACAAAACTGACACCATTAGACCTTAGTATACACCTGGTTTAGTTGTGGGTCATTGATTGCTATTTTTACATATATAGTATTATATTAAAATATTGATTATGTAATTATCAACTGACTATCATAGGAATTAAAAACAAATTAGATATTCAGCAACATATCCTCGATCAAATAGGTTCATAATCGACCTATAATATTCACGTATGTTCGTATTGGATTATTTGATTCTGAAATAAACCCACAGGGGACATACCGTTATTCTGTGTTATGGCGCGGGCCACAGTGAAAACGCATTTTAACGAGCGTACGTCTGGTAAGTCGTGAGTTGGTTTATTCGTGTTATTTTCCACCCGTAATGAACTTATAATTAGTCAATATGAGTCGATAATGGCACTAAAATTTCAGTTCGTTCTAGACTCAAAATGAGGCCATTGTAAGTAATTATGAACCTAAAATAGATTATATTATAAGTCCATACCGTGATTATTTTCACGAGAATAGGCTAGGAAATATTACCTGCGGTCATTAGTTACGATTAACGTATGATCATTTTATTTTAATATCGTTCCAGGTAGCTGCTCCGCATGGCGTGTATGAACTGTTAAACAATTTAGGATTTTACGAGTTCGAACCCAATCCGACCTACTGCAGGACCATGAGGGAGAGATGGACTCCTCAAACAAAAGACCATCCGCCATGAAGGATTCGCACAGTTAGCATTTAAAGGAAGAAATGCTGCGGCAAAAATCATTTGCACCCCTGTTTTGGATAATACTTTCCGTATCTCAGCCTTTCCCAACTGTTGGAAAAATCAAAGTTGGCCAAATTGAGTGCCATTTGAAAAAAAAAAAAATTTGACTGAACCTAGGACAATTTAAACTTTTATGTTTCAACTTTACAGTCACAAACTTCGAACAGTTTTTTTGTTGCAGGTATACAATATGTGAGTGTCGAACATTTCCAGCAAATTTGGATGTGACTACATGAAATATACATGCAGCAGTGTATCGACTGCGGAATCTCACTACAAATCCTTCATCTTCGCACCACAGTGTTCATTGCAATCCTGATCGTGTCTCTTTGATATATATTTTGTGTTACACAATGTATGCATGCTCATGTAATGAGCATGTCAGATGTTACATCAATCGATCTCACGAGATCTGTATTGATATCTTGTACACAGTTGTGTAGCATGAATGTGTGAACACTCTAATAAACTGCAGCACAAATCTCTTCTGTCATGAAAGTGGTGTCATATTTCTATATAATATATCATAATTTACACAGCAAAAGTTACCGCGAGACAAATAAATCTTTCATTTTGGTTCTACAATTTTACTTACGACGAAACCAATGAATTTGGTTCATTACGACCAAATAAAAAGTTGGTTCTTGGATAGATCCACGTGGAAGCTAACACAGAGACAAATTTGGTTCCGCCAGCAGCAATCAAGAAATAAAACACACATATATAAAACGAGGGGGGGGGGGTGTTAATCCACAAAGTGCCAACTCATAATACCCCCCCCCCCCTGTTCATAAATATGTTTTATTTCGTATTCGCCATATTAGCGATACAGAGCACACAATCATCCAATCAAAGGTGTATTCAGAGTCCCAAACATCTGGTTACTATACAACAACACGCAGATAGTATTTTAAACCTTTCTGTACGAAATGGATTCTCCCGTTCAGTTATAAAAGCATTCATTAGAGGGGAATGATAAGCCGACAACAGATAACACTAGATCAGAAAGATTCCTAATTATTGGAGGTATGTGTTCAGATAATATGTTTAACAAACGACTGATTGAACTTATTATCTGAACATTTCCTAAAGAATATAACTATACTACTCATCAATGTATATTTAGTACAGAGATGGTTAACTTCGCCATTGAGTTTTGTCGTCTGAACAACATCCGAAACCAAATGAGAAATACAGACCACATCCATAAATTCAAAAAACAACGCCATTTTGTTATTGAAAATTTGACCCAACAATTTTTGCTGTCTCTCTATATCATCGAAACATGTAATGAATGGGTAGAACATTCCATATCACGTGACATATTGTATCGCTCCAAACATGTAATGAATGGGTAGAACATTCCATATCATGTGACATATTGTATCGCTCCAAACATGTAATTGTATACAAGTCACAAAACAGGATCTGTAAAAATTGCCCTGGGACTTTTATGATAGAGCTTATTTTCAGGTATAGATGAAGTGAAGAGTTCATGGGGAATTACCGTTTATTAGATACTAGCAGGTTAGCCCGCCACTGGCGGCATTCGTCTCATGGCTTTGTTTCAGAAACATGACATTTTTTTAATTTAACCAAATTTCAAGTCGATAGCTCCACCCGTTTCCGAGATCTGGTCTGCGCATGCCCGAAGCTTGCGTCGCACGGGCTCGGCGACCCGATAAAATTTGTATCCGGGGCAAGATACATTCACATAGCAAATTTCAAGTCGATAGCTCCACCGGTTTCCGAGATCTCGTCTGCGCATGCGCGAAGCTGGCGTCGCACGGACTCGGCCACCCGATAAAATTTGTATCCGGGGCAAGATACATTCACATAGCAAATTTCAAGTCGATAGCTCCACCCGTTTGCGAGATAACGCATTCTATGTTTTTCAATGAGTTAATTCATGGTACCCGTTCTCCCCGTCCTAAACTTCAGAGCGGACAGTCAATTAATCCCGTCGTGAAATCCCTCTGCATAATATTTCGAGCTCTTAGATCAATTCTGCCTTTTTAGTTGCATTTCGTCCGCATCCGTATTTCGGACGCATGGGGTCAATCGTTTAGCCACGTCCATTGGAATCCGCATCGGACGCATGGGGTATCGTTTAGCCACGTCCATTGCAATAAAGAGCGTTAATTGTTAAAACCTCCGTATAAGGTATAGATAAAGAGCGTTATTGCCTTAACCCCCCCGCCGTGCCTTTACGGTGATTTGAGATTGGAGAACGGGTGCTCTGAGCTTTTCTAAACTGCGACCACGGTCGTGTCGGTGCGATTTGACACTTACATAGGAAGTTTGAGCTCAATCTGTACACGCGTTTTGGATTCTATGAAGTACACACACACATATATACGAAGTCTCAAAATATATAGTATAGACTAGCATGTTAGCCCGCCACTGGCGGCATTCGTCTCATGGCTTTGTTTCAGAAACATGACATTTTTTTAATTTAACCAAATTTCAAGTCGATAGCTCCACCCGTTTCCGACATCTGGTCTGCGCATGCGCGAAGCTTGCGTCGCACGGGCTCGGCGACCCGATAAAATTCGTACCCGGGGCAAGATACATTCACATACCAAATTTCAAGTCGATAGCTCCACCGGTTTCCGAGATCTCGTCTGCGCATGCGCGAAGCTGGCGTCGCACGGACTCGGCCACCCGATAAAATTTGTATCCGGGGCAAGATACATTCACATAGCAAATTTCAAGTCGATAGCTCCACCCGTTTGCGAGATAACGCATTCTATGTTTTTCAATGAGTTAATTCATGGTACCCGTCCTCCCCGTCCTAAACTTCAGAGCGGACAGTCAATTAATCCCGTCGTGAAATCCCTCTGCATAATATTTCGAGCTCTTAGATCAATTCTGCCTTTTAAGTTGCATTTCGTCCGCATCCGTATTTCGGACGCATGGGGTCAGTCGTTTAGCCACGTCCATTGGAATCCGCATCGGACGCATGGGGTATCGTTTAGCCACGTCCATTGCAATAAAGAGCGTTAATTGTTAAAACCTCCGTATAAGGTATAGATAAAGAGCGTTATTGCCTTAACCCCCGCCGTGCCTTTGCGGTGATTTGGGAGTGGATAAAGGGTGCTCAGAGCTTCTCGAAAACACGACTACGGCGGTGTCGGTGGGATTTTACACTTACATACGAAATTTGATCTCAATCTGTACACGCGTTTTGGATTCTATGAAGTACACACACACACACATATATACGAAGTCTCAAAATATATAGTATAGAAGAAGAAGAAGATAGATAAGTGCATAGACAAATTTGACATACAAAGGACTTCCATAGCTCTACCCGTTTCCGAGATCTGGTGTGCGCATGCGCGAAGCTGGCGTCGCACGGGCTCGGCGACCCGATAAAATTCGTATCCGGTGCAAGATACATTCACATAGCAAATTTCAAGTCGATAGCTCCACCCGTTTCCGAGATCTCGTCTGCGCATGCGCGAAGCTGGTATCGCACGGGCTCGGCGAGCCGATAAAATTCGTATCCGGGGCAAGATACATTCACATAGCAAATTTCAAGTCGATAGCTCCACCCGTTTCCGAGATCTCGTCTGCGCATGCGCGAAGCGGGCGCCGCACGGGCTCGCCAATACGACAACGTTCACCGCCCGGTCAAACTACACACACGTACCAAGTTTCGTCCCGATCGGTCGAGAATCGTAGATTTGTATAAATGACAGACAGACAGACAAACAAACAAACAAACAAACAGAGGTCTTCAAAATATATATGAGACTAGCCGATGAGCCCGACGTTGTCCGGGCTATTCAAAAACAAAATTTCAAGTCGATAGCTCTACCCGTTTCCGAGATCTGGTCTGCGCATGCGCGAAGCTGGCGTCGCACGGGCTCGGCGACCCGATAAAATTCGTATCCGGGGCAAGATACATTCACATAGCAAATTTCAAGTCGATAGCTCCACCCGTTTCCGAGATCTCGTCTGCGCATGCGCGAAGCTGGTGTCGCACGGGCTCGGCGACCCGATAAAATTCGTATCAGGGGCAAGATACATTCACATAGCAAATTTCAAGTCGATAGCTCCACCCGTTTCCGAGATCTGGTCTGCGCATGCGCGAAGCGGGCGCCGCACGGGCTCGCCAATACGACAACGTTCACCGCCTGGTCAATCTACACACACGTACCAAGTTTCGTCCCGATCGGTCGAGAATCGTAGATTTGTATTAATGACAGACAGACAGACAGACAGACAGACAAACATACAGACAGAGGTCTTCAAAATATATATGAGATAGAAGAAGAAGAAGATAGATAAGTGCATAGACAAATTTGACATACAAAGGACTTCCAATTTTGTCGGAGAGGTCCGTGACGATCGAATACAGTAATGTCGATTGGAATCCAAATGAGTCGCGAACGATTTTACAACACACATATATATATAGTATACAATTGTGTAAGGAATATACATGGCTCACATGACGTGGTCGAGTGACATATACTAAATTATTGATGTAGGATTAGATACCAATGGAGATTGCGTGGATATCAAGTTTTCCCGTGGGCGTATGCACACATTTTGGCGGCATTGACATAATATTACGGCCCTAAACATGCACAGTGCACAGTTGTACATACATGTAATACAATGGTAATTAGTCTGAGCATGTATAACCACGCATGTAGATGTTGGGTAATGCTTTGATGAACAATACATTTACACGAAAGGCCGAAAATATGTTGGTCATATATTATGCACTCTGACACTTTGAATAGAAATACAAATTTCGATAGGATATATGTGTAACGGTATTGGTCGTGTTACCCGTTTACAGATAGACGGTGCTATATTTTACACCATCAAATTTCCATTGGCACGTGCTCTAGGTATACCAGAAAATAATTAGCTTGTGTCAATGAGGCCATTAATTTGAGGTACAGAGGGGGGGGGGGGGGGTCAGATAGCTACTTCCAAAAGGGGGAGTTTTAACACGTTTGAATTTTCGTCAGGATCGTAAAACAATTCCAATGATCGTCTCTAACAAATAATATATAATAAAGAGCGTTATTTATTACGTCCGTTAGTACTCGTTTTCAACTTAAAGGATCGCGAAATTTGACCGTATTATCACTTGATTTTAGAGTTATCCATCTTCATCCGCACTTTTGACCGAGACCCTCCGTTTGACCACGTGTTTCTGGGCCACATATTATTACACATCTCGAGAAATAACAAACCTCAAAAATTGATATCTGATGACTCTGAGCTTTGATGGGTGGGTTTCTCGACTCGAATCAAATATTTTTTACCCCCGAAGCCAAAGAAATAGTAATTTATGAGCGTCTGATCTGATTGAGTACCTTTAATACTAATGGATGATTTTGTGTTTTGTTTTGCGGTGCCTATGCCGTACAAATGATGGTGATTGCAAATAGTTTTAATGTGCTGCATAAGTTGAACAATTACGAAAGTTTGACTAATTTGATGTCAAACGGACCGTCGATCTTCAACATACAGAGAATACCTACAGATTTGGTTTGAATACCGAAATATCTGAAGAGTGTCTGCAAAGAAATATCGAATTTTCTTGAGCGGCTTGCAGCTGCGAGTGAAAATTCGTTAATAGTTTGCAGACACGAATGATGTTTCAGGTATTCAAAACAAAATGTATTTATTATATGTTTGCCTATAAAATATCGGGGAATTACCGAAACGTAGATCGTTGTATAAATCTCCTATAAGCCACCGTGAAATACGATGTCGTTATTTCACTCTAGATTGGGCTATTTCACTGTAGGGCTTGAAACTCACACGAGCTGCCAAGGTCGATCGAGTGATCAGTGCGTGCACACTGTCTACCAGCCAATCAAAAGCGACGAATTTATGACGACGCGTGATCACTCGACAATTCTATGTTTGAGTCGCAGCGTGTCAAAATCAACTTTACGCCTAGGCTCTTTCCTGTTAGTAAACACTGACACATGCGCTCTTTAATTAAGTACAGTTAATGATTTAATTAATTAAGAAATAACTTTGAGCCTAAATATTCCGCATATAATAAAAAGAATAGCTACAGTTTTTTGTTTGAATACCTTAAACATCTCATTCATCCTAAACCTTGTCTCAAAAATCCTTGAGAAGACTGTACATAAACAACTGGAGGTCTATCTAACCAAGAATGATATTCTATATGAATTCCAGTCTGGTTTTAGACAAGGCTTTTCAACTGACACAAGTCTAATTTATCTGTCAGACTTGATAAGGGCTGAAATGGACAAAGGAAATTACATCGGTATGGTCCTGATTGATTTACAAAAAGCATTTGATACCGTAAATCATTCAATCCTTCTGTATAAATTACAAGCCTTGGGTTTTTCGGATGCAGCTATTTCCTGGTTCGAATCATACCTAACAGGCAGAACCAGGTGGTAGATATAGGAGTCACCCTATCAGAGCCTAATTCTCTCACTTGTGGAGTCCCTCAAGGGTAAATCCTGGGTCCTTTGTTATACCTCCTTTACGTTAATGATGCAGAGGCATCAGTCAACTGTAACCTTCTTTTGTATGCAGATGACTCAACTCTGATTGTCTCTGGCAAAAGTGTAACCTCCATTGGACAGTGTCTCAGTACAGAACTTGAAAATTTAAGCAACTAGTTGGTAGATAATAAACTATCCCTACATTTGGGGAAAACGGAATCTATTCTTTTTGGCTCACAACCTAAGATTCGCAAACAGTCAAAGCTAATAGTTAACTGTAAGGACATTTCAATAAATTCCACAACCTCAGTCAAATATCTAGGAGCAATATTGGACCAAAATTTAAGTGGAGAAATGATGGCTGAGTCAGTTTTGAAGAAAATCAATTCTCGTATTAAATATATGTATCGAAAAGCAAAATTTCTAACTCAGCACTGTAGGAAACTTATGGCTATGTCTCTTATCCAATGTCATTTTGATTATGCATGCAACTTTTGGTTTTCTCCACTTACAGTCAAAACTAAAGGAAAACTTCAGACCTCCCAAAATAGGATGGTTAGATTTATTCTTGGTCTAGAAAGTTTCAGTCATATAAATTTAGATCACTTTCAACATCTCAAGATGTTCCCAGTAGAGAATAGGATAATTCAAAGAAAATTGATACTCATGAAAAAGATCTATGATAATAATGGCCCAAATTACCTCAATTCTATGTTTACCTTAGCAAATCCTTCCCATGGCACAAGATCTGGAAATTTTTAATATAATATCCCCTCTGTTGGACCCTTTGGTTCGAAGAGTTTTATGTATTCCGGCATTAAATGCTGGAATAATGTTGTAAAATATTTAGATCCTTCATGTAATGAGAAACAATGGAGAGCCGACATCATTGAAAGAATCTGGATATATATCAAACAAAGCGATGAAAGCATTTATAAATACTTTTGAAATAAGTTTGACTTAAGCAAATCCCCCTTTGATTGATCATTTTTGGCATTTACATAGTGTATATAGTTGGAAGCAATTTTCATGGTGTGGTCGAGGAGTCATGTGAGCTGAAGTCAGCAGGGACCACAGTGGAATCAAATTGGCTACCCCAGCTTTTTGTGCAACCCTGCTGGCTCTAGATCTCATGAACCTTTTCCCACTCTGTGACATGTCACACTGAATCTGCTTATACTTATCTTATTACTGATTCCATTTATACTCTACAGTCACATCTAGATTCTATTTGCAACCTCATATAACACATATACATATGTTACCTATTCTTACTCTGTTACAATGTTTCATGATTCTAGAGCCAATAAACTTATCTTATCTTATCTTACCTTATCATGTCCGGAAAGAAATATCGAATTTTCACTCGCGGCTTGTATAATACCGCTCGTGAAAATTCGATATATCTTTCCAGACACTCATGAGATATTTCGGTATTCAAACAAAACCTGTAGGTATTCTCCATGTATTCTTTTTATTGCATGCCCTTTATAATGCACAATGTTGCTAAATTAACTCTTACTTAATTAAATTATTAACTCTACTTTAATTAAAGATCCTGTGTTAATGTTTACAAACATGAAAAGTCCGGTATGTACTGGGTGTATTGATACGCGCTCGCGTAAACCGCCGGCAATCTACAGTGAAATAACGCAAGCTACAGTGAAATAACGGAAGCTGCAGTGAATTAACGAAAGCCTCGGTGAAATAATAAAATCGTATTTTACTGTGGCTTCTAAGAGATACATATCTACTTTTCTTGTTGGTGTTGAGTCGTTTCCGACCGAAGGCCGGGTAGGATGTTCCGACTGCAGTGTGCATGTCCCTTCAGCCTTGCGATCTACTTTTCCGTAATTTTCCGCTATTTTATAGGCAAGCATATAATAACAAATGGCTGCGGACACACGTACCAAAGTAGCGATGGCATATTAGGTGTGACAATTTATTATGGTGGAGTTTGGTGACAATTGGTCGTCATATTTACAATGCAATGGCTAGCCATGTCGCCCGTTGCATATTCGCACAATGCGTCTACCAAGCTCTACCAGCATCACGATCGATCTCTCTAGGATTTATCATCCTGAATGTCTTGTCGCCGTTGATCTTTACTCAAACGTAGCAAAATAAAAAACGCAATTGGGAAACTGTCTTAGTAGCATGAAATCAATGTAAGTAGATAAACATGCATTGAGATCAAATCAATAAAACGCTTTACGTGCATGATATATGTAAGTGAATGAGGGATTGCCACGGTCAAACACAATTCTGGAAGATCGAGGTGCAATTATATATATCGTAGAGAATACAATGTAGCAAAACGTAATGAGTAGATATCAACCTTTGTGAAACGCAATGGGTTAATTGGTCCAGTCGACTCATTGTGCGGAAACTCGGCTAGATATGCATGGCATATAATTATGACGACCAATTGTCTCCAAACTCCACCATAACAAATTGTCACACCAACTCTGCCATCGCTACTCTGGTACGTGTGTCCGCAGCCAATCGTATGGACTGCCGAGGCGGATGGAGTTTCCTCGCTACAATTTTCGCTGGTGAGTCTTGCGGACTGCCGAGGCGGCGGAGTTTCCTCACTACATGTTCGCGGGTGACGACAATGATCAGTGATCGGTAATTGGTGACTGTGCTCTTGTATTGTTATTTGTATCAGTTATTGATTGTAATTTAAAAGTTAAATAAAATTGTTATTCTCAAATCATCTTGTTGTAAATTAGCGACATGACATAATTATTCGACTGACGGAAATATCTGTTTGATATTTGTATTTTATTACACACAAAAATCGCATAATCAGCTTATTTTAGTAAGTGATTGCTGATAAATTCACGGTCAGCAGTCACGTGATTTAAAATTCAAATAAAAATCGCGGATTTTGAAAAAATACACAAAAACGAGATAATATTATATAACAGTTAATGACACATATATCGTATATCATCGTCTTTTATACAGTCAAAAGAACGTAAGTAGTTTTTTTTGTGGTCAAAATCTGCTTTTAACGCCCAAACACTTTCCCATCTTATCTTGACAACAAATTCAACGAAATGGCGCTAAAAAAAATCTTGTGACAACAATATTTTGCGTGATTACTCACATTGTATTACAGTAGGTCTGCTATGGATCAAGTCATATATATTCTTAAATGGTGTGTGTTGGCTCTTCAGACATTAGTTAATATACAACAGCCCAATTAAAATAAATTAGTTTTTGTCTGGCCTGAAGAATGACAAAAATAAATTTACGTCACTTTGACTGCACAAGGCGACGATATGCCCAATTATATGCCAGATACTTACTACTTTTCTCGATCATTCTAACACAAACAATAGAAAATCCCTCGATCTCAAACATAATTTTCTCCAGCATATCAACCCGCCGCGTTGTCGTTCCAGGAATACTTTATACGATTGTTCACTATTTATTATATCACTCTATTTTATTATCGTATACAACTTCCATGTGTGATCACGTGTGAGGACAAGTGGACCTTCTTTAAACCAGAAGTCAAGAACCTTTGCCTATATCCTTCTATGTGTGTACTTCTATACATGTATTACCCTATGTCGACAATGCACATTGTTTTGGGAAGTCATATTCAAGACTGGATAACAACTGTTGCTAAGGCGGTAAACATGCAGGACTACTGTTGCTTAAAAATCCCATTTTCTTATCTTGAAAGCTCAAGTATGCGAGGACTTCGTGGTTGCCTCAGAATTTCATTATAGTTTGTTCGTCTATAGGCCATGTATGCGATTGGTCACCTTGGGCGAAACTTTGGGCTGGCTTTGTAAAACTGAACCCCCATATCCTCCCACCCTTTCAAGTATATGTTCTATATTGTTCCAGAAATTTGTCTCCGTTGTGTAAATCTTTTGACATGACCGTTATTTCGTAAAAGTGATATTTAACGAAATAACGGACATCTTAAGCGTTATCTTTCATTTTGAAAATATAAACTATGGGCTACGAGAGGGTTAATGTCATACTATGCCCATGTATGTACTTATTTGTCATAACTGTTACATATTGCAATTGGAAAATGTCACTGGTGCGAACTGCGACGTGAGAAATTGCTCGCTTCCGATAAATGCTACGGTTCCGGTACGAAAATGCTATGGTTCATAGTCGAAAATAGCAAATAAAGACAACAAAAGATTCAAGAATGGTGAGTTCATGGATATAAAGCAGTTCTCCTTATAGGATTGTTTATATTATATGTTATTAGCCATCAGTGTTCTAAAATATGTTTGTTGAGACAAGCTTCACTGTTAATTATCCAAAAAACAAACAAACAAAAAAATCAGTTTATCACCAATCAACCGACGACTGGTGCGCAATGAGTTCCATAAAATGTCATGATGCACGAATATAGAAAAGGTACCTAATTCACGATCGGAAAAAATTTCTTCATCGAGTTTGAATATCGAGCATTATGGTGACACCAAATAACCTGCTCAGTTGGACTTCTATCACAATTCAGTGCGTGTTTTAAGAAGTACGTGGTGCTACGGTTCGCTAAAATCACACGCTACGGTTCGTAGGTACCAAATTTTGATAGGTACGGTTCCTACCTTGGAAAATCAGTTGGCTTGTTTTGGACTTTTGGAATCATTTTCCAATATGTTGGCAATGCAATGGGTTTCTATTGTTATAACTGATTGTTGAAACTGGACAGTATAGTTTGTTACTAATATAGATGTTATAATACAGTCACATTATGTATTGCACAGTCGCGTTGATTCGCAAGTTCTGCCAGAAATTCAGATGTTATCACTGTTGTGAGACTAGGGAGAGTGCTGAAGAGGTGATAATACATGCAAAAGAAAAACACACGGAAAATGACTTAATAGTTCTAGTATCCGACACATTGGGTGAGTCGGGACGTAGACAGTATCGGACTGTACACATCGGTGTAAATATCTCCGTTGTCGGTGACAACTATACTCGTTTAACGAGCATGAAATGGAAATACGTGTATACGTGTAATAGTCCATGAGCCAGGCTCCCCAAAAATGGAAAATAGTACCAATTTGGTGGGCAAATTCTACCAAAAGTTTTCTCAAAGCTCATAATCTGAAGTTTATGTCAGTGCTGGGGCACACTGGGGCAGTGTAGCTTGGTGTTGAATATGTGTGTTTCCATGGCAACGGATGGTGTTTTTGGCCAGAATAAAAAATATGCATATAACGGTCTATACCAAGAAAGTTTAATGCAGTAACTCTATCTTGGCATTGATGTTGGGTGCCACCCTTGGTGTGCTTTCATTTGACACTGGAGATTTCACCTCTAGAGGTCAAGGTCATATATAAAGGTCAAGGTGATTGACCAAAATATTAGCTTTTTTTCATATCGGGTCATACATTTTCTACCCACTGAGTTTATATATCAGTTTTGAATACGTTATCTTATCTCGGAATTAATATAGAGCATACAGGCTACTCGGAGAACTGTGTTATTGTTGCAACTGACCAGCCAGTCATGATGAGATATAGGCCTCTAAAATTTGTGACCATTTTCCAAAATGGGTCAAAATCAGTTATTTCCCTAAGATATCGTGCTTTTGTGTATATTTCAGAGTTATTTACTTATCTGGGGTCCGTTAAGGGTTGAATTGTGAATTTGTTGACTAAAGCATAAACTTATACAAATATATGTTGCTTAGTTATAACTTCGCTACATATAATTCATACATAATTACGATTATGACCGTGGCAGCTACAGAGTCAATAATCAATATTACATCGAAGTCACTATATGATTTCATATCGTTTACAACCATCCACTAATGGTCATGAAACAAACGTGTTCTCTCAATTATATTTGGCCCACACGTAAATATCATGACAACCCTAATTGCATTCTGTTATCTTTGCAATTTATCATTTTCAAAATAGATCAGGTATGTTGGTTCAGTATATGCATTATCATAAACATTGAGTAATCTTTTCAAGCAGATTTGATGTCCAGTTTGGGAATCGTCCCTGCTTCGCTGATGTTATATTATATCAGTCAATAAAGTCTTTTATTCCTCATTCCTGTAGCGTCATGTCGTTATGGGACGCTCGACTAGAACACATAATAAGAGTAACCATTCCCACATGACATATATACGCATCTTGTCGACTGAGACAACTTCCCACTTTGGTCATTAATATTCAATATAGTTAATTAAGCAAATAAAACATGAAAGTAAACTCAGAACTTGACGGCAAACACTGGGCAAGGACAACGATTGTCAAATATTCTGACAAATCACACTTAGACTAAACTATTTGATTTTACTATGTGATTGGCGATGATTTTGACAAATCGCTGAAACAGTTGTTTCAACACACGAATTGTTTTTATTGGTGAGCTATCAATTCTTAATATTAGAACACAGCGTTCTTCTTGGTGGTGATGTTTTACAGACTTTTATAATTTTTTCACATTACCCACCCTGGGTGTCTTGGTTTCCTTCAATTGTTTATCTATGTTCCAATTGAAACCACTTGCATTTGTCCAGGCTACAGCAGGCGGCACACATATAGGCATGACGTTTCCTGTTATCAATTTGGTTATAATTTTTTTTACATGTATGGCGACTTCATCATCTACGCCCCACTCGGTCACCATATCTTTTAGAGTATTCCACGTCATTTAATTCAAGTCACGCAGATTAATTCTACGTATGAAATGTATCGTCGACTATTTGACTTTCATAGCTGATCTTACTAAAACAAAGCGATCAGTTGGTTTAAACATATTTTATTAGCAAAAGCTAGAGGGGTAAAGACACAAGTTTAAAAACAACTTAAGCGATCAGTTAGCAATGCTTCGTTGTGAGATGGAAACTTACAATCATTATTTAAACGTCGAGGACACGTTCGAACGACCAATTGCCGAGTCAATGACGACTGCAATTTACGTGGTGTTATCTTCGTGAGTTCGTGTGAAATGATTGTTTTGAAGCGTTTGTTTGTATATGTAAATAAATGATTGGTTATTCGATTGGCGAAATTAGTTATTTCAATATTTCAATATATTTTAGAGTATTCCACGTCATCTTAATTCAAGTCACGCAGATTAATTTACGTATGAAATGTATCATCGACTACTTGGCTTTCGTAGCTGATCTTACCGAAAACAAAGCGATCAGTTGGTTTAAACATATTTTATTAGCAAAAGCTAGAGGGGTAAAGACACAAGTTTAAAAACAACGTAACGACCAGTTAGCAATGCTTCGTTGTGCACATGTTGCTCCTAAACAGATATAAAAGTACCCTTTTAATGTAGTTATCCAAATTTAAAAAGTCGTCGTATCAGGTAGCTCATAGATGAAGTTGCACTCACACGCTTCGCTTCTGCGTGAAGATCGTTTAACGAATCAATCTATTAGCACCAGGATGGCTTACCCTACTATATTATGGTGGACTATAACACCACAATGCATATGATCATGTCATATATGCATACACTAATTACACTTGTGCATTGACTGCACCATGTTGACTAGAATAAAAAGCACAGATCTGCATGAATCCAAATATATTCAATTTCAATTTACGAGTGATATGCATATGGACCATTTTGTTGTTGTAAATTTGCACGTGAAGCGTGTAATTCAAACTAAAAGAAAGTGATCAGCCCCGGTTAGGTCAATATTTATAGGTTCATTGTAATAATATATGATCACATGGAAAACGCCAATGACTCCCAACTTCCCAAATAGTGTGCTGGGCCATTCATACACGCACACCGTTTTATATACTGTGTGATGCTATATTCAACATCATTATATATACTGGAGTCTGGGACACACTGATACGCATCGTTCTATGACATATACATATCCTCTCCCAAGAAGGAGGCAATAAATAATATATTTTGACCGATGGCGATAGGTCCAAGTCTCGGATGAAAGTAAAGCGGAGTGACACACATATATGAAAGATGTGCTCCGTCTCTTAGGTCGCAATAAGAGAATCATTCATTAAATGACAGGAGATCTCCATAATAAGAACGGAGAAATCACACGATATAAAACCTACTTTAAAGTGGTCTGACAAGCGATGATATATTGGACAGTCCTCTTTGAAATAGGATATAAATTGCGATTGCTATAGGCCCCCATTTGCAGAAGGTATTTTTTAACTTGATAGGCCTAAGATTAAAATAATCAATATTCGTAATCGAAAAAATATGCTCAGAACAGTCAAAGAGAGCGAAATTTGAAGTTCATATCGACAAGGAACCGTAGCGAAAATATCGGAAGCGAACAGAGAGAGTAGCGTGTTTTCGGACCTGAACAGTAGCGATTTTCATGTGGCCATTTCGGGAGCTAGACACAACTTTTATTGGAATATGAGCTTTCTTTTAGTAGATTATGAGCTTACAATATGGTATATTTCATAAAATATCTAATTCGATGAGAGTATAAACATTTAATTGCATGTACATTTTACATGATAAACCAATGGGGAAAGAGTCAAGACTTAATATTCCAGATTCAGTGCGCTCTCCGAGTACACGTTTATTCTATGATAGAATTATTACCTTCATTAGTCGTCACAATGGAGTCTGGCGTCCTGTATCGTGTTGACACTCTTCAAAAAATGACAGACAAAAACTTTTTTACCGGAACTACACCAGAGCTTCACGCATATACGCACCGTAGCATTTATCGGAAGCGAACAATTTCTCACTCAGTGATCAGTGCAATGACAGAACGAGGCCATACAAGATATTGAACTACAAACGCGAGAAATGGTTGGTTGTGATAAATCAGTTTAAGTAAATTGCATTCCGGAACATTTTGTATAAATAAGGCTCAATGCGCATACTACGGATACTCTACCGGAATTCATTAAGAGTATTAAGTATTGGGTAATGTTGACGGGAGATAATGAGGGATGAAGTTAATGACTTCAATTCACGAAAGGAAGCCAACACACAGTGTGCTACACTGCGTAAAGCTGCTGCATTATATCTTTATTTGTCCTATACAGTAATGCCCCAAATAATAGACTCCTTAACCACAGCAGAATTATGGGTAACACTTTCAGGATTTAGTCGGAAAGACTAAATCGTGAAAAATTACCCATAATTCTGCTGTGGTTAAGGAGTCGATTATCTAGGGCATTACCGTATATATATATATATATATATATATATATATATATGTTCGGAAACGAGGTGAGTCTTCTGAACTATGAAAAGCACCACTTCGAAATATACTGTTGTTTTCATATAAATCTACACAGGACAGTTGATAATAAGTATGGAGACAATGGGATCGGGGAAAGGCTGTGCTCACTTAGCACCTCGTCTTCAATCTATAAACATGTAGTTGCAGATCATTGTTTTACCTGTCATGTTATAGCTTATTGATTGCATCTACAGGGGAAATATGTCCAACATGAATACTAGATGTGTATATTTATTTTATGCTTTGGGGCGTAATAATAGATATTTTTAAGGTTTAACCAAAGCAGCCTGATATGGCATCCATATCATGGACATTTTTGCCAATGTTTTCTAATTGGCAGCAGAGTATCCAAAACGTCCAACATTCACAGAAAACAACTAAAAATAAATATAGCATATGTAGTAAATAACACTAAAATTGTGGACGCCAACAACAACTACAACAACAACAACAACAACAACAACGACAACAACAACAACAACAACGACAGCAACAACGGTGTTACAAGTATTGCGCTTAAAAGTGTTTTAAAATATAAGATTTGCATTAACAAACATGTAGTAATGTCATAAAAATAGTTACATTTGCTGTCCCGGTTCATATAAAATATTGGAGAAAACCCCCCACCATTTCCAGATAAACAAAGATGAATAACTCTAGAATGTAAAATCCGAACAAAACGGTTGAATGTCCCCATAGTAGTGAACATCCATACCAAATTCCATTGAGATCCGGGCATTACTGTTCATGTTATGACATGAACAGACATCGGGCGGAGGGACGTGCGCACTGACAGACGGCGAGCCGCACGGACGTACAGGTGCAAACAAGGGGTATAATTATTTCCTGATAACCGAAGCTCCTGTTGGTTGGTCCCTATGACTCACAATTGTTATTTTGCACCCGAACCTACGCGTACACGTATGTGTATATATATCAAGGAAGAAACACACCATTTTTAATGAACCATCCAATGTGTGCCAGTTACAGAGTCGGTAAAGTACATTGTCTTGTCTGTAAAGTCATCCAGCGATGCTCCATCAGCGTCTGGTTGGAATCTTATGCGGCACATATTGCTTGATTTATTATTCATAAAGATCCGATACACTGGCGGATGGGTTGTATTGGCGGAACAGACTTTAACCCTTCTATGACTGGAGCTTCGTGAAATCTTGCGAAAACACTGTGCCAATGCATTCTCTTATATATGCGAGTATCCCATAGGGATCCTCGCAAAAATAAGAGAATGCGACGGCCTAACAATATTTGCATTGACCGTGTAAACATGTGCATTCTCTTATATATGCGAGGCTCCCTATGGGAGACTCGCATATATAAGAGAATTCACTGGCACAGGATATTTAATGTTGCACCAGCGCAGCTCCCGCCATGAAAGCGTCATGTTAAGCGCGTGTAGGTCTGAAATTGTAATAACAATAGCGGAGTAGGATCCGCTATTGACACGAATTTGAGTAGCGTCATGACGGCGTGTGACATATGTCACGACGCGTGATTCATTGTGTTTATAATCGATTCAGCCGCTGTGTCGTATCACGATGTTGTCAGATATGCGGGTGGAGGAAAGACCGCACAGAGAGTTAATTTTTCACTGGTAAACCACTGCACTGTACTTAAAACACCGAAACTTGCCCATGCAGAAATATGAATCGGTTACCGCCCATGTGCGTGTATGTTCTGGGTTATCGTCAATACAGTCTGAACGCCCACCCACCACGTAATAAGTTTCAATGGTGGAGGTTGGCAGCTATTGTACTGTGCACTCACTCAGATACCTGCCCGTAGAAACCACCCATTTGATATTATGCGCGTCTGTATCTCTGCAAGCCAATATGGCGTTGATGTTTAAACCACAATATGCGAGGCCAAGCGACGCAATGATATGCGTGGGTTCAGTGGTGATCTTGTACGTCATCGTACAATACCAGTCAAAAGAAATGGTATATTAAACGCCCTATTTTCGCGCCCAATATCGCAATACTAGTGCAAGTGGAAACGCTTATAAGCACGCTGCTTGCGATATTATTGCAATATTTTGCGCTTAATATAAGGATTAACTGTCATGTGGACTGTTTTTATGGAGATGTAACGGTGAGGTAAGTGGACATAACTTGTGTAAAACCCGAAGGGTTTTACATACAAGTTATGTCCACTTACCTCACCGTTACATCTCCATAAAAATAGTCCACATGACAGTTAATCCTTATATTTATATACATTTAGCGAAAAAGCCACTTTTGTAAATATATTTAAATCGAAAAGTGTATCGTGACAAGATCAGCCCAAAATACCCAATAGCATCCTTGGCAAAAGTTAATAGGAACAATTTCTCTTCATGTTGAAACCCGATGATGTATTAAGTCAATCCTGCGCGAGTCAAAATGCGCCCAAAGCATTACGCGTTCGTCTTTCCAAACCTAATGACGTATCGATGGTGTTATTAGCTTGGTGTTATGAGGCGTTACGCATTCACCGAGAAATAACTGCAACTAGCCACGTGGGCGCCGACCAATCAGAATGCTGGATTTAGTGATGACAACACTTAGTGTGTAAATGTATTGCGATATCTTGCGCTCAAAATTGTGACATTAAAGCAATGCAACGGCTGAATTCAATACTCTATGACGTTCTAAACGTGCAAGTTACACGCTTAATAAATGCGAGTAACACACACGTCAATGGTTCATTATCTATTGAAGTTGTGCGATGACACAAATGTAATAAAACTCACATCACAACAAAACACATGCATGCACGAGGAATCGATTCCAGGAATCGGATGCGCACTGATCATGTAGTAAAATTCATACACAATATTCAGACACAATTCCCCTGTATATACGTTCCGTATATACAAACGACACACGGCCTGTTATGCTACTGTTGGCCTCTTCTCTATCTATACTAATAACTCAATTTTGTTTGTTTGCTCGTTTGTTTGTTTGTCCGCTTATATGCGATCAAACGGCTGGACCATCATAGCTGGATATTTGTAGGGGTAATTTGACTCGGTGAAGCATTATTAGATAGGTCCCGGTTACCTCAGATGTTTTAAAAAAGACCAACCGAGACTTCGCACGGAATGCAGTTAACATGTTTGCGCACATAAGCGAGCAGAACGCTCTTTATACATACCATATCAGGAATAGATAAATAGTGAACGCTCTTTATCGTTAGTCTACACAGAGACCACACTCAACGTCACGAACAGGAAACGCTACCAGAACGCTCTTTATCTTATCCAAACCATTTCAGGAATAGATCAACAATTAACCTTTCATACATACATCAGAAGGTAAGACAATCAATGTGGTGTACAGAGAAGTTCTCTGAAATTGTGCGATTTGTTTCAAATCTTCAGTACTGGTTCAATGCCAGGTACCCCATAATACACAATAACTATTTTGATACAGAAGAGTGACATATATATAACTTATGCACTAAATCGAATGAAATATTTAACCCATCCATGACTGGAGCTTCCTGAAATTTTGTGAAAACCCTGTGCCAATGCATTATCTTATATATGCGAGTCTCCCATAGGGAGCCTCGCATATATAAGAGAATAATTGCACATTGGCCTAATAATAATTACATTGGCCGTGTAAGCCAGTGTATTCTCTTATATATGCGAGGCTTGGCCTTATAAACCAGTCCATTCTATTATATATGCGAGGCTCCCAATTAGAGATTCGCATATATAAGATAATGCACTGGCACAGGGTCTTCAATCCCACACCATCGCAGCTCCCGTCATGAAAGGGTTAAGTTTGTCCACGATTGCCACGTGCGCGTGTCGCAGGAGAAATATTTATCTAGCAGGATATCCGGATGCCGACAGCAACGGTGACATAATTGAAAGTCTCCTACCTGGAAGCAGTTAATATTTAAATTATCACGCGAGGATGGCGCATCTCAGGGGGAATGTCATATTTTGCTACAAAGGACACCAATTGAGCGCGAGATTGAATACGCTGACATCACCACATGCGATCGGATCAATTTTTCCTCGCTTAAACGAGATCGCAGAGATCCACTGGGACCATAGGCTGCCAAATGACATATGGTGTGTCAACTGTGCAGACAGAATAATTACCTGCAAACTGCAATGCCGAGTTCAGTCCCCTCTGACCACTGACAATGCGTATACAAAATGTATTAAATTTAACATTTAATGTAATTGACCATAAAATCGAGTCTCCAATAGTTACTGTATATTATTGTGACTTCACCCCCATGTACGTGGTATCGCCAACCCGGAAGGTATCGCCAAAGCAGAATGAATGGGAAAGTCATTTTCATATATATGGGAATATGTTTGTTTCTCATAGTAAAACAGATAACGAACAACGTATGTGTACGTCCACACGAAGCAGGAGTATTTACCCACCCGCTGTCAGTCGGTTCTCCCAGAACAAAGCATTAAAAAAAAAATTGCGAATTTTTTTCAATATTGTTTTTGCTTTTGCTCACTCAAATTTTCGAGAACATCCATCCACTAGTATAGTTCCTGGCCTTCCACGCTGCCAAAACATATGCCGATGTATAGCTGAATCTGTCAATGAAGCATAGGATTGAACATAATTTAAAACAACAGTGTCATTATCAATATGCGCGCGATATGGAAGTAGTACGCGGGTCTCGTTCGCTCCACATCTAAAAATAGATTTTTTGGCGGTAAAATTGTTTGTACTAAAATATTCAAAATAAATAATTCAAAACCTAATTTTTTTTCCCCAAAATTTTCAAAAAAAAGTTTTTTAAAATCTCAAAAATTTATGAAACTTTGAGTTTTCGGTCTCTTACTGAAAATAATCTCGGCCGACTATTAAATGTCGAATGTTTTTAAATTATTTGCGTGTAATATCTTTTGTTATTGGCCAACTATTTTTGTTCAAACAAATTTTAAATATTTTTCATGAAACTCTGTTAATTTTATTAATCGATGTTTAGAAATAGCTTTATACCAATTATATGTGTATGGACTGGTCCGAGTCGCTGTAATTTTGGACATTGACACTATAGGTATGAATGCATACATTCCAGTGTTTATCATCAGACGTGATGTTTAGAAATAGCTTTATACCAATTATATGTGTATGGACTGGTCCGAGTCGCTGTAATTTTGGACATTGACACTATAGGTATGAATGCATACATTCCAGTGTTTATCATCAGACGCAGTCTCGTCTATTACATCATATAATTGTCTCCACAATACCTGAAATAATTTGACGCCATTACTCTTACATAAATAATAAAGAGCGTTTATTCTTTACTTCTCTATCCCGATGAAGTTATTGAGTATATGACACACGTGCATTATCGCGAATTATTGGAAGAATTATTGAGATGTTGTACTATTTTGAAAGCAGTCACGCTCAGACGAAGAGCGTGATGCGAAATTACTACCCCGAATGAACTGACATATTCTATGGAACAAATTTTCAATTATGTACACACACATAATCACACGCGTCAATAGGGTAACACTGTATAGGTCGAAAAAGAGTGGCACCTTGGATAAATTGACCAAATGACTGCTATTATATCTGTTGACAGCTATGTGTGGTCCGACTCGTTCAATTAAGTTATCGATAGCTTGTCTGAACATCATTACTTGTTTAACGGGTTATGATCACGTACTGTTGACAAGCTGTGTCATTGTTAGCATTAACGCGATAATTAGTTATCAAAAAATTGCATACATAATACGTACATGTGATAAGACACTCAATAATAGAAGTTACCTTTGTGTTGTTGTTATAACAACCTTACGTAATAACCACTTATCGACCTATTCATACTTACGCTCATATATGATCTTATATAATGTTGCCTCATCTGTGCTAACTATTTTCGGGAGTTATGGTATACAAATATCTATGACGAAGCTTCCTTTTATGCATGTACAGACACGCTTTCAATTAAGCTATCGATAGCGTGTCTGAACATCATTAGTTGTTTAACGGGATTTGGAAGAATTATTGGAAGAGCGTACGTTAGACGTACACACGTATACATACGTAATATCAGACTAAACAAAGCTGTTGATATGTTTCTTTCATCTTTTATATGATAGCGCTATATGTTATATACTCGATAGACCTAGTTACAGTCACAATCGCACATAAGCGAAACAAACGCTCTTTATTTAAATAACAGGGAGGCTACTCTAACACTCTTAGTTTTTCCAACAAAATAGTTATCAAATTCGATCACCAATAGAACTGTCTGTGAAACAACGATGACTTATAACAATCTTTAACTTATTTATCGATCTATGCTAGAACATGGTCGCAACAAAATCATGACCATAACAAAAAACATTACCTTACCATTACGCATGAATATTAATTTACCATGCGTAAATATTGTCAGATTATCGTCTGATGAGCAAATCCTATGTTTACATTATACTTAATCTCAGGTATGACTAGAATTGTATCATGTGTGCACATGACATCAATAGAAGGGGCAATACACTCAAGGAGTTAAAGTGACACGAAACAAGGGACGTGATGCAATATTGGTGTTTGAATATTAAAGGAACACAAGACACTCTAAAGGGACACAAGACACTCATTATGAATGAATGTTAACAATACAAGCGCAGTGGTTGAAAGTTAAAATGACACAGAACAATATTTAAAGTTCAAATTTTCGGGCACTTAATGCGCCTTTTATCATTTTGAAATTATATTTTTTGAATATTTTAGTACAAACAATTTTACCGCCAACAAATCTATTTTTAGATGTGGAGCTAACGAGACCCGCGTACTACTTATGGAGGGACCACTGTCGGTCCAGATAGATGTCAAAGTCGCGGACCAAGATGTCACTAAACCGGATCTTCTGTGTAGTAAATATGCGTAGCACTTAAGGAGTTCACACTTGCACATGCACCCTCACCCTAACGATGGGCCTATCCGAATGATAGTGGGGATATTTTCAAAATGCGAAGTATATCATCCGCATCTTTGACATACCAAGGGAAGATGTGTTCATTTATAAAAATCGCATGGTCTGGTTTGGCGATACCTTCCGGGTTGGCGATACCACGTACACTGGGGTGGACCTTTTCAAGCATAAAGCATATTATACCCCATATGTAGAGGAGCCCCAAAATGATATGTACATGTAGGTATTGAAATAATACAAATACTCACATTAATGTACATATAATAACAGTCAATGATGTCCAATAGCGATACATTCACTCACATTTGAGTTGTTTTGGTCGCGGCTGTGCGTTACATTCAAATTGCCACTCAATAGCGATCTGGACTATTTTTTTCTTTTCGTTTCATGAGAAGTAACGCACCGCTTTCTATTGTTTTGTTCATGCAAATTCGAGGAGCAACGGACCAAAGGTATTTGAGGGACAACTTTCAATCATTTGTGAAGTCTTGCCATATAATATAAACTAACTATAATACACATAATTATTAAAGTGATGTGAAACACTCCGGTAGGACGATCAAACAAAAATGGAGAATACTCAAAGAAGTATTTTTTTTACAAATATTATATCCAAATTGACAACACACGCCGTCATTCTTATATATTAATTAAATGCAGTGACTCTCGATGGCGAAATAGTTTTCGTTAGTTGATCGCCGATAGATGCGTTCCGAATAGAGTAGTAAATATTTACAATAGTTCAGATGAAGTTTTCTATGGAGTGGTACGGTCGATTTGCTTAAGATTTTCGGCAATGTTAGTAGCATTCCTCCAGTTGGCATAGTGCCTGGATACTAACTGAGATACTCACCAGAATAAGTACATAATATATAATTATCAGTCATTTCGAACCCGGGAACGTGACAGAGGCTGCTGAGAAATCATGACCACATTTGATATCTCATCTTACATTTTTAGTCTAATAAATTAATTGTGGAGTACGCATTTTCTCGTACTGAGTTTCGTGGAACTCTGTCACTGCGCCCTATCACCGGCGGTAATAATATATGTAGCGCGTCTTGGGACATGCATAATGTAGAACATATGCATGTACATATATAGAGGATATCCACATGAGTGATGACGAAACATTGAATTTCAAATGTTTTGTCATCACGAATGAGATTTAACCCATATCCACTGAAAAAGTGTGGATATTCTGTTTATTATATACTTTAGTTACTTGTCAATACATCAGAAATTTCAAGCTGATATCACTCACTAGTGGGATATCACTTATATCTCACTGCTAAAACCTTATAATTCATGGGCAAGTATATAATAAATACAAGTATCCACCCACGAACTGTCAAAGTGTAAAATACCGTGTTAGTTTATCGTCTAACTGCGAATGCTCCAGTGACTTTGTTTTGATTATGGTGATCGACAGTATATCGATATATAGGGGGCTATTACATAATCTTGAGCATGATATGTGCCTTCATAAGTTATGGGATATATCAACGTTAGCGTTGCGTGTAATATAAATAGCGTATACACATGTATATAAGAGGTCATTAAGTCATCAAATATCGAATAGGCATAGTACAATATGCACTAAGTCTTAACGAGGACTGGTTGGTAACTGCTTTACATGAAAATTGTCATTTGTGATCCTTAAATATACCATGCATGCATGCCATCTGCCTCAGTTATCCTCATATCGCTTCATGCCTATGAATTTTGCGAGTTTCTTCAGGTAAATGAGATCAGTAGAGTTCAAAATTTTATACAGATAATCAATGGAACCATTTACCAAATACTCATTTGGGATAAGCTTTTATCTAATTTCGGCTAATTTCGGACAAACCATTACATTACATGGACACATGCACGACCGTCGAAGTGGGTTCATGCGTAATAACAAAACTATGTGTCAAGTACATGAACAATAGACTGTCTTTGTTCTTATTATCATTATATATCTCTCTCCAAGATTTCGCTTGTCAAAAACATAGTTTTGTATTACTGTTACAATGGAATTACAGATAAACGTCCAATTAGTTAAATAAAATACCAAAGTGTAAGCAAAACATGACTGTAAAAACTATTTTTGTCTCAGCTTCCACAGAAAATTAACTTTTAGATCCTAGATGGGTACTGATGGCATACATGGACCAGGCACTGCAATTTAGAAAGGAACATCTAACAAAGCAAAATCAATTGTATCTTACAATAAATAAACCTAATACCCCTGCTACTTCGCAGACAGTTTCAAATTGGATTGTTCATACAATAATGAAATCCTATCCTAATTCCAGGTCAGACAGTGATCAGTATAAAGTGAAGGCACATTCTACAAGAGCATTGTGTCATTCTTGTGTTCTCTTCAAATGAGCTTCGTTGAAAGACATTATGGACTGTGCTGACTGAACTTGTCCGTCAACGTTTGTAAATTTCTATTTGCGATACATCAATGTCTCTGTGCTAAAAAGCTGAAAGAATCCGAGGCTGGTGTGGCGAGTTTCATATGTAAATACCTAGTTGAAGTTTGGTGTGAGGTTCACCAAAGGAGCATATATGTATATATGTCTATGATGCAGGGATTTTGTTTTTAAATGAAAGGGAAAATATATATTAACAGTAATGCAGACATAAAACCGACGTGCATCAGATCACAAGCAACAGATCGATAACGCACGGAGAAGACCAACAAGGGTCAAATCATCAACCAGATGAGAGCTCTGGAATCAGAAGTTATTCTGAAGCGTTTTTCGTCATGTAAGTAGATATTTTTCGTTAGAAAATTATCATATTTGGACAAAGGTAATACTTTTCATAAAAAAAACCTATACGTACCTGAAGAATAGCGTCCCAACCCACCTCACATTGATGATGCTGTTGGAGTAAAAAGTCACGAACCGGAATCGGAAGCGGGCGAGTTATTAGTGCGCCAAGGGGGTAATTCTAAAGCGTTTTTCGACAGGTAAGTATAGTTTCCTTGAAAATTTTGACTTGTGTCCAAATCTGATAACTATCAAAATAAATTTAGTAATGTTCAATATATAGTTTACACTGAAAATATATATTAGTCAATAAGAACAACATATATTAGTTAAGCCTTAATTAGTCAATATGACTAACATATATTAGTTACAGCCTTAATTAGTCAACATAGCTAAGGTAATTAGTCAAACGGTAGTTAGTCAAAATGAATAACCTACATGTAGTATGTTGTTCTTAAGATGACCAACTTGCGACACTCGTAGACATTTTTGTATCCGGAATATATATCATTTGATAAAATAGATACAATTAAACGGGCATGGCTCATTCGAGCTTCCAATTTGGACAGGAAGTATAACAGTAAAATATATATTAATATATACACGAAATATTGGTATACCGGCTTCATATGCTCTGAAAAATACTTGCCATGGTCACAGCCAGTTTCCAGTTGTTTTCAATTTACCGCAAAGAAGTGAAATAGACGCTCTTTATTTCTACCATATCGGGAACAGACTAACACGGAACGCTCTCTTTTGTTCCACGCCGCACACATGGCTGTTGTTTGTGTGGGACCCAAACACCCTGTTCAAAGTTGTATTTCCGGGACAAATAATACAAGTAGAAATGTAGTTCAAGTAATTATAACGTCAGCCTAGAACCGCATCCTCCTCTTCTGTTACTGACTTGTTTAAACGAGTTAGCTATAATTATAACTTGTTTAAAATGCACGTCACTGAGTTATGGAGCTAAGGTATACTTGGGTAATACCTGTCAAACATATGACAGCTATGAAACTTAACAGTCTGTTTGTAGGGGGGGGGGGGGGGGGGTTGTACAGTTATCCATGGGTGTTAACAACGCGACAAGCCGAACGTCTAATCCACCAGCCGTCAGGCTCCATATATGGGGTGGATGTTTATAAATAACATCTTGCCAGGCCCACACACAAGCCGACAATTTATTAGACAAAAATCAATCTATAGAGGCTGAGACTTTGATGCCCTGTTTGATACGCAAGGGTGGATGGCGATCTTTGTGTGAATGGTTAGGGTTTAGGGGTATAATGAGAAAAATAACTTTGCGTGAGGCCAACAATCTCGAAATCTCCCAAGATGTTATTCACAATTCCTATCAATGTCTATAATTGAGCAATTGAGATGTAACAAGAAAGTGTAATATTCTCCTTCATTTCACAAGCACCACATAGAACCTTGTGATAAACCAGATGAGTTGACGTTTTTGTCAAACCATTCAAAATCTTTTACCAGACCATTATTGGAATCTGCATGCCATTTGGTTTATATTTGATTGTCAGTATCTTCTGTTTCCAACTTGGTCGCTGAATCTGTATTTTACATCTGATTCAGTTTTCGAATTAAATGAATTTCATCTATAGATTCTGATGCGTTTCCTTGTCCAAATTAATTTCCATTTACTGTGATTTGTTAGTCAAAGTGACTTCAGTTGGGTTAGTCAAAATGACTAAGTTGTGTTAATTGAAATGACAAAGCCAAACGTTAGTCAGTTCGACTATAATAAGTTAGTTAATTCTGACTAAGAAATTTCGTGGAGCCGCGAACGGGAATGACGCCCTCTAATTGATGACGTTGATACTCAGCTCTGTGTATTTTTTTTATATTTCTGCATCAACGTCACTCCAAATCGCCGCGCGCGCGTGCAAAGAGGATCAAAGGGATCTTGAATAGTTAAAACATGCTCTCGTGTCAACACCCGCATGTCTGATAATATTCTGATAGAGAATTAGAGGCGAACTGAAGAACACGTTCTGTCAATATGCACCACACAGCAACGGCAAGTGGAGTGAATCTAATTTTCGCCGAGATCGAATGTGTAATTACTGGGAAAAGTCTGTCTGTGAGCAACCCAGACATGAATTAGGCGGAGAAAATAAGTCAAAGAAGCTTGAAATTTTATCGCAAATTGCTCTCGCTGTGTAGCCGACCACCTCAGGCCATGATGCATACCATTGCATGTGAAGAGTTGGGCCCGCTTATACAAGTGGTAAAGCCCACACCAGCAAAACAAGGCATTTGAGCAAACTGGCAAATTTATATGACAAGGAATGCTTAGATTAGTTGCACGATTGAATCTTTCAGGATTTGATGGCTGACGTAGTGAGGGTGTCACACCTGAATCCTGCATACCAGTTAAACCCCTGTCACACTCAGGCCGGCGCTCTCACTGCGCTGCAAGAGTACCAACATATGACTAACACGCAGGAGGAGCGCCGAAAACTGTCGAAAATTGTCAAACTTTAAAAACAAAGTATGCTCCTATTGCGTTCCTACTTTGTCAAGTCTCACGCTCTTAGTGCGTTCAAGTCGCTGTCATTGTGATGCTAGTACGTTCTCAATAAGTTCGCAAAACGCTCTCTGCGCGGGCGCGGATAGTATAGATAGCGCCTCCTGCGTTCCCCAGTCATAGTCAGTTTTTAGGTTGTGGGGAAAATACCCAACACTCCGCAATAAATTAGCTGTCCGATTAAACTACTGTCACACTCCGCTGCGATCAGGCCGGCGCTTGCATTGCGCTGAAAAATAATCAAAGCGCTAAGCAAAGCGCAGTAAGGTATCCAAGAACGTATTGGTGACGCAGTGGACACTGGATAGGACGGGAGAGGGTCTCTGTGATCGCCCCAGAGCGCCAGAGCACCGCGCTTGTTTTGTGCATGCACAAAACAAGCGCAGAGGTTCGGCGTTCTGACCAGGCGTATTACCGTCGCAATGACAGCGCAAAGCGTACTAACAACGCAATGACAACGACTTGAACGCATTAAGAGCGTTTACGGCGTGGAGGAAACGCAGTGAGAGCGTGAGACCTGACAAAGCAGGAACGAAATGGGTCGTACACACAGGTACGTGGCTAGAGGGTTTCCGTTGGGGGTGTCAACCTTGGGAAATTCCAACTGCACCCCCCTTGAGTTAGAATCAGACCGAACACAAGTTTTGCATAATTCCATTTGCACCCCCCTTGCACCTTAGTGTTTAGGCCTAATATACTATATCTTCATAAACCATGGTTCTATATTCCCGGTATGAGAACATTCAGATATTTTAACCTGAAACATTTCATAAATCCTGATATCTAGTGGTCTAACTCCATACAATTGCACACGGCTATGGGCAAGAGACCACGACATCGTTGTTCGGCCTGTGTGAGAAAATTTTGAAATTCGAACAAGAAAATCGCAAATCCTAGCATCCATGCAGACTGGCCTCAACGGAAGCTTTTCTATATAGTGTTGGACATTTCAAACCCCATACCCCCGCAGGTAGTAAAATTCTCCAACTGATGACCACAAGTTTGACCAAATGTAGTAAAATATTTTTAAACTTATTAGCATTTTTGTATTGGCCACAGGGGAGAGGCAATGACACACCAGGCCGACCATGGTTCGGCCCGGTGTGCGAAAATTTTGTAATCTGAACAAGAAAATCGCAAAATCCTAGCATCTAGACTAGCGTCAAGCATTCTTAGAGTTGGAAATTTCAAACCTGACACCCCACTTAGGTTGGAAAATTTACAACTGATGACAATTCCAATGACAATGTTGACCAAATGTATGAGAATATTGTTTTCTTAAATTAACTAGCAGTTTTTGACTGGTCACGGGGGAGGGATCAGGACACAAGATTTCCAAGTGTTGGAAATTTCCAACTGATGACCATTTCAGTCCAAAATTTTGACAAAAATAGGAAAATATGCAAATATTGGTCCAAAAACAATTAATTCCCCCCAATAAATTGTTTCAAAATCAAACTACAAGAACATTTCAACCTATTGTTGGTGTGAAATTTCCAACTAATGTTTTTGCAGGTATGAAATTTCCAACTGTTTAAAATTTTGACCAAAGTTGGGGGGTCATACACCCCAAACCCCCCACCCCCATGTCGCCACGTGAAAACGTGATAAGCGGGATAGGAGCATAGCTTGTCACGCGCGCTGCATGTATAACTGGTGGGGAGTTTCTCTTTCGCGTGCGGGCTGACATTATCAATGGGTGTTTTATTAGTTTTATTTATAGAATGGGAATTTTTGGGATGATTAAAAGTCAAACTGCGAGCTCGAGGCCGAGTCCCGTAAAAGGTGCATGTAGTTGGGGAAATTCAATTTCGTTTATTGTGTTAATCAACGTTGAGTAATGTTTATTTTTGGTTTGTGATAAACTATATGTCAATTACAAATGAAAGAAATTTCTGCAGCCCACTGGGGGTTGTGGGCGGAGACGGTCGAGTCGGCCACCGGTTCGTTAATTAGGTGCTGGTAGTTATTGTTATTTAACGGAATTCTGGTTCGGAAAACCAATATATTTTATATTCTACAATTACATTCTTGGGTTTATAATATATGATCTTGAGCGCGTTGCCATTTCTGACATTGGTTCTCTTGTTTTAATAACAGGTTGATAATTTCTGACAATTTTCAGCGCTTCCACTGTGCGTTACTCGTATTTTGATACTTTTTCAACTCAAAGCAAAAGCCAGCCTGATCGCAGCGGAGTGTGACTGCGATCACGAGAAGCTAATATATGCGCTTTTGCTACGTCCACATAACGCTCACGTCGCTCGCTTGGCGCTTTGCTTTGCGCTGTCACGGCGACAGTACTACGTCCTGGCCAGAACGCCGAGCCTCTGCGCTTGTTTTGTGCATGCATAAAACAAGCGCGGCGCTCTGGCACCTATGGGCGACCATGGAGATCCTCGCCCGTTGTAGCCAGTGTCCACTGCGTCACCAATCAGTTCTTGCAGACCTTAGTGCGTTTAGGTGGCCGCTTTGGTACTTTTGCAGCGCAATGAGAGCGCCGGTCTGAGTGTGACAGGGGCTTTACATGTAACATAGTGGGTGAATCCTGAATACCAGTTACATGTAACATAGTGGGTGAATCCTGAATACCAGTTACATGTAACATAGGGGGTTGAATACTGAATACAGGTTACGAAAAATGCAATGATGGATATAGCTTTTGGAGCTCAATTTCATCTATTTTCTTCACTTTTCTTAAAAGTAATCTGCACGATATTAGAAAAAGTTTTGATAGTTACACGATACTCATTAACTCTATTTCGGTCATCACATGCATAGTGATGACCGGACGCGACGCGGTTAATCTCTGAATGCCTGTCACGTCACGAGCAAACTAGCTCCAGATTAACAGAACAAGACCAGATAAAGGGCTAAAAAGACTATTCTAACCACCATAATATGTCTTCATCAAAGTCGCGTAACATACATTTGAATGCCGAATACCATTCAGGACGGTTGTCAATCCTGACATAGCATGTATGGGTTCGGTAGCACCACGCCCAAATGCGTGTGGCATATAAATAAATGACAAAGATACACAAATATAAACCAATTTGCAATTACACAAATTTCGTAAATAAAAATATATGGAGTAATAAAGTTACTGCTACATGCAGGAAATATATGGCAAATTAATCCTCGATTGTCAAACATTAATTAGATATAAATTACATATAATAAATATTATCATGAGATATATAAATGCCTGAATGATATGACAATGAAATAAATAAGGATGACTGAACATGAACAATGGAGTAAAATTAGACCTTGCCATCAAATTGATCTGAGGTAATCCAAGATTATTTAAAACATATAAAGTATGAAAGGGATTGCCAACACGACCCATTGGTAACAGAGATGACTAATAATAACTTACACATTGGCGGGTAAGTTGAAGCAAACGTCAAATTATCAAATTAAATGTTCAAATAAGATAAGTCGCATCCCGCCAAAACTCCAGACACACACAGTTTTACATTAAAAGTTGGTCTCCTTCAGCAGGTACCACAATTGGACGTCAATTATATCACGCCCTTAACGGCGACCACAAACATATCACTTGTGATACAGATATGTAGCACAGAGAAGGTAGCAAACTTGAATACCTATCTCGAGAATACACAAAGTGGTGATAACCAGTTTATCTTACAATTCACACAACAGACTGTCGTCAAAAATGTAGTATTGTAATGTCGTTGCTCGTATATTGATAACGCATCGCACAGTTAACGTAGGACTGACGTCGTCAACGTCTAATTGTACTTGTTGCCATGCAGGAGACAAGATCGGAAACCCCCTAGGCGTTTCGCATGTATTTGAAGAAAAATAGCTCAATTGTAAGATAAAATAACATATAGTAAATATCATTTATCACATAAATAACCCACAAACCAGCTTCATAATTATTGGTAAGACACACGTGTAATATTAGCGCGCGATGACGTCACGCCATTATTTAAATGACTTGCGATCGCTGAAGTTTATGATTGTTGTTTTCGATGAATACTTCGCGTTGCTCCGTGTTTATTTGACAATGTGATAAAATGTATCTCAAACTCGTTCTATTTTATACGTAATTTATCAACCTCGTCCACTAAATTCTGTTTAAGCCTTCGTAAACCTCGGCTCAAATCTAATTTAGTGAACTCGGTTGATAAATTCCGTATAAAATAGAAACTCATTTGAGATCCTCTATTTATCTGCTCGAGATAATTCACATGCATGATTGCAGATTGTACTGTTACAATTAACACTCAATCATGAGGGAGCCAGTTATTGGTCCAGTCCTGAATACTCCTGATTGGTTCGACATATTTCAATTGTAGCTTTTTATCAATGACAAGAAGGTCAGTCGCGTCGTTACCATACAATAGGCCTAAATATACATATAGGTTCATGACTATTTACACGATCCTTCGCAAGGTTTTTCCCCTTAATGGTTAGATGCACGATTACTGTGACACAATGTATAAGAACCACCAACTCATTGGAAATTACAACCTAACTTACTTTACGTTTATGGCATGAACAATATTTAAAATTTCACTGTTTTCAGTTACCAAGAACTTCTGTAAAATAGATTACTTTCAAAAGTGCAGTTCGTATATCCATGATATCATATCAGAATATCATGAGAGGAGACTTATTTATTCTTGATTCGTGAAATTTAATTATTATTTTAATTTAGAAAGGCAAGTACCTAATAATAATGTTTTACATTTAAGAATTTGCATGTCATTCCTGTTTGTCAAAGACACATTGGGCTGGTATGAGTTGTGGGTCATGGGTTCGTAACCAAGTTAAAGCTGACCACCATATCTCTTAACACTGTGGTTAAATTCAAATTGATAGCTCACTGCTTGAGTTGACGCTACACATTAGTTTTAATTGGGGCTGGAATATTTGCGACTACTTTATTTCGGCCAATTTGGCCGTTTACTTCATGTCTGTTTTTCATCTGACGTGTGTGTCGAATAAATGATGTGGAGGATTTATGTAAATGTTAGCCCAAACTACATTTCCAAGTAACGATGGTTTTGTTGTTTATTTTGAGGAATAATACCGCGTCAGATGAATTCAGCCCAAATATGTTAACACGTTGTCGTGTAAAACATGCGGCAGTAGGTTAGCGTTATTTAGTATTTGTGGATGTCCTTTAACATGGGGAAAATAGACTACTGCGCTTGAACGAGCATGTGAATTTGTCGTTTTTAATGTATAGCAACTTGATAATCAATAACAGAGGCATTCTCTGTCAAATATGGTCGCTCTATTTACGGTATTAATTGCGGAACTTTCTAAAGTAAACTACGCGTAAACGGATACATACGGTAAATTATAGAAGGTGCCGGAATCGGCATAATCGCCCCAGGGCCAACTCGCCCCAGTCGACGTGTGTCAATTCGGTACCTACTATAACATGTACCCGATGATGAGTCCGGCTCGGAATAAAATATGTATACGGGTGTTATATAGCGTTTTGTCCGTTGTTTCTCAATGAATATTATTGAAATTTGGTGTATATGTCCGGGCTGGGACATGGAATACAACAACGTTTGAATTCTTTTTTAATTTACAAATTTGTTGATTTTATTCATTTTTTTTTCGTTCTGAAAACACACTATAAAGTGTATATAATATAATAACGAACACGAGACATACATAATTTATAAACTTTTAACAAAAGATGTCAAATTCAATACATGACAAAGATCACTCAGTGGAGTTTATAAAGTGAACATAAAAACATTGAGGTAAGAATCTTTTTAAGGAATGCAACTTTATTTAATGATAATAAACACATAAATTAAAATAACAAACATGAGACATACTTAATTTATAAACTGTTAACAAAAGATATCAAACTCAATACATGACAAAGATGACTCAGTGAAGTTTATAAAGTGAACATAAAAATATTAAGGTAAGAATCTTTTTAAGCATTACCAAACCGTTTAGCACAGACCACAGTCCACTTCACTCATCCGATCATCACCAAACTTCATATTTATCTTGATATTGATCTATCAGATGAGAGCTATCAAATATTTTTTAAATTTCATAGGAAAAAATGGGCGCCAGCGGCCATATTGCATTTACGTTATATGTTATCGCGTTATGTCGATATCTAGTATTACTTAGAAATTTCACCTTTCCAGATTCATAATTGCTCCATTGACTGTAACAGATGAAATTATTCCCCTCTTCGGATAGAGTGTCACTGAAACTTTATTTTGTCAGACTGTCTGTATAATCACTGATTATATATGGCAATAATCTGTAATAAGATGTAGCACTATTTTATTTTATATTTACACGCAGTGCTGTTTTTCTACCCCCCCTCCCTAGATCATCATGTGATCGACCATACATCGCGCGAGGACCTGGTTGAATTAAGGTTTTTTTTATGGATCACTTCTGTCCTCAAGCTAGATTATACTTATGACATTTAATGGCATGTTTCTAACGTGGAGGGTTAGATATGCTTGAGAAACCACCACTCTTTAATTCACACCAAGTTCTCAGCTGTCATGAACCCATAGCCATGATATATGGTTTATTTTATGTATACTAGTAATATAGTTATTTTCAGCACCTTTATATACCAGTACTGTGTATAACAATGCATATAAATTAATCAATGTATACATGTATATTGATTCAACGGATTCAGTGGTTTTGTCCATCAGTCTATCCAATTTGCGGGGAAAACATGGCCACAAGCAGTACACCCTGCTAAATTTCGAATTTGAATCAATTGGCGCACCCTGCAGCCAGCTTTTATTGGAGAACTTTTTCTCATGTGGATATTTTTGGTCACCGCTATAGATGTGAGCCATATTTTGTTCTCAAACTGTCCTTGTGAAGACATCACTGCCAGCGGTGATCTTCAATTTTACTATTTTTATGGCTAAATAATTTGGTTGATCCTACAGACGACACCCCTTGTCCGATCGTCACCAGATTCCACAATGATCTTCTGGATAACCAGCGTGAGAGTAATCTAATTTTCCCGAATTTCGTAAAAAATTTGGTATCTTACTCTTTGATCCTCTTTTGCATGACTGAATTGTTTAGCAACTGTACAGACATATCCCTCATCTGATAGTCACCAAACTTCATATTGATCTTCGGGCTGACAACCAGATGGGAGCTATCGAATGCTTTGAATTTTTTTGGAAAACATTGTCGCCAGCAGTCATCTTCTATTTTGGTTTTTATATACATGTATATCTCTTCATGCGGATAGCCAGTATTACGTAGGTACTTCAACTTTCCGCATTCCTGTCATCATTTGAAATATAAAAATTTACCTGATACATGCACCCTTCAAAATTTGTTTCGTCGTATCTATTTTAATGACCCGCATGGTAATATTGATACAGTTATATTTGTCAAACATTACTTTGTACAATATACAGGTATTTAGTTTGTAACTAAATCTAGAAATATATAATAGTAGCTGGTGGACCCGACTTCGTCCGGGATGTTCCCCTCTGATTTTCGGAGAATTGCGCGATTTAACCTTGAATTGACTATTTTAAAGGTGAAGGTCATGTCGGGGTCACGATTTGACCCGTCCAAAACACTCCCCGGACAAAAGTCACGACAAAAGTACCCGTCGAAATCCGCCCGGCTTTACCCGATTTGACCTTGAATTGACAATTTTGAATGTCGAGATCAGGTCAGGGTCATGATTTGACCCATCCGAAACACTCCTGGGACAAAAGTACCCAGTATATACAGCGTCTGGCCAAACTATTGTTCAATTGGTCCAGAAACATGCCTATATCAGCACGTTCGAGAACATGGTCCCACGTGAAATTGGACCCGTCCATATTGCTCCCGGGATCGAAGTAGTCCTACACACAAATTTTTGACAAAATCCCACCTCTTGTTTAGCACATACTGAGAACGCAAACATTATATAGAATGCACTTCCCCAGCTGCACAATTCCACGGGGGATACCGTCGTCTGTGACTGCTTGTTACTTATTTATCTATTGGGGTTTAACGTTGTTTTCGGCAGCCATGCAGGGCCGTATCACGACGTTGCCAGTTATATTGGTGGAGGAAAAGTCCGTGCACTAAGGCAAATATGGCACGACCGACCATCGGCGAGTAATTGGCTACTGCCCCAGATAGCGATATGGGATACAAAGTCAGTGATGACTCCAATGGGAATTGAACTCATATCGCCAGCATGCACTGGAGAGCGAGATGGGCTGTAGCATAGCCCCTTGCCGACTGAGCCACCGAGGCCACCGCAGCAGTTAATACTGGCAAGTTCACTGAATGTAGCCACTTAGTGCACGTCTACCCATTTGTACTTCACATTATACTTCACATTATTTAAACGGATAGGATGGCACTTTATCCCTATAAAATTAAGAATGGATTGACGACATATGATCGAAGTGGCGATCAAAACCTCTGCAGTCAATTGGCGCTCTGTATTGTTATTGTGGCATTGAGTGATTACTAATTACTCCGCGTAATCAGGATAGAATCAGTTTTCCGGAAACTCCAATCAGTTATCAGCAGCGTTCGACCAACGATCTGTCGGAAACTTAACATAGACTGGATCCGATGATGGACCTCAATACTATCCCGGAAACACCAGCCGGAGAGTTGTGGTAACACGACGATTTAGAACACCGGCTTCATCGATCTGCAGGGTTCTGTATTCACGCCTTGTGGTGCAGAGATTCGCAATACGGAGCGGTCCGTCGGATACTGGGAGATACACCTCTTCATGCCAGGCGGAAGACCGGTTCAAGGATATTTCGTGTTGTGTCATCGTGCTATATGATAATACGATTACGCGGTATATCTGATTATTGCGTGTATAAGTGTTCTATTTGAAAAAGAGTTTCACAATAATGGATTGCAAGGTGTTTCTTATGAAGTCAATCTCAGCATTAATGTTCCTGGTACCGACAATCCTGTTCACGTGTCTCCCCACTGCAGGTAAGCTGGTAAATTACTCAACTTCATTGTTTGACCATCTTCTGCGATTCTAAAATATAGTCCTATGCTGTTCTGTGATATCCGACGCAACGCATTACTCGGGAAATATATTGACAAAAGTTTTACAAGTTCTAAAGAACTCGAAATTCACATAAGAGGGTTAAAAATCTGAATAGCAACAGCACTGACCGTTGGCACAATCAATAATTTACTACATTCTGATTCGGTACATTATCTCCTGTATTTTTTCTTTTCGACCAAAATCATAACGATTTATAGATCTCTATATATGAATCTCTACTCGGGCTAATGCCCGCAGAGATCATATTCCACAAGTTACAAAACCTTGAAGTTTCACTTAAATCGTGAAATGTCGAGTTGGGACATTCGCCTACAGTAAAGTTTTCATTATTAAGGAACAGATAATAACTAAGAACTGTATTCCCCGCGTAATTTTTCGACTTTATAAGGTTCCCTGTCAAAACTTCAAAAAGTTCCAAGGTTTTGCACTGATGGAATATGATCTCTACGGGCGTTAGACAGAGTAGAGATTTTGGCATGATCTAAACGATTTACTGTTATCGTATGTGCATAATATATGTTACCTTATGATCTTTTGTGCGCTATCAAACTGTTCTGCTTAGATGATAGAGAATAGAGTACATTGATTGATAATTTACAGCATGTTAAGAAACGCTATGGTTTACAATTGTTACATATGGAAAGTCATATAAAATTTGTAAAATCCATTATCACAAAGACTATGCAAACCGATCGTCCTTATTTTATTTTGACTCCTATGTGTATATACATGTATACATACATACGTTAAATTATCTCTAACTTTCGTTTCTAAAAAAACATTGTGCCAATCACTTCGTTGAAGTGATGTTTGATTTCACTGGCGAAAAACTGTCAGGTTGGCCAATTAAAACAGTGTCTTCAAAATAGCAAAAACAAAAACATAAAACCAAAAACAAAAAAAACAGAAAAGTAAAATCAAAGCAAAACAAAACAAGCACGTGACAAAATTACCACCAATTCTAGTGGAAAAATGAGTGGTAGATCCGGAACATATGTTCATTATGATAATCATCATGACATTTGAAATACACAATCCCTTTTTTCTCGCGCATTGTTGATTTTCGGAATGGGAAGTAGTCAACTCGACAATAAGAACCTATGATTCGTTACGAGCAGATCAACCCCATTACATTAAGACATATTTTAACTAGTAGAGAGCACGCGTCCGAAGAATCTACACCCTTCACCCAACTCAAGAACTATTGTATCAATCGTATATACACATAGTGTTTTTGCTGCCAAAAGTGAAAATGTGGCATAATTTGCATAGGCAAACACTCTAAGATCTATATTGGATTATTGAACGATGGATGGCATTCGTACAGGGACGTCGCCATGGGGTCTTGTTTTGCAGGCATTTCGTCATACAACCCCATATGTTGCCAAAATATGAACGACAACATGCGTATAAAATGCATCTGAGCGAAAGCTAACGACACATGGGAAGTACATTTTCTTTAGTTCCACAAGTAACGGTGCTATACTAACATTTCCTTCAAATACATCTATGATTGACTCTTGCGAAATAATGATATCATATTTACAAGAAAATTTGGGTAGATCGCTACAGGTGAAACTACAGAGTTTTTACTTCTCATGTAGTTACATGTAGATGTGGTATATATGTATTTTATAAGTAGGTTTGCGAAATACCTGCAAATGTGAGGCAAATTTGCGAAAGTGTGAACGCGGTATTAAAGAGCAGTACACAGTGAATATATTTAAAGATGGATTATCTCTTCATTTAACAATTTTGAATGCGTGGGTATTAAATAATAAATATGAATTCACGACCCCTGTCCGGAAACGCTTCTATCAATTAATATTGATTTTATTTCGATTATTTTATTATAAAATGAGATGATTAAATGGGACACTTTATTGTTCTATCTTTAGAACAGACCATTCAGGCGATAACATATAGCTATAGAGAGCATTATGGTAATCCCAAAGCTACGTTCCGAACGTCAAATGTCCCATATTTATTGTTTCTATAGAGAGTATTCAATTGGTTTCGATGATTACGTGACATAATTCACGAGGGGAGCCGGGCCTGGTCAAACCCGAGTGAGCAGAGCGAACGAGGATTTTACCAATAGGACCGGCTACCCGAGTGAATTATGTCACGTTATCATCGAAACCAATTGATTATTCTGTTTATTACACACTTTCAACCACTAAAAGTTGCTAATTCTAAAGAGAAGATGTGACAAAATAAGCCCAGATCAGCTGATTCTCCCATTTTGAACCCCAACGTACAGTTGCGCGTGCAGTTACGCGGACGGACACATAATTTAAATAATTGTGACGTAACGATACCGATTGACCTCAAAATTTGATGCGATTCATTTTTTAAAGTTTCGGAAATTCTCTGTAAAAATTGTGTTTATTCTGACCAAACAAGCATGGCACTTGGAACGGAATATTGAGAAGATGCTGATGGTGTGTGTAAATAATGTTGGTTCATACAGGAAATGTTTGGAAATCGTGCTAAAAGTAGAAAGATAAGTTTCGAAGTGACGATATTTTAATCATCGACGTAAACAAACTCTCTAAGTGCAACACGTGGAAATTCAGCTCGGAACTGGATAAATGTATTGTTCACATGGAATTGTTCGTAGTTCATTTTACTGGAATATATATGACATCGTCCGAATCATCGGAGTCGATAATAGGTAAGATTTTTCTTCATTTTACCACTTTATTAACTGCTTCTGCATCATCGTTAGCAGTTCGTTTCTGTTCAACTTCAACCATGTTTGAGCCGCAGAAAGTGAAAATAGTTCCGTCTTAGACGGAACTGTCTAAATTCGCGTGCTCTCACCCGTGACGTAATTCACAGGTGTGACATTATCACTTTTAACTCATCAAGAAATCCTTATAAATCACGTCTAAGTGTGTAATAAATTGTGTTATTCCATAGTTATATGCCATAATGAGTCCAATTAACATTTATTTGTGACAAAATTGCACAATAAAATGTATGGTCTATATGTTAACAGTAATAACCATTATTGTTCGTTAGCTAAACAACCAAAAGTTTTCAGACCAGAACATATTCGAAACATAATCAATATTAATCGATAGAATCATTTCCGGACAGGGATCTTCGATTCATATCTCATATTTTATACCCCGGTAACTATATAGCACATGTTTACAAAGAGATAGGTCATCTTTAAGAAGCATCTCTTGTTTCGATTGATGTTATGTTCCCCACCGACCACAGCGCCGTATCCGCCAATAACATCCGAACTACATTCATTTCTTAAATAATGTAATCATGATTATAGTCAGATACGTCTAGTTTTCACCAATATATATCAATTAAATACATAAATTACTTGCGGTCAACAGTTATTTGTTGTGAACAAACACCTGTCAATCAAGCATTCAGTTGAAGAGAAACCTCCATTTTAATTGGTCGGGTCAATTGAAACAAAGAGTTGTGGTATATCGTGCCCAACACGTATGTAGATCATGTCCGCGCACACATGAGTGTTCCGAAAGAGTGACCGACATCGACTACAAGAAAACTAAGATGCATGCATCAGGTCGGCCGTGAACTATCTACCATAGAATTGTTGTAGCTATCGATTATACATTTTGGAACACCTGTCTGTATGTATGTGTGTATGCATGAATGCATGTGTGTATGTGTTATAGACTCTAACACTGCTCGACTGATCCGACTCGGATTTGGTATTTAACGTGTCAACTTGACCTCGCTCATAGGCATGTTTCTGGACCTTGACCGATCCGACAAACAAATTGTGTGTAGGACTACTTCGATCCCGGGAGCAATATGGACGGGTCCAATTTCACGTGGGACCATGTTCTCGAACGTGCTGATGTAGGCATGTTTCTGGACTATTTGGACGGGTCAAATCTTGATCCCGACCTGACTTTGACATTCAAAAAGATCAATTCAAGGTCAAATCTGGTAAAACGGAAGTATTTCAACGAAATATAATACCTACTGTTACTTTTGTCCCAGGAGTGTTTCGGGTGGGTCAAATTATGACCCTGACCTGATCTTGACATTCAAAATTGTCAATTCAAGGTCAAATCGGGTAAAGCCGGGCGGATTTCGACGGGTATTTTTGTCGTGACTTTTGTCCGGGGAGTGTTTTGGACGGGTCAAATCGTGACCCGACATGACGTTCACCTTTAAAATGGTCAATTCAAGGTTAAATCGCGCAATTCTCCGAAAATCAGAGGGGAACATCCCGGACGAAGTAGGGTCCACCAGCTACTATTATATATTTCTAGATTTAGTTACAAACTAAATACCTGTATATTGTACAAAGAAATGTTTGACAAATATATCTGTATCAATATTACCATACGGGTCATTAAAATAGATACGACGAAACAAATTTTGAAGGGTGCATGCTATCAGGTAAATTTTTATATTTCAAATGATGACAGGAATGCGGAAAGTTGAAGTAACTACGTAATACTGACTATCCGAATGAAGAGATATACATGTATATAAAAACCAAAATAGAAGATGACTGCTGGCGACAATGTTTTCCAAAAAAATTCAAAGCATTCGATAGCTCCCATCTAGTTGTCAGCCCGAAGATCAATATAAAGTGTGGTGACTATCAGATGAGGGATATGACTGTACAGTTGCTAAACAATTCAGTCACGCAAAAGAGGATCAAACAGTAAGATACCAAATTGCTGCCTGTGGTAATGTTTTTTAACGAAATTCGGGAAAATTAGATGACTCTCACCCTGGTTATCCAGAAGATCATTGTGGAATCTGGTGACGATCGGACAAGGGGTGTCGTCTGTAGGATCAACCAAATTATTTAGCCATAAAAATAGTAAAATTCCAGATCACCGCTGGCAGTGATGTCTTCACAAGGACAGCTTGAGAACAAAACATGGCTCACATCTAGCGGTGACCCAAACTATCCACGTGAGAAAAAGTTCTCCAATAAAAGCTGGCTGCAGGGTGCGCCAATTGATTCAAATTCGAAATTTAACAGGGTGTACTGCTTGTGGCCATGTTTTCCCCGCATATTTGATAGACTTATGGACAAAACCACTGAATCCGTTGAATCAATATACATGTATACATGGATTAATTTATATGCATTGTTATACACAGTACTGGTATATAAAGGTACTGAAAATAACAATATTACTAGTATACACAAAATAAACCATATATCATGGCTATCGGTTCTAATATCCGAATATGACAGCTGATAACTTGGTGTGAATTGAAGAGTGTTGGTGTCTCAAGCATATCTAACACTCCACGTTAGAAACATGCCATTAAATGTCATAAGTATAATCTAGCTTGAGGACAGAAGTTATCCATAAAACCCCCTTAATTCAACCAGGTCCTCGCGCGATGTATGGTCGATCACATGATGATCTAGGGGGGATTAGAATTGTTGTATAAAAACAGCACTGCATGTAAATATAAAATAAAATAGTGCTACATCTTATTACAGATTATTGCAATATATAATCAGTGACTATACAGACAGTCTGACAAAATAAAGTTTCAGTGACACTCTATCCGAAGAGGGGAATAATTCCATCTGTTACAGTCAATGGAGCAATTATGAATCTGGAAAGGTGAAATTTCTAACTAATACTAGATATCGACATGACGCGATAACATATAACGTAAATGTAATATGGCCGCTGACGACCATTTTTTCCTATAAAATAAAAAAAATATTTGATAGCTCTCATCTGATAGATCAATATCAAGATAAATATCAAGTTTAGTGATGATCGGATGAGTAATGCTTAAAAAGATTTTTACCTTAATATTTTTATGTTCACTTTATAAACTTCACTGAGTCATCTTTGTCATGTATTGAGTTTGATATCTTTTGTTAACAGTTTATAAATCATGTATGTCTCATGTTTGTTATCTTAATTTATGTGTTTATTATCATTAAATAAAGTTGCATTCCTTAAAAAGATTCTTACCTCAATGTTTTTATGTTCACTTTATAAACTCCACTGAGTCATCTTTGTCATGTATTGAATTTGATATCTTTTGTTAACAGTTTATAAATTATGTATGTCTCGTGTTCGTTATTATATTATATACACTTTATAGTGTGTTTCAGAACGAAAACAAAATGAATAAAATCAACAAATTTGTAAATTTAAAAACAATTCAAACGTTGTTGTATTCCATGTCCCAGCCCGGACATATACACCAAATTTCAATAATATTCATTGAGAAACAACGGACCAAACGCCATATAACACCCCGTATGCATCTTTTATTCCGAGTTGGCCTTTTATTCCGAGTTGGCACTCGCCGATTGGGGCGAGTTAGCCATGAGGCGAGTACACCGATTCCGACACCTTTTCTATTTGCAGCAGGTTAAGTTTACGCGTAATTTAATTCACAAAGTTCCCCAATTGGTATCGTAAATAGAGCGACCTTATTTGACAGAGAATGCCTCTGTTATTGATTATAAAGTTGCTATACATTAAAAACGACAATTCACATGCTCGTTCAAGCGCAGTAGTCTATTTTCCCCATGTTGAAGGACATCCACAAATACTAAATAACGCTAACTTACTGCCGAATGTTTTACACGACAACTGTTAACATATTTGGGCTGAATTCATCTGACGCGGTATTATTCCTCAAAATAAACAACAAAACCATCGTTACTTGGAAATGTAGTTTGGGCTAACATTTACATAAATCCTCCATATCATTATTCCGACACACACGTCAGATGAAAAAGTCACATGAAGTAACCGGCCAAATTGGCCGAAATAAGGTTATAACCTAAATGGGTAATGAAGTGAATACTGTATTGTTTACAGTATTCCCCGCATTATCAGGCTATCGCCTATTATATGATTACATTATAAACCGCAACATAAACATGCAAATTAGTGCCATAGACCACGTGGTTATTGTACGCGTCTGTATGGTAGCCATGCGAGAGAGAGAGAGAGAGAGGGAGAGAGAGAGAGAGAGAGAGATATATATGTTTTATTGCCTCCTTGAAGGAGAGATATGTGTACAGGTATATACATGTTTATGAATACAACAGTGACATTCAAACTAAATCATTTCACTTATATGAGGTTGGTTGACCTTTTGCATGGTCAGATGGAGAAAAGGACATACAAATATGAGACAATGAATAAATAAGCGTTTCTCATCACACATGAGTTCCAGAGTAGGATGACTTCCACATACACATGCATAAGTGAGGAATCCTATACCGGCGAGAGTAAATCCAGGAATGAAAATGTAGGAATTCCGAATATGTTTATGATTTTATACCAGAATTCATTTCTGAGTTCCTGTATGTGCGGAGAGAAGCAATGGAGGTACATGTGTGACATGAGGTCAGAGTATTGGCACCCACAGTGCTTGCATAATGCGTTGTTGTCATATGTCGTTCTGGAGATGATGTTTGCCATATAGAGAGCTTTAGATTTGTATTTTGGGTGTTCCCTGCATAGTAACCAGCCTCTCCAGATCGACATAGGATAGGATTTAACCATCCTAAAGAAATTCAGTGATTCATTTGTCAAATCACACCATGGTGCTTGATATGCGAAGTTGTTGATCTTCTCTTTTACAATTTCTTTCCATTGCTTCTGTGATGGAAAGAACCCAGAATCAATAAAATTTGTGAGGTAATCGATGAGATCATATGCGTGCAGGTGTGTGAATATTTCTTCACAAAGCCAGACAGGGACCGTTTATAGAGGAGGTGGCCCTGAACATTGAACAGAAACACTCTTAGAGCATCGCGATGAGTGTTTGGAATATTTATTAGTGTTCCCAAGAATAAAAGTTTTTTCCGGTCTACTTCGACATGCAGTGGTGTTAATCCAAGTAATGACAGTGAAAGTTCTGTACTTATTCTAGTATGCAGACATTGAATATGTTTTATACACATACGATAGACTCTCTCAAGTTGCAGAACTTGTGCCATAGACCACGTGGTTATTGTACGCGTTCGTATGGTAACCATGGCTTTTTCGCGATGTGTCCTTATACGTGAATGGGGAATACGGACCTTTGAACTTCTCAAACGATAAGAACTCAACAGAAAATATGGGGGATTATGGGGGTACTGTCATCTCATCGTTTCCAGTAATTACTATTCCCTGAGTTGGTCGCTTTACGACATTAATTCGCGCCATGATATCATCGTAAGCTGTTTCGAATGGCTAATTTTTTTCACGGAAATCCATTTAGTGTTTTTATTTAATAGGTAACTTCCCGATATATTAGGTCGATACCTCTCAGATCTGATTGCATGCCCGTCAACATTAAATAAAACTTCACGCTATGCATCGTGTGTGAACTATATTGGAGTGATTAATTACATTTAGTATGATTTATTGATAAAGCTTGATTAAATTTTGTTACATGTCAGTCAAAAGTTATAATTTTAGTGTCAGAATGGTAACCCTTATAATTCAAATTCTTTTTTATGCAAGCAGTTAAAGCCAAACATTGATTTTTTTTATCAGCCAGACATACATGATTATAGAAAGAGCAGGTTATTGAAGCATGCATGTTTAAAAAAAACCTACATTGGATATGATTAAATGGAAGGATCGGTAATTTTCGACCGCCTGCCGGATTTATTCGTGGCCCATTGAGGAGACGATTATTGAGTCGCAGTCATGTTGGGACAATAGCTCAATAAATAAGCCAAATACTTTTATACGGAATTTATATTCCCCGGAAATAGTTATTGAGCTTATGGAAATTACTTCGGAGGCAAGGAGGGGCTGTTTTTCTTAAGCCGTATTCGCATGAGAGATCGCGCGGCAAATCAGAAATATATACACGAGTGCGGTCATATTATTTACATGGCTGTTCCTACGGGGAATTTTTCTCATGTGCATGGCGTTGACAGTGTGTGTTGCTGTCAGGCAATACACCAGGTGGTTTATCATATTAGGTGTATAATAGCCGAAACAGGCTCCCTTCGGTGTCGGATGGGACTGCGGCCCCTGCACAAAGGTGATTGCGGCATATTTATGCGCTTGGGGCCTGCGGCCCTTTGTGGGCTTTGCTCACATTTTAATCTTTAATTTTGTTTTGTATTTTTTTTTTATTGAACTCCTTGGCTTTGCTCAATTTAAGAAAACTATTATTTGTTATTAAATTAAATTATTTGTTTATGAATAAACATTTTGAAATCTAATGCAGTTATAACACCCGCCAGAGTACCCCATCACCACAACAAATTAGGTTGAAATCGGTCCAGGTGACTGGGAGAAAAATCGCGAATAGACAGACGGACAGACAGACACATCCTACTCTTACATATATACTAGCTGGGGTACCCGGAGTTGCTCGAGTGAAGAATACATAGTTTACACTTGGCCCTTCAAGTAATTTAAATTATCAGTCTTCTGGGGTAAACATAGCATATTGCACCACTCTCCGGATTAACTTATATCTATGTTTTAAGTTGATAATAAACGCTCTTTTTGCTAATTATTATTTTGAGGTCAACAGCACCTATCCATTGACAGTCCCCGCGTAATTAATTTTGTGCACCAATTTTCCCACATACCGTCTGTCCTGATAATAAACGCGCTCTTTATTGATCAAAAAATGTATTAGTCCCCCTTTATGTCATCTGATGTAAAATGCGCCTATCCAATGACAATCTCCTGGTCAGGTGACCCATCTGTGCCAATTGTCCTACATATTTTCTAAGCTATTTATTGCTCATAGTTGCCCCTATAAGTCGCCTGAGGTCAACGGCATCTCGTGACACGCTACGGGTCAATTTACCCCCGTGTTTCAATTTTCACCGACCAGATTGCAACCATTTTGGGTATATAATTAATTATTTAATTAAATTAGTTATTAGTGCCCTTTTAAGACATCTGGGGTCAACTGGACATACCTAATAAGATTCCCCGGGTCAAATTACTCATATGTACAAATTTTCAGCTCGTTTGTCCAACCGCTTGGTTGCCTCTAGCCAGCAAAATAGAAATGTCCCTTTAAGACATATGAGGTGAACGGGACCTATCAAATGGCTTGCCGGAATCAAATTACCTCTATATACAAAAGTTCAGCTCCGATGGTCCAGCACTGGTCGCCTATAAGCAGACAAACAAACGAACAACAAAATTGAGTTTTATTAGTATAGATACGGATATAGTTGACGGATGGTGGCAAAGCTGTACATTGCACCAACGTTGACAAATCAATTCTATCAACGCTTCAGAATTTTAGTTATCGTCAGAGTAGCCACTTCGATACAACAATAAACACGAATGGCCTCTACGTAGGTGGAGAGATGGAGTTGTTCACTTTAAAACCAATGCAATGTGATTACGAGTCCCATTACGAATTTCCACAACAATTTATCTTGGCACACCAAATCAATGTGCGAGAAAAATAGTCTATTAAACTTGTCTTATCAGCCTATCTCTCACAGCGAACAGCCGACGCTTGCTACAAAAGGAAGAATCTATTCACATCAAGGGACGATCAATGTTAAACGGCACGACTATTGACAAATACGACCGCTTCCATTAAAAGACTCCGCCGCATTGTCTGTCTTCATTTCGGTTGTCTTTTTCAGCACATTTTAAATAATTAATTCAATAAGCAGTTATCGGAGATATATTTCCGTATCGATCAAAGACTGGAGGAATTGAACAAAAAATGAAATATGTCTCGTCGTATGCCGTGGATATGTTGATGTTACAAATACATAATCTGTGGCTGAAGATATGTGTAAACGCAAAACAAATAAATCATCTTCTTCTAAAAAAAGAACAAATCAATTGTTCTAGATCATGTCAAGAATCTCTACTCTGGCTAACGCCTGTAGAGATCATATTCCACCAGTACAAAACTTTGGACCTATTTGAAGTTTTGACAGAGAACCTTATAAATTCGAAACAATAACGCGGGGATTATTTTTCTTAGTTATTATTTGTTCACTAATAATGTACTTCACTATAGGTGAAGGTCCCAACTCGAAAATACATGCCTTTTTGTGGCTTTTGTGAGTCGATATCGCAATAAACATTGAATTAATCACCCGGGGGAAATCCCATAATTGTAAGCGACGCAAAATCGCTCACAAAGTCACTTCAATCGTGTAATTTCGAGTTGGGACCTTCACGTACAATGAAGTACATTATTAAGGAACATATAATAACTAAGAAATATATTCCCTGCATTATTTTTTCGACTTTATAAGGTTCCCTGTCAAAACTTCAAAAAGTTTTGTACTGGTGAAATATGATCTCTACGGGTGTCAGCCAGGGTGGAGATTCATGAGATGACCTACAGGTGATCCAGTCAATTAATATCTTTATTTGAACCAATAGGCGAATGATAATACTGCGATATTTCAAAACAATTGAACTAATCAGCTCGCAACACTCTATTTTTAGCAGGAATGTTCTGTCACCAAATTTAACTCATGAGTAATCTGAGTACTAGTCTCCCTTTAAAATTCAACAATATCTACAGTTTAGAAAAGCTGTCTAGTTTACTCGAAATGCATACCAGTGACATCAAATCGTTTGAATTTCAAGCGAAGAACTGAGATTTCTTCAGTCTGCAAGGGTGACAACAATTATCACCACAGCGCCACCTAGCACTGTTAAATAATGACATATCATGTCAAACTACATACATGCACTGTCAGTATATACAAGAAAACCATAGTCAGAAATGGTAACGCCACCAAGATCATATTGTTACTAATTTGTTAGCCATAAATATAAATTATAATATAAACATATTGGTTACATGAATGCACCGCCTCAGAATTCCGTTAAATAATACATGTAGTTATATACTGCAACTATAAGACATCCAGCGAATACACCCCCACGAAATGTGTTGTCCTGCGAGATATCCCATCGCTATAGCTCAATTTGACACGGCCAGATTAGCTTTTCTACAATATCTTAAAACAATAAAGCTTCTCAAATCATCGGGGTAGCACTACAGTTTTAAAGCGACCCAATCTATTTATAAAATCTACATAGGACCATGAGATTTTATAATTTCGCCCACATTATACACCGGTGGCGTTAATAACATATACAAATGCTGACACGGTTATCACGGTCATCTGTCGCGGGGAATGGGGTGAAGGAGACGATCACTCGATCTTTTCGACCTTCCGGGCGTTTCGCGCCAAACTACTCTCTATATAATCTGTCGCGGGATTGTGAATGGTCTTGTCACACAGTTCTTCAATTGAGATCATTTAGTTTATTTCAATCGTCCGGTGGCATGTCTGGCTGGTAACGCAATTCTCCACACGCGATCGTATATGGGACCCAGTCTCGACACTCTCATTTTATATGCCATGTCGTGAATTGGTATCATGCAACCGGTCTATCAGTCAGATGTCGACTCCCTATATAGGTGTCTCGTTTGTCGACGTCTGGAAGGAAATTGGCCCCACTAATTACATTATCAGGCGAGCAATATTTCCATTCAGCTGGAGGCGTCCGCCTGTAAATATATGTCCAGCGCACAGACACATTTAAGGATGCCACGTCTCGGCCACTCTATCTAGTACTTTAAACGAGGCAAGATTGTGAAAAAAATAGCCTAATAATATATACCAACCCGCGCGTCGTAATTAGAACATCGTTTGTACATATTGCGAATGTGCTGTAGTGCGGTGAATGTACGGTTCTACGAAAGGGTGGTGATGTACGGATGACACATATATATGGACACCACTCTTCAATGTATTAATTATAAGATAAGTACACAAGCAATGTATACAAAATAAGTAGCGGACCGAGTGGCCCGCATATTAGATGATGCTGGGAAGGTATGGTAACATCAAGATGGAGTGACCAAAGCATGATCTAATGGGGAATTGTTGTTACTTATATACTCGTTGGGTGAATATAAATGAAGTTGTTTGGTAATACACATCGGGATTGGCTCTGCTGTTATGGTCATATCATATGACCATATTTGGGAGCCGACTTCATTAGTTTAATAATATTTTATTCCATTCAAACCACATCCTGTATAATACAATAGCATATACTACTGTGTTCCTTGTGCAGGGTGGGGACGTGTGTTCGGCTGTAAGCATGTAAGCCGACTTCATTGTGTGCAGGTCTTGGGTGAGAGTAAGTGGTGTGGTGTTTCTGTAAGGAACCGAGCACTGATATTCGGGTTTGGGTTCTACCTATTGAACACTGATATAATAATTATACAAGTACATGTAGTGTTATATATCCTGAATCAAGTTGTGGGAATCTAGCGGGGCAAGGGTATAGTTATGTCACAAGGGATTATTGTGGAGACTATGTAAATACTCTATTCCCAATACTCAGCAAGGATAGGACTTCACGCGATAGCGCGGCGTCGGAAAGATAACAATGGGACATCATTAATACATGTATAAGGCCCTGAACTTGTTCCTAGCTATAGTTTTCTGCCTCCTATATGATAAGGCGCAACCCCCGATAAGTGTTACGTTGCTGAGTTTCACGGGGCTGGGCCAGGGGCGAGACTAGGCAAGGCCCGTTCAGGCTTCCGACGTCCGACCAGAAATGCACAATACATATATAAATTTAAAGCAGTTAACTGTGGGACGTCAGCTCATTTTTTATACATTCTGAAGTCATGGCGTGAATGATCACCTGGATCTTTGGGCGTGAAGTCATGGCGTGAATGATCGCCTGGATCTTTGGGCGTGAAGTCATGGCGTGAATGATCGCCTGGATCTTTGGGGATCAGCTCACCGTTATCGGTATTTTTCACGGCGGAACATCGATGGTTTATCGCACACCCTGCGTGGTGCTCGGTAAAATAGAGTATCGAAGTGTTATCTCTTATCTATGTTGGACTGTACATCCATTGTTTTGTCTTGGTCAGCATAACCGACTTCTAGTTACTGGTGGTGGTGTAATCCAATCTCTATCAGAGTTGTCTATTTGACCTATATTCACCTCTGCCACAGCACAAATGTTTACAAGCATCTTGTAAGTTCATAAAAATACACATAAAACACGGATTTCGACAGCTAAAACACAGACTGATCACACACTTTTAGAAGCGTGTTCAAACTGGTCCATAAATTCAAACTCCATACAGCGCCCTCTACATTATAACTACGTATCTCAGCGGAGCGATTGGAGATAACTTTTCCTGGAGTTTTCCATAAATTATGAATTTCTCAAATAACTGCTAGATTTGCGTGGGACTATTTTATCTGCCCAGGCAATACCGTATTATTATATCTCATATCATTGTATGTATGTGCATGACGCATTTCCCAGAGACAACAGTGGTGCAGCGCATTAACAGTGATTTCAATTGCTGATATCACAGGCTCCTGCATGGGAAAACACCAAATATACCAATATATATTGTAACGTAATGTGCCATAAATTCCACTATCTTCTGACATTTAACTGGACTGCATCAAAGGAAGCGAATTCGATAAAACGTACCGAAAACTTGCATAATCTAACTGGAATTTGGGGAAAACGGGTCGTCAAGTTTGGTGTCCGCCTAACAGTCTTACGAATTCTAAAAATGTGTCACATCACCCCAAATACCTTAGTGCATGCTATTGACTACGTAATGTCCTTACCTTTGATACATCACTTGATAATTGTAGACTCAATTGAAGATAAGTCGACATGTCGTCCCGGAACTCGCAAGTTCGCCATTCGTGATCGTAATAATTGAATTGATATATGTGTATAATCACTACTTGCCGACAACCGTATTTACGCATATATTGTTACTTCATGATATATGTTGAAAATGTATGAGGTACATGTATATGGTATATGGTGTGTTTTTGCAAAAATCGGACTTGTGAGCTTGGCACAAGATTACAGAAATATAGCTATATGATAGCGCTCATTTGGTTTCACAATTCCTGTTAATGTTGGGGAAAACCTCATTGACCTCAAACCTCAAAGACTCATAGGAGCATTGTATTGTTTTAAACTTCCACTTGTAATAGAACTTTACCATTATTCCCGAAAGACATTCAGAATATATGTGATAAAGTAATTTAAAAAAAGTATGATGTAATATAATGTAATATAACTAAATTACATGGTTTTTATGAAATAATGTATTACTTTGAATCACATTTTATGCAAAAAGGTCCCATTACAACTTACAGTAATGCCCTAAATAGTTGACTCCTTAATCACAGCAGAATTGTGGGTAACTATTCAGGATTTAGTCGGAAATATGACTAAATCTTGAAAAGTTACCCGTATTTCTGCTGTGGTTAAGGTGTCGATTATTTAGGGCATTACTGTACTTTGTATTACTTGTGAAATAGTAATGCATTGCAATGCTTAACCATTACAAACTACCATTACCCCAATCTGTGTAGCATATAATTAGTTTATCTGTTATTTTGCCGCAGGGGTCTGTGGTTTATACGATACAAGTTGCATTCTTCGTGCATCAACTGGTGATAATAGCAGGCATATTTGTAATCGGTGCTGCAGTGGTGGATATCGGTAAGATAGACAACTCTGGTAGAAATTGTCCCTTTCAGTGCCAAGTCCGAGTTTTGTATTGATCAACCCATATTTCCTTGATCATTTTTCAAATTTATTTGATTATAATAATTTGATACATTGATGGAAAGAGCTCCAAGAGTATCACATTATTATAATCAATAAATTTGAAAAATGATCAAGGAAATATGGGTTGATACAAAAATCCTACTTGGCACTGAAAGGGTTCAATGTGTAATCCAGAAGTTGGTTAGTGCAAACAATATTTTATTTCTCAAGAAGGCACAGAAATACATATATAACATACACAAACAGACATTTCCGTGGCCATATCCGCGATATAATATTGCTTCATTATATGTTTTGGTCTCGAATGATGAATTGTCTGCTCCACAAACACCCGCGAGCATATCCGTGGCTGATCGCTGCAGGTCCGACACCCCCCCCCCCCGGATTACATAATTTAGCTGTGAGAGCGCTCTTATTTATTTTCACTACTCTTTAGATGAGATATGTATATCAGTTATTGATGGTACTCAGTTAAATCGTTTGGTTCTATCTATGAACTTTTGGAGTGACATGAAGTTGGTTAGCTACAGCCTACAGGGTCTTTAGACTATGTTGCAACTCTTCACACTTCATCATCACATATGGCGAAAATAAACGTGAGAGTCAACAAAAATCATCACATTTACGGCTTATTGAGACAGCTCGTGTAGACGTGAAGTGAGAATGGCTGCGGACACACGAACTACAGTAGCGATGGCATAGTAGGTGTGACAATTTATAATGGTGGAGTTTGGTGACAATTGGTTGTCATAATTCTGTGCCATTGCTAGCCATGTTGGCCGCTGAGTTTCCGCACAATGAGTCGACTGAACCAAATTAACCAATTGCAATTCACCAAGGTTGAGCTCTACTCATTACGTGTTGCTATATTGTATTCTCTACGATATATATATAATTGCACGATTGATCGTCAAGAATTGTGTTTGACCGTGGCAATATGGATATGATCTGGAATAACAACGCGAACTATATATACAAAGACCAAAACAAGAAAAAGGCTGATTATAAAGAACTTTGGAAGACTCATTGTGCGAATATGCAGCGACGACATGGCGAGCTATGGCATATTAATTTTGACGACCAATTGTCACCAAACTCCACCATAATAAATTGTCACACCTACTATGCCATCCGTACTGTGGTACGTGTGTCCGCAGCCATGCAATATCCACAAACCAAGCACATACATATAGAGTCCTTTGATGTTGGGGGGTCTACGATATCTATAGACAAATAGAAGCCTGGAATGCCCAGTATATTTCCCATTTAAGACCAAAACTTTCCAACACTTAGAACATGTCTGGATGAAGCCACCAAGTTGGAATTTCAAATTGTAGCGGCTGTTCGCGGTCGATTTATTCACGACAAATGATGATATATAGAGAATACCTACATTTTTTTGTTTGAAAATATCTCATGAGTGTGGAGTGAGAGCTCTCCGACTAAATCCTGAAAAGTTACCCATAATTCTGCTGTGGTTAAGGAGTCAATTATTTAGGGCATTACTGTAAGTTCGCGTTCAGTTTTGGACACGGTGTGCATTCGCCAATGTCACGGTGCGCTCCTGCATTTTCACGAGAAACGGACAAGACATTGCAGAAAATGGTAATAATTTATATTTCTGTTTACTGATGCAAAATCTGCAGTTAAATAACAAGGTATCGGCTCGCAACTGGGGGATTTGATCTGATGCGAACACAAATGAAAACATGATGTCAGAGGAGCACCGTAGCATTTTCGACTCATTTCAAAAGGCGTCTCGTGTGCCTTCGGCATGAAATATGATCAGGACCGGTGGCCTGAGAGTGGGGAATTATAAGATGATTATCATGAGTCCGTGTGGAAGTGGTAGCCCAGTGGTTAGAGTGTCGGACTTGTAATGGTGTTACTGCACCGGCGTGAGTTCGCGCCCGGCCGGGGGACTCTCGTCTCCACAACAGTGGCTTGGTCAGATTAAGCGGTGTGTGTTATATTTAGCCACACACTGTTTCAAATCTCGCGCCAGGTTGTGACCCTTGGGCAAGTTCACTTGTACTGTGCTTGCTTCGTCGTACCTAGACGAGAAATGGGTTTAAGGATTACTCAACATGGCATTACTCAACCGCTGGGGTAATAATGTGAAGCGCTTATGCCCCTCGCGGGGATACGCCCTATATAAGCTCCATCACTTTCATTATCATATATATTTCAAACTCTTCGTGAAAGAAGAAGATGTGTGTGAGATGCGGAGTCCGTGAACAACATTCCATTATATAGTTACTGTGTGCAATAAATCGCCCACAAACTCACTTATTCTTACTCATACGGAGTATACTTAGAATCTTTTTTCCAATCACGTTTACTACTAATTTTTACTTATCTTAAACTTTTAACCCGGTCCTGCCTTTTTATTACTCAGATTATTGCGTGTATATAGCTGGGCTTGTCCCATAAGTCTGCGATAAATCACAGACGTAGAAAATATAGCGGTGCCCATCGTAGAAATGGATGGAGTTTTTATTGGAGTCTTCGATCGGGAGAACTCCTCATTGTTCGTGTCGGAACATGGGGGAAATCAGATTAGGTCCGTATTACTCTAGAAGCCACACATACACAAAGAAACAATAATATACCTACTTCTTGTTCGTTGTGTGTATATAGAGTTACGACCGTGATCCATCCCGCAGTGTCATATTGGCCGGTGGGAGATATCACTATTATCATTTTCTCATATTCTCATTCTCGCTGTTCATTTCAAGTTGGAAACCTGAGCTCCACTGCATATCAATTGATAAATGTTTCGTATTGGGACCAAATCGTTCAACGCCAAGTGAAAATGACGAAATAAAAAAAACTGGATTATATGAAGTTGACAGTTTCACAAGTTTTCCCAAAATGTCTCCCTACCACATGACGCCTATATCCAATGTGCACCGGCGAGCTGTTTTTGCATTCAGTCGTCCATGTGTCTGAACATGCCATGAAACACTACTCAGGTTATGCCCGTAGAGATCATATTCCATCAATTCAAAACCTGGTAATCTTTTGCACTTCTGACGGGGAGCTTTTTAGCATTGAAAAGAATAACACGAGTAGTATATTTCTTATTTAATACTTTATACTGAATAATGTATTTCACAGTAGGTCACGGTCCTATTTCGAGATTATATGATTTACGCGCTTTTGTGAACAGATTTCGCGTTGCATCGCTTACGGTTATACAATTCTCCACCCGGTAATAACTTCATATTTATCGCGTAATCTCCACAAAAGAAACTTAAATCATGTAATCTCGAGCTAGTATCAATGAACTGTTATTAACTAAGATATATGATATTTGTGTTATTGTTTCGATGTTGTGATGTCAACGAGTTCCAATGTTTTAAAAACTAGTGAAATATGATCTCTACGGGCGTATCCAGAGCATGATCTACCCTGCGCCTAATCAGTAGACCATGTAGTTCATGGAGATCCTGCATTGTGGTGACATAGCCTTTAACCCTTTCAATGCCAGGGGCCGATCTCATCGGCCCTAATTTATGGTCTGTAAAATCGGCCGTTAAATTTTTTTTTTGGGTAATTTGGGTATGCTTAAGCATGCTATGGCGAATTTAAAAACAAACTGGATAAAACCTTAGGGGCATGTTATAACTCAAAACTATCACCAAGTATTCATAGTAATAAGTTTGATGCCCATGAAAAACGTAAGATTCCCTATCACTAAACCTACAAAATAAGTCTGTTAAAGAATATAAGAAAAAAATATTAAAATTGTAAAAAATTGTAACAAATAATAACAAATGATGAAAAATTGTTAGGCCAATGCATTCTCTTATACATGCGAGGCGACCTATGGTCGACTCGCATATATAAGATAATGCATTGGCACAGGGTATATGGGCTGATACAAAAATCGGAACTGGCACTGAAAGGGTTAAAGGAACATATTGCAGCTCGGAGTAAGTAAATGTGATATATAAAAATAGTTTGTAAAACCATTATCGCTAAGAACATTGAGCTACATATATTATAAAGGTATTATAGAATGGTGTGTATATATGGTATGTGTTTTTTTTGTACGAGTCCAGGTTGTGGTGAAAATTCATATTGATAATATTACTTTTCACCACAACCTGGTCGAGTACAAGAAAACACATACTGTACACAAAATTTTATAATGACATTTTTATTTATCCAAGTTTTGGGTACAAATCACAATATTCACCATTTGGGAACTTTAATCTGACTCTATATCTCCCATAGCAGACGAGGCCATGCATAACGTGGTCCTCATATGGTGAATTTGGTGATGCTAGCCCGATCCAAGGTGTCACGAATGGTAACAATTATAAATGGACTCATTTAAATGGTATATAAAACACAAATCTTAATTTAACAAAATCAAACCTGCTTTCCCGCAGTGCGGATATTGTCACTAAATGCACCCTTGAGGATTTCATTCTGCAAATGACAGGCACACTAATCTCAGGCCTCTTTGAAGTTAGGAAGGAATCATAATGGTAGTTTGTTCACATGTAAGTATCTAGAGAGTCTCCGTTGTGGTTGTTCAACTTAAATTTTCCGACAGTTTTAGCCAAAGTTGGAGTGGAGTTAAACGATCCACACCCCATATCGCTACGTCCCTTCTGTTATTTATGTGTCCCGAATTAGAAGCCACCATGACACCCCATCATCGAAAGCTTAAGCCTTATTGACACGTTGTGGCACATCGTTGCAATGTATAGCACGATATTCCACTATATGTTGACCAAACTCCATGCAGCGCCCTCTACGTTAGCACTGCGATAACTCAGCGAAGCGATGGGAGATAACTTTGCCTGTGTATGTTGACGCGCTGTCTTTGGGGACCGATAACGTTTCCCGTTAGAGAACAACCGCAACATGATCTGACGTCCATCAAGTGTGTGATCTTTATGGCATTCGTCCCATGGGAAGTGCTTACACATTATATCTAAGTGGAGATATAGATGCCACGTAATGTTATCGCGTCTGCATTTACTCACTTAGACTGATTCTTCGCATTCAACGGTCTGAATGGGATTTTCTGCCATCGTCGATGAGGTCAGTTAAAAATTGTTGTGACTCATATAGTCGTATTTTATTATGACATCATTATTTAAACATTATTTGTTATAACTTTATTATACTATATAACTTTGTTACACTAAATAGAGAATACATAAACTGTATAAGTATACTCTGTATTGTATGCTCCTTGTTAATGTTCTAGGTTGCTAAATTATGCGGCAATTCACTTTTAATTGTACCAAATTGAACATTACTCGGAAATAAACAACTTGTTGACCCAGATTTCGCGCTCGCGTAAACCACCGGCAAGCTATACAGTGATATAATGAAAGCTACAGTGATATAACGAAAGCTACAGTGATATAACGAAAGCTACAGTGATATAACGAAAGCTAAAGTGAAACAGCGACATCCTATTTCACTGTGGCTTCTAAGAGATACATACGATGATCTACTTGTGGGTTATATTCAGCTATTTTATAGCCAAGCATATTATAAATATGTGTTCTTGTAAACCGCAATTAAAACAGCACAACAAATAATTTACGTTATGATATGCAATGTGCTTCTTTGGCCTAAACCTGTCCAACAAATAATAGAATGTTCAACAACAAAAAGAAAAAAACACAGAAAAGGGTACTACATGTACAATTTGCTCACCTAATACGCACACATTTGACTACCAAAACATATCTAATCGGGGTTAACGTTTACATGGCGATTGATATATAATCGCGACCACAGGTGGCACGCGTGGTTTCGATTGAGTATCACATTTAATCTGAAGGGTGATAACTGTACATTGACGAAATAACCGAGATTTGTATGAAAGAAAATTGCAACACCACAAATGATCAACTCTGGTGAAATATAAGTAAAATTCTCATTAAAACACTTCAAATATCTCCGTTATTTCGGAATAATAATAATTTCCTATTTCAATATTTTCGCTCTATTTCGCCATCTCGCTGAATTTGTTATTCCGCTATTTCAATGTATTTCCTATTTCGCTTTTTCGTTGTATTTCATATTACGATAATTCGTTATATTTGACATATTATGGGATATGGGATTATATGATCACAGGAGTTTGTCAGAATGATAATAAATAATAATAATAATAAATATATACAAATAATAATAAATAGTAGTAATAATAAATAGTAATAAGAGTATAGGAATGAATCAAGGGGATTAGTGATTTGACCTACAAATGTTTATTTATAAATGTTTTGCCTCGAAAATAGGAAAGCCAAAAAGTTATCGATTGTAGCGATCTTCAGACAGATTGCTCTTATAAATATTATACATCAATATGACCGCATGTGGCTGAAATTTAACTTCCCATTGACTACATCACCTATTTTCTCTTTAAATTACCGCAACGGCAAGTTTCATTTTCGAAGCGTTGGCTGTCCTCGGTGACACGCTGCTTGGTACGGTGTCCTGTAAAACTTGATCCACTCTTGGACGAAGTCGTTTGCAGCAGTGGTCCGAATATTTCGACCTAAATCTTTTAAACGTTACATCGTTACATGCCCCGGAAATATTCGGACAGCATGATGCAAACGGCAGATTCCTCGGCCCTTTTATTATATGTGTACATTTTTGCCCGACACCGCCAACTAATTACAACGGAAGTACATGGTCGCGTGTCAACGAAATCAGCGGACGGTTCGAAAATGAAACCTGGCGTTGCGGTGATATAAAGAGAACCTAAGGTGATATTGCCAATGCCATGCTAAATGTAAATCACAGCGATCACGTTGATGTATAACAGTCATAATAGCAATGAATATGGAGAGCGCCACGAGCGAAACGTTTTTTCATGTTTCTGATTTTCGTGATACAAAAAAAAAAAAAAAAGGACGTAAATCGCTAATCCCCTAGTTGCAATCCTATTCTTTATTTATTACTTATATATCTATATATATCTATATATATCTATATATCTCTTATATTTTTTATTTACTATCATTCTGACAAACTCCTGAGATATGATATGCTATATTCTGATAGTCAATCGGACATCTCGTGCCACGTGTTACTGAGAGTGACTAACATTAGAAACCGCATCGCGAATCCCGATTACATATTGTTTGGAACGTAATCCTTGGAGTATTGGCTGGATTAACCCTTTACCCAACAGAAGGGCCCTGTGCCAATGCATTCTCTTATATATGCGAGTCGACCATAGGTCGCCTCGCATATATAAGAGAATGCATTGGCTTAACACATTAATAATTATAAAATTGTTAAAGAATGTAAGAAAAAATGGTAAAAAGTGTTAAAAAAAGATTTGTTTTAGGCCAATGCATTCTCTTATATATGCGAGGCGACCTATGGTCGACTCGCATATATAAGAGAATGCATTGGCACAGGGCATAACTGTAACTATCACAATGTGGTCAAGGAGCCGGTTCCAATGATATCCAAATTTGTATGGTTCTATTGAGACAGACCGAAGATATTTTAGGCTGTTGAAGCTATATTTGGCCGGTTTTGGCCGGTTTGTTGGGTAAAGGGTTAAACAGGTAAATCAGTAACTACAGGCTTAGTACGAACGCATGCAATAAAGACACAACTACATGTATACGTATTTTCGACAATTGAACATCACTATTTGATGCAGTTAAATATATTTTCCAGACTAGACTTGAATACCTCGTTTTTGATACATGTATAATAGGCCTATATATATATATATGAATAAGTTGTGTCCAATGTTAGCAGTACACTGATGCAATGTTATGGTCTGGTATCATGCTCTTACTGCATACATACCATTTAAGAGATAATTAGTCGTAGTTGTCCAATACTAGGGTTAACTTATAAGATATGACTCCTGTTTAGATTATGCTGTGAGAGAAAACCGAAAAGATTGAGGACAAATTCTATAAGGCGTGTAGCATTATAACCGAAAGGTTTGGAGACAAACTGTTTTATGCGCTTAGAGTTTTCTATAACCGAAACGCACACATAATTATAACCGAAACGTTGGGAGACAAATTGTTTTATGCGCTTAGAGTTATATACAACAATTTCCAGTATAACGGCGACAATTTCGTTCAAATTAAGGGAACAGCCATGGGTACGCCTATGGCTCCTCAATTCGCTAATATATTCATGGACAATCTAGAAACTACTTTTCTTCAGTCATCGGACCTCAAGCCATCGAACTACTACAGGTTCATAGATGATATTTTCTTCACTTGGGAACATGGCGAAGATAGACTGAAGGAATTCCACGCGGCATTTAATGACCAACACCCTGATATAAATCTCAAAATGGAGCATTCTAAACAGTCTGTCAACTTCTTGGATGTTACTGTCAGCATTGTAGACGGCCACATCAACACGAAAGTCTATCGCAAACCTACGGACAAATTTACTTACCTGAACCCGAACAGTTTCCACCCCGATCACACTAAATCGTCCGTCATATACAGCCAAGCTCTACGTTATAATAGGATATGCAGTGACTCGAAAACGCGGGACATACAAATCGGGCATCTTCAGCAGAACTTCGTCAACCTGGGATATAAGCAGAGAGTTGTAAACAGAGAGATAAAAAAAGCAGTTGTCAAGGACAGGGTGGAACTACTTCAGTATAATTCCGACGACAACCATCAGAATACTCCATCAAAAATACCACTGGTAGTCACATTTCATCCAAAATTACAAAAACTATCGCCAAGGACCTACAATGTGTGCTTCAAAATGATGACAAACTGCGTGATATTTTCCCTGAATTACCTTTAATGTCATATCGACAACCTCCGAACCTCCGAAAGAGTCTAGTTAGAGCACAGAACTTGCATAACAACCAACAGAACGGAACATACCCGTGCGAAATATGGAATTGTGCAACATGCTCTTCTGTGACAAATGGAACTCTGACCAACAGTACCGGGAAATCTATCACACCGAGTGGGTTATTCTCGTGCAGCTCTGAAGGTGTTGTTTATGCTCTGACATGCACACAGTGTCCCGGGCTTATCTCCATCGGAGAGACGGGCCAAACCCTCAGAGGCCGCATGAATGGACACCGGCAAGACATAACATCAGAAAATATATTCGTGCCCGTGGGAGAACATTTTAACTCTTCTCGCCATTCAGAGGAAGACCTCGAGGTCAGAGTTCTCAGAGCAGGATTGAAACGACTGAGAGCAAGGAAAACAGTAGAGTTGAAATTAATAACCTACATGGATACCATCCGGAAAGGGTTAAACAGGGACTATGGTTTTCTCTCACATTACGCTGTACTGCATAATTTCCGGGGAATTCGGCACTCGGGAGCAGCAGCGACGTAGACGCTTTCCGTCACTCTTGTTATAAATGCACGTCATCGTGAGGGACACTTTCAACGTCAACGACTTTTCACTCTTTGTTCACTTCATACTTGATAAAGGCTACTAGATAGCCGAAAGCTCGTGTTTTTTAAAAACTCAAATGAGTCTTAAATGGTGTTACTTTATTTTATTCCCATTTATTATTGACACAGACTCATACGGCATAAACTTCAATAAAGTTACATACATGTATAACCGAAACGCGCACAGCATTATAACCGAAACGTTTGGAGACAAATTGTATAATGCACTTAGGGTTATATATAACCGAAACGCGCACAGCGTTATAACCGAAATATTTGGAGACAAATTGTATAATGCACTCAGAGTTATATATAATCGAAACGCGCACAGCGTTACAACCGAAACGTTTGGAGACAAATTGTATAATGCACTTAGAGTTACCTATAACGGAAACGCACACACCATTATAACCGAAACGTTTGAAGAAAAAAATCTATAACGCGCATAGCATTAATACCGAAACGATTGAAGACAATTATATAGTGCGCGTACAACATTATAAACGACACGTTTGATGATAAATTCTATAACGCGCGTAAAATTGTAATGGAAACGCTCGAAGACAAAGTCTATTACGCGCGTTGCGTTATAACAGAAACGTTTGAAGACAAATCCTGTAACGAGCGTAGCTTTATTATAAATGTGTCTTCCAAGGTAGTCTGACCTTCTGACCTTAATCTAAACAATTTGAGTAATGTCTTACAATTTAATCTCAGTATCTATTATTGATGAAATACGACTATAGTTTTCACCATTAAATTTCCATATAATTTATAAATTCCTTGCTATCAAGAATTATGTGGGAACAAAAACTTTGGGCTAATCATGCATCCATATATGAAGAGAAGTTTCATTTTCATAATTTCAGTGGTCGAGTCACCTAGGAGAGTGACCGACATCGATTAATGTTATCAAGAATTAATCTTAATAGTTAATTAAACGACAGACAATAAATTATTTAATATAAGTATGTTGTCACGAGTCAATTGACAACTTATGATACAATTATATCGAGACATAATGTACAGAGGGACTGGCTCAGCCAGTCAGAATGATGTGGTCATTGCGTCGTATATATACGTGCGCGAATAAATTACCATTTATGTTTCTTATCGAAATTGCCATATAGGTAAACTGTTAATAATTCACGAGAGAACGACCGATATTATAAGTGATCACAGCCCCACGCATGAGTGGTCCTCTTTACAACGATGTTATACCGCAGTATTCTATAATAACCAGGAATATCGGATATTTTCTTCTGGAAAGCGCCCTGAAGTGATGTTAAACACACCTTAAGTGTAGTGGACTGCGTAAGGAGTTGTGTTGGTCATTCCAAACCGCTCACTTATCCCAAAGGGACAGCGGTATGGATGACACTTGTGGCTGTTGATTACAGACGTGAGAACACAATCCAATCCCACTTAACTCTGCAATAAGCCACGTGATCGATTGGCGATCCATAAGTATATTGGCTGGCCGGCTTGTTCCGTACAGGACAATGGTCATCCCACGTTAATACTATTAGATCAGCAAGTCATTACTCACTTGCAAATAAGTAAATTGCTGACACGATGTTGGGATCCGTTTGAGAATAGGTTGCTCCGTGGTGATGCAAAAGTAGTAATGGCGGAATGTCGATCTGATACGGTGTGACACGAACAGAGGATATGTATCAGCTAGATGTGCACGAAACCTATCACAGATGATGGAACGGTTGGAAAATACGGCCATCTTTATCAATGATCTAAATTCAATCAACGACTAAATTAAAAGTAAATTGCTAACACAATGTTGAGATTTGTTTGAGAAAAGGTTTCTCCCGGGTGATAAATGGAGAAACCGTACAAACACATAATCGGAAGTCGGTTTCGACTAGGCGAGAAAATTCTCAGAACAAAATACTGCAGAAGAATCAATGCAAGTATTCAGACCGGATAAATACGACCTTTGATCACTTCAGAAGAAAAAAATTCTCGCAAAACAATCCCTCTTCAAATGTAATTTTAACACATATACAGCATCTATCGGAAATATCATTATATAGCAACGGAAATGCCGTTATGTTTGCAACATATATGGACATTACCTTGTCTCGGGTGTATTCACAATCTGAAAGTAGGGACTATTTATTTGGACACCCCACTCGTTTATCTCTGTACGCTTAGTTGTTTAAGTTGCTGATCACTAGTTGTCGAAAATATGTTCGTCAAGTTGTGATGATGGGATTTATGTGCAAAGACGAAAACATGATTAGTTTCCATAATAGACATGTTCCACATCCCGGTGGTAATTATTAACATTCGTGGATCACACGACGAAGACACTGTTCCGTTCCATATCCGTTTTCCGATTTCTCGACACAGATGTTCTTATTCAAGCACCTAATGTGACTATGTTTATCAATAGATACCGCGCTGCTGAAATTATATATGGTCCACTACATTCACTCGAAAGGACTCATATCCCATATGACAGACCAACAAAGTGATGTCACAATAGATTTATTGAAGGCAAATAATCCGTAAAGCAGGTCAATCGAAGGATAGATTTCTCACCGAATGCGACAAGAAAACTCAACCACATTTCAAGAAACCGATTGCACGAAAGACCGCTTAACAATTTAACAGCCAGTTTCTTGAAATTAGTTTTCTTATCACATTCGGTGAAAAAAAAAACATTCTACGAACCGGACATGAGTTACGTAGGTGCTTGTATCCAATTAAATATGTGGCATTATCCCTTGCTTGGTCCACCATAAGGGACAGGGATTCTTTAGAGTGAATCAAGTGGACCAGATATGGGGGTGGTTCAAAAGTTCATAAATTCCTCACAAAGAGTACCAAGAAGAACCCCATGCAGCAATAAGGTCGGTTACACTTAACAAACACTGATCACCCAGTTTAACTGTCGTCGTACACAAATATGCGTACAGAGACAGACGAGTGGGGTGTCCAAATAAATAGTCTCTACATTCAGATTGTGAATACACCCGAGCCAAGGTAATGTCAATGTATGTTGCAAACATAACGGCCTTTCCGTGGCAATTTAGTGGGATTTCCGACAGATGCTATTTATGTATTAAAATGACATTTGAAGAGGGAATGTTTGCGAGAAAATTATTTTCTGAAGTGATCAAAGGCCGTTTTTATCTATAAAAAGAGTCCTTCGCTCAAATGGAACCCGCTTGCGATCGGCAAACGTGTTTGTGCAATATATACTTACGTTTATAGCTGTTGGGAAACCGTCTATCCGGTCTGAAAACTTGTTTTATGGTGTTGTTTTGATTATTCTGCAGTATTTTGTTCTAAAAATAGAATTTTCACGCCTATTCGAAAGCGACATCCGATTATGTGTTTGTACGGTTTATCCACTGTGAGTATTAAATAAATGTGGAGCTAATGCGATATGTAAGTTGACATGGACAGATGAATTGCATCAGCATTCATTCATGAACTCTCTCGGACATTTGATTGGTTAATAACATAACGTTATTTATCAATGTATTAATTCAATGTCCAGCTATTAATTAAAGATGCATAATCCGAATTAAGGCTCGCAAATCTCCACGGCTTCGGGGGTAACACATATTTGAATCGAGTCGAGGAACCCACACATCAAAGCTCAGAGTGATCATAAATCGATGTTTGAAATCTATTATTTTTCACCACCGATAATTTTAAGTGGTCAGTAAACAGTCAACGAGAAGACTTTCTCTGACCAAATTGCGGATGAAGATGGATAACTCTAAAATCAAGTGGCTTTTTATGTCAGATATTTGACAAACCGGCACAATTTCATTGAACAGAATGCTGATAAACAACAGGTTTTGGGCAATTTTATACTATAGTTGACTGTGGTTAGCATTATTTTTGGGCAATTACTCGATTCTGATCAGTGAAGCGGCATTTCAAAAAATGTTGTTGTTGTTGTTGTTGGAATCTGATGATTTAGGACCATCGAATCGGATTGAGTACCTTTAACGAAATAGGAAATTTAGTTTCGATGCACTGATAGAGTGCCAATGACCCCACTAACATGTCAGTGATAATGCTGTCCCATATCATATGCAAATTAATGATGTCGAGGAATGGTCATTGGCCGACGACCAGTAATAAGATTAAGTCAGCGCGCTATTTCTGACTTGTAAATAAGTAATTACAGACATAGAGGTCAGATCTCTTTGAGATGATAGTGCTGTTGGGACAGAAATCCAATATTCTCCCCATCCGTCAAAGCTGTGCCAACGATATAATATTAACACTTATTTCCGCGATCAAAGTTGTCATGTTGCGAGCACAACATAGTTAGGTCACCGGACAATCGCTCACACGTTACACAATGGCTGCGGACACACGTATCACAGTAGCGATGGCATAGTAGGTGTGACAATTTATGATGGTGGAGTTTGGTGACAATTGGTCGTCATAATTAATATGCCATAGCCAGCCAAGTTTCCGCACAATGAGTCGACTGGACCAATTAACCCATTGCGTTTCACCAAGGTTGATCTCTACTCATTACGTTTCGCTAAATTGTATTCGCTACGATTTATATAATTGCACGATCGATCGTCCAGAATTGTGTTTGACCGTGGCCTGGTGGTAATTCCTCATTGACTCACATATGATGCATGTGGTACGTTTTTTTTAATATGATCTCAATGCATGCATTTTATATACTTAGATTAATTTCATAAATATTAATACAGTTCCCCGATTGCGTATTAAGACAGTTCCCCAATTGCGTTTTTTATTTTGTGCGACGTTTAGTTCTACGCATAATGTTTGACTCACTAATATCTGCTGATGTCATGTTCTACATGTCATTTCAATTTTTTTTCGGTTTATCACGACACTCAGCTGGAGGATGACTATAATTTCTATAATTACTATAATTACTATAATTGAATAGAGTAAGTCATAGAACGGATTATTCGCTCGAACATATTTCACCCTGGATTAAGCAATCCTGCGGGATCTAGTCCACGGTTGTCTATTTGGAAATGCTATTCAATTCAATTTATTAGATACTCTATTCGTATAACAATACAAATTGAGAAGAAATGTTTTGGTGCATGAGATTCACAATGCTATCTATGAATATATTGGGGATTAAACGGGATATTTGTGCATTCATAAGAAAGGTTGGGGTATATTGGCAGCCATGGGTGTATATTTCGTCAGGGGGTGGGGTGGAAGGGGGACACATTGTTAGACTCAGGAGTGGTTTATCTCACGCTGGGCCTTTTTGATAAATATTGATAGTTTTTTCATTAGCTTTCGTACCGCTAGAGTTAAATAGGTCATGAAGTTTTATGACTGTAGTAGTATACGGTTTGATATATTTCAATCTCAGATCTCTTACCTGCGGGAAAATAATAATGGTGTGGTATTCGTCTAGTAGCGCTTCCATACATGAGGTGCATTTCCTAACGGAATACGGGGTATTTATCCACGAACCATGCAGTAGCTGTCTCACCGCTATACGAGTAGTGTCTTTGATGCCTTTGGCTTATGTTTTGGGATTAAGTCATGTGATGTTCGTAGGACTTACATCTCTATAAATGAAACCAATGTCTGACATTTGCTTACGTGATATGAGCAGCCATACATTCAAAGAATATACGCGATGGCATTGAATGCCTTTATAACTAAATTGAAGAAATCATTCAGTAATGAAAAACTTATCCACGATGAGCGGTGCTAAAATAGAATTAGAATGCAAAGGGAACGAACGTCAGTCTCGAAGTACAGTAATGCTCTAAGTAATCGACCCCTTAAACACAGCAGAATTATCGGTAACTTTTCAGGATTTAGAGAGCTTTCCGATGAATGGCAACAAGCCATATTTCCGACTAAATCCTGAAAAGTTACCCATAATTCTGCTGTGTTTAATGCGTCGATTAATTAGGGCATTACTGTACAATCAGGGAGGTTTTTCAGGTTAGTTTGATTCGTTATACATTCTACAGCGATATAGGCTTGGACCAGTTCGAGGCCACATATATATCTGTTTTTACAACAGCATAGAAATATATACCATTTGAATGCCAGGAAATGGAAACGAGGTCATAAACCACATCTATTGAAAATCAGAATGTAAGGTTGGTTGATGCCATTGTGTTGATCGACTAAATCAAGAGGACACCCATACACGATTGCCTGTTACATGATGAACGTTTTCCGATACATTCGTAATTGGCTGTTTGTATGATGCACAATCAGACTAATTGTCCATCTATAGTTCTATTCTCGTAGCTGCCCTAACATAATATGTACTAGATTTTATCAAGGATTGCTATTTTGGCACTTATCGAAGGAACATCAATTATTTATTGGACGAGTGGATATACTGATGTATGTATGTATTTTAATTGCTATAATAAGGTCAAGATATATCAGATACGCCAGACCAGCATAACTGTTGGACGTGAAGATGTGACTGCTCGCGAGCAAATGCTTACGGGCTGAACGGAACTAAAGATACCCCAATCCAAGTTGACACAATGCAACACAATTACGTTTTCTATACCCAATATAATAATTAATGTGTGGAAAGTATCGGTGGGCAGATATCGAATCATTAAATTTAATTTCGCGAATTTAAAAATGATTTCAAGTTGGTGTAAATTGCAATGTCAGTCGATATTCTCGACAATGAGCATTCGCCCAAGACGTAGTTACGATTATCAAATGCTGGTCTCTCGTTCGTACTCTCATTAGCAATAAAACGTCCATTGCTTTGATTAAGGGATGAAATGTACCGTTTTTTTCTTTTTGACACGAATATATACTTAATGGTGAAAAGAAACCCCTTTCATTGTTGAACTGACACATCGGGCAGTCTTTTGTTGTCGCTTATGTTCAATTGTTGTGATTCTGGTGCCAACTTAATTGTTGATTCAAAACGCTGATATATATATAGCTCGTTTCTTCAACCTTTTGAGTGTACACGTTTGTACACAGTCAGATGTCCATGGTGTGTCGTATATTTGCATATATATGTGTGTGTGTTTAGGCGTCATATGCATGTACATTTCAATTTAATGCTTTTAATCTCCAATCCATATGACGTATTTGGTATTGAAACAAAATAGAGTTCGGTATTTACAAAACAAAATGCTGATGAGGTATACAATCTTTACATTCCTATTTTACATGCAATAGCCTCAAACGAGATTTAGACGCACATATATCAACTTATTATAGCAGTCATATAATAAATGTGGAGTGTATCACAATACAGCCAGGCCACATTAAGACATGAATATGAAACATCTTGAGAACCTGCTCTACTTCACTGACGCATGAGTTCAGACGTACACCATGTCGACAGTGGGTGTACGCAACGAATGGATCTATTTTCTTTCTAGAAATCTTCACACTGCCAGATCAATACTATCGGATATCTGGACCACTTGGGAATGAACATAACGCTATTTGCGGGAAATATATGCTATCGGAAATCATATTATTAAACTAAGAATATTTCGACACTTATCAATTTGGAATCAGAAAACTTGATTTACATTCCGTTCCACAGACGGACCATATTCTCTATTTGAAATTCGCACGAAGGTTCTCAATAAAATTCAATAATTCCATTTTCTTTCTCAGGCAGTTCGCCAAAAATAATTTCAGCATCAATATAGGGGAGAACCCCACTCCAGCTAATCTCATTTCAGCGGAATTGCTTGGTACTAATATGCCAATGTCCATCGGGAACCCATGATTTTGTAGGCGCATAGAGTTTAATTTAGTATATGGCATTCGTCTCTAACAAATTTGCAAGCTGGGTGAAGATGATTGGTTAATTGCCCCGACCCTTAGTTCCGAGAGTGGGCAATGCAAACTGTTTGAATGTATGGACATGTTTGCTGTTTTATAAGTCCCCCAAAAAAACATGAATTATGACATAAATCAATTGATAAAATCGGTTGTGTATGCATTATTCCCCCAAAATTAAATCATGGTCATTTGGGTGGTATGAATTTGATTAGGTGATGGTTATAGCTTAAACTTTGAACCCTCTGGTCAGGTCAATATTTTTGCAAAGAATGAAAGCGTTTAATATGGTCACTTCTGAGTATTGATTCGTGTGACTTTAAGTTAATTTTTGTGATTTCATCATTGGTAAGATGTCCGACTGTTGTTGTTGTGGACAGTGTAACAATAAATGCCTTGCCTCGTCATTTTTGGTTGGCCACAGGCGCACCCAGGTCGTCAGATATGTTGTTTTTAATGGTATCGGTGTCAAGTAACAATGTGCACATGTATTTCTTAGTCGGGTGTGTATATAGATCACGACTGCCAATGTAATAAGAAAAGTACGTGAATAGTACGTGACACATAGTGGAGCAACCACACATGCTGTGCCTCAATTTTGCCTTTTATCGGCGACATAATGCTAAGAATAATTTATGTAGTGGTCACAGCGGAGACGACATGACAACTTGATAAGACATGTCGTGGATTGTGCAATCTTGTCTGTATTCTGGCCCACAAATCCAAAATGACGTCAGGAACCGTGTCATAACGTCTTCATCTTTCGTTTTCATTAAGCTAACCAACGCAATTGGTCTACATAAAATTAATAGGTCTAAATCACATGGGAATTCTTCGTACTTTCATTTTCATCGCGATGCTCCATTCCCGATTCCGCGTTTTGGCAATCTCCTCACCGGAAGTCACGTGGCAATTTCTCCAAAATCCATACTCGCGATCTTATATATATATATATATATATATATATAGCTATATATATATATATAGCTATATATATATATATATATATATATAACATAGTCGTACAAAACGACGTACTTTATCGCACAGGGATATAGATGCGTAAACTTAAACCAAAAATTGGGTACAAACATGTTTGATCACGAAATCTTTCACTCGTATATATCACTAAATCATACCGCATGACATTTCAGATAAGTAAGCTATACACTGATATTGCGAAGTACTTAGACGAAAATAAAACATAATTATAATGTACAAGTATTTTGGCAGTATTGCTATTTAGTTAGCGAATGGGGATAATTTGAAGAGCAGAATCATAGGAACTATATCTTTGGCCGGGGGATGCGCGCAGTTATACTGCGTTAAACAATCTTTCCAATAATTTCTTTGCCGAAGACAGTCGCTTGTGTTGACAACCCTCCCCCTCCCTGTTTTTTTGTTTTGGGACATACGCATACGCATGTATTGGTTACTACTACATTTATTGTATCGGCTTCCTGTAAATAATTATGATTTTCTAAACAGGTAGCTATAAAACGCATTCCAGTTGTTGTCTTTCACTCTAACCATGTGGGATATATATATATATATATATATATATATATATATATATATATACAGAGAGAGAGAGAGAGAGAGAGAGAGAGAGAGAGAGAGATGGATGGATAGATGATGAGAGAAGGGTAGCTATTTGTGTAGACAATCATGTAGACAAGTTAGAGGTTATTTGGCAGTCATGTTAATATCTAAGTATGTATCACAACGGATGCTATCAGTTATATCATGTTGTCCTCAGATGTCAGCATTTCCTATATCAATTCACCCAGGATACATAATAAGTCGCACAATTTGTTCGTATAATATATAATCACTAGCTGGTGGATCCGACTTCGTCCGGGCTGTTTCCCCTCTGCTATTCGGCGAATTGCGCGATTGGCTGTTTCCCCTCTGCTATTCGGCGAATTGCGCGATTTGACCTTGAATTGACCATTTTGAAGATCAATGTCAGGTCGGGGTCACGATTTGACCCATCCAAAACACTCCCTGGATGAAAGTACCCGAAATCCGCCAGGTTTTACCCGATTTGACTTTGAATTGACCATGTTGAAGGTCAAGGTCAGGTCGGGGTCACGATTTGACCCGTCCAAAACACTCCTGGGACAAAAGTAACCATAGGTATCAAATGTTGTCGAAATCCCGTCAAAATTCGCGATTTGACCTTGAATTGACAATTTTGAAGGTCAAGGTAAGGTCGGGCTAACGATTTGACCCGTCCAAAACACTCCCCGGACAAAAGTATCTCTAGGTATCAAATTTCGTCGAAATCCGTCCCGTTTTACCTGATTTGTCCTTGAATTGACCTTTTGAAGGTCAAGGTCAGGTCGGAGTCACGATTTGACCCGTCCAAAACACTCCCTGGACAAAAGTAACCATAGGTATCAAATTTCGTCAAAATCCGTATGGCAGTTTTCCCGGCCATAGCTAACACACACACACCCTCACATACACACATACAGAAGTCCCAAAATATATATTAGACTAGCAGGTGACCCGACTTAGTCCGGGCTTTGACCTTGAATTGACCATTTTGAAGGTCAAGTTCAGGTCGGGGTAACGATTTGACCCGTCCAAAACACTCCCCGGACAAAAGTAGCCCTAGGTATAAAATTTCGTCGAAATCCGTCCGTTTTACCCGATTTGACCTTGAATTGACCATTTTGAAGGTCAAGGTCTGGTCTGGATCACGATTTGACCCGTCGAAAACAGTCCCCGGAAAAAAGTACTCCTAGGTATAAAATTTCGTCGAAATCCGTGCGTTTTACCCGATTTGACCTTGAATTGACCATTTTGAAGGTCAAGGTCAGGTCGGGGTAACGATTTGACGGTTAGAAGGCATCGCAAGGGATGAATTGAGGCCGAAGTGGTTTCGAGTGACAAAAATGACGATGTCGGAAATAATAAGATATCTCGACCCGGTGGTCGTAGAATTCGATTTTTCATGGGAAAATGGACAGACTCCACGCTTTAATTGTATTAGGCAATTATCGAAGAGATATAAACGCATTTATTAACAATTTTGCCAGCCTTGGGAAGATTCGTAGAAGCGAGTTCTATGCAATGGAAATACATGCATATTTCCTATGTAACGGTTTAACAGTGTCTAAACGCTCTTTATCAACCTCACTGCGGATACGAACGCTCTTTAACTATCACGCGATTAACCCCCACAATTCCAAGACGGCGGCAGTGGGAATGGAGAATGAGTGCCCGGAGCTTCTCAAAAGCAATGCGACGACACTTCATGCGAGATTTTACCCATAGGTAGCGAGTTTGGTCGAAATCCGTCCGGCAGTTTTCCCGGCCATAGCTAACACACAAACAGACAGAAGTCCCAAAATATATATTAGATGTGCTTAGTAGTTTGAAAACGTACAGGCTCTCGTTGTGTAGCTTCAGATACTATAAAATTGTTATACAACGTTTTAATAATAAGAATGTCATTATACAATGTTGTGTACAGTATTTGTTTTCTTGTACTTGTATTATGACATTTCACCACAAACTGAACTCGTATAAGAAAAACACATACTGTACACAACATTGTATAATGACATTCTTATTATCAATATGTATGTTTATCCAAATGATGTCACCCGGAGTCCCGATAATTTTTATAAAAGTCCAATATGACTTTCTGGGAGTCCAATATCACCTTTTCCCGGATTATTATGTGACGGCTTTTGCCAATCATAAATAGTGTTAGTCAAGGGATGGATAATATAATAAACTATTATCGCTTGTGATAATGTTCCTTGTAACGCCTTGTCGCGACGGTCTGTCCCTGTGGAGATGCAGTAATTTCCCCGCAAGTTGAAACACCACCAATTCACTGCAATCGCTGACGTATGCAGAAATCAAATAATTTCACTTTGGAGGAGAACTACGTGCTTTGCTTACATTAATCTTGATCAACAGAGACATTTGCTGTCTCCCTTCGCAGACATTGGATTCATCTGCTGAGCCATACATGATCTTATGCGTTTAGTATTGAGCGTTCCCCCAAAAAATCGGTTATCACTTTGCTAAAGCATTGCGGTTGATCTGATGTCACGACATACAGGGATGGGTCTATTAAATACAGAAAGTATTTGAATAAAATGCAAATACTTTTCAATTTGATGATTACAAATTCATTTACAAATAATTGTTTTCAGTCGATGGATTCGATTACAAATACAGTACGCTGCTAAATGTAATCAAATACTTTTTTATTACATCTGATTATCTTGAGATTAATTATTGAAGAAATTCAATTTTTTTTTTGTCATAGCTTCTTTGATAAAAAAGATATAAAATATAGTTAAACTCAAAATACTCCATTTCCAAAGTATTTTATTAAAAACACAACACTTTAGCTCCTAGAATTAATGATTACAATTACGGTACAAACACTTTGAAATTTGTAAACATTAAAATACAATACACATACGATTACCCCATCCATGGGGGCAGAGGGTGCGCATACAAATATGTGGCGACAGGAGTGTCACTTCCGTCTAACAATTGTAACATAAACGGTGACCATATATGTGACCCGCCATATCAAATCCAGTCGTAAGTCGAGATTTGTTTTACCCTGTGCCAATGCATTCTCTTATATATGCGAGTCGACCATAGGTCGCTTCGCATATATAAGAGAATGCATTGGCCTAACAATTTTTTAACATTTTTTAAAAATAAATGTTTCTTACAATTTTTAGGACATAAAATAAAAAACATCCATTACCCTGCAGGGAGCCCCACACATATATAGAAGCATATAGAAGAGTGTCGCCTGCTCATGTTTGTCTGGGGCTCTGTATGGGTGAAATTATAAAATTGTTAAAGAATACAAGAAAACATTATTAAAATTGTAAAAATTTGTTAGGCCAATGCATTCTCTTATATATGCGAGGCGACCTATGGTCGACTCGCATATATAAGAGAATGCATTGGCACAGGGTAAAAAAATTCCGACTTACGACTGGATTTGATATGGCGGGCTTAATTTGATATTTGTAGTTGAACAGTCCTGGAGGGGGTGTGGGGTGTTAGGGAGAATTGTCAAACACATATTCCAGACACGTGAGCCATTTTTTTTAAATAGCTTCATATAGCACAGCCATCCATTGAATCCTAAACGTGTATTTCCATTTATATTTTCTTATCTATACATTTATATACAAAGGGTTAGGATCTGTCTTTCCGTCTGCCTGTCCGAATTTTTCTAACAGACTGCTGGTCCGATTTCAACCAAATTTGGTGTGGTGACTCGGGGTATCCTGGCGAAGGTTATTATGGCGTTATTTTTTTTATTTAAAAAAACATTAATTAAATAAATAGCAAATTAATAATTTTTTGTTTTTTAAATACACTCACTATGGGCTTATTTCAGCACCAGATAGACACTCTTTATATATGTGACTTCACTGTGGCCCGCGCCATCCAACAGAATAACGGGCATACATGGGCTGCTTGCCCCTTTGTGTAGGGCCCGCAGCCCCCCCCCCCCTGACGCTGAATTCACCTATTTCACCTAGTAGAATATATTTACATAACTATTCGGGGTTCTGACGAGTAGGATCACAAGACTGTTATAGTTATAGAGTTTTGTATTTAAACCCCTTATCAACTAAATGTGTATTTAATGCTAACTGAAATGTTAGCCAGGCTCTTATACAGTAATGCTCTCAGTGAGAGCTTTCCGATGAATGGCAACAAGCCATATTCCCGACTAAATCCTTAGAAATTACCCATAATTCTGCTGTGGTTAAGGAGTCGATTATTTATGGCATTAATGTAGCTGCTAACGGACTATAATACCATTTTGCTTTCCCATGTATACACGCATGATAATCATCATGGTACTACTACATCATGGCACTACTACATCATGGCACTACTACATCATGGTACTACTACATCATGGCACTACTACATCATGGCACTACTACATCATGGCACTACTACATCATGGTACTACTACATCATGGTACTACTACATCATGGTACTACTACATCATGGTACTACTACATCATGGTACTATACATCATGGTACTATACATCATGGTACTATACATCATGGTACTATACATCATGGTACTACTACATCATGGTACTACTACATCATGGTACTATACATCATGGTACTATACATCATGGTACTATACATCATGGTACTACTACATCATGGTACTACTACATCATGGTACTACTACATCATGTCACTACTACATCATGGTACTACTACATCATGGCACTACTACATCATGGCACTACTACATCATGGCACTACTACATCATGGCACTACTACATCATGGTACTACTACATCATGGCACTACTACATCATGGCACTACTACATCATGGCACTACTACATCATGGTACTACTACATCATGTCACTACTACATCATGGTACTACTACATCATGGCACTACTACATCATGGCACTACTACATCATGGTACTACTACATCATGGCACTACTACATCATGGCACTACTACATCATGGCACTACTACATCATGGTACTACTACATCATGTCACTACTACATCATGGCACTACTACATCATGGTACTACTACATCATGGCACTACTACATCATGGCACTATACATCATGGCACTACTACATCATGGTACTACTACATCATGGTACTACTACATCATGTCACTACTACATCATGGCACTACTACATCATGGCACTACTACATCATGGCACTACTACATCATGGCACTACTACATCATGGCACTACTACATCATGGCACTACTACATCATGGCACTACTACATCATGGCACTACTACATCATGGCACTACTACATCATGGCACTACTACATCACGGCACTACTACATCATGGCACTACTACATCATGGCACTACTACATCATGGCACTACTACATCATGGTACTACTACATCATGGTACTACTACATCATGTCACTACTACATCATGGCACTACTACATCATGGCACTACTACATCATGGCACTACTACATCATGGCACTACTACATCATGGCACTACTACATCATGGCACTACTACATCATGGCACTACTACATCACGGCACTACTACATCATGGCACTACTACATCATGGCACTACTACATCATGGCACTACTGTAGTAGCATTATGTATATCATCAATATAATTATGCAGGGCTTGTGGAAAGCATGGTGTGTTACAATATCCAATATTGAAAAGTCATTGGTGAAATCGTTGACTGTTTTCAATTTTGCCTTGTGGAAAATCACAAATAGTGGTGCATTCTATGACTCCCATTGAAGGGTCCCACAATGGAGTTGGAAGCCAAGCTAATACAAACTTTTGTCAAAATTTAATGTATATATATGTTATAAGCATAGTTCTAAACCCTTAATATTGCTTGATGGGTCAAAGTTGATAACTTATGTCGATATAAAAGGCTTGAGTAAGAACACGATTAGCGGAGTTGAAAACAAAATTGTGGCTGATGAAGCACACACCACCCGGCCTACTAATACGTGTCTGTATAAAAATGTTTTACCCCCCTCCCCCCCCCCCCACCGGAACATAGATGAATAGTCAAATAACCATTGTCACATATCCACCTTGTGCTGTTTGATGATGGTAAGTTAGAGGTGTGCGTCTACCTACATATCACATGTATAATGTACTAATCTCCAACACTTGATGTAAACATATTTATTTGCATCCAGAATTAAATGCAGGGGATTGAGGCACAGGTTGCAAAACTTATCTTGGTCTCGCTCCCGACCAGGGTTGGGGTAATTGTAATTTGTAATTGTAATTGAATGTAATTAATTACATTTTCCCAAGTAATTGGATGTAATTTGTAATTGAAGGTTTTTTCAATTACATGTAATTGAATGTAATTAATTACATTGAGAAAAGGGGTGTAATTTCAATTACATTTCAATTACATTTTCAATTACATTCCAAAAATACAGACCAATATAATAAGTTAACACATCAGTATTTGTATCTGAAATGTGACATGACTATGATATGTTAATAGTATCAGGTAAAACACTTGGTTACTAACTTACTTGACTAGTGTTATACACATGGGGTCATTATCCTCATATTTTCCTTCTATGTTAGTAGTTTCATCGATACATGTTCTAAATTAAAACTTCAAAGATGGAGTCATGAAACCCTCTCACTATAGAAGTCACACAATGTTTTGATAGTCTAATTGTGGTTTGATTTAAAACAACTCACAAGTCCCGACAATAATATAAAGAACATGATATTTACATAAATATAATGTAAGGTACGATCCACTTGTATAAAAAGTAGTATATATTATAATATGCATGGTGGTGTCGGGTCCATCACTGTGCGTCCGGTGGGGGGGGGGGGGGGGGGGGTCTGCTACAGTATGTGCTACTTTAAGATCTGTAACGGTAATGCACCCTATAGTCGCTGATGTCAAAACGGCATGTTGAAGCTATGTAAGTTTGAACAAAATTTAATAACTTTCTGTTTAAATTATCATTTAGCGAGATGTCACCAATAAGTAGCTTTCCGACAGTGTAATTATATGACATGTGAACAGCCCCCAATTAAAGAAATAATGACTTGCATCTTCAACTGGATGACCACATGGACAACTTGGATTGTCACCAATAAAGTTGCAAAATTTGTCAGCATTTAGGTCGCCACATAAGTTACGGAGCTTACAATGGATTATGTTCAGTCGTCGATTTCCTGTAGTGAAATGATCAGGGGGTTTCAGACTTTCAGTACTATATTTGTTGATGCTAATTTTGTTTTTAAAACGTTTAGTGAGCAACTAGTTCTTACTTCTTTGGGGAGTTCGTTCCAGTCCTTAGTTAATCGCGGGAAGAATGAATTACTAAAATAGTCCTCCATTGATATGGTGGGAAAGGGATATTGTTTCTTAGTCTATTAGTCGTTTCTGGGCGGATTGGCAAGTCTTTGAGATCAGCCAAATAGCTTGGGAAAGTTGGGGTCTTATGGTTTACTATCCTATACATGGTATGCAATCTGTGATATTTTCGCCTGTCCGTTAATGTTCTCCAACCCAATTCGCATATAGTAGTTTATCTTATATCTGATCGGGTAAGTCCAGTGATTAAACGGACAGCGTCGGCGTGTACTCTGTCTAACTTGATCAAAAGGTTTGCAGGGGAACCACATTCCGCATGGCCTCATCGGCTATGGGAGACATAACTAAATAAAATAGAATATATGTGAAGAAGTTTCTATAGAAATTTGATAATAAGGAAACTTTGCAGAGAAAATGAGGCCTAAGCAGAATGAGGTCCCAAGAGGGTGACTTTAGTAATGCGAGCCCGCTATGCGGGATAGCCTCACTAAATTCACCCTCTGGGGACCTCATTCTGCAAATGACAGGTACACTAAACTCAGGCTTGCCATAAATGTACATTTCCTTTGTAAAATTGTGTTCCCAGTGATAGTTGTCGTCTCATTCGAACATTTGTTCGCTGACAATTTCTGCCTTTATCGTTAACAATGTATACTTTCGAACCACAAGATACGACTTTGTGTCGCCTTAATCAAGTTAATCGATAACTTTTAGCAATATCATTTTTCGGTAATATCGTTTTGTCTTCAAACTTCGCAGATCTTACTTCGTTTTGGCGTTAACATCGTTAAATTGCCCGTTATTTGATTGTAGATCGTTGCAAGATTTAAACTTTAAAGTTTATATTTCGGAAAATAAACTATTAAAAGCCTTGATTCAACGGAATAACTGGCACAAACAAAAGGCACAATTTTCGATGCAACATCATAATAATGCATTCTAAATCGCCCACTAAGGGTAGGTGGGCACGGGGGAAGAGGGGAGTTAAACCTTTAATGACGGGGGTTGCGCTGGTGCAGCATTAAATATTCGGTGTCTGTGCATTATCGTGTACATGGAGTCTCGCATATATAAGAGAATGCACTAGCTTACACTGTGAAGGTAAATATTGTTAGGCCAATGTATTCTCTTATATGCACGAGGCTCCCTACGGGAGAATCGCACATATAAGAGAATGCATTGGCACAGGGTTTCGCAAAATTTCAGGAAGCTCCAGTCATGGAAGGGTTAAGGTCGTACCTTATTGTTCTGTGCATAGTTAAGAGCTATAGCCTAGTTAAAGTCGCTCCATTGTACAGTATACTTTGACAAGGTACAAGGCTGTTTTTCTTCTAAAAAAATTTCGACTCAGACGATAACTATCATTAAGATAGGATGAAATATCGCGGAAACGCTCACAAATCACAAGGCTGAATACGACGAAAGACTTACATGTACACAATTGAATTAAGTTGAGACATTAATATGACCATATTTGTTTAATATGACCATATTTGTTCAGTTTCAGACGAAATTAAAGTTGACAAGATAGTTCCTGTTCCAAAATTACGGTGCCTGACCTGCTTCGAAGCGGAAACTGGGTGTGTAAACAATGCATCGCTGGTTGAGAGTAAGATGTGCAAAGCAAACGAGGTGTTTTGCAAGGTCAGTATCCAGGTCCATAGGTGCTCTGTGGTGTGTGGTATAGCAGAATATGTATATGTTTAAACAGATAATAAACTGTTTAACACATATAGCAAACCATTTAAATAGAATACTAGCTGCTTAAACATATACAGTAGCTAATTGCTTATACACAGCTTTTGAATTGTTTAAAATATGTATAGCTAAAGATATAGATACGTGTAAAATGTTTAAACAGATGAATAACTATTTAAACAGATAACTATCCTGTTTAACCAGATAATTATATGTTTAATATAGATAGCCACATCTACCTGTTAAAATTGACAGCAGAGTGTGACACGTTGGTGCTAATATGCTGCAGACCGTCATCACGTTCTTCTTATCCCTAGAGTTGGCTTAAATAGATGTATCGATTCTGATCACCACGTGTCCCATTTGTTATCCTGACAGATCATTATATCAAAATTGACATCCACAATTACGGTCTGACTGGAGCGGATGCAACAGCCGTACAAGTGGGGAACTATACTTTGACGAGAAACGTAGAAGAGGGATTTCTAATGGGACATATGACCAGATCATGATACTTCACAGGAACGGCTTGGCATTCACGTTTCCGCTGATGGATTTGTTTGCAACTTAGAATTGACGAGGACAGGAGATATTGAGAGATGAGAGGCAAATTGAAGCCAAATAAATTGCGAACGCAGCGCAATAAGGAGCTTTGTACAACGTTTTAAATCCTCTCTTTCGCGTTCGAGGGTAACTGCTGATCGTCAGCTGATCGTCTGACGTCTCACGGCGACGGGCGTAGCAATGACATAAAACAATATTATATGTACAGCATTGTAACCAATCAGCTCCAACTGAATTACATCCTCACTTTACCCAGACAGTCTCACTTTCTCTCTCTTTCTCTCCCTCTCTCTCTCTCTCTCTCTCCCTTTCTTCTCTATCATTCTCTCTATCTCTCTCTTTCTCGCTCTATCTCCCCTGCCTCTTATGACATCATCATAACTATTATAATATTTCCATTCCTTCCCGTCCGACCGACCCCCCTCTACACTTAATGACGAGTGGGCGCGAAACAAAAGGGGAGCAAACTTAGCAAAAGCCCTTGGGCTTGTTGTTTAATCCCCTTTCCAATCAATCGATCATCTATACCATTCTATTTTATTGTCAAAACTTTTGTCAAGTGTATATATGTTATAATGATTGGAATAAATATGTTTACACTAACTGCAGATGTTTTTGTTTTTTTTGGCGATATTATCGTCATTTAACCCTTTATGGATTCACCCACCAGCGATAAAAGTATACATTGGAATGGTTCATTATTCATCTGGAGAGGTGTTCATGAACTGGAAGCAGACCACAGTTATAGACAAATATTAGTTGGTAGGAAATGTTCAGATAAATAAGTTCAACAAACGACCTATGGGTTCAACAAGGGAACTACTCGTCAATGGGTATTAAGTAAAGAAAGGTTTAACCCTTTAATATTTTTACTGGAGCTTCCTGAAAATTTGCGAAAACCCTGTGCCAGTGCATTCTTTTAAGCATGCGAGTCGACCATAAGTCGCCTCGCATTTATAAGCTAGTGGAGCAGCAGTGTGACAATATTGGGGTGCCAGTTACATGTATCGACACGGATAATGAATTGGGACCGAGGTGCTGCGTGTGTGATTGTGGGAGTGACAAGACATAATGTTGATGTCCGCTGTCCGTCACACGAACACTACATCTATTGTAATATAGTTATATTTACATACTAAGTGTTGTCATCACTAAATCCAGCATTCTGATTGGTCGGCGCCCACGTGGCTTGTTGCAGTTATTTCTCGGTGAATGCGCACCAGCTAATAACTCCAAGCTCATAACAACATCGATACGCCATTTGGGTTTGGAAAGACGAACGCGTAATGTTTTGGGCGCATTTGGATTCGCGCAGGATTGACTTAATAAATCATCGGGTTTCAATTGTTCTTGTTAACTTTTGCCAAGGGTGCTATATGGGTTATACACTTTTCGATTTAAATACATTTACAAAAGTGGCTTTTTCGTTAAATGTATATAAATATCAGGATTAACTGTCATGTGGACTGTTTTTTATGGAGATGTAACCGTGAGGTAAGTGGTCATAACTTTTATGTAAAACCCTGCGGGTTTTACACAAGTTATGACCACTTACCTCACGGTTACATCTCCATAAAAACAGTCCACATGACAGTTAATCATTATATGAATGACCTTATACATAATATCCACAGTCCCATAGTCACGAACCTTCAGGGTTGATGGATGATATTGCTATCTAGCATGGGTATATAACGTGTGCAAATCAACAAGAAGTCAGTTCGGAGCACGGAGTTCGGCCAGCCAGTCGGTCAGTCAGTCGCACAGTCAGTCAGATATACACGATGCCAGATAATAGTCCGGGAATAGACTTATAATATACAACGAAAGAAACGACGACGCTGCGACTTGCTAAGATCTAAATTGTTAACATGTAAACTTCATACGGTTTAATAAGTATGTATTAAATTGTAACGCAATCAACGGCCAAAGTCAATCTCGATACATGACCAGCAGAGACCGGGAAAAAAATCGGTCCAACCATGTCGGAGAGTAACAAACTGAAACACATATCAAAACGTTCGTCTCGATAGAGTGGATTAGCATGCCAGTGTTGCCTTTTTGTGAGATGTTGAGAATTTTGGAATCAATCACAACAAGATATATATTTATAATTAATGCATATCCTTTTTTAAAAATTTCCAGTTTTATCGAGTAATAAATTAAGTTTTTGATGCAAGTAATAGATGCATGACTGGACTGGGGGCCATTGTGTCAGTTTTGTGCTACATTTGTATTTGTATTGGTTAACTGGAGGAATGTGTTGAGCATACATTAAATGTTGAAAGGCGTTTGTGTAAATAAATGGGTATGCCATGCTGGATCCATGCAGGGACAAGGTGTATTTTAAAAAAAGTATTTCGCAAGTTACGGTTGTAATGTAACATGTTTTCAGGAAGATGTTGGGTTAAATCAGCCAAATAAAAAATATGTTTGATCAGGAAGAGAGACACTATGCATATAAATAGGAAATGCATCTGTCGAGAAATCATAAGGCACCACTACTCTATCGAGTCGCCACAGGGAGAGGGGGTTAATGGCCAAATACGAAACATGTATAGACACTATTATTTTGTACATAAATGAGTACTGGATCGTGCTTATTGATGCCAGGTTATGTAGATATAGGCTTATTTGCTTGGTTCTTTGATTGTCTACACTGTTTCAGACTGATTTCTCCTTCTTTGTGACTTGACCTTTGAGTCGTCGAGATATATTGTGTCTGGTTATCGAAATCCAACATTCCATTCCGGTTGTACTATAAATCGATTCCAGAATTCTCTCATTTTTCACCAAAAGAAGCAATGTTTACCACAGAAACGAACCCTAAAGCATTGACATACTCCAACATTATCTTTAAAACATATGAAATGTCCACCCTCTATTGTTTAGTTGCGTTTCCATCCAAAAATAGACGTAAATGTTATTTAGGCAGCTGGATTCCATTTTACACTGGTTTGATTCTCGAATTTTTTTACCCCAAAATAAGAAATCGTACAACACTACACGAAAAGGCAACACGGACATGTTATCTGGTGTATCAATACGGACAGTTTGATATATAATTCTGTTTGTTACTCTTCCAAATGGTTGAACTCGAAAAATAACGCCCAATTCTGGTCCCAGCTGCTCCACTAAGAGAATGCATAGGCCTAACACATTTTATATGATGTTTTATTATTGTTAAAGAATGTAAGAAATAATGATAAAAAATGATAAAAATTCATCAAGAATGTAAGCAAAAATGATAAGAAATGATCTGTTAAAGAACATAAGAAAACATGATAAAAAAAAATATGATACAATTGTTAAAGAATATAAGAAAAAAAAATGATAAAAATTGTTAAAGAAACTATATAAGAAAGAATTATAAAAAATGATAAAATTGTTATATAATGTAAGATTTTTTTTTATTCCACACCCATTGGCGTGAGTCACATGGTACATGTATTCAACGGAATCCCATCCATTGAATACATATTAGTGTATACCTCTAGTGGAATACAATCCGGAACTATTCTTGTCGCCAAGAAAGATGGTGTACATTACGTCGATCATCCGCTTCCGGTGATCCCCCATAATTACTGGTTATTTGTCAGACTTAAATCACAATAAAGGTAGCTATATATAGTAACAATGAAGGTGACATTCATGGATTGAACTTATCTGACTGAACGGTTTAGAATAAAAACAGAACACAACTTGCATCATTATCTCGAATCTTTTATCGAACTCGTTGCGGATGGCGCAAAGTTATATTCGCTCTCGCTACGCTCTCGCGAAATATATCCTCGCGCCATCCGCAACTCATTCGATAAAGAGTCTCGATTAATAACTAAATCAGAACAGCTTGCAATATCGAGTACGCCATACTTAAACTTCAGATCGGGGGGGGGGGGTGTATTCGGACTAGTTGCATGGACCTTTGCTTTGTCGTGGAAATCCTACAGTTACTGTACTGAACAGTGGTCCCCACCCACCGACGCAATGAAAACAATAATCAACGACAGACCGTTTTACTGCCCAGGCAACAGCTAACAAATATTTAAAGTAAATAAAGGTCGATAGCCGGACCCCATTGAATACATTGGTCGAATGTGATGCTTATAAATCCCGCTTCGAATGTATAAACTAAATAAATCCGATAGATAAGAATAATGCACAAAAGAGGAGAAGAGATCATGTGCTCTTTAATTAATCCAAGATTAATCCAAAAGTCAATTGAAAAGTCATGATTCGGCACAAATACATATAAATATAGTCCAGATGAATCAATCACTGAAGCTGGAGACTATGGAGTATTGATTGATGTTCACCGGACAGGTTTGTAAGACTGACCACATATTTAGTAAGAGAAACTCATCACTTGCGCTGATTGCGTATTTATAAGCGAAATAAACACCACGCGCGCCACCCCGGCTATCCGGGCACTTGTGATCTTTATTTCTAGTCTGGTCGATAAACTAAAATTTCAGGCTTAACCTAGAAAAAATTTGGACTAAGTTGTTTTTTATTCTATTTTTAACAGGAATATCTCCTCTATAACATATCCAAAATCCGCTAAAATCTGCTTTGAGCATTTTTTGTAATCCAAGATGGCGTTCACGATAGCAGTTGTTATCGAAAAGTTCTGAATTCTGTGGTAGGTACACCATCTAATACCAAATTAGTAATAAAATACAATACGCATAAACAATGTTTTGTCGTAAACCGTATCGATATAATGTCTGACCAAAATGGCCGCCAAATTTGACAAAATCTGATGAAAATTACAATTTGTGGAAAATTGAATAGCTAGTCCGATCAGAGTTAACACGCCTCGCATTATGCGAGGAAGAATGGTTTCAGAGTTTAAGGCTAACTTTTGATAATAGGGTCTCATCCAACTGTTCAATCTGGACTTTTTGGGCGTCCAGAAACAGACAAATAACGCAGTTTTATATGTACTGCTTGTCGCGAATCATGTGATATATGTGTAAGTAAACTGTTAAATGAGATTTAATAGGGATGTATTGATTCTAAGATATTTTCTAGGAACCGAAATATATGTGCTCAGAGCAGTCCCACAAATGTGACAGATCATCATTTATTTTTAAATCTACAACATCAAACCTGTCAAAATTCACTACAAAAAAACAATGTGTATGCTATTCACAGAGTAGTGAGTAAAATGTGTAGATCCTATTGTCCGTGTCTTAAAATAATAGTCATAGTTGCCTCCGGTCAAGTGATGAAACATGAATATTTCGCTTTTATCACATTAATGCATGGTGGTGTATTATGAACGCAAATGGTCAAGATACAAAGGTGTACCATAGACTATCTTCAATAAATTCTTAAATTAACCAATATTGGCTACATACTCGGTGGCAGAGACTGTCTTCATACCTGGAAATAAAATGTGCTTATATTCAATAAGGCCACATATACGGGAAACGTACAACGTTTTCTGCAACTGCATCATCGCGCTTAACCCATCTCCCTAATGTTACATATACCTGCTACAAACAAAACCATAAATGGCATCATTGAGTGAATGGTCAACGCAGAAATAATAGCTTTAACGCTGATGACCTGACATTTAGCCCAAGTATGTGGGTGACAATGGCAAGATATTTTTAAACAACAAGATGTTGAAAACTAAATATTGTACATAGCATTGTAGCATATTTTCATTGTAAAGTGCCGACTGAAGCAATTTGAACAAAATTGTTTACTAAGAAACGGGTTTGGTAACAGCATAAAAATTGGTCTTAAATAAAATGTACAATGTATGGCCTCTTCGATCTGGTGACATGGGGTGCCAATCTAATGAAGAGAGGAGTGTTTCTTTACAATACAATCAATATTGCGACATACGTGTATGGTTTTTCATCACGGAGAGTGTTGAACATTTGAAAAAGTGTTGAAAAAGGGTGTGCTCTTCATTTTCGGCGTTAAATTCAATAATTAATCAGAAATCCAAACCAAACTACTACGCACTGTGCGGCGAAACATTACTTCGTGTGATGCATGCCCACAATAATTGTTTTTGACCCGACTGTTGGATTTATTCCAAGCAGAAAACCCAAACTTTAAATACGTAAATCACTGGGATTAACATGCGTTGCGTTGCAGTGACCCATGAATCCATAATATGGATGTGTTAATGATATGTGTACATTTAAAGATATTTAACAACATACTTGTAAATTACCAATACGTATTTTCACTTCTAGGTGGTTATCCAATATGTTGCTTTCATCGTAGGATGGCTTGGATTTGCGCCATTTTGACAGCCATTTCATGGCCGCGATTGTACTATTTTCTGCCTTTGTCATTCTATTCGCCCCGTACTCTAATTTCACACAAACTGGTATATATCGGATGGAGGAGTAAGGCGTGCTAGTGTCGCCGATGAGGGATATATGTTGAAAACCTTACTTCACAAGGCCGAAAAAATGGCATTTTTAAATCGCTGTAAACTGAATTGCTCACAGCGGATTTTAGCGGATTTTGGATATGTTATAGAGGATATATTCCTCTACAAAATGAAATAAAAACCAACTTAGTCCAAATTTGTTCTAGGTCAAACCTCTTATCTACCAGACTATTCTCGCTTATAAATCGGACACCGTACTTGTAACGTATATTTATAATTATATGATATCATGACCAGTGCAGTCCTAGTGCTCAGAGTAATTTTCTAGCCAGAGAAACTACGCCGCCTGATCACACCTCCATGTTAAATGCAATTATCCAAGCTCACTCTAGTATGCCTCTAGCAATTCAGTACATTGTTGGCTCTAAGCTAATGCAACAGTCTTCCAGGTGTGTGGCTATAGGAGTGGAAAACAGCATTCTGTTACCACTGGTAGTGATAGATTATTCTGATGTTCCTGGTTTTTTTAAATCGATATCTAATACTTATTTCAACTACATCATAATGTAAATTAAAATAGCTATTTTAAACTACAGAATAACTTATTTTTAACTTGTAAAACATAGATATGAGAGCGTGTTTAATTTATATGTGATTTGTTTTACAGTCGATTAAAGCTTTCAGGGCATGTATGTGTATGTTGTACCTCCGACTTTCAATTAAAATTTTCTTATCTTATCTTATCTTAGGAACTATAAGGCCACATATAAGGCCACATATACGGGAAACGTACAACGTTTTCTGCAACTGCATCATCGCGCTTAACCCATCTCCCTAATGTTACATATACCTGCTACAAACAAAACCATAAATGGCATCATTGAGTGAATGGTCAACGCAGAACTTCAAAAATAAATTCACACCTCAGAATTAGGTGACATTCTTTTGAACTTTGAACTTTCGCTGGAGAGTTGTTATTGACCTAATTTGTTATGCACCTTATGGGCGGATCCTAATCGGTACCTTGTACACACATAAATGTACCACGATAGTGTACCATGTCGTACTACAGGTATACAACTCAAGCAATGTGTATGAGCAGGGACGTGGCGCCACGTGGGGCGGGTGTATTGTCTCACCCATCCAGCTGTGGTAAAAAAATCTCAACAAAAATTTTGTTTGGTTCAAGCGTGGAGTTGGAAATTTCAAGGTGGACACACCCAATGGGATCATATAGCCACGTCCCTGCATATGGGCGTCCGTATACGACACAAGGCAGACGCAATGACATTAGACATTCGTCTAGATGGATGCCAAGTTTGTTCATTAACTGCCAATAAAAGGAGATTATGCGGTTAACCAAACTTCCCAGAAATGACCAGTGCTCTGCACCAACATACTGCAACTATCGATGGAGGTGTTCGCGCATATAATTAGCGACATTGAAGCGAATGAGTCTGTTACGAAAAGAAGATAGGATTTATATATCTATTACTACTGGACCCGAAACCACTCGCGTGGCATGAATCTATTTATTTAATTTGCAAACGAACGCAGAGGATTGGGGAAAGCCAACCTGTCTCCATTATGGAATATCTACACCATGTGTTGGTGCGGAAGGCCAAAATTGATGTCATATATAGAAACTACACGTAAGACTGTGTTCAAATACTGGGAAATTTGCCACACGTAAAATATGAATGACAACCTGTGAATACAATATATGATTCACCTGCGTGATCTGTATACGTACCCGATATGGTCTCATATATTAACCCTTTCTACACTAAAGTATCACTTATGTGTAGTCATCACATAGGAAATGTTCAGATAATAAGTGGTCGTTTGTTGAACTTATTATCTAAATATTTTCCTCAATAAATAGGGCTCCTTCTGCACTTTTATTCATATGTCGTCTGCTTTTTATCACCTTAACATCCCTCCAAATGAATAATAGATCATTCCAATGTATACCTGTTAACTGACTTGGATAATCGATTTAGTACAGAAAGGGTTAAATGCCACAGTGACTTTACATTAGAAAAGAGATGAGAGCGAAGACTTATTGACAAAATACAGACACACAAAATACGACTTGAGAATACAACATACACATTCACAATACGATTCGATACTATAACATAGACATACACAATACGATACGAGAATACATCATGCATATACAAAATACGATACGAGAATACAACATACACATACACAATACGATACGAGAATATAACATACACATACAAAATACGATTCGATAATATAACATACACATACAAAATAAGATACGAGAATACAACATACATATACAAAATACGAAACGAGAATGCAACATACATGTACAAAATAAGACACGAGAATACAACATACACATACACAATAAAAGATTCTATAATATAACATACACATACAAAATATACAAACATGCATATACAAAATACGATACGAGAAAATAACATATATACAAAATACGATACGAGAATACAACATACATATACAAAATACGATACGAGAATACAACATACATATACAAAATACGATACGAGAATACAACATACATATACAAAATACGATACGAGAATACAACATACATATACAAAATACGATACGAGAATACAACATACATATACAAAATACGGTACGAGAATACAACATACATATACAAAATACGATACGAGAATAAAACATGCATATACAAAATACGATACGAGAAAACAACATACACATACAAAATACGATATGAGAATACAACATACATATACAAAATACGATACGAGAATACAACATACACAATACGATACGAGAATATAACATACACATACAAAATACGATTCGATAATATAACATACACATACAAAATACGATACGAGAATACAACATACATATACAAAATACGATACGAGAAAATAACATATATACAAAATACGATACGAGAATACAACATACATATACAAAATACGATACGAGAATACAACATACATATACAAAATACGATACGAGAATACAACATACATATACAAAATACGGTACGAGAATACAACATACATATACAAAATACGATACGAGAATAAAACATGCATATTCAAAATACGATACGAGAAAACAACATACACATACAAAATACGATATGAGAATACAACATACATATACAAAATACGATACGAGAATACAACATACACATACACAATACGATACGAGAATATAACATACACATACAAAATACGATTCGATAATATAACATACACATACAAAATACGATACGAGAATACAACATTCATATACAAAATACGATACGAGAATACAACATACACATACACAATACGATACGAGAATATAACATACACATACAAAATATACAAACATGCATATACAAAATACGAAACGAGAATGCAACATACATATATACAAACATGCATATACAAAATACGAAACGAGAATGCAACATACATGTACAAAATAAGATACGAGAATACAACATACACATACACAATAAAAGATTCGATAATATAACATACACTTACAAAATATACAAACATGCATATACAAAATACGATACGAGAAAATAACATATATACAAAATACGATACGAGAAAATAACATACACATACAAAATACGATACGAGAATACAACATACACATACAAAATACGATACGAGAATAAAACATACACATACAAAATACGATACGAGAATGCAACATACATATACAAAATACGATACGAGAATAAAACATACACATACAAAATACGATACGAGAATAAAACATACACATACAAAATACGATACGAGAATAAAACATACACATACAAAATACGATACGAGAATGCAACATACATATACAAAATACGATACGAGAATACAACATACACATACAAAATACGATACGAGAATAAAACATACACATACAAAATACGATACGAGAATAAAACATACACATACAAAATACGATACGAGAATACAACATACATATACAAAATACGATACGAGAATGCAACATGCATATTCAAAATACGATACGAGAATGCAACATACAAAATACGATTCGATAATATAACATACAAAATATGATCCGAGCATACAACATACACATATACACAATACGATACGAGAATACAACATACATATACAAAATACGATACGAGAACAAAAAATACATATACAAAATACGATACGAGAAAAAAAAATACATATACAAAATATGATTCGAACAAACAACATACACATACAAAATCCGATTCGAGAATACAACATACACATACGAAATATAATACGAGAATAAAACATACACATACAAAATACGATACGAGAATAAAACATACACATACAAAATACGATACGAGAATAAAACATACACATATACACAATACGATACGAGAATACAACATACATATACAAAATACGATACGAGAACAAAAAATACATATACAAAATACGATACGAGAACAAAAAATACATATACAAAATATGATTCGAACAAACAACATACACATACAAAATACGATTCGAGAATACAACATACACATACAAAATATAATACGAGAATGCAACATACATATACAAAATACGATACGAGAATACAACATACACAAACAAAATACGATACGAGAATAAAACATACACATACAAAATACGATACGAGAATAAAACATACACATACAAAATACGATACGAGAATGCAACATACAAAATACGATTCGATAATATAACATACAAAATACGATTCGATAATATAACATACAAAATATGATCCGAGCATACAACATACACATATACACAATACGATACGAGAATACAACATACATATACAAAATACGATACGAGAACAAAAAATACATATACAAAATACGATACGAGAAAAAAAAATACATATACAAAATATGATTCGAACAAACAACATACACATACAAAATACGATTCGAGAATACAACATACACATACAAAATATAATACGAGCATAAAAAATACGATACGAGAATACAACATACATATACAAAATATGATTCGAACAAACAACATACACATACAAAATACGATTCGAGAATACAACATACACATACAAAATATAATACGAGCATAAAAACTACGATACGAGAATACAACATACAGTATACAAAATACGATACGAGAACACAACATACATATACAAAATACGATACGAGAACACAACACACGTATACAAAATACGATTCGAGAATACGACATACATATACACCATACGATACGAGAAGACAACATACACATACAAAATACGATACAAGAATACAACATGCACATACAAAATACGATACCATACCATAATACAACATAATACACAAATATACGATACGATAATACAACATACACATACAAAATACGATACGAGAATACAACATACACACACAATACGATACGATAATACAATATGCACAAATTACTTGATTGATTGATTGATTGGGGTTTAGTATAGCTTTCAGTAACTAAGGCCATATCACGACATTCCCAGTTTTAGTGGTGGAGGAAATCCGCACACTTACGGCTAATCTAGCAGTGATTTCATTGGCTGATAAACTCATCGACCATGTGAGGCAAACCACCGGCCATCGGCGAGTAACTCGCAACTCCATCAGATAACGATTTCGAGATACAAAGTCCACGATCGAAACATGTGGTTTTGAACCCTTATCGCCAGCGCTGGAATCGCCCTTGGAGTTGTACCCCTAATCAATCGAGCCACCAAGGCCCCCCACAAATTACAAAGATTATTGAAGTGCTTGGTGTATATGACAAAATATTAATCCCCGTTAAGAATCAGCGAGATATAGACAGCACTATACATTGATAACTGGGTACACGTTGTCTTGGGCGGACACAGTCGTGTTATTTATCTTCGAGTTCATTACTCTGCTACGATTATATCATTTAACCCTTTGAGTGCCAGGGCCCGATCTCTTCGGCCCTAAACCTACAAAATAAGTCTGTTAAAGAATATAAGAATAAATTATTAAAATTGTAAAAAATTGTAAAAAAAAATTAAAACAAAAAAATTGTTAGGCCAATGCATTCTCTTATATATGCGAGGCGACCTATGGTCGACTCGCATATATAAGAGAATGCATTGGCACAGGGTATATGAGTTGATACAAAAATTGACCTGGCACTCAAAGGGTTAAAATGAAATCCGTTAACCGAGAGTTGAGTTGCTTGTCAGTCTAGTCATGTGTTCGATGGTTGACACATAACGGATCTACCGTTATAATGGAACTAGACAAAGCACTTCTTCCGAAATTGTATACATGTATGTGGCCAAACGATTACTTGTTGGCGTATAGATATATCAGATTCACGAAGGCAAAGATTAAACATGAGTGTTCTTTGCTTCAATATGCGCTAACAAATTCTCATTTCTGATCGAAATAACCATGTATTATATATTGATCGAATCATCCCCATCTGGGCTAGACGAGGTTGCCGCGGGTTCGCACCCCACATCGATTTTCAAGGTTGATCAGAGTTGAGAGACATATCTATGTGACATTCCGAAAAGTACAGTAAAGCCCTAAATAATCGACTCCTTAACCGCAGCAGAATTATGGGTAACTTTTCAGGATTTAGTCGGAAATATGTCTTGTTGACATTCATCGGACAGCTCTCACCGAGAGCTTTCCGATGAATGCCAACAAGCTATATTTCCGACTAAATCCTGAAAAATTACCCATAATTCTGCTGTGGTTAAGGAGTCGATTATTTAGGACATTACTGCATGTACATGGCGATTTCGATAAGAAATGATGATTTGTTCACACGCATTGAAACAGCGAACATTAACACTGAGTCAGTGTCTGCAAATATAATCAAAAATGTAAATACAATACATTAGCCAGGACCAGCTACACGTAAGTGTAGTCTGTAACGTGTGTTACTATATATGGTATTGCTATGGAGATGCGCATGTGTAGTCATATGGTGTAACGGTGCCAAACCCACACGTCTATATTATAGATATCGGGCAACGTCTAGCGAAACTTGTAGTCGAAAACAGTCGGTGGCGAGAACAAGTGGCCACAGTGCGACCAGCGAAACCCTTAATTGGCTTCAATCAAATTAAGATCTTTCCACCCTCACAGGAAAATATCTGCCTGCGCAGCGTTGATCGCTCACTCAGTTATCAGAAAATTGGATTATTCCTCTTCCGAACAAATATCGCAAATGCTACGTTGGACACAACACTTATAATCGACTAGACCGTGTATGTGTAGTCGGAATGGTCACGTGAGTCATGTGACCTCCGTTGGCAATGGCATCACACGTTACATGTTACGAGTAAGTGTGGCTGAACCTGGCTAATATGAGTAGATCAACTCCGGTTATTTACACTTATACAACCGATATTTACCAATTGCTAGCCACCAACTATCTGGAAATATTCGGTCGTGCAGTCACTCGTGAAATTATACCCCAAATAGCATATAGTCTAATCGAAGGAACACACTGAGAATATTACTCAAAATCTGTTCAGACGTTAGGTTCCTGTGACGATCGAATTGCCGGAAGCTTTTTCAGACGAAATTGCTGGTGTGTGAACGCAGTCTAATTATATACGTGACACCGACAGTCGATTTGTAATCAAATTCAAAGTACAAAACTACGTATACGGCGCGACATTGAGGCACGGATCCGCTCAAAGATGTCACTTCTATACATATTTATCCACCGCTCACTACCACTACTGCCCAATAGACGTTACGTTCATTATGTCAATGTAGCTTTATTAGGACAGTACTACTTTCATGACGTATTTTTATATGCAAAGTGTGCAGGTAACTACGGACGTCAACCGACCTAAATGACGTCATTGTGATTTTGGGACGTTTTTATAGTCCATAATTCACCGAAATTGATACAAAATTCGTAAACGCATATGAGCTTTCGCTCTGAAACATCTATAAACAATTAGAACAAGGCCAGCTTAGAATAACTATTGAACAAAACCTAACGAACTATTTCGCTCTAAGCTGCACTCCGGTTTTCCCACGTCATGCATGCTAATTAGATTGCTTATAGAATTTCAACAGCTAATCGGCTGCTTTACGAGAATCAAACTGAGAATCGTGATTCTGATTGTTGCCAGATTTTAAGCCCTGTGATGGAATATAAGCGAGATCACTGAGTCGCCGCCATATTTGAATAATTCAGCACCCGTTCCGCAGTTTAAGTGCTACGGGTCACAGTTTTGGAGGTGCATTCCACATATGGAACTTTTGAATATTCATGATTCCACATACGGCATTTGCATGTACTAGTTCATGTATAATATTAAAGAAACAACACAAACCCTTTAGGTGCCTTGTTTTATATCTTTATTAAACACTTAGTTCACTGTTGAACCAAGTAAGTTAGATTTAGCTGTTTTATTGTTTTTCTTAATTTTGTATGTGTTAAAAAGGCTATGGCGACCCAATATTTATTCACATTTGAACCAATTTATAGTCATACGTGTCTCAATTGTAGTTAAAGGCTACAAAGTTAGTTAATTTTATAACCCACTTCCATTGGATGTGGTTACGTTATGTAACCCAATTCCATTAATTACACATTGGGTTAAATCTGACTAAATATTGGTTTAATAGTTAACTAATTGATTTTGACACAATTGATAGGTTTACAAGTAACTAAAATTGTGTAGGAGGAAAACGAGGTAACCTAATTTAGTTAGTATATATATATGATATTTATGGAACGAGTCTAAGAATTTTCAGTTTTCTCGAGCCTCCGGCGAGAGAAAACTGAAAATTCGTGACGAATTTCATAAATATCATATGAGAGAAACACGAATTACATATTCTATTTATCATATGACACCTATAAATTGATTATGATGTCCAAAACGCACACAAATCACTAAATAGCTATATGACATCGGCAGCAAAAGGTTAATGTGACGTCACTTCATTGCACCGGAAGCCCAATTACACCTGGTGAACTAGCAGAAATAATATGCACGCGAAGATATAGTGCGCTATTCTGTTCTCTGTTTGTGACATTATATCGTATGTTTATTAGATACGTACGAATTACATATTCTATTTATCGTATAACAATGTCCAAAACTATATATTTCAAGATTATAATTGCGAGAATTTCGGCATCGCGTTGATTCGTGTATTTGACGCGCACGAATTTGACCTGCAATTAGTCAGAGATGCGACTCGGCCCCCGGCTGCCGTTCAGCCAATCAGAACATACTTTTTGTCAGCAAACCAATCAAATTATCGGAAGGTGATATGAATTAGTAATTGATATGAAATTGATTTATGACATAGTTTCCAACGTAAATAATGATTGAGTCATATGATAAATATTTATTCGCCGAATGTTAGTCAGAAAAGTTTGACCCAATAGTTTAGTTAAGAATTGGCTAAAAATTAGTTAGTCAAGATTTGTTTATTTAAAAGTTTACTAAAATTTAATCACGCGTAACTAAACTTTATTTAGAGTGTATACGCGAAGAGATGTGTTAACCCAGAAGAAATTGGTAATAAAACGATGTTGGTGTGACATCTTGTGTGACATCGACAGAAATTAATAAAATTGCGGCCATTATATGACTGTCAAAATGGCGGAAACTCCAACAACTCCGCAAGCAACAACATATGTGTAATAGACAATGCTGCTGTTGAATATATTTACACAGGATCACTAAAACTGAAGGATTTATCGGCCACTGCAAGTCAAGACAAAGCCAATTATTTACGTATTTATTAGTTCTATTTTTCTGCAAAAATAGAATTTCGGGCATGCAACATACGAAGTAATGTTTAACCTTACGTACAGTGCGTGGTAGTGTCATTCGACATAATGATGAATTATTTAATGTAACGCAGAAACTGAAGTGCATACCCGGTATAGCTACATTCCCGGGATTTTCAATACTTTCCCTGATAATAAAACATACATGCATGCCACAACGTGTATTTTATTGCAATGCAACGAATTAATCATATGCAATGAATTAGCACCATGCACATCTCACCATATCAAAGAGACGGTACATCGTCCATTTGATGTACAACAAATTTCCATGCTGCTACCAAACCGATTTCTTAGTGGAAAATTTTATTCAAATTCATGGAGTTGGCAATATAGAATTTCTTGAATCTGCTTCCACGCAATGCACAGTATTCGTTTCGGTATCTTTTTTATTTTGATCAAGTTTAGAATTTATTGAGGAAATTCTGTTGTACTCCTTTGTGTTTTGAAAAATTTCGTTCATATATATATAGTACATCACCATGCATGTTTGTGATAAAATGAAAAAATCGTGTTTCATCGCTTGATCGGAGGCAACTATGACTAATAGCAATCACCAAGGGTGCTTATACCTAAGGCAGGTGAATGACGTCATATAATTTTTTCTATATCCATCAGTGATTTTTCAAGATCGCGGGTATAGATTTTGGAGAAATTGTCACGTGACTTCCGGTTAGCAAAAGTGTGGAGATTGCCCAAAAAACGCGAAATCGGGAATGGAGCATCGCGATGAAAATGAAATTACAACTTACGAAGAATTCCCATGTGATTTAGGCCTATTAATTTCATTTAGACCAATTTCGTTGGTTAGCTTAATGAAAACGAAAAATTAAGACGTCATGACACGGTTTCTGACGTCATTTTGGATTTGTAGGCCAGAATACAGACAATATTGAACAATCCACGACAGGTCTTATCAAGTTGTCATGTCGTCTCCGTCGTGACCACTGCATGATGTTACATAAATTATTCTTAGGATTATTTCGCCGATAAAAGGCAAATTTGAGGCACAACATGCTGTGTGGTTTCTCCACTACGTGTCACGTACGATTCATATTATTGTGAGTAACGGACAAGGAACTACACATTTTACTGAGTACTCTATGATTATCTCTTATATTGTTCTATTGGAGTGCGTTTGAACGGTTTGATGTCGTAGGTATCAAATTAAACGATGATCGGTCACATTCGTGAGACTGCTCTGAGTACATATATTTCTGCTTCTACAAAAGGTCACTGGATCGTTAGATCCTTATTAAATCCCTCTTAATTGTTTAAGTGCATATATATTACAAGATCCAAGATGGAACAGCATAAATAAAACCTCGTTTGTCCGCTTTTGGGAACCCAAAAAGTCCAGATTTGAGATACATTAAAGAGAATTCGTATGTCTCTGGCCATAACTTTCTCTTATACTCTGCAATCATTCTTCCTCACACCATTGGATGATTTTGCCCATGTTGGCGACTATTTTGGGACATATTCTACAGATATGGTTTGTATACATTGTTTGTGTATATTTCAATGTATTACTCATTTGGTATGATGTGGTATAACATTGTCCGATACCGAACCGAAGGCCACCTTGGACGCCATGTTGAATTGGAAATTTACCCCAAATTGGATTGAAGCGGCGTTTTAACCAATCTCTAACCGCCTGACGACCACACTAGCCAGATTGCGATTTCTAACTGCCTGACGACCACCCTAGCGAGATTGCGATTTCTAACCGCCTGACGAACACACTAGTGAGTTTGCTATTTCTAACCGGTACGGGTACGAGTACGTGTACAGGCAGTTACCCGTACCCATACACGTTTGGTTGGTCGTCGCAAACTACGGGTAGAACTCTGCGCATAGCATGGTAGTGTATGGGGAGCCACCTGGACCAACATTGATATATGATATGTATAGATGTATTGTATTATAACTCGTCTTCGCTCTATTGGGCGATGTTATACTGTTACATTGATATATGATATGTATAGATGTATTGTATTATAACTCGTCTTCGCTCTATTGGGCGATGTTATACTGTTACATTGATATATGATATGTATAGATGTATTGTATTATAACTCGTCTTCACTCTATTGGGCGATGTTATACTGTTACATTGATATATGATATGTATAGATGTATTGTATTATAACTCGTCTTCGCTCTATTGGGCGATGTTATACTGTTACATTGATATATGATATGTATAGATGTATTGTATTATAACTCGTCTTCGCTCTATTGGGCGATGTTATACTGTTACATTGATATATGATATGTATAGATGTATTGTAGTATAACTCGTCTTCGCTCTATTGGGCGATGTTATCCTGGCCGTTGTAGAGAGGAAGAACATCCGGGATGCAGTTACATTCGTCAGCGACGAGGCGACAGTGGGAAGGGGTTGGTGTCTTCATTCAACTAATGTTGGTTTAAAGTTTCAACATAAGATCGAATTAACACCTTAGTTTGTAGTCGTTTGTGTATTCCTTATATGGTATCAAAAATATTTTTTTCTTTTGTGCGAAACATCGAAAACAGCCGATAAACCGCTAAGACTGCTTTAAGATTTTCAGAATATATAGTGAATCTGAAGGGATCACTTTCACCTAAAAGGTTATGAAAGGTACACAGGTTTGTAATATGTGTTTTAGGTACACATTGTTTGCTATTGGCGCTGATACAGTTATGACAACTGTCTTACTGGAAGTCCATTGGACTATAAGAAATTATTCTAGCAGAAATCGTGACAGAAAAAAGTAAACAATGTCATTTTGAACGAGATTTAAAACATGTGTATCCTTCAGCACTTTTGTTTTAGATGAGTGACCCCTTCAGTGTCAGTGAATATAATATATTCAGTTTGTTTATGCAAACGCAAGAACACCAAGCGAGCCTGAATCAATGTTCGCTTCAATTCAAACGTCTCTATTATTTTCCAGGTAGAGAAAATGAAAGAGTCTGGCATCCTGTCACAGTTCAAGAGACAGTGTACACGTGACTGTACTTCCGGTTGCACAGAATTCCAACACATGGAGCGATGTGTTACTTGCTGTTCCACGGATAACTGTAACATAGATAGTGGTGGCAGCACAACCTTTCTTACTGCATTAACCCTGATCGTGCCAGCGGTGCTTGTGTGCGTGTTTTAGGACAATTGGCATGTAGTGTGACTGCTGCTCAGGTGATAACAATGGCTGGTGAGGATTTCACGCTATTAAGATCAGAAACATCAATAAAGCATCAAGTGGTTCCGTGTATTTGAGCAACAGTGACAGCCGATAGAAATAACACAGTATTAAATATTTAATAATGACAGTCAGAATCTCGACACCATAATTGCAGCTAAATGAGAATGACAAAGGCTTTGCCTGCAAACTTTAACCCTTCCATGACTGGAACTTCCTGCGAAAACCCTGTGACAATGCATTCTCTTATATATGCGTGTCTACCATACGGAGCCTCGCATATTTAAGAGAATACATCGGCCTAACAATATTTACCTTCGCATTGTAAGCCAGTGTACTCTCCTATATACGCCAGGCTCCATATATAGGAGACTCGCACATATAAGAGAATGCGCTGGCATATGATCTTTAATGCTGCACTCGCGAAGCTTCAGTAATGGAATGTTTAACTTGACGTTTTCGTTCTCGAGAACTGGTGTTGACTTGGGACCAACAGTGAAGATCTCGTAGACTTGATTAATTTACATGTGCCTGAGTGTATCCCATATGCATATATGCCATGCTCTGTTCATTCCTACTAAAGTTCGGGCTATGCTAATTGATCTACAGACTACTCATAGCACAGCTATATTTTAGATGAACCATATGTCTTATTTATCTAGAGGATTCATGTAAAGGCATTCAATTTGCAGATGTTACAATTATGTCAATGTAACTTGTAAGATTTTAAGGTATATGTATTAATTACTTTCGGGACATAACTGATGATAAATCAGGTTTGCTTGAGCATCTTGGCCTTACGATTAAATAGTATTATTACCACTTTATAGGGCGTTCTCTAGGCCATTGATAATGTTTTTCGGGGCGTTCCAAATAGCGTATTGTTACCAAAACAGCGGGCCGCGGGCCGATAATGAGAAGCCTAGTTCATTATCGGCCCGCCGCCCGCAAACAAGATCGCGTTTATTATCGCGCGAGTTACGTCCCTTCAACTTCCGTTCTGGCGTGTTTATTTCAAGAAAATAATGGGAAGATGTATCAGATTTTCCCGCCACTATGGTGGTTTTATGATTGGAATTCACGCTATATGATAGAATTATTGTACCGAGCGTACGTATGCATTAATAATTTTAGCTGTCAACCTCTCATTGTTTGTTACTCGTCTTCAATGCTGGTTTTCCCCTCTCCTATTTTCGGGACTCCGTGTCGGCTGACAAGTCAAATGATATTAAATTTAAATGTTCTTGAAAATATTTCTCTCTTAATCTACTTCATTATTCCACTGAATCCTCAAATGGGTCATATGTCCAAAACTGTGGTAATACTAGTAATAACATGATTTCATCGGGCATTATGGTTTATTAACGGCCCTCTGAAATGATTAACAGCCCTCGGGCCTATTAGCTTCCCTCGACTTCGTCTCGGGCCGCTAATATGCCATTGGGCTGTTAATCATTCCAGCCGGGCCGTTAATAAACCATAACGCCCTCAAAAATCATGTTATTGTTATATTGTCGTTTGTGCAAAATACTTAAATTATATTGAGGAGTAGCAAAGGACTTGCTTTAAATGTTTTCTTTGTTGACAGATACAACATAGAGAAATACTGATCTATTCTTCAATTATTAGAGTTTGTCAACTTTGGAATATATGTTTGTGAAATTGCATGAAAAACCAATATTCGGGAAAATTACCGGAATTTATTTGAGATGTTTCGCAAACTCACAGTTAGCAGTTACGATTGCAATAAAGCGCACTCGTTTCTTACCAACGTTTCTCGCGTCTCGTGAATACTTCGTCTCGGGCCGCTAATATGCCCTTGGGCTGTTAATCATTCCAGCCGGGCCGTTAATAAACCATAACGCCATCAAAAATCATGTTATTGTTATATTGTCGTTTGTGCAAAATACTTAAATTATATTGAGGAGTAGCAATGGACTTGCTTTAAATGTTTTCTTTGTTGACAGATACAACATAGAGAAATACTGATCTATTCTTCAATTATTAGAGTTTGTCAATTTTGGAATATATGTTTGTGAAATTGCATGATAAACCAATATTCGGGAAAATTACCGGAATTTATTTGAGATGTTTCGCAAACTCACAGTTAGCAGTTACGATTGCAATAAAGCGCACTCGTTTCTTACCAACGTTTCTCGCCTCTCGTGAATTATATAACGTAATTCTCGGAAACAATTTATTACTCTATTTATTACACTTCTGCATCAATTTGGTTCGCCAGAAATGATTAAAACACCCAGAATTAATGCACGAAATTAATTAGCGGAGCTTGCAATTGAAATCGCGATTAGAGTGCAATACATAAAGAGTAATCAATTGGTTTCGACGATTACGTGAAATAATTCACTAGGGGAGCCTCCCATGGAAATACCCAAGCGAGCGAAGTTAACGAGGATTTTACCAATATGTGAATTATATTACTTAATCATCATTGGTTATTCTGTTTATTAAACACTTTTCGCGACTTAAAGGCGCTAAGTCTAAAGATAATATGTGACAAAATAGACCACGAGAAGCTGTCGCGTGCGCTCACCGGGGACGTAATTCACAGGTGTGACAATATCACTTTTAATTCACCGAGAAATCCTTATAAATCACAGCTATAGTGTGTAATAAATGTAGATATTCGTCGTCGTAAAGTTTATGTTTCGCAAAATGGCGCTGAGTAGGAATAATGAACTCGACAACGCATTGCTAATCGTGCCCAGCGCATTGATAATCGTGCCCAACGCATTGCTAATCACGCCCAACGCATTGCTGATCGTGCCCAACGTATTGCTAATCGTGCCCAACACATTGCTAATCGTGCCCAGTGCATTACCAATCGTGCCCAATGGATTGCTAATCGTGCCCAACGCATTGCTAATCGTGGCTAATGCGTTGCTGATCGTGCCCAGTGATATTTCCGCTTTGCACTATCCACCATATTAAGCACAACGTCTGCAACAACCTTCCATCCAATTCGCCAATGGAGAATAGTTGTAGACATATATATTTATAGGTATGGCTGTTTGATTCAACTATAGTTGATAATATAGTTGACTGAGTGTTGAGAATCAGTATATGTAAAGGAAGTTTTTGTAAATTAAAACGCTATCCGTTATGGCGGTTAGGACTTCATTGTTACTGTTATAATGTGAAGTAACCGGGTGACATATTGCCCTAACTGTAATAGTAACTGCAATATAAGTGTGAGTATGCAAAGACTCTCTATTTACAAAACATGATTCTGAGATCCGGTGGGTTAACCCTCCCATGACTGGTGCTTCCTGAAATTTTGCGAAAACCTTGTGCCAATGCACTCTCTTATATGTGCTAGTCTCTCATTGGGAGCCTCGCATATTTAAGAGAAAACATTGGCCTAAAAATATTTACCTTGACCTTTAAGCCTGTACATTCTCTTATATATGCGATGCACCACATGGAAGACTAGCACATATAATGGAATGCACTGCCGCATGATCTTTAATTTTGTACCAGCGCAGCTCCAGTCATGAAGGGGTTAATAGATTGTCATATGATAAAAACTTGCATATTTTCTATTTTATATATTTGTGCATGGCTTGGATTTGCCTCTTAACAGTTAATATTCACCACTTGCAGCTGTATGAATTGGCTTCACATTCGAAGAATGTGTATATATTTTATGATTTGATGTGATGCCATAATTATGTTAAACCTCATTCGCACGGAACGTTGCTACCATAGGGAAAATTTGATATACAGCGCTGCGTTCATTCTATATACATTTCTAGTTTGCATGGCAGCTGTTTGAATGTTCAATGTTCGTTGTTGCGAACTACACAAATCTACATCTCAATAGACTTTCGTGAGTGTATGACCTGGATATTTGAAAGAAATAAATATTGATAATCAGCCAAGTGACAGTGACGGCGTTTGCTAATCATGATTCGTCATTACGATAGGAGGAGGCGGAACATTACATGTATTTAGATCTGTCGGTGTATTCAGTTCAGGTTGGGATTGTTTGTGAACTTACTGTATAAAAAGAATCATGTGTATATAAGTACTGTAATGCCCTAAGTAATCGACTCCTTTAACCACAGCAGAATTATGGGTAACTTTTCAGGATTTAGTCGGAAATATGGCTTGTTGCCTTTCATCGGAAAGCTCTCGCCGGGAGCTTTCCGATGAATGGCAACAAGCCATATTTCCGACTAAATCCTGAAAAGTTACCCATAATTCTGCTGTGGTTAAAGGAGTCGATTACTTAGGGCATTGCTGTATGTTGAATGTTCTGCTTGTTGTATCAGTAATTTGTGTTATAATATATTGAATTCAACAAAACACAAACCTATAGTTATATTTGAAATTCAAGCCCATGTGAGAGGAGGGGCACTTTGCGATTGGACAGCAACATGGACACACGTATATCAGTAAGGTATACTATTTATAGCCCGTGTTCGCTACACTAAATCCTGTTCGGTCATTAGTCAACTGCAAAGTTGGTCATGCGTTTATATCCCAATAAAACACACCATAACACGAACCGATGTAACATCTTGTTGAACTAAATGACTACAAGTGATAGACAGAATAATTGGGCGTGTTTTAAGTGCCAGGTCATAGAGTATTCGATCGATAATTCACAGGTAGAATATTGGGCTAACATACATTACTGCATGCTATATAATAACCAAACTGCAGACATGTATCATAATAATGAGACAATCGAGAGGACAAATAGGAGAATGGCGGAATGAAAAGCCATAGCAGACAAAGTAAGGAACAAATGAAAAGATCTGAAGAACTCCTAACAACAACAACAGCAACAACATTAGCTGACAGAAAAAAGAAGAAGGCAAAGACCAAAAAAAAAGAACATGCCTAAATCATCCTTATTCACGTTTCATCCACTTCATGATATTGTATATTCATACCATGATATTTATTAAATCTCAAAAGTGGGTTGTAATCCTCCCTGGTTAGATCCCAAACCCCATAAAAACAAAACAAAAACAAAACATATTTAATAATTTATTGCTTTAGAAATTAATGAGTAAAAGCTACATACATATAAGGAATTATTGTAGTTTTAGTGTGTTTTATTGAGGGATATGTCGCTGTGGCAATTGGAGCACACCTAGTGTGAACTGCCCTATGGCCACGGCGATACACCCTTCATTAAAACACACTCACTCTACATTAATTTCTTAAAGGTACTCAATCAGACTGCCCCCAAATCATCAAATTACAATAACACTGCATCAAAATACGCTTCCTGTCAAAATGTCCCGGATACCCGCGAGCTCTTCCGGGATCTCTTAACCAATACAGGTATTAGATGGGTTAAAACACCGTCCGGAGACGAACGAGCCTGTCAACTTTTCTCAGTTGGCTTCATGTAGTATGCCGCTACCATATAACGTCAATATATAGCGTCCACGGCCTACACTGTTAGAAAGAGGCCAGGAACCAAGCTGAAGAACCAGTAGTTGGTTCTTCGTGCTTCAATTTCAGATGTAGAACCAAAATTACCTACAATTACTGCTGTTTTGGTTCTTGAGAATTGACGAACCAAAAGTGGACAGACAGATTATTTACAACTAAACATCAATCATCGTCGTCGTTTTCGTCGTCATTATCATCGTCGTCATCGTAAGCATCATCGTCATCGCAATCGTCATCGTCAACACAGTCGTCACCATCGCTGTCGTCATCGTATAGTCATCACCACTATCATCATCATCACCATTACCATCTCTATCTTCGTCGTACTCACCGTCATCATCGTCGTCGTCATTACCATCATCGCTGTCGCCTTCGTCGCATCATCATGATCACCATCGCTGTCGTCATCGTATAGTCATCACCATTATCATCATCATCACCATTACCATCTCTAACTTCGTCGTACTCACCGTCATCATCGTCGTCGTCGTCATTACAATCATCGCTGTCGCCTTCGTCGCATCATCATGATCACCATCGCTGGCGTCGTAGTTATGATAATAGCCGTTGTCATCACCGCTTTCGTCGTCGTAGTCATCAACATCATCGCGGTCGTCATAGTCATCGTCAACGCTGTCATCGTCGTACGGTCGTAGTCATCATCATACTCGCTGTCGTCATCTAAGTCATCATCATTACCATCGTTGTCGTCGTAGTCATCATCATAATCATCGAGGTTGTCGGCGTAGTCATCATCGTCATCTCATCATCGATGTTGTCGTTGTAGTCATCATACTATGTCGTCGTTGTCGTCATAATAATCGTCGTCATCCTAATCATCGACGTTGTCATCATCTCCGCTATTGGCAGCATCATCCTAATTATTACCATCATCAGCGTCGTCGTATAGCAACATGGTCAACATCATTATAATAGCCATCGATGTCGACATCGTCATCATTATGATAATCATTATCGTTGTCGTCGATTTCATCGACCATCTGTGTCAAATACGATCACCGTCGAAGTTGTCGTATATCTAGTTGTTGTTGTCACCATCATCGCTATCACCGTCACCATCCGCACGCATTAAAGCCGTCCTCGTTTTCGTCGTTATCGTCAACAACATCATCTATTTATTACTTTGACGACGACAGCAGTGATGATGACCACGACGACATCAATGATGATGATGACGACAACGATGATGATGATGACTATATACGAGGACAGCAGCGATGATGATGACTACGACGACATCGATTATGGTGATGACCACGACGACAGCGATGATAATGATGACCACGGTGACGACATCGAAAATAATGATGATGACGATGATGATGATGACGACGACAATGATGATGATGCTGATGACTACGACAACGGCAGCGATGATGATGACACGACGACGACACGGACGATGGTTATTACAACGACAACGACAGCGATGATGATGATGATGACTACGACGACAGCGATTATGATGATGACACGACGACAAAGATGACTACGACGACGATAAAGATGATGGTGACTGCAACTCGACGACGACGACGATGATGATGATGATGATGATGACAATGTTGTTAACTACGACGACGACAGCGACGATGATGATGATGAGTTTATAGAAATTAATGAGTTAAAGCTACATAAATATAAGGAAACTATTGTAGTTTTAGTGTGTTTTATTGAGGGATATGTCGCTGTGGAAATTGGAGCACACTTAGTGTGAACTGCCCTATGACCACGGCGATATACCCTTCATAAAAACACACTCACTCTACATTCAGTTCTTAAAGGTACTCAATCAGACTGCCCCCATATCATCAAATTACAACAACATTGCTTCAAAATACGCCTCCTGTCAAGATGTCCACGGATATCCCCGGGCTCTTCCGGGATATCTTAACCAATACAGGTATTAGAGGGGTTAAACACCTTCCGTAGACGAGCGAGCCTGTCAACTTTTCTCAATTGGCTTCATGTATAGTATGCCGCTACCGTATGACGTCAATATATAGCCTCCACGGCCTACACTGTTAGAAAAGAGGCCAGGAACCAAGCTAAAGAACCAGTGGTTGGTTCTTCGTGCTTCAAACACAGTTGTAGAACTAAAATTACCTACAATTACTGCTGTTTTGGTTCTTGAGAATTGAACAACCAAAAGTGGACAGACGGATTATTTACAACTGAACTTCAATCATCGTCGTCGTTTTCGTCGTAATTATCATCGTCGTCATCGTAATCATTGCAAGCATCTTCATCGTCATCTTCATCGTCAACACCGTCGTCATCATCGCTGTCGTCCTCGTATAGTCATCACCATTATCATCATCACCATCTCTATCTTCGTCGTAGTCACCGTCATCGTAGTCATTACCATCATCGCTGTCGTCTTTGTCGTCATCATCATGATCATCATCGCTGTCGTCGTAGTTATCATAATAGCCGTTGTCATCACCGCTTTCGTCGTCGTAGTCATCGACATCATCGTTGCCATCGTAGTCATCGTCAACGCTGTCGTCGTACGGTCGTATAGTTATCATCATCAGAATCGCTGTCGTCGTCTAAGTCATCATCATTATTATCGATGTAGTCGTAATCATCATCATAATCATCGAGGTTGTCGGTGTAGTCATCATCATCATCTCATCATCGATGTTGTCATCGGAGTCATCATACTCGCTGTTCGTTATCATCGTTGTCGCTGTCGTCGTTGTCGTCTTAATAATCGTCGTCATCATAATCATCGTCGTCGTTGTCATCATATCCGCTATTGGCAGCATGCCAGCATCATCCTTATTATAACCATCATCAGCGTCGACATCGTCATCATTATGATCATCATTATCGTTGTCGTCGACTTCATCGACACCATCTGTGTCAATTACGATCACCGTCGAAGTTGTCGTATATATAGTTGTTGTCGTCGTCACCATCATCGCAATCACCTTCCCCATCCGCACGCATTAAAGCCGTCCTCGTTTTCGTCGTTATCGTCAACAACATCATCTATTTATAACTTTGACGACGACAGCAATGATGATGACCACGACGACAACAATAATGATGATGACCACGATGACGACAGCGTTGATAATGATTACCACGACGACGACAATGATGACGATGCTGACTACGACGGCGGCAGCAATGATGATGATTACGACAGCGACAGCGATGATGGTGATTACTACGACGAATGCGAATATGATGATGATGATGACTACGACGACAGCGATGATGGTGATGACCACGACGCCAGCGATGGTAATGATGATTACGGTGACGATATCGATGATGATGATGATGACGATGACAATGATGATGATGACTTCGACAACGGAAGCGACGACGACACCGACGATGGTTATTACATCGACTACGACAGCGATGATGATGATGACTACGACGACAGCGATTATGATGATGACACGACGATAAAGATGACTACGACGACGATAAAGATGTGGTGACTGCAACGCGGCGATGATGATGATGATGACAATGTTGATAACTACGACGACAGCGTCGATGATGATGATGATGGTGATGACTATGTCGACGATGAGGATGATGATGGTGATGACTACGAAGACGATGATGATTGAAGTTTAGTTGTAAAAATTCCGTTTGTCCAATCTTAATTCTTCAGACGTACCAATTCGTTCTTCGACGGTGAAGAACAAGATCTGTTGGTTCCGCCACCGGGACAGTTTGAAGAACCATAAGCTTTTGGAGTCTAGGGGCATCCCGACTTTCTCGGAACTGATTGCTATCTCGGTCAATGTATTATACCTTTTTTCATGGGTTAGTAACAACGGCCGCGGACGCGCCACCGAGTTAATATTTGGACATTACACTCAGGTGCTATTCCACTAAAAAAAACACCATAAAACTATACTGTCAAATTGTTCAAGGAGACACCCGGGTTCCCCCGGGGGTCTTTCAGTCAATATGGTATTTTACCGGATTTTGAGTGGTTAATAACATCGGCCGTGGACGCGACAGCGAGTCAATATTTGGAAGTCACACTCAAGTGATATTGCACAAGCACGCATCATCAAAATATACGGTTCGAAACCACACGAAGACACCAGGGGTCTCTTAGCAAATATCGGCATTTGTGGCGTTAATAACACCGGCCGGAGACGAGCGAGCGAGTAAAATTGTCTAGGTTGCTCTCAGGTAGTATGTTGGTACCTTATAACTTCGAGATGTAGTGTCCACGGGCCCATGGGGGAGCCCGGGCTCCCACAGGCGGTCCCGGCCTCTCTCGTACTCTTTGTATTTATACGGTATTTTACCGGATTTTGAGGGGTTAATAACATCGGCCCTGGACGCGTCAACGAGTCAATATATGGATGTCACACTCACTACCGCGCATCACTACCGGGCGGCCTCGGGCGGTCCCGGTGGTCCCGGGCGGCCCCGGGCGGTAATTAGTCGCATCCCTTGGCTTATGATTAAATTATATGTCTGCATCAGTATACAAGGACACTCTAAAAGAAAAAAACAACAACCATGTCTCCATGCAACTTATAAATAACATACGAACAACTAGTGCGGAAGAAGAATCAAAACAGATGATTCTGTATTGTCGTTCCACCACCCTGTCTCTATTGCTAGTCTGTGATCACGTGTTCTAAATTGGCATAGAGTTTTTCTATTTCTGTTATCTAGATTGTCCAAATAAATTTCAAAACAAATGTTGTGTTTGAATATATTGTATATGGCACCTCTGCTCGAATTATCTATATTTCAGACCCAAATAGATCTGTATCGACTAATACGGCTGCATTTAATATAAGAAATTATTTCTTCGGGACAAACATGTATGTCGGTACTTGGACGCTTGGACGCAATATGTTAGTAAGGTTTTCACTTTTCGATCCATCTTATTTGTGTGGATGCATTCTCGTTGAGCTGCAATGCTATCCGGTATAGAATCTTCCAATATCTATTATCATTCATATTCCTCACCTTTAACCGATACTTGATGATTCTTAAATCGATAGCGATTCTTATGGGAAATCTACCGCATTCTCCGCATATCATGTAATCTGGTGTGGATGATTTTAAATGGAGTACAAATTTTAATAACGTTCAGTTGGTGGTTTAATAGTGTCTTCAACTTATTTTCCAAATTATTTTGATCCCCGGGCCGGAATGTAACAAGTGCGACGATGAAGTGAAGTGTTACCACCAGAAAATCAACAGTAAGACATTGTAAGAAAATTATAATACAAAAACATTATGTTGTTGTAGAAATATCACAGTAAGGCGAGGGCGATAACTCTTTCCTGTGCATTGGGTTTGTGTGTTCAAGCAAGTGCCATAGTTTCACCCCAGATGCACTTCACGTTGTTTACTGCTAATCAACAGTCAACTCACGAGCTTACTGCGATATCTGGTGTTATCCAGATAATTCCCAACGTACCGACATGTCAATTAGAGGGGAATTACTTCCCCTCCGGGGTGTATCTTCGGTAGTGGAACATGACAACGTTGACAAGCAGAGAGACAGATAATATATCCTTACTAATCACGTGACTTCCTGCTGTACAACGGATATTGAGCAATCACATCGTATTAGAGTGTTCAATCGTCGATCGGAATATTAATGTTTATCACAAAAACTCGTGTGCAAACTTACTGTGTTCTATCGATAACCCGTCATCCGACTAAACCTCTTTGACACATCGGTCGAAAATATCTTCTACTTGGATACTGTTAAGACATCAAATATATAGGGATGTCGATGCGATTGCAACTTATTTTGTGAACTTACATAGCAGTGGGTTGTACGTGACAGTTAATGTTCCATTTATAATTGACAGTAATTTCGCAAGGACGAACACCAGCAGCAGGCGGACTATGTTGCAAGAAACCCATAGTCAGAAATGGTAACGCCCTCAAGATCATATTATTAGACATATATATAAATTATGATATAAAATATATTGAATGCATCACCTCAAAATTCCTTTAAAACACAAATTATTATAACAACTACGGCAAAATATTATCATTGCAGGTTTCTCATTCACCACACCAGAAAGCCTCTAAATTCGGACCAAAAATCTAATCAGCGTATTAAATACACACCCGATACTTCGCAGTACGACATTTAGTATATATTCCAACTGATACATAATTCAACAGCAATGTTGCCTGTTATGCATTGTGTTCCCTCAATACAATCTTAAAGCGTGGCCCAGTCATTGGTCACACTTAAATATCGAAAGCAATTAACGCGGTCATAAAAGTTACATACTGCAACAATGAGACGTCCGCGAAAATACATCCGCGAAAACTTATCCTACAGAAAGTCTAACCAGTTCGCAATATAGCTACCTTACTCGTATTTAAATTCGCGCAGTACTATTTTTCGCGCACCCAATGTTGCTCGAATTTAAAACTGAGCGAAAAATAGTACGACTCCGAAGTTTATTCTAAACCACAGTCATGTGAAATACAAGATGGCCATGTTATGAATGGTTGAATAGACAATTAGCCTGTACATCATGTATGCATAAATTTACATTCGGCCAACCGCTATCAAGACCATTGCTCACAATGACAAGCGACAAATCATGGTAACATGCAGGCCCCTGGGGACAATTACTAAAACACCAATATAGACTATAGTCTATATGGGTATTTTAGTAATTTTCCCCAGATGCCTGTGACATAGACATTGTTGAAATGCTTGTATAAGAAATACTATATGCTGTATAATATCATTAACCCTTTACCCAACAAACCGGCCAAATCCGGCCAAATAAAGCTTCAACAGCCTAAAATATCTTCGGTCTGTCTCAATAAAACCATACAAATATGGATATCATTGGAACCGGCTCTTTGACCACATTGTGATAGTTACAGTTATACCCTGTGCCAATGCATTCTCTTATATATGCGAGTCGACCATAGGTCGCCTCGCATATATAAGAGAATGCATTGGCCTAAACAAAAATCTTTTTTTAACACTTTTTACCATTTTTTCTTACATTCTTTAACAATTTTATAATTTTTAATGTGTTAAGCCAATGCATTCTCTTATATATGCGAGGCGACCTATGGTCGACTCGCATATATAAGAGAATGCATTGGCACTGGGCCCTTCTGTTGGGTAAAGGGTTGCCACAAAATTATGATGTATTCAGCAATGACTAAGAACCGAAACTTCATCAGTTTCAAGATATACGAAAATATAACGGAAATATTACGAAAATAATTTTGTCAGTTTTGAAATCGCGGAGCTAGGTGCGCGAATATAAAGTGCACGAATTCAAAACTGAGCGAAAAATAGTACTGCGCGAATTTAAATACGAGTAAGGTAGTACATTTTAAATCATATTTCCTAAAATAACTCGCATCGTGTGAAACCCGAAATGTGTTGTTCTCCGATATATCCCCATACCTCAATTGACACGGCCAGATCAGCCAGACTGTATACACCCATAAGGCGTAATAAACCATACAGGGGGTTTATTCCGTAGCGGTTCATCTCAAATCGTGTCTTGGTTGTTCGATGGCGTTTATACAGTGGCACACGTTGTCAAATCCCGCTGATTGGATAATCTTACCTATGTGATGTCTATCCGACCGATAAAAACCATGTATGTTGATCCTTACTCGGTATAAACCCTGTATATTGACCCTCACTCGGTATAAACCCTGTCTATTGACCCTCACTCGGTATAAACCCTGTATATTGACCATCTCTCAATATAAACCCTGTCTATTGACCCTCACTCGGTATAAACCCTGTCTATTGACCCTCACTCGGTATAAACACTGTCTATTGACCCTCACTCGGTATAAACCCTGTCTATTGACCCTCACACGGTATAAACCCTGTATACTGACCATCACTCGGTATAAACCCTGTCTATTGACCCTCACTCGGTATAAAAAAGATAGGAAATCTTGAGCACGAATCCTCCACAAAATTCTTAGGAATCCATATTGATGAAAACCTGACTTTCAAAAAACATGTGTCCTCTGTTTGTTCTAAAATGGTGAATGCCATATACCACATCAATAAAGTTAAACACTTCTTTCCTGGTAGCGCACTTAAAACATTATACTATGCTCTAATACAAAGCCATCTTGTCTACGGTGTTCAAATATGGGGACACGTCCCTGCGGTCAAAAAAATTTTCATGCTTCAAAAACGCGCGAAACGAGTTTTATGTAATAAAAAATATAGAAGCCACACAGAACCTCTTTTTAAAAAAGAAAATATACTCAAAATATACGACATCCACAAAGTCCAAGCGGCTGTTTTCATGCATGATTGGTATCATATGCGCTTAATAGAATCATTCACCGACATGTTTACCAAACGCAAAAACGGACCAGACACCCGGCAAAAGCACCCACTATTTAAAAAAAAACCAAGAACATCTTGGTCCCAACAACTACCATTCCATTCTTATCCAACTACATGGAACAACTTGGATAATGAATTTACATCATACCAATCCAGACACACATTCAAACGCCGTGTACATGCCGATTGCATTAAAAAATATGCTGCAACAATTAAATGCAACAATCAAAGATGTCCCGACTGTGTGGTAGCTCGTCAATAGTGTAACCTCCCGTACATATATCGCAATCTACAACCTCACTCAGCACACTCCTACTCGACTTCCAAAGAACATGACACTGACAAGAAAGAGACAAACCATCGAGTAACCAATAAACGATTTATATATACGTATACCCTCCATTATATAATTATATAATCCTATAAATGCAACCATTATGTAATACATAATTTCATAGCCGTGCATTGTACAATAAATCTTGACCGCCTATATATGTTAACATTTATTCATCTCTAAGGGGGTGACAGTAAGACAGTCTAGCCTGACTATGCCACCCCCTCGAATATACATTACAATATTTGTCAAATGTATTATGTATTAATTATTATATGTATATTGAAATAAAATATCCTATCCTATCCTATCCTAAACCCTGTATATTGACCCTCACTCGGTATAAACCCTGTCTATTGGCCCTCACTCGGTATAAACCCTGTCTATTGACCCTCACTCTGTATAAACCCTGTCTATTGACCCTCACTCTGTATCAACCATGTCTATTGACCCCTCACTCGGTATAAACCCTGTATATTGACCTTCACTCGGTATAAACCCTGTCTGTTGACCCTCACTCGGTATAAACCCTGTCTATTGACCTCTCACTCGGTACAAACCCTGTATATTGACATTCACTTGGTATAAACCCTGTATGTTGACCCTCACTCGGTATAAACCCTGTCTATTGATCCTCACTCGGTATAAACCATGTCTATTGGCCATCAATCGGTATAAACATTGTCTGTTGACACTCACTCGGTATAAACTCTGTACATTGACCCTCACTCGCTATAAACCATGTCTATTGACCATCAATCGGTATAAACCTTGTCTGTTGACACTCACTCGGTATAAACTCCGTATATTGACCCTCGCTCGCTATAAACCATGTATGTAGACTCTCACTCGGTATAAACCCCGTCTATTGACCCTCACTCGGTATATACCATGTCTATTGGCCCTCACTCGGTATAAACCCTGTCTATTGATCCTCACTCGGTATAAACCCTGTCTGTTGACACTCACTCGGTATAACCCATGTCTATTGACCCTCACTCGGTATAACCCCTGTCTATTGACCCTCACTCGGTACAAACCCTGTCTATTGACCCTCACTCGGTATAAACCCTGTCTGTTGACACTCACTCGGTATAACCCCCGTCTATTGACCCTCACTCGGTATAACCCCTGTCTATTGATCCTCACACTCGGTATAAACCCTGTATGTTGACACTCACTCGGTATAACCCCTGTCTATTGACCCTCACTCGGTATAACCCCTGTCTATTGACCCTAGTACCCTCACTCGGCATAACCCATGTATATTGACCCCTCACTCGGCATAAACCCTGTATATTGACCCTCACTCGGTATAAACCCTGTATATTGATCCTCACTCGGTATAAACCCTGTCTATTGACCCTCACTCGGTATAACCCCTGTCTATTGACCCTCACTCGGTATGTACCATGTATATTGGGCCTCACTCGGTATATAACATGTATATTGGGCCTCACTCGGTATAAACCGCTAAAACAAGTGGTTTATAAACATAGGCTAGCCTTTTTATAATACTAATACATATCTTCAACATTCAACGACCTTCCATGCCATCTGACATCACTATTTTATTTCTATCCCAGAAAATAATAATGAGATCAGACAAATTCAAATTTGCATAGAAATCCTGTATGGTAGTGTGTATGATATATTAGGGCCCCTCTTCAATTATTGAATTCTGTCCATACAGTTTGGCCCGATTGTTCACATCAAGTTTAACCCTCCGAGTTTAATCCGGATTTAAACACACACAACTAATTAAACCGAGTCTAAGGGTTTGTTCGTTCGGTGGCCAGTTGAATGGCAGCTCTATTCAACCAGAGTAAAACATGACGCAAACTATCCAATGACACAGAGGACAAAACACGTGCCAACAAAATGGTTCTGGACACGCCCTCAATTAACGTGAATGGAACAGGCTAGGCATATTAGCAACTCCCGAGCTTAACTAAATTGGGCAAGACGAGCCGACTGACACGCCCTCAATCGACACTATTTACAGCCCCACCATCACTGAACTGACTGTATATAACAATATGGCAGTTGTAATACACGATTCGGAAAGAACGGATTCATTCAGCCCAGGGTCGACCTAAATAAACCGGGTTGTGTTAGACTGACGATCGAGCTGGTGTCGAATGCCGTTATAAAATGTTATACAACGCATTAATAAAAAAAATGATCACAATTGATAGAAAACGTATCCCCATACACTGTTCATGCGTTAGCGCTTCTCGCTTACAAAAGTTATCTTAAACATCATGCATATTTTCACTGTCGACAGAACGGGCTGTTTCGCATTACCTATCTACGACGCTATATATACATTACTGCTCAACTAGGTCAGGTTGGAAACTGTAAAAAATAGGCCAAACTGAAGTCGACGAATCATTCAACACATAAACAATAAACATTCGGTCTCGGGTTTAAACTATGGAGCCGCATGTGTATAAGTGCCACATTCGTCATCACTGGTTTATACCGAGTCCAGCCACACCATGGTTTAGACGTAGTTTCTCTATATCGTCGAGTAAACAATGCGGACCATCGCATTCTATTGACAGCGAAATTCATCAATTAAGATAACGAGAATAATTATGTTAATTGGAAATGTATAAACGAGAAGCGCACACACGTGTAACGTGTATGGGTTAATTTGGTTGTCCATTGCGATAATTTTTTTTTTAACCATAAACATGCAATTAAACCATAACATTCAACGGTCCAGCAAAACTGGGTTCATTCATATAGGCTAGACCTGATATTATGAAACCGTCTTTTCGGGACCACAGTTTACAATTGCTAAACACTCAGTTCAACGAGTGGATCAGTAAATAATCTCGATTGCCAGCATGTCTATGTGAGAATGGCGGAATGTGTGTTATTGTGACATTGTCACAACTGGTTAATTATCTTACGAGAGCTGTTATAAGCGTGTACTTGTTCCCGTTAATTGAGGGCGTGCCAATAAAAGATATACCAGCCTGCTTGTAGTCCGCCTGGTACATATGTGTAGTTGATTGCTTGCTCACCTCACATAATAAAGTTGTCAATCAGTTACCGAACGACCACAAACGATCACTTTGATCCGGTTTTGGCTTGGTCGTCAATGCAGATTTAAATCCGGTTTAAACTGTGGGGTTTAAACTGTAGATGACAAATCCGGCCTAGCAGTCAAACGGCGTTTTAAAATGAGTGTTTCTTAACCCTTTACCCAACAAACCGGCCAAAACCGACCAAATAAAGCTTCAACAGCCTAAAATATCTTCGGTCTGTCTCAATAGAACCATACAAATATGGTTAATTTGGTTGTCCATTGCGATAATTTTTTTTATAACCATAAACATGCAATTAAACCATAACATTCAACGGTCCAGCAAAACTGGGTTCATTCATATAGGCTAGACCTGATATTATGAAACCGTCTTTTCGGGACCACAGTTTACAATTGCTAAACACTCAGTTCAACGAGTGGATCAGTAAATAATCTCGATTGCCAGCATGTCTATGTGAGAATGGCGGAATGTGTGTTATTGTGACATTGTCACAACTGGTTAATTATCTTACGAGAGCTGTTATAAGCGTGTACTTGTTCCCGTTAATTGAGGGCGTGCCAATAAAAGATATACCAGCCTGCTTGTAGTCCGCCTGGTACATATGTGTAGTTGATTGCTTGCTCACCTCACATAATAAAGTTGTCAATCAGTTACCGAACGACCACAAACGATCACTTTGATCCGGTTTTGGCTTGGTCGTCAATGCAGATTTAAATCCGGTTTAAACTGTGGGGTTTAAACTGTAGATGACAAATCCGGCCTAGCAGTCAAACGGCGTTTTAAAATGAGTGTTTCTTAACCCTTTACCCAACAAACCGGCCAAAACCGACCAAATAAAGCTTCAACAGCCTAAAATATCTTCGGTCTGTCTCAATAGAACCATACAAATATGGATATCATTGGAACCGGCTCCTTGACCACATTGTGATAGTTACAGTTATGCCCTGTGCCAATGCATTCTCTTATATATGCGAGTCGACCATTTTCTTTTACATTCTTTAACAATTTTATAATTTTTAATGTGTTAAGCCAAAGCATTCTCTTATATATGCGAGGCGACCTATGGTCGACTCGCATATATAAGAGAATGCATTGGCACAGGGCCCTTCTGTTGGGTAAAGGGTTAAACCAGATTTACACTGGAGATGACGAATCTGACTATCACGTGTAACCTTTGTGGTGAGTGAAGATTTGTATTATTTTGCGTAGGCTTGCCTTTTTACATTGAGCATTGACATTTTAATGTGATTTAAATAATAATGTTAGTGATAAGATTTGCACTCATTTTCACCGACTGGAATCACGTTATAATCCATGTGGTTTAATTGATATCGGTATGGCAACCAGGGTATCTGCCGCCCTCGCTTCCCATGGTGGCGGCCCACATGATCGTCGGTATTATGAAATCGCATTGAGCGAATAAGCGCATCGTTATATCGTAACGCGATCACGACCGCATATACACTGGCTGGTGAGTCTTGCATGGTATAAACCACATGGACTATATTATAATCCCGGAAGGTGGCTATGACCGACGGAGGTATTTGTGTCTGGAATCCAGAACTGGATGGTCTAAAGTACTTGTACAGACACTCGCGTGCACCCATCATTCCGAGTGCGTCAGCAAATTGGGCAGACAGACACAAGAACTTGTGACAGTCGGTGCTACAAATTTCATTCACGAGGAAATTGTGCAGATTGTGGCATCGCTAATTGTATCCGATCCGAAATTTCGTCACGTTTGAATAATTCAAACCAAATTAACTATGCATTAGGTTGAGTCTCAAGCGAATCCCATGGGGGATGTTCTGCATGCCAGCTATGGATTTCAGCGGCAGATTGACTAACCCCCATACAATTGACATGCATCATCCTCGACTGCAGAAATATGAGATGGGTGTCATTTCGCAGCATTGATGTTTTATGAGATTGGAAACCAGCCCCCACCTAATACGATATAGTATATAATAAATTGACAATATTAATATGATTTATTGTTAGGCGTACATGCACGACTGTCGTACTCCCAGCAGATTGATTACATACCCGTACATGGTGCAAAGGATAATATTCCAAACAGGGTAATCGACAAAAGAATCGACGAGGCGTTTCCGCCGAGTTGATTCTTGGCCGATGGTGAGATAATTATCTAACGTAAAACCCACCCCGAACTGTCATTGGAGTCAATTATCCAATTTGTCTGGCATACAGCTTAGCTGATTACCTGAATTTACGCCCACAGATCAGCACGGACAGGTATTGTTGCCAAAAGCGAAAAGCAACACGTTTCAATTATTATTTAATTCGAATCCGGACCCGCCACTTGAGGGAAGGTTCCTCCGAAGTGTGCCGCTGGATTCGGCTGGTGTGTGCTATATAATTTATTTGTTTATTTTTTCTTTCTGATTTAAAGATACCCTATCCAATTAGACATCAAATAAGTTAACATTCCATAAAACATTTTTCCATTTTAAAACATGAAAAATAATGGCAATCAAGGATGGTCGTTATACAAATGCAATTATGCATCACCATACCATACAGCACAATAACATCGACAATAATACGATCAGATTGAACATAAATAATTTGCATTCGAAAATGCTTTTTAATTGCCATCGTTGATTGGCAATGAAGTGAAAACGCACTTTATCAAATGTGATTTTTTCCCCCGAATATTCTGGCGTTGAACAACACGAAACCTGGTAAAACGGCCTCAGTCAGAAGTACTGTTGCCAGCTGCCAACAGTTTAGAAGCTTGCACAAATGGGTTTACTGACTCTTTCTCATTGTTTCCTAGTGTATATAATGCGTAAAAATAGAAGTGTTATATGCAGTGTCTAATCGGATGGGGTTTCTTGAATTTCCAATTGTTATCTTAAATACACTTACTAGCTTTCTAAGTATCATCCTTTGACTTATAGTTTATACACAGAAACGTGGTCCAGATCATTACTCAGAACAACATGTATATAACTTGTGCTATTTTTCTCTGAAACAGCATACAATCGCGTAAATAGTGACTATCGTTCAATATATATTGACCACCTCCACCCCGCCCCTTTTAACCAGGCCGAACTCCTAATGTCGTGTAATTTCATTTGCATCCCAACATGGCTTGATATTTCCTAACTGTACATATTGTGGGGCGAAATCATGAGACAATTTGAAATAAGAACCTGAACATTGCAAAATCCTAGTATCAAAATGAGTCTAACTCCATGAAAATTCAGGTCTCTATTTGTTTTTTGTATTGAACATTTTTTAAATCCGAACCTGACTGAAATATGTAGTAATTGGTGTTTGAAGAGATTGGGAAGTCTACCTCAGTTATACAATACATTTGATTGTAATTTTGGGGCTTTAATGTAGCTAGATATCTTGATCAATCGAATTAGTAAGCTGGTCAATTGTGGCAGATAAGTTGCTTAGTCAATATATTTAAGTTGGTAATCATGCAAGTTAGCAAAAACTGATCAAGTTCAATGGTCAAGTTAGTCAGTTAGTTAGTTAATCAAATGATTATGTTCATTGGTTAAGATGTTCTGTTTAATAATTAATTTAGCAGTAACTGATCAATTGTGTTAGCTAAGTTGATTAACCAAGTTAGCTAAGTTTATCAATCAAGTTAAGCTAAGTTGACTAATCGAGTTAGATCAGCCGTTTAGTCAAGTTAATAAGTTAGCGGATCAATATTAGTTAAGTTGAGTTACCGAGATGTCTAAAGCGATTAATAAGGATATTACGTTAATTAATCAAGATAATTAGAAGATTAATCAATGTAAGTAACGTCATCGTTCATGTTGACTGAATTTTGAAATATGCAGAACCGACTATACCACTAGGCAACAGAAGATATTCAATATGTTCCCGAGTCTGACCACCTCCATGGACATAAAATAGAAAGCATCAATTCATTCAACAAACATTACAACTAGGGTTGATTCACGTGCGTGTGACTCACATGCTTTGGTGCACGACATAATAAGTATAGGTTATAACCCGCTTGGGTATCTGCACAAGAAATATAGACCCAGGCGCGTTAGTGCCGCTGTCTGTATTTATTGCACATATACCCAAACGGGTTATGACATATTTATAAACTGATTCACACCCCAAGGCAAACAGAATTAAGCCACTTGATGATGGTTACATGATTAATTGAATGTTGTGTGGTGTTATATTATTCCTACCGCACACGTCAAATGATCGCTGACTGTCACGGAGCCCTTGGACAATTAATCAGCGTCGATAAACATTTTGTCTCCGAATTTAAAGTATTGTTTATACAGATTCCTCATTTGGGACAATAAATGGTTAATGTGATTTAAATTTTGGTTCCCATAATGGATTTATTATTCAGAACCCAGGCGGCAATGTCCTGATAGTGTTAGAACATTCCGACTCCGAAGAGAAACTATTCCACATTACTGGAAGTGTGTGTTGACATATCACGGGCATTCATGAAAACAGACTAAACAAATACGTGTATCTTACCTGGATTTTCCGAATACATGTATGTGAACATGTTGTAGAATATTCTAAAATGTTATTATTAAAGAGTGATAATTGTGGATTTTATATTCCAAACAAATGTGAATTTCGTTCAATTAACTTCCAGTCACCTCCTCCCGACAAACCAACAGTTATAGAGTCAACAATTATGTGCCCCATGACCGCTAACAATGGTACGATCCGTATTTTAACCCGAGTGCGATCATTATCGTGGCGTTTTGTCAGAATACAGTGCACCTTCCAATTCTCTCTCATGATCAGCTTACTCTCCAATTAATACCAATTTATTGGTGAATTTTAACTCAAGTCTATATTTTGGCTCCGGCGAAATACAGATTCATACAAGAAATATTGTTCGTGGATTGGAACGATTTGATTGGTCGAGGGTGTGAACCGGTTTATAAATGTAGCATTATAATGGTATATGTGTAACTGACACTTGCATTCGATAGTGTCTATCCACAGCAATACCAACAACACCAGGCTGTTCTGCAATTCTCATCGAGACCGATTGATAAAACACTCGTATGCTGAATTCCATTGCCATACATTACCCAACAGAAGGGCCCTGTGCCAATGCATTCTCTTATATATGCGAGTCGACCATAGGTCGCCTCGCATATATAAGAGAATACATTGGCTTAACACATTAAAAATTATAAAAATGTTAAAGAATGTAAGAAAAAATGTAAAAAAAAGATTTTTTTTAGGCCAATGCATTCTCTTATATATGCGAGGCGACCTATGGTCGACTCGCATTATTATATAAGAGAATGCATTGGCACAGGGTATAACTGTAACTATCACAATGTGGTCAAGGAGCCGGTTCCAATGATATCCATATTTGTATGGTTCTATTGAGACAGACCGAAGATATTTTAGGCTGTTGAAGCTTTATTTGGCCGGTTTTGGCCGGTTTGTTGAGTAAAGGGTTAACACGGTCTTCATAATACGCAACTTGAAGCTGTGGGGTTCTTTGGGCGTAGGCTCGTTAAGAGACAATCTTTATATAGAGCAGCACATATGTTCGACTGGGAATTCATTATCGCACGAGAGCGTTTCGCTGCTCAATATTTATTACCCACAGGGCTCGACTATAAAATCAAACCCATATGAATAATTTACCGGCGAAACGGTATGAAAACTTTCCATTTTCGTTACTAACCGTTGAAAATGTTTAAAACAACACAGGAAGAAGTCTAAAGGATTAAAATTAACGACATTGACACATATTTACAGATCTCTTCAAAAAAGTTCGACACATTCTGATCGCAATTTATTACGAAAATTACACAATCGATCGCAATAATTGGCGAAACTTTAACATATAAGTGTAGTATTAAAACTATTCATTCGTTATCAGGCTGTCATTTTCATTTGGCCACAGTTGATTTTACCCCAAAATCAAATCTAATTCAAAAAACAAACTTGAGTTTGTGACGGGCACGACATGAGAATTAAATTTATAATATGATCATCTGTTAATTGATTAGGTAATAAAGCTTAATTGGTTACAAAGCAAAGGAAAATAGTGGCAGTGCACTATCAAACGACAGCAATGAGAAATAAAACTAATGAATTCCATGTCTGCCATAAGGCTGAATGGTAGATGGTTGGTAGTGGCATATTGTCAAGTAACAATGGTGGGATTAAAGAAGTCTAGACACCGTATTTGAAGGTATGGACATAATTATATAGATTGTTAGGTGTTAAATAAAACAAAAAATATCCATAAATTTAATTTGGCAGAAAAAAAATAAGAATTGGCCAAGATATATTATTCGGCCCAGCGTGAATTTCAAGAAATTTCATAAATCGAACAACTATAACACAATTTCCATGGCAATGGTGACAATGTCAATGTGTTTATAACTATTGATCAGCTGATATGTGATCATACGAAATCGAAGAGTAAGTAAGATATGGTAAGTAACTTAAGCTCTAAGCTCTTTTCGTCACAATATCAGTATCACGAGTTTAAAGAATTCATGACAAAAGTGTGAAAACAACAAAATACATTTTCTTTTAAATTTAATCCATCAAAAATTCAAAATTATCTTCAAACGTATGTTTACGTATATGGTTACTGTGCATGATATAGCTTAACTCGGTGTTAAGCTCCGAGTCCGTGACCATCAGTCGTTTATATTTCTTCTTTGGTGGATCGTCAACATCTGGTCTGTTGAATTTAGCAAAAAATGTAACATTAACACATAATTCCCACCAAATATGCATGTCATTGAACACTCAATACAGCATTCCAATTTTCGTCTGATCTGCCTGTATCACTTTTGAAGGACTTAACCCTTTACCCAACAAACCGGCCAAAACCGGCCAAATAAAGCTTCAACAGCCTAAAATATCTTCGGTCTGTCTCAATAGAACCATACAAATATGGATATCATTGGAACCGGCTCCTTGACCACATTGTGATAGTTACAGTTATGCCCTGTGCCAATGCATTCTCTTATATATGCGAGTCGACCATAGGTCGCCTCGCATATATAAGAGAATGCATTGGCCTAAAAAAAATCTTTTTTTAACACTTTTTACCATTTTTTTCTTACATTCTTTAACAATTTTATAATTTTTAATGTGTTAAGCCAATGCATTCTCTTATATATGCGAGGCGACCTATGGTCGACTCGCATATATAAGAGAATGCATTGGCACAGGGCCTTTCTGTTGGGTAAAGGGTTAACGTGACTATCCGCATATTTTATAGGTTCGTCTGGTTCGAGGTCCGGATAATGTTCAGTGATGCTGCTCGTCGCTTCAATCACTGTCAGAGGTGGGCGCGATACAAATTATAGAGGCATTGCCTGTCTCTTATACACTAAATCCGGTTTGGTGATTGGTCAACTGCCATTGTGTCCCAAAAATGCAGAGAGATCTCGAGTGTAACTCGAACAGGAAGTTACAAATTGTTGACTTAATCTGACTAAATCATTACAAGCGGTCAGCAGAATAATTGGGCGTGCTTTTCAAAGTTCAGCCGAATTGCATCTGAAGCTAGTTATTTATATCGATCAGGTTTTCGTCGTTAAGAGTTTGGAAAGAGAGGAGTATGTGGGCGCGAAGCGCCCGGGATGGTCGAAAAGATCGAGTGATCTTCTCATTCACCCCAGAGTTTGGAAAACCTATAACTGGCTGACTTAATGTGCTGCGTGGGCTAGTCTCAAATTATCGGTCACCTTTGTTTTAAATAAATAAGAATACACTCAGTTGTTTATGGGAATAAATCATCAAAAAGCTATACGAATATAAGAAATGAATGTAGTGGGTGTGTATTATTGTGCGATATGGTTCTGCGGTCGTTATGGGCACATTTAGTGTAAACCGCTTCCCGATACAGCGCGTATTCTCCAATAACACACACACCCACTATATTCATTTCTTAAATATTGCACATGTTTTACTGCTGCTCAACTGAAGTAACTGCTTAGTTATTTATAATATTCACGTTCTTATGTCAGTGTGTCTTCGAGATTGCAGCACATATCGACTCTGATGGAAAACATTAGATGATTATATTTTCGGGATAATCATGTTCCCTCTTATATCGATAAATTCCTCGATGAAATACCATTCAATTATTAGGTTCATATTCACCACCACCAGGTTCCCTCAATAATTCGTACCCGAATAATCCGAGCGTGTGTTCGTTCTTAGAGGACTAGCTATTAAAGTTTGCAAAAAAGTGTAAATTTCATTCGGTTTTGTCCATTTTGGCGTCCACTTTGGGACATACATTCTACAGGTATCGGTTGCGACGAAGCATTGTTTGTCAGTATTTAAATTTATTACGAATTTGGCATTAATTGGTGCACTTACCGCAGCAATTCAACGATTTAGAATACTAACAGCCATATTGGACGCCATATTAGTAGTATGTGTGGCTCGTTACATCCACATCTAAAATTAGAATTTTTGGGTCTAAAATTGTTTGTACTAAAATATTCCCAATTTTTTTTTTTCAAAACCCAAATTTTTTTTTCTTAAAAATTTCCAAAAAAATTTTTTAATCTCAAAAATTTATAATGAGTTTTCGGTTTCGGATAATCTCGGTATTAAATTTTTTTTAATTATTTGAGTGTAATATCTTTCGTTTTTTATGTTCAAAACAAATTTTAAATATTTTTCATGAAACTCTGTTAATTTTATTAATCGATGTTTAGAAATAGCTTTATACCAATTATATGTGTATGGACAGGTCCGAGTCGCTGTAATTTTGGACATTGTGACCATCGGTATGAATGCATACATTCCAGTGTTTATCAATCAGACACAACCCATACATCATATAATTGTCATACCTGAAATAATTTGACACCATTACTCTTACATGAATAATAAAGAGCGTTTATTCTTTACGTCTCTATCCCGATGAAGTTATTGAGTATATCACAGGTGTGTATTATCGAGAATTATTGGAAGTATTGAGATGTACTATGTTGAATCATGAGCGGACGAAGAGGGTAATGCAAAATTACAACCCCAGAATGAACTGACATATTCGATGGAACAAATTTTCAAGTATGTACACGCCACATTGGGGGTAACAATGTCGAAAATAGTCGCACATTGGTTTACCAAATGACTTCTATTATATCCCGTTGACAGTTATATGTGGTCCGAGTCGTTGAATTATCGATATCTTGTCTGAACAACATTAGTTGTTTAACGGGTTATTATCACGTAAGGTTGATAAACTGTGTCATTGTTAGCATTAACGCGATAATTAGTTATCCAACAAATATGCATACATAATACGTACAGGTCATGAGACACTCAATAATTTAAGTTACTTCGGTGTCATTGTTATAACAACATTACGTAATAACCACTTATCTCCCCACATTCATACTTACGCTCATCTATGACGAAGCTTCCTTTTATGCATGTTCAGACACGCTTTCAATTAAGATATCGATAGCATGTCTGAACATTGCTCAATAATAGAAGTTACTTCGGTGTCATTGTTATAACAACATTACGCAATAACCACTTATACACCTATTCATACTTTGTATACCATAACTCCATAACACCACTTATCGACCTATTCATACTTACGCTCATATATAATCGTATATAATATTACCTCATCCGTGCTTACATATGTTCGGGGTTTATGGTATAAAAATATATATGACTAAGCTGTATCCCATATAGTGAATAGACACCATTGTAATAACTTCTCAGGACTTATTCTCGAAAATGGCTGAAGAAATAATGACACCTCTAACAGTGGAGGAAATTTATGAAATAGAATGTATTCTACAATATATCGAAGAATACGACAGGGCTATAGAAGCTTATCAGCTTGATGAAGAATTTATTGAAGCATCTACGCTTTGTTCAGGAGATGACTCATGGCCGAACCAAATCGGATACGGAGAAGATGATGCACCTAAAAATGATGTTAACAACTCACAACCCGATATAGCTGGACCATCAGGCTTACAAAACCGAGAAGACGAACATACACCTGATCAAGATGAAGGAGCCGTAAAATCAGACAGTCAAACCGCCAGCAGTTCTGATAATCAAATAACCGGATATAGCATTCGCAAAAGAAGTGAACGGACCTTCGGAAACAATTTGGCAACACAGAGAACATATGAAATCAAACTAGATGAAATTTACAAAGATAAAAAGTTAATCGACATATACAGGAATCTACATTCAATGTTCGAGGACACTATTCAAAGAGCTCGTGGAAATTTGACAATGATCTTGGCAGAGTAATCATTCACCATGAGAGTTTGGACAACTCTATAATAGTTCCGTTACAAACGTTGCAAACGTTAAATGCTAACACTGTGATTGACAGAATCGAACTCGTTTTGAACAGTAACCAAACACTGACTGTTAATCAAAGTTTCAGCATAGATATAGGCACCATTGAGTTACCTAAAGGTGGAGCACGGCGGAGGATAACGGCGTTACACTCTGAAAGTAATAATCTAATAATAAAAAAAAAAACGATCGTTACGATTGAAAATACCGACAATATGTGTATGGCTCGGGCTATCGCCACTTGTTGGTGTAAATTAAATATTTGCAGTCCTGATGAATGGCTAGAAATAACACAGAATAGAGGAACCAGAAATAATTTACAACTCATCATGGAATACAGAAAAGTACCGATCAATTATTACAACCATATGACGGCCAAAACACGCACTGAGCAAGGAGAATTAGCCAAAGCAATTAGTCACATCGCCGGTGTACCAACAGACAGACCAGCCAGTTTAGCAGACCTGAAAGCATTCGAGGACACTCTGAATTTGACAATACTAGTCGTTAGTGCTAGACTGGGTAATAAATTCATTACCAGCGCGCCTACAGATGGTACAGAAAGACCCGTGATATATTTATATCTGACTGATAATGAACATTTCCACGCTATACAATCCATAACGGGATTCTTTAGCGCAGCATATTTCTGTGTGAATTGCTTAAAACATTATTCAAACAAAGGACAGCATTATTGTGAACGCACCTGTTTCGTGTGTAAAAGTGATAAATGTGAACAAAGTGAAAACAAAGAACATTGTTCAGATTGTAACATGACGTGTATGTCTCATCAATGTTTCGTGCGTCATAAAGCAAAACCTATTAATCAAGCTTCGAAAGAAACGACAGCTCCTTGCGAAAAATGGTGGAAATGTTTGGACTGTAAAAAAGTCATGGAGAGACGGAAAAGACGTCCGAATCAACACGTGTGCGGAGAAACATTTTGTAGATCGTGTGACAAATACACAATGGGAGGACACGAATGTTATGTAAGAGCCATACCTCCCGTTACTGACGATGAAAGAGCTAAATTATGTCTCTTTGACTTTGAAACATTTCAACACGATATACTGGAATGTTCCGAAGGATATTCACCTTTACATACAAAGGATTGCCAGGACTGTAAAGAGGATCATATATGCAAGAAATGTGCTAGGTGTCAGGTGAGTCTTAACCTAATTGTAATATATATATATGTAACATATTACAGTCGAAATCACGATAACGTAACGCTCTTTATTATCGGCGCGCATAAGTAGAGACGCTCTTTTATTTTTAAAATTATATTAGATTATCGAGGAACGCTCTTTAGCTGTTACTTTATCTGCGTGTGAGATTACCATATAACAATTACATACTTGAATTCGACCAAAGTTAAGGGTCTCAATATTAAAATTCAACTGAGTCACAGATGTTAAACCGAGTAATTAACTTTTAATTCTTGACACATTGAAAAAATGTGTAACATATTTTTTGTGAAAAGAGCTTTGTAATTGTTATATAGTAAACTAACATAATATATAATTTTTTAACTTTATTGAACTTGATATCCGAGTGCTTGAATCGTCAACGATACAGGCTATATGTCGATGGTCTGATCATCATGCATTTTAATATTGACACGTAGATTGGAACGAGTAATTTTTAGGGTCAATACACGAACAATATTAATACGTCAACGCTCTTTATTATCGGCGCGCATAAGTAGAGACGCTCTTTTATTTTTAAAATTATATTAGATTATCGAGGAACGCTCTTTAGCTGTTACTTTATCTGCGTGTGAGATTACCATATAACAATTACATACTTGAATTCGACCAAAGTTAAGGGTCTCAATATTAAAATTCAACTGAGTCACAGATGTTAAACCGAGTAATTAACTTTTAATTCTTGACACATTGAAAAAATGTGTAACATATTTTATGTGAAAAGAGCTTTGTAATTGTTATATGGTAAACTAACATAATATATAATGTTTTAACTTTATTGAACTTGATATCCGAGTGCTTGAATCGTCAACGATACAGGCTATATGTCGATGGTCTGATCATCATGCATTTTAATATTGACACGTAGATTGGAACGAGTAATTTTAGGGTCAATACACAAACAATATTAATACGTCAACGCTCTTTATTATCGGCGCGCAAAAGTAGAGACGCTTTTTTATTTTTAAAATTATATTAGATTATCGAGGAACGCTCTTTAGCTGTTACTTTATCTGCGTGTGAGATTACCATATAACAATTACATACTTGAATTCGACCAAAGTTAAGGGTCTCAATATTAAAATTCAACTGAGTCACAGATGTTAAACCGAGTAATTAACTTTTAATTCTTGACACATTGAAAAATGTGTAACATATTTTATGTGAAAAGAGCTTTGTAATTGTTATATGGTAAACTAACATAATATATAATTTTTAACTTTATTGAACTTGGTATCAGCGTGTTTGAATCGTCAATGATACAGGCTATATGCCGATGTTCTGATCATCATACATTTTTAATATTGACACGTAGATTGGAACGAGTAATTTTTAGGGTCAACACACGAACAATAGTAATACGTCAACGCTCTTTATTAACGTTGAACCTATACCAAAACTTTTTTTTTTAAATAATTATCTGAACAAAGTGTAGACGTTTATTTTGTTTTTATTATGGCAATAAAGCTAGAGGTTAAAACGTTCAATTATTACTTTTCAGAACTGTTTAAAAACATGGTGCGGAAAAGTTCAGCATACACCCAACTTCCTCGTCGCCCAAACAGCTTGCTACGAATGCATGCATGAATCGTTGGAAGCGAAACCGAACTGTCGAAATTGCGGTCCTCTATGTGATGCTTGTAACGACAGTGATGCGAAGAAGAAGAAGAAGAAGAATTACCGAAATTTATGTCCGGATACATGTGGACTCCGTGAGGTTATATTTAGCGGTCCTGATACCGGTGAAAAGTTTGGAAAATGGTTATTCTCTGAACAACATACGGGATTCATAGCACTGGGTCACAACTTCAAGGGTTACGATGGATATTTTCTCATGGAATATCTCATTGATCAATCATTGAGACCCAAAGTTATATATAATGGATCCAAATTGATGTACCTATACGTGGAAAAAGATCTTCATATCAAAGTACTGGACAGTCTCAGCTTTCTACCAATGAAGCTGGCACTGTTACCAAAAACATTCGGTCTTGATGGCGAGAAAAAAGGATGGTTCCCACACTTTTTCAATAAACCAGCCAACCAGAATTATGAAGGACCCTATCCGGATGCCAAATATTACGGCGCTGATTATATGAGTGTGGCTGAACGAAAAGACTTCACGAAATGGCACGCGGCTCAAACAAATGCAGTTTTCATCTTCAAGAAAGAATTATCGGATTATTGTCGTAGTGATGTCAATATTTTGAGACAAGCTTGCATAAAATTCAGAACCCACATCATGAACGCGACTGGAAATATACAACCCGTAATTGACGAGTTTTCTGGTGATATGAAGTTCAAACTGGTTGGTGCCGTTGATCCATTCCAATACGTTACAATCGCATCGGTATGTATGGGGATATTCAGAACGAAATTCGTCGACGAGGAATGGAGAGTGCGCCTAAGTACCGACGGGAAAACATGGCTTCCAGCTAAATGTAAAGATGGAACTTTGTCGATTTTATACAAAGGTGAATGGGTTCAAGAAACAAAACTTGAAGATGAACTCGACGTACAAATTCGTGAGAAAGAATTTCTCAAATCACAGATAGCTCGCGTCCCCAAGACATCATATAAAGATCAATACAGCAAAAGTTCGATTCAATGGCTAGAATGGATGATGTTCAAAGATAAAATCCACATAACTCACGCTTTGAACGGTCGTGAAAAGAAACTCGATGGTGCAAAGTACAGATTGGATGGATATTGTGAAGAGTTAAACACGGCATTCGAATTTCACGGATGTCAATTCCATGGATGTGAACATTGTCTGAGTCATGATAGAGACGTAGTCAAGAATCCGATAACCAACCAGACACCTAATGAATTATACGGACTGACACAGAAAAAGAAGAAGTATATAGAAAGTCGAGGCCTGAAATATGTGTGCATTTGGGAACACGAGTTCGTCGCTGCCCGAAAGACTAATCCGGAGCTTCGTGATTTCATTGCTAGTTTGGACATTGTTGAACGACTAGAGCCTAGAGACAGTTTCTTCGGCGGCAGAACGAATGCAACTAAATTACACTACAAAGCTGACGTTGGTGAGAAAATACACTATTTTGACTTCACGTCGCTCTATCCAAATGTGCTCAAATACGCTCGATACCCGATTGGACACCCGAAAATCATTTTGGGCGATGACATTACCGAACTTAAGGATTACTTCGGAATAGCTCAAGTCAAGATTTTACCACCTAATGGACTCTATCACCCCGTATTACCGTATCGATCCAACGGTAAACTGAAGTTTCCACTGTGCAGGACTTGTGCTGATAATGAAAATCAACGACCTTGCACGTGTACGTGCCAACAGAGAGCTATTACTGGTGTTTGGTGTATTCCTGAACTGGAGACAGCTATCAAAGTAGGATACAAGATTCTCAAAATATATGAAATATACCATTGGACCGAAACGTCAGACTATGGACAACAAAATGGATTATTCACTGAATATATAAACACATTCTTAAAGTTCAAGCAGCAGGCTAGCGGTCCTCCGGATTGGATAAAATCTACCGAAGACATGGACAAATACATCACAGCGTATAAAGACAACGAAGGTATATTGCTGGACAGAGAAAGTATCGAAAAAAATCCAGGATTACGCCAAATATCCAAGCTGATGCTGAATTCGTTTTGGGGAAAACTAGGTCAAAACCAGAATTTCAAACAGACCGAATATTTCCATGAATCGGAACAAGACAATCTATTCCAACTCATTTCAAATCCAATGAAACAAATGGAAAATTTTCATGTCATAACTGATGACATTCTTCAAATGACTGTGTGCCTTGTGGATCATCGAATAACATATATTTGGCCACATTCACGACGTGTCACGCGCGATTAATGTTATATGAAGTTATTCATTCCTTGGACAGAAGAGTGTTATATTACGACACGGATAGTTGTGTATTCAGCAGCACCGAGGATCAAATTAATCCCCCACTGGGTGACTATTTGGGACAGTTGACTAGTGAGCTAGACCCGGATGAATACATCGAGGAATTTGTTTCTGGAGGACCCAAGAATTACGCTTATAGAACCAATAAAGCTAAAGAGACGAGTAAAGTTCGGGGTTTCTCTTTGAACTTTGAAAATTCACAGTTCATCAATTTCAACACGATTAAAGATCTGTTAGAATCCGGAAGTACAGTGCCCATCACCACAACCAATCCTCGAAAAATATGCCGGTCCAAAGGAAAAAGAAAATTATATAACAGATCTGAGGAGAAGCATTACCGAGTTGTTTATACAAAACGCAGACGATTGGATAACATGGATACACTGCCATATGGATATTGAACGAGGTACGTAATATATATTATATAATTTAATCGTCTATATTTGATCAAGGTTGTAATGAGAGTGTAAACATCCGATCGATGGCAGCTATCGGATTATACTAAGGCGTGTTCAGACACGTTCGATGTTAGATAACATCGAGCGTGCCTGAACACGTATTACTATAAACCGATGGCAGTCATTGGTCAATTTATCCACGGTGTCCATTTTTTTTCGATCTATAAAATGCTACCCGATCCAGTTCACATTTACAAATTCGTTAGTCCTATACTGTGTGTGTGAAACATTCTATACAGGTTAGTTATGAATTAATTGTTTTTTTCTATCATTGCATTTACCTCCAGTACAGTCTTAACGCTCTTTATACTTATAATATTATATCGGTCTTAAACCAAAAACAAATGTTTATTTTTTTATTTTTTTTATTTTCTCAACGAAGAGTCACCATAATTCCAGATTATTCCGAATGACCAGATTAATTCATTCTCTAATTCTGAAATATATTTCGATTTACTTGTAGAAATGTAATCCAAAATCACGTCTCTGTTAAGTATTTGTTCAATCGTGAACAGTGTACACGGTTCACGGAGAATGATATATCCGTGAATTATTGTCACTTCTTCAAAACTTCTCTGATTGAAAACCCAGTCTCGGTATTCTGCAAATCTCACAAAGTCATCTCCAATAAGTTCACGAATGTCATGTATTTTGTTTTTAGGAACGCCTCTAAATACCCAGCGATTTGAAAACATTTGATTCAATATATCCTGTAAGAAATCAGTTTCAAATTCAGACCTCGCAATCAAAGATTTCAATCGCTGTACAGGAAAATATCCTTCATCTATATTCTTCAGTATTATTTTAATTTCTCTTATAAACCAATTGTGTAGTAGTTGTTTTTTTATTTCTGGATTTATAGTTGACATGTCAATTAGCTGATTGTATATTTTCTCCAGTATTTCTGCGGGTAGTATTCTCTCCATAATGAACTGACTCAATGACTCAATTTTCTTATTCTTATTGAGTATGGGAGGGAGGGGACGGACCCCCAGGGCGGGGCGGGCGGGCGGACCCCCAGGGCGGACACCCAGGGCGGGGCGGGCGGGCGGACCCCCAGGGCGGGGCGGGCGGGCGGACCCACCCAGGGCGGGCGGGCGGACCCCCCAGGGCGGGCGAGCGGACCCCAGGGCGGGCGGGCGGACCCCAGGGCGGGCGGGCGGACACCAGGGCGGGCGGGCGGACCCACAGGGCGGGCGGGCGGACCCCCAGGGCGGGCGGACTCCTTTCGGACTTTGTACTCTCGATGTGTAACATGTGTAACATTAAATCTAAGGAGATTCAAAGAGTTGAAATCTTACCTATCAGATATACATCAAGAAGTGGTCAGTTATCGTACCGGGGAATCCGATGTATTCATGAGACGTCATATCGGTGGGAATTTCTTCATTACTATAAAGAGCGGCATCCCGCGTGTTGACATTCGCAGGTATTGGCTGCCTGAACATTCAGATGATTTGTGTGCAACCAAATACGGAATATCTCTGACATTCGACCAATTTGAAGAACTAGCTGGAGCTATATTCGTCCTGTGTGCTAATATTCCTGAAATTGATCAGACTGTGCAGTGCTATTTGACCGACGATCACCAAAACCAGGAAGGATCTTTAACATGTATGGAATGCTGCCCCAACGGTGATAGAACATGTTTGATTAACCGGATGCAGACATTGATCTAAACATTACTCCTATGATGCTACGAATAACTAATGTCGTATGTTCTGCAGATTTGAACTGTTCTATTAATCTAAGGGATTTGACACTCGGCTGTTCGAACATTGAATACAATTCCAAAAAGTTTAGCGGAGTTGTATGGAAACATTCTAAATTCGGTGGATGTTGCCTCGTGTTTAACACGGGTAAAATCGTTGTTAACGGGCGTTCTGATAATGTCAAACAGACACGCGTTCGACTGCGTCGATACGCTCGACATATTCAAAAATGTGGTTGGCGAGTGAGATTAAATTCCATAAAATTTTTGACAATGTCTGCATTTTGTCAGTTAAATGGAAAACTTGACTTAAACGTTTTAGTGAAACTTATGGAATGTTCTTACGAATTAGAGCTGTTCCCTGCGGCAATGTTCAGACGTGAGAAAATACATTTTACATGCTTTCATAATGGAAAAATTGTGATTACGGGCATTAAAAGTGAAAAGCAGATGTTAAATATTGTATATCCTACTATATGTGAACTTGAGTTACTTTCAGAATAAATATATATATGTATCGATTATCTTTTTTTTCATTCGGGGAGGGCTCACATACCTTTGTGTTTTGGCTTTTGACAACAACAAAAAAATAGATTATTTTTTTTTTGGCAACAGACCTAATACCCCTCACCCCCGCCTCCCTCCACAACCCCCTCAACCCAGTCATATATATATATATATATATATATATATCTCTATTTTCCCAGTCATACATATGATAATATAAGAACGATAAATGATTGTATTTACAATATTTTATTTATATACATAATATAATTTAAAGAGTGTTTCTCTCGTTGTCGCCAATGAAGAGCGTTTACAGAATATATTTCAACATAAAATCCTTAATAATTAAATCATTATACATATAATTATTGGCACTGAAACTCCCTCATTATATTTTCTAGACTGTATCCACACAGTTTATAGAATGCAAAGTATATGCAATAGGGACCGCATATATTAGAACCCTGTAATCTGTAATCATTACACTCGTAACGAGGTCCATTCAATAACAACACGTGTTTAAATCGTCCGTTGTAACACTCGGGCTTTAACCCCATAGGGTCGAAGAACTCTGATAGTTTATGTTCATGGAATATCATCAATATCCAGTGGCGTCCAGGTTGGCTACTCTCGTCCGTGTTAACTATATACATCCGGGGATATTGGATATAAAGAGGTAATTTGTCTATGGGACAAACATCTATCTCATTATGGTTTGTGAAACTATTTATCGCCCTCATGAGTCCGCGTGTATTCATTATTCAATGCAAACTTTACGACTCTCGTCAACTTTGAGAGCGGCAGGAAATTTGGCATAAACAATTACAGTACAATTGTCTTTCAAAGCCGATGAGAATTTAATCTCAAGGCGTGTGTGACCTTTCAGAGGTATGACTCTATCGTGATTAATTCCTTGCGGGTTTATCCGATATATGCAATAACCTTTCGCATAATCCTCATAAGTAATATGAACGGCTTTTCGTTTCACATCTTTTATTATCGTATTGTAAGCTTCTACATATTCCTTACTGGTAAAGTTCGGTTGTAGTGCTTGGGCGGGCATAGACTGCCCGTTGACGTAAAATGCGACGAAGTTGCATCCAAAAGTCGCAAAGTTGAACGGGTTCTTATCGCGTGAACCGCTTTCAGCCTTTGATGATACTAAGCCAATAATACAGCTACTGGGTACGTCTCCTTGAAATAGATTATCTTCTCCCAAACTGAATGCACCTTTTGACACTGTATACGTCTTTATGATAGATTTTGAAAAAGGATAACACGCATTGCTTTTCTTGAGTGACTCAGTATGACTGAGTAATACAGCCGGGTTAACTTTCACAGTCGCTAGTCTCAAATTAGCTTCCTGTATTTTCAACTTGTATGTCTCAGTGGTTCCCGCATACATCAGTCTAAAAACATCTCTCGTCTGCCAGAATTTTAACGTGAGCGGGAGACCATTTAGTAGTAATTTGTCCTGTTGGAAGAAGTCAAGCTGAATTGATCCCATAATATCCATTATTTGACTAGTACGGGTTGTTTTGGACCTGTAATACAGGCCAGAGTTCCCGCTTTTCGAATCTGCCAGGTCCATACCACCTGCCGTGTCCTTTTCGAACGCTTGTCCATGTAGCTGTTCCTTACGTTCAGTTTCTAAGAGTACATCGAAATATGCTTTGTATGGATAATTCGGCCCGACTTGACTCACGGGAACTTGCTGTATATTCAAATCGACCTGCGAAAATATTGAATGTAGGGGTGCATTTATCAGACCCACATCGTCATTAACGGTTAGAGCCGAACCATCTTGCTTGGTTATTTTGAGTTTGAGAAGTAGCAATGTGCGTTTGAGGTCCATGTAGGTTGTGGCCATGGCGGGAATATTGAACTCTAAAGCTGCAGTGTCTGTCATCTGATTCACAGGTCTGTAGTTTATCCATTCTGTCGCTTGTATTCCGCTGTCAACCGCCGGTGAATCAAATAATGCCAATTTATCGGTATGGTACTCTCTGTATTCATTCATGGTTTATCGAAAAAAGTTTTCACTTTCTTAGGATTATGAGCCAAACCGCTAGGTAACACTCTCTTATTGGTTTTCTTGGACGCCTTACGTGCTTGTGTCAACTTATTTTCTGCAACTTCGGCTTTGGCCATTTCAATCGCTTGCGCGACGGGTGTCACTACGTTAATATGTGGTTTTAGAACGTCTTCTTCACTATCACTATTTTGAGTTCTGTCAATAAAGTAGCGACCCTCATTATCTGGCCTTAACTTCCCATTAATCATGTCCCTGAAATGTTTTCTCCACTTTTCAATATCGGTTGGAATATACGTCATCGACATGTTTCTTCAGATGTAGTGTACAAGTCACTCTTTTTTCTGCATTTATTTTAGAAAGTTTATCGCCTCTTATAAAAATCCTGAGACGCTGAAGTTTATCCTGCCTTACGTTTATGTAGAATGAGTCCTCAAAACTCCGCCAATCACCCGTATCACGTGTGTCTCTCTTTATAACCCTGAGGATGGGGGATGATGTGTCGCAAGCTATTGATTCTCCGCATATGTCCGAGCAAATATATAATAAATCCGTGTCTATATGATCAGTTATATTTATGTCTTTCAAACAACATAACCACGTTCCTTCCAATATTAATACACCAGGTAACTCTATTGTGAAGTCGAGAGGACGATTATCTGGATATTTATCTATGGAATCGTCGCTAGTCAGGTACAGATAATAATTATCCATATGCCTAGTTTCTAATTTTTGTTCAAAAGAGAATCAATATTCATCATCTCTTCTCTTATAGTTTTATCAACATCACTGAATATATACTTGAAGTCAGACCACTGGTTACACGGAATACTTATAATCGTCGGAGTGTTATTCACAACTCGCCTAATGTCTGTATAAATGTGCCCTTGTTTATTACAGACTGTTACCGTAATGTTTGATCGTATTGTCCACTTTTTCACGAACCCACAGGGGCGTTGTTCGTAATCACGGGGGTGTGACTCATTCGTATGACGTAATTCATAGTCCACCGGCTCACGCGGTATCTTCTTTGGAATTAAAATAACTGGTAGTGACAGAGTTATTGCCATAATAGTAATTCCTATCCATTTAAGGAGATTCATATGTAGACGACCGCGTTCTGTTTGAAACATATTCGTCAAGGTACCTGTTATATTATCCATGATTGTAATGGTTCCCGCAGATAGCTTACTCTTATTAATTTTGATAGCTGTCGACATCGGACTCTAAAATCCATGAATTAAATTTGTCAGGCCATGAATGCCAGTGCACCATGACTTCAGTTTGACCCTTTCGTTTCCTCTTTTTGACAATTTTATCTATTCTGTAAACTGTTTCGTCATCAACGCGCACCCTTTGAAGTTCTGACTCGTAGAAAGCGCCCTCAATGGTTTCATCCAAGAAATCTGTCAATGTATACAAGGGTATGTTCTGTCTGTAAAACTTCTTAGTCACTTTGAACAACTCTCCGGTCCATTTCTGAGAATATTCTCGGTCAAAAACTGCTTTGGTGTGTGATATTCTAACGATATCATTTACATTGTATTTGAACTTTTTCTTCAATTTACTTTTAACACCTGTCTTATTAACCACTGATCAAGGCGAGACTCATCTTCATTCTCAACAGTTATTGAGTCAGGGGTGGTACCCAACGAACGATGTATTGTATGGTTATAACTTTTCACAATATCTTGTAGAATGTCGATATATCTAGCATTATTATGCTTTATCATATAACGTGAAATCTTCTGCTTTATAGTTTTTATGACCCGTTCCGAATAATTGGCTTTCATTTCGTTTCGCGTAAAAATTTGAGATATATGAAGACCCTTAAGGTAACTTTTGACCCGTTTGTTTGTAAATTCCGAACCGCGGTCCGTTCGGAGGAGGCGAGGGGTTCTTCCACCTTCAAATATATGTTTCATAGCATTGATCACATTAATTGCAGTTTTTCTCTTTATAGCTTCGCACCATAACTTCCTAGAAAAAATGTCAATCATTATTAACACGTACGTGTAATTGTCGTTGTCTTTGGAAACATCATTCATATCCATGAGGTCTCCATCCCATTGACTGTCAGAAGCGTTTACAATAACACGAGACCTCGGGAATTTTCGTCTAACACTTTTTGTTAGGGAATAACTTTCATGATTTTGTAGCCACGCCACAATCTCGCGCTTGGAAATGATGTGCTTATTTTCAGATTTTACAGTCTGATGCAACTTTGTAGCTCCTGAGTACGATGCGGGGTGACCCGGATTAAAATAAATAGAACTCAAATAATCTTTCCAATCGGCCATATTGTTCACAGTGATATCCAACGTTTCTTCTTTATCTTAGTCAGCCTACCGGCGATTATACCTGGAGGTCTAGATATTTCACGCTTAATCTCTCTTATTTTCTTTTTTCTTTGCCTAGTGTGTGTCTTTTTCGATGTATTATTAGATTTGTTAACTCCTGATTTTTCGATTGCCTCCTGATGTTCAGTCGCTTGAACTGTATTAACAATCTGATTATTCATCGGGTCCCTTTGTTTATTCATTTCGTCGGAATGGCTACTATTGTTTGCCGAGATGTCGCTGTGTTCAATATCAGTCTCCGATGAAACTTTTTTGTGTTCACTTTTTTCTGTGTACATCATATATCTCTCATACGGGATCAAAACAGTTTTCTTCACAGACTCCATCACAAAAACTGTTTCAATTTAGGTTCAACGATGTTCAACATCAAAGCAACGGCGGGTGAGTGATTATTCACACTTTTTCTTTTCCTCAACAAGCTCACAGATTTATCGCCCAAGAATATATAAAATGATTTATATCGCCGTAATTTAGCTTTTTGTTGAACTGTAACTGTTAAAATTTCATGTAGTAAATTGACCGTAATTTCAACCAGAACTTTCAACTGATTATTAGTTATCGATGTCAATAATGCGTTTCGTTGAGATCTTGATTGGGTTGATGTCAATATTCTGACAAAATTCAACTCCTTACGTAATAATCGACTCATTTTATCGTCACGACTCAGCTCCGATACTGCCCCTTCTTATTACGTAGTAGGTACATAAATTATAGGGTCTTGGTTGGGAAATACGTCTGTTCGTAGTCTGTATTTATCCTCAGTGTGAGGGGACATATCTATTATAAGATACGCAAATGGTTTCTTCATACAATCCTTGTATGCATCAATGAGTACTTTAGATTTACCGGGATACAATTGTCTACCCAATGTGGAAATTTGTGATCCATCCCTCAAATTTTTGAATAAAATTAGATATCCTGTGTTTAAGGCTATAGTTCTCGCAGCCTTGCCTTGTGCGTATAAATTTTGTGAAATAAATAGCACCGAAAGACAGCGATGATGAGTTTGCTGCGTAAATAGTAATTCAATCTCTTTTTGGTCAATAATACGATGCATCAAGTCGTCTAATATTAACATATTATGTTTACCATCAGCAAACTCTTCGATTTCTGTTTGGGTAGGTAATCCTTGATGCATGACCAAATTTTCGATTGATGATTCAATTTCATCATAGAAATTTTGATAAATACCGTAACAGTACATTATTTTCTTAGGTGGATCTCTAGAATACATTCCACTAAGATTTTGTAGGAATCTGTAGACCCATCTCGTCTTACCAGAACCAGTTGGTCCATTGATGCAAATACTAGAACAAGGTTCAAATGGTATGGCGCTATGGTTAGTTGACCCCATTTTTTTTTCACTGTGTCCTATTTATTAGTAGCTATACAGTTCTTATATACATCATAAGTAAACATTTGTTATGGAAGGCGTGTGTAGAGCAGCTTTATATGGGTCGAAAGCGTGGTCTGACAATGTTGATGGAAGAGAACGTGTAGGTTGAATAGGCTATGGCCGGAACGAATATCTTCCGTGAAGATACAGGTGTCATTGTTATAACAACATTACGTAATAACTTCAATTATTGAGTGTCTCATGACCTGTACGTATTATGTATGCATATTTTTTGGATAACTAATTATCGCGTTAATGCTAACAATGACACAGTTTATCAACCTTACGTGATAATAACCCGTTAAACAACTAATGTTGTTCAGACAAGATATCGATAATTCAACGACTCGGACCACATATAACTGTCAACGGGATATAATAGAAGTCATTTGGTAAACCAATGTGCGACTATTTTCGACATTGTTACCCCCAATGTGGCGTGTACATACTTGAAAATTTGTTCCATCGAATATGTCAGTTCATTCTGGGGTTGTAATTTCGCATTACCCTCTTCGTCCGCTCATGATTCAACATAGTACATCTCAATACTTCCAATAATTCTCGATAATACACACCTGTGATATACTCAATAACTTCATCGGGATAGAGACGTAGAGAATAAACGCTCTTTATTATTCATGTAAGAGTAATGGTGTCAAATTATTTCAGGTATGACAATTATATGATGTATGGGTTGTGTCTGATTGATAAACACTGGAATGTATGCATTCATACCGATGGTCACAATGTCCAAAATTACAGCGACTCGGACCTGTCCATACACATATAATTGGTATAAAGCTATTTCTAAACATCGATTAATAAAATTAACAGAGTTTCATGAAAAATATTTAAAATTTGTTTTGAACATAAATAACGAAAGATATTACACTCAAATAATTTAAAAAAATTTAATACCGAGATTATCCGAAACCGAAAACTCATTATAAATTTTTGAGATTAAAACTTTTTTTGGAAAATTTTGAAAAAAATTTTTTTGGGTTTTGAAAAAAAAAATTTGGGAATATTTTAGTACAAACAATTTTAGACCCAAAAATTCTATTTTTAGATGTGGATGTAACGAGCCACACATACTACTCATATTGACTAATTTTTCCCTTGGCGGATAATGGATAGGTTGTTCCCCGGATTCTGCCCGACATAATAACACAAAAATCAGCTTGCTGAGAATTGTTTATAGATCCAATGCTTCAACGACCAGACTAATTAGGTAGTCAGTAAGTTGTGTAGGTTGAAGCGAGTCAGGTATGGCCATTTCACACAAAAATAGTTGGCGTAATACTCCCTTTTTCCTGTCATCTCACCGTAGTTTCACCCATGTCAAGCCCAAAAACTCCGTAGTCACCCACAAAGACAGTAGATTTTGGGAAATTGTCCAGATTTTACTCTTGCTATTTATTTGTTTTCGGTAGTGATTCGCAGAACACTAACTCGATTCTGAGGAAGAATTTCGTCAATGCGCTTTCAATTTGTTTCAATCTGCGCCAAACCAATCGCTTGTTTATAATTTTTATTTTATTTAGTTTGGTGTAGTTTTATCAACATATCATCGTGCAAATAGGTTCATATTGGATTTAAATATTCACGTATGTTCATATTGGACTTATATCCGTTATTCTATTTTATGTTGCGGGTCGCAGTGAAAACACATTATAAAGAGCGTTCATCTAATAAGTCATACAGTTTAATAAATATATGTATAATAAAATAATCGTCGTCATCTACAATACATATACATATATGAGTAGTAAATTGCTGTACTGTATGAGCAGGTTGGCAGTAGTGTGGTTTCGCAAAATCACGTTTTACAATACGTGGAACGTGTGCTACTACCAGCACTTCCATAACATCTGAAAAAATATAAAGCCTGACTGTCGAATGCTCACCAGTGTTCTTAACTCTATTTAAAAGACTTTCATGACTGGAGCTTCCTGAATTTATGCGAAAACCCTGCGCCAATGCATGCTCTCATATATGCGAGTCGACCATAGGTCCCCTCGCATATATAAGAGAATGTATATTGGCCTAACAAATTTTATTTTATTTTTTATAATTGTTAAAAAATGTAAGAAAAAACAAACAAAAATGATAACAATTGATAAAGAATGTAAGAAAAAAAAGTAAGAAAAAATGATAAACAATGATAACATTGTTAAAGAATGTAAGAACAAAATTTATAACTAATGATACAATTGTTAAAGAATATAAGAAAAAATTATATAAATTGTTATAGAATGTAAGAAAAAATGATAAACATTGTTAAAGAGTGTAAGAAAAAATGATAAAAAATTGGTAAAGAATGTAAGAAAAATTGATTAAACTTTGTTAGGCCAATGGATTCTCTTATATATGCGAGGCGACCTATGGTAGACTCGCATATATAAGAGAATCCATTGGCACAGGATCTTGTTGCGCCAGCACAGCTCCCGTCGTGAAAGTGTTAAGAAAATCGAGCGCTGATAACCATTCAAGGGGCAAACTTCATCAATATCAGATTTAGCCGAAGGCGTAGCATGCTGTAATTTTTTTGTTTAATCATGATTTTGGAAAACCTCTCTAGTAATCATACACTAAACACAAAGCATCGATTCCCTGTAGATCTGCGTAATCCATGTCGACCTGGGTCTTCGGTTCATTCTAAATACTTTATTGCCATTTGGATTTTTGTCATAATCAAATCCCCCCACTTTGAACAAATTATGACCTGGGGCTTATGCTTTACTGAACGACGTGGCAGTTCTGTATATCTGATAACTGGAGTCTTAACTCATCAGCAAAATGTCAATGGTTTTATGCTTCGACGACAGGGAGTCATTTCCATTATGAGATAAACTTTCGACGTATTATTCTCATAAACTAACTACAGGGTAATCGATTAGTCTACCGACACCCTCGTTCGATTTAAGAGGTGACTGAAGAACTACTTAAGAAAATTGGTTGATTTGTGCAACTGGAAAAATAGGCGAAGTTTATCGACATCATGAATCTAAGATGTATTCCGTATTTTACCTATAATGTATTAATATTCAGCCTACACCAACTTCAATATGTTTGATGTGGACCCCAGAGACACATCCCATGGCCATGGTCTCGATTTCAGCCCAAAGTCACATGCTTGTGTCATAATGTGCAGAACGTAGCATACATGGGTATGTGTTATTTGCGGTGGCGTTCTGTGGAAAAGGTTTAAGTTCTACGTTCAACTGCCACCATGTATGTGTTGACTGAGATAGTCCTTGAACACAGAAGTAACATATATAGCATGTGGTCAATATGACTGACACGTGAATCCCCACAATCGAGAGATTGAAAGCAGATACTCGAGACTCGAATACTCGTATCAGGTATTTATTTCGATGATATGATATGCAGGCGATGCACCAAATGTGTGGTGCAGGCGATGCAGCAACACCTTTTTCGAATGATTATTATTCGTGTCACTCATAATGTGTTAACCCATATTTTCCGCCATATACGTTAAAGTATACTTGCAATCCCCAAGGTACACATTTGTGTCGCATTGAGAGAACACTTTAGGAATCGTTAGATACTTTGGCCAACTAATGATGTTGGGTTGACCATGTATGACTTTGGCACCCTTGGGTGAAACGTTGGGTTGACTTTTCTGTTTATTTTTAGTTAGCTACTTTGACCCATTAATAAGGTTGGACAAGCTCTATATTTATATAGCACGCTTGTGTGAAACGATTGGCTGACATGTTGTTTATGAGCTGGCTTTTTGTTTTGTGTATGAGCTGAGTGAGTATGGGCTGACCTTTTAGTATGAGCTGACATTTTTGTATGAGCTGACATTTTGTTTATGATGTTGCATGGAAAATTATGCATTTTATTGATGCCCGTTATTTCACTAAATCAAGTCTTTTAAACGTTGAGTTTCCGAAAAAAAAAACTTGTATCTTCATTCTTACGATGAAACACAAAGACACGTCAACGAAATAACGGACAATTTAATTATTTTAAAGCCAAAAGCGAAGTTAGATCTGCGAACCAGATTTTGAAGTGTGAGTAATAATAATGGACTTATATAGCGCTTATATCCTTATGCGTAATGCGACACAAAGTCGTGCTTTGGGTTTGAATGCATACTTCGTTAACAATTTCTATACTCAATATTATTTATTGATGTGTATTTATCCAGTAGGAAAAGTTCAGATAATAAGTTCATAGGTAGTTTGTTCAACTTATTATTATCTGAACATTTCCCACCAATAGTAGGAATCCTTCTGAAAATTCTGTTGTCAGTCGTCTGCTAATATTTCCTGATCATACCACCAAATGAATAATAAACCATTCCAATGTATAATTTTTCAACTGGTTAATAGAATGCACTTAGTATAGAAAGGTTAACGTATATGGGGGGGGGGGGGGGGGGGGTATTTTAGTTCTAAAAAGTTCGAAATAACAATTATTCATACTGGTGGCAACAAATAGCGCCTATGAACCTGGTCAAATGTACATAACAGACTTCGTGACAGTTATCCGACCAGAGTGAGAACACTCCTCTTCGTAACGTTCCAGGGTTCCCTCGAAGTCTTCGAGAACTTTCGCAATCTCACTCGTATAACTCCGCATACTTCCGGTATGCGCCGGCGACTGTGGAAGAGAATAGTCCGGCTCCGGTTCTGGTAACTCAACATCAGAATTATCGTTATCATCAATTGACATTATAACGTTGTTATCAATATCTATATCATCGTTATATACAGACGGTAAGCAGTTTGGCGCACTATAATTTGTTAGATCTGACGCAGAAGTCACTCCATTATGTCTTTCCTTATTTCCGAAACCGTTTTCTGAAAGATCTGGAAAACTTTGCAAAGAAGGTTTCCGGATATACCAGTTGTCCCTATCACAATTGACCGACGATGCGTACAAATTCGAATCGCTTTTATGCAATGAGCTATTAGATAGCGAGAACGCCGAAGCATTCGACGATCCGGATTTATGTCGCGATTTTTCCATTTGTTTTTGTGATGGAGACAATACTTTTTGCGAGTCATTGGTTCTGGTGCTGGTTGTTGTCCGCGTCCTCGTTGCAGCCGATGAGATGATTGTTCGACCAATCTTTCTACGAGGTGACGGGAGTGAAGGCACTGTCGTTTTCGTCGCGGGCACATCCACCGATGAGGCTTTATCAGAATCCTGGTTTCCAGACGAATACGCTTTCTCTGTAATCTCTTTAGTTACTCTCTGTTCCGAGCTTTGCTCCTTCTTATTATTCTGTTCTTGTGCGATCTAAAACGAACATGAAAGCTATAGCTGGCACAAACAACTTTCACTGACATATATACCGACTTATGCATATGATGTATTTCATATAATGCGTGTGACGAACGCCGTTGGTTCACATGATACATGTACATGTATTTAGATTATCAAACAACTATCTGTTAATACACGACATCTCCAACAAATTATAAGCGTTGATGTGAACCTCGAGTGGTTTTTCCCACAGGATGGGTGTTGTTGCTCATTCAATTGTGGGATAATCCGACAGGACTCTGTTATCATATCATCCATTGCGCATCAGGCCGCAATATGTTAACCCGGCCGACGATTTTTTTCTAATCACATCCGCAGTGAAGTTTAATGAGCTCTACCATGGGGTTTTGGATTGATTTTGCAATAGTTTGTCGGATGATTCTCTATCTACCGTTGTGTCCACATAGGGAGGCGGCTCGGTGGTCTCCATTGGGGTGGGGAGGTGGGGCGGTGGTATTCAACTTATAATTTATAAAAATTTCCTTTAAAACCAATCCCAAAATTAATTTGTGTTGACAGTTTCCAACTGGTATCTCAATCTTACCAACTGTTTCTAAGATCCGCCTATAAATGGATACTTTCCAACTGGTGGCAATTTCAGTTCAAACAGTAGACAGAAAGCAAGAAAATATACGACTTTTTGTATAAACAAATTCAATTTAACAATCAGAGCAATTTCAAACTTTATTTTTACTTTAAAAACAGTGTTGTGCCAAACATGACATTTCCAACTGTTAAACATTTTGGTCGGGAAAAAAACACACCCTGCGGCTATGTCCATGTGTGGACATCTAACAGGGCGACACTTTGTAATTTCCCGGTATTCTCTCTGCTCCATAATTGTATACGTGTTTGATACAAATACAATTAAATTTTGAAATACAAACGTATAGTGAATAAGCCCGTATATATGTACATGTACTAACCTTATATGCAACAGCAAATTTGTAGAGATGGCTAAATATGTCATCTGGTTCTGTTGTTTTGTAGTTTTCTCCAAACATCATGCATACGTCTCTGAATGCAGTCTCCGTCCGCATGAACATGTCAAATGTGAACGCCAAAGCTTCCGGAATTTTCGTGGCAAAATGGTGGTTTATGTTAAGAAAATTAATAAACAATACGCATTATAATTAGCAATGATAATATGTTATACCGTTTGGTGGGATACTGTTTCGGGACTGGATTGGACTTCAGGTAATGTAAGCATTCACCGTGCTCATAGGGTCACCGCTGACGTCATATTTTGACCTACATACGTTCCGAACTAAGTTTGAGAATTTTAAGTTGAAATGTAAAACCAGATTTGACTTCTGACTAAAGTCGGCAACTAATTAGAATTCTTCAACAGTAACCGTTAGGGTATTATACAATAATTCTACAAGACAAGAACAAAAATATTCGCCCAGCAAACAAACTCATGATTTGGGACTATAAGAGACGAGTTTTAAAGCAAATCTTAATTTCTATGTCTTAAACTAAACATAATCATCTCCCCCTTTTGTCACATCCTTATATCAATATAGGCCAAAGACAATATTATAACTACATTCGGACATTACTTGTCTCGAAATGATTTACTGACATCACGACAATAACCGCTTCAGAGAGAAAATAATCGCGTTTTCTGTCAGTTATTTATTTTTTACCGTAAAGACAAAGATCGTTCGTCGTCTGTAATTCCTTGACACCCTGAAACAAATGCAACAGACACACTGTATGACTTCAGTAAGCCTTTGTGAAACTTACAACGTATATCAGGAAAAAGGATATTCTCAGCTGTTTGTTCGCAGATGATATCCGCCGTTCACCTTCAAGAAGTTTGACGCCCCTTTTCAGAAACGCAATGTCTGTCAGAAGTTCTTTATACGACACTGGAAAACAAATTTAACTTTTGTGTTTGTCGTGAGTACGAATCTCAATACATACTGGCATTGTGAATTAAACATTTAAGCGATACGGATTCTATCCCTTTCGTGACGGAAGCTGAACTGGTGCAGCATTAAAGACACTGTGTCAGTGCATTCGCTTATATACATGCGAGTCTCCCTTTGTGAGCCTCGCATATACAAGAGAATGCACTGGCTTACAAGGTCAAGGTAACTATTTTTAGGCCAATGTATTTTCTATATATGCGAGGCTCCCATAGTGAGACTCGAATATATATAAGAGATTGCACTGGCACAGGATTTTCGTAAAATTTCAGGAAGCTCCGATCATGGAAGGGCTAGTGGGTTATCTGAAAGCAACACCACGGCGTTGGGTAAGACATAATAAATACACTTTTTGAAGGACACAGGGTGTGTTGCGTTGTTTGGTTGATAAATCGAACCAGCTTTGCTATAGCTATAAAACTGACCGACGGAGACCCGTCGGACCATAGACAAATACGAGAATAATCAATGAGGTATGGCACGTTCGTGGCCATATCATTTAGTATACATACAATACTTATATTTTATAACAAACCCTTCACTCCAATGTAAGCAATATACTGCATTAAGAGGCTTAAAGCCAATATCGATATCGCTTTCTTCATAAATGTTCCATGGTATCGCACTTCCAAATATTCCGTATATTAATTTTTGCATGAATAAATGCAGACGTGGTGTTTTCAACCAATATTGAAGATATTGAATAATATATACCATTGCTCAGTTTTGAAAATAAGAACCACTTTCATGCGTCCTCTTTTGACCACACTTTGTGCTTTAGATTATATAAGGTATGTCGGTACACGATCGCTTTATCGGATGTGAAATTGATGCTTTTGTCGGCACAATTGGAGGTGTGTTTAAACAATTGCCGATGACAATTGGGGTGGGTAGGTACGGATGTAAACAAGTTCTATATTATCCGTGTTTTTGCAGTTTGTATTGTATGTGGTAGACCTCATTATCTTGATATTGCCTGCAATCATGTATGTTATGTTCCGTGTAATAATCGCTGGAATAAATATTTTCAACCAATCAATCAATCAATCAGTCAAAACAATGGCCCAAATCAAAAGTAAATATATCGATGCAAACAATATTTAAAAGAAGTATGCACAACATTTAACTTCACCTTTTGGGATATGTAACAAGGTATATACTTGAAGGTCCATATGTAACAACGTATACACTTGAAGGCCCATAAATATATTTGTGAACTCTCACGTTCGAATCTGAGGACAATTTCGTCCACTGTTCAACAATTAGTCACCAACAGCGTTATGTCTAACAATTAAAACAGACCAATTTCTTACTCCAATATTGAGATTATTGAGTTAGAATGGCTTCATTTTGTCAACTCGTGTAGAGGGGCGAGCAATCTCACTAAACACATAAAAAAGACCTAATATATTCATTGATATTTTATGAGATATTGGATGGATTTTGTCGAAACTTTACGCAAATGTTTAGTGGTATCTGAGACACAATCTGTGCGGGACACAGTCATGTGGGTTATGTTATGGCCGGCTATGTATGAATTGAATGGAAGAGGGGTGCTTTTCAAACGTTGCAAAACACTGACGTTGAGATGACAGTCACTCCAGTGTTCCATTGTTCACACAAGTTGTTACTGGCTGTAAATGTGGTCCAAAAGTGACACTGTGAGAGCAAGATACCATGTGTGTCATCTTCGGGACACAATGCATGTTCCCGATGCCATTCATGCATGCCGATGCCATTCAGTCTAACCACATTCTTTTTTAAGTACACCTTGAAGTTTCATGCCGTGTGCAACACAAATTTATTGAAATCAGTCTCTTTGAAGCCATTTTGCAGTAAACCATGTTTCCCACCATGTAGGCCATTGGGGTACCAACATATAAGGATGCCCCAAGCCCGTGCGAGAAGTAGGGGACCAAGGCGCAGCCGAATGACTGTGATCACTCTACCTGTGTTTTTGCAACCTGTGTGCCCCTCTTCCATTCAATTCGTGCTCACTCAGCCATAGTTCACGTCACAGCACAGTGCTTAGGACACTTGATGTCTCTGGTACCACATATCATTTGTGGAAAGTTTCATAAAAATCCAATAAAATATCTCCGAAAATATTACAGAATATATGAGGGGGACTATATTTTTTGCGGTGTTTATTTAGGCATTTCTATCTATGATATTAGAAAATACGGTCCTGAAGTAAAATACATATGTCCCTATTAATCTGAATGATAAATTAAAAACAATGAACATGTATGTATGCCAAGGATATCAGCCTACCTGTGATCGGAGCATCAAACGATAGATCATCGAACCAGTGCTGCAATCCTGGGTAATTGTTCTCCACTAGATTCACTATGTAGTCAAGTAGTGTCGTCGCCTTGTCCTTCGACTGAACTTTCGCAACCTGCAGTTAAGGTAGTTCATCATTGATGGTCATGGAAAATATTTCAGAAACTTAACCCTAAACGTAACGGGGGCTGCGCATTAAAAACACCGTGTCAGTGTATTCTCTTATACATGCGAGTCTCCCATATGGAGCCTCTCGTTGTATAAGATAATGCGTGCTTTACAAGATCAAGGTAAATATTGTTAGGCCAATGCATTATCGTGTATATGCGAGGCGCCCTATAAGAAAATGCACTGCCACAGAGTTTTCGCAAAAAATCAGGAAGCTCCAGTCATGGAAGGGTTAATCCAGCAGCAGCATACCCTCAAACGTTTGTATTCCATGAAAAGTTAGAACACTTATATATTGCAAGTGTTGGCTTAATTTGCGAGAAAAGATAGCATTAAAATAATTTGGGACACTTTCTGGTTCCACCTTCTTTACTTAAGTGACTCTATTTCAACTGATAAACAGTGAGTGTACCAGAGCACGGATTTTGTGATTTTCATAAGGATTCAGCTTCAGGTTGGTTTCAGTTAGATTTTAGAAATATTGTTTTTTGTTAAAAAGTTGTCACCTAATTTTGAGGTATAAGTTATCTACCTTTGAGATCCAACAAACATGTAGATACAGCTCAGAAAAATGTCATGTTTTCTATACATGCAAACTATGGACCCTTTCAAATTTCCAAATACGAGGAAATGATATTTCTTGGAGATTGGAATAATTTGTCACCACATCGCCATCTTTGATTTAAAACTGATTCACGAATCTGAAACAGACGTCATGGACACAATTGCAGGTGGGTCGTATATTCTAAGCAATAGCTTCCCAACATTTACACATGTGGGTCTGCACAGATGGACATTCTTTCATTCAGGCGATGGAATTATGTGTCCGAATGATAACTTAAATTCCACAATTAACTGGATAAAGTAAAGCTGAAGTATACACGTATTAGCACAGAATTGAACTCGGGATAACATTGTGTTTGATCTGGTCAGTTTGCACCGGAATTGTTACCTATGTGTTTGACATCGTAACTGAAGAAAAGGGGTCTTAGCACGAATTGGGGACCAAATTATTACAGATCAAGTCAATTGTTCGAATGTTGTAGCTGTATTGTCACTGAACTGTGAGACAACTCCGTGCCTTATGACTCAAAGCAAATGATCCTTGATGCGTACTTTAACCTTGTATGACGACACAAACTAAAATGCACGAGTATATTAAAGGCCCACTTAATTTTCGAATGCCCAGATAACATTATTATATACACAGAAAATTCCATATAATATACATTTTGGAAGAGGAACCAAAAATATATATATTCCACCAGAATATGGAACAGCTGTATAGCCTAGGAGTGTCCACTAAGTGTAGAGATTCTTAGATTAATTCCAAGACTCCCCCTTGTCAACCCACAATGCATCAGAACTCAAACAAGAGATAGAGTTGTTCCCCTTCCGTTGAGAATAATAGAGTTTACAGTAAAGCAAAACAGACCTTGTTACCTTGAAAAAAAAACATATTCCCAGTTTATTCAACCGGATAAGTTGCTAATACACAGTTTTGGAGCTTCCTCTTTCAAATGGTATATACTATGGAATATGTTGTATATAATGTGATCTGATGATTCGAAAATTAAGTGGGCTTTTAATACTTTCTTCTGGTTGCGCGATAGGTACACGCATTGTGGACCATACACTTCAATTTATCTTCACACAGATACATGCATTGCCATTAATAATAAACTACAAAGTAACACCTTTTTCCGGATAATTCTGACTCCGCTACCATTATATAGGTTTGGATACGCGTCATGTCCGTAAACATATTTATTTCCATATAATCACAGCGAGATGACTGTCAGAAAACATCACATTCGGAATGAAGACTCCATCTACATCAGCGGATCACGAATAACTCGTAGTGGAACAAACATGTAAGAACAGATGAACTGTTATGTACGTCGATAATATATATAGAAAAACTAACATATCCTCGTGCGAATAGGTTCATATTGGACCTAAATATGGCTTCTCCCCTCTTATAGTGAGCTTATACCCGTTATTTAATTGAATGGCGTGGGCCGCAGTGGAAACACATTACAACAAAGAGAATGAATATGGCAAGTCGTGTCGATGAAAAAAAGTACCCATATATAAAAAGCCGTCATCTGTGTACGTCAATTTTAGCCCTAATTTGGAACCTACGGCGCGATACATAGATAGAACCGCATGAGTGTCTGAATTTTGACGTAATTATCGCACGAGACTTGTTGGCGGAGCGATACCTCGAGTGCGGGACGCAGTCCCGCACGAGAGGTATCGCGTTCCGCCAACAAATCGAGTGCGATAATTCGTCAAAATCCAGACACTCATGCGGTTCTATTTTTATTACATATCTCCGTATCATAGTAAATTGACTCACAATCGTACATCTCCGGTACAGAAAATGTGAAATTAATTGAGTTTTAACACTGAATGAAATAGTTCCGTCGACAGAATGCACTAGTGCGATTCTGAGAATTATCACACGCCTGGAAACTCGTGCAATCATGCGAATTACGTTGATAGATATGTAATAAAATTTAGAATACAACACGAAAATGTTTAGGCTGATCAGTTGAAGATGGCCTGAAATATAGCACATTTCTCAAGGGTCGCGATGGCCAGATTTCCTACGCCGATTCCGAGATAACTTTATAGCAATATATGTCCTGTATAAAGATAGACTTATGCCGTTTCCATCAGTAAACCGACGAAACTCTAAAGATCTTTCATTTTCTACGACAATCTCCTTAAATAATGCTAATATGGGCTTAATTTGTATGGAAATATGGAAATAGGACCACATTGGAATTCCCTTATATCGCATTCAACTTATCGTACCACGCAGTTTGATCATGTGCGATAAGCAAATTCTTCTAAGAAGGAGAAACGAGTAGCAAGCAATTCTAACGCATGTGTACGCAGATGTTATGGCACTTGCCTCTGACGCACTAAAACTGTTAGTTAAAGCAGAGGTATATAGTATCAAGCAGGAACAAATCCACACATCAGAGCTATATCTTACCACAATAAAGAACACAACAAAATAAATATGGAAGGTACACCTATATCGGGTTATCATTAATGAACAATGAAACACTCTGAACTACATGTACATATACGATTATGTTTAATAAGCATACATGTATATATGGGGTTTCTTTAGCGAACACTCAGTAACACTCAGCACTAGAGTCATGTCCATATTATTATTATGTTTAATAGCCACTGGAACATTTATCAATACATGTAAATATCTTTAACTTTGACGAGCTCGGGAACACTAAGCACTATACACATATATGGTTATCTTTAGCGAACACCCAGTAACACTCAGCACTAGAGTCATGTCCATCTTTAATGACCACTGGAACATTAATCAATACATGTAAATATCTTAACTATTGACGATCTCTGGAACACAAAGAACTATACACATATGGTTATCTTTAGCGAACAATTAAACACTCAGAAAAAACATATATTTGTTTGGTTATTTTTACGATCAGTGGAACACTCATCAAACCTCTCTGAGCGAACTCAATCTGAATCCCAATGTTTCTATCTCTCCGCCATTGTTCAAGATGTTTCCAAAAGCAAGTATGACCTACAGAAAAAATTCGAGTGATTTGGAAAATACTACATATTACAATACAGATTATATCATCTATATAGTATCGCCGTATCGGAACATTCGTATTCTAAACTGCTGTATGGTCTCAACAACTCTAATATATCATGAATAGAACATCAAATCATTAATGGGGTGCAGGTAAGGTTAGTTTCAGCACTGGTAGCTATGGAAACGTTTAAAAAACTTAATCTTCAATCAACAAAGCTGCAACTTTAAATTAATTCGTAGAATATCTAACACATTTAACTTCTGCAATTGTTGGTTAATTGTCTCCGATAATATACCGTTTGTGAGACTTGTTCACACTTCTTCCAAAACGACACAATTTGATATAATTGAACTAATACACATGTGAGCGTAATCTATATTACAGAATCAGCTGCCCAATTCTGAGATTTTAATGATGCTTTAATTACAGTTTGATTTAATTTAGGTTGTAGAAAACAAAAGCAATTACTGTTGGAAATGATGTCATCTAATTCAATTCTGAGCTATGAATCATCTCCATTTGAAATCCAACAGTAGCCACAGTTCAGAAAGGACCGCTTACGAAGAGTAGTCAAATCAGACTATTACAATTTTTAAAATCATTGGTTTGTTAATTGAGTTATCTCTCTTCCGCCTATATGTGCAAATCAGTGGCACATATCGTTTACATTTATAGCTGTGACTGCGATGAAGGAAATGATATTCCTGTGAGGTTGGAAATTATTCACGCGCATCGTTTATAACGAAAAAACATTATTAGTTATCATCGGCAACATCGTGGGGTACATGGAGATTTCATACCTGGATATCGATTTTGAACCCCGAGACATCCTGGTATTAAATCTCCATGTACCCCACGATCCGGCGTCAGGTGACGTCAACTTCGAGAGCAACGTCACGATTGGTGGAAACTGCCAGTTCAAGGGTCATTCATATATATACTCCCGATGTTTCACGTGCTCATATACCCCCGATGTTTGACGCACGTTCTCTTATACCCCGCTGTCAAGGATGACGGGGGACATGGTGATTTAAACGTGGCAATGTAGCCAATCAGATTTCTAGTTACAACCGGATGTAGGGACAAATATAGTTTATAACGTATCATGAAACGCAAGGATTCCATTCCCATTTAGTCGCCGGTTATTTAGTAGTTTTGCCGTTTCCACTCGAAATTGAGCGCCATTGAACGTGCATGTGCATGCATATATGAGGTGCGAGTAAAAACAAAAAAAGGGTGCCGAGCCGTGCATGAGGCATGTATATATAGCAATTGACGTCTTAAATACATTTATATATATATTCCCTTCTTAACCCTTTACACAACAAAGGGCCCTGTGCCAATGCATTCTCGTATATATGCGAGTCGACCATAGGTCGCCTCGCATATATAAGAGAATGCATTGGCTTAACACATTAAAAATTATAAAATTGTTAAAGAATGTAAGAAAAAATGGTAAAAAGTGTTAAAAAAAGATTATTTTTAGGCCAATGCATTCTCTTATATATGCGAGGCGACCTATGGTCGACTCGCATATATAAGAGAATGCATTGGCACAGGGCATAACTGTAACTATCACAATGTGGTCAATGAGCCGGTTCCAATGATATCCATATTTGTATGGTTCTATTGAGACAGACCGAAGATATTTTAGGCTGTTGAAGCTTTATTTGGCCGGTTTTGGCCGGTTTGTTGGGTAAAGGGTTAACATACCTCCAATAGCTTCCTCAGTTTCAAGCTGTTGGCGACAGAAACAGATGCGTCTAGGATGGTTTTCATTATCTGAAAGAGACAAGTAACTGTTCGGCAAATACATTTATTATATACGAAGCCCGCTGATGTTCAATATCTTTTCCAATAGTGATGGTGATTATAATGAAGGGATGATGATGATGATGACGATGATGATGATAATGAAAACGCTGATGATGAGATGATGATGGCGATGAAAATGGTGATGATGACGCTAATGATGACGCTGATGCTGTTGACGATAATGATGACGCGGGTGATGATTGTCGGTTTGTATTGAGAGTGTTCAACTGGACTTAACCCTTTACCCAACAAACCGGCCAAAAACGGCCAAATAAAGCTACAACAGCCTAAATTATCTTGGGTCTGTCTCAATAAAACCATACAAATACGGATATCATTGGAACCGGCTCATTGACCACATTTTGATGGTTACAGTTATGCCCTGTGCCAATGCATTCTCTTATATATGCGAGGCGACCTATGGTCGACTCGCATATATAAGAGAATGCATTGGCACAGGGCCGTTATGTTGGGTAAAGGGTTAATAGGGGTCATAACTTTATTATATATCTAATATTTTAATACTAAACTATGTTGGTCGAATGTCATTCAAAATGCCGACACAATATTCAATATCTATTCACTCAGTATCCGTCAATCTGATGCTAACCGTAACGGGGATTAGTAGTCAGCAAAAGCATTATTTGATCCACGCGTTCCAAATCCAAATGCCAAGTGGTTGGAAAAGTTGATGGTAGAAATATATATAATGCAAGAGGAAAACGCATATGTTTCAATAAGTTTCATTGATTTGAAATTGAGCCATTGAATCCCTATCTTACCGATGAGCATTCTTCTGACATTTCTCTGTACTTGCTGAAGAAGATGATGAGGCGCAATTTTGTTTCACACCTGGGGATCTGCGACAACTGAAACAAAATAGTTAACAATGATTACAACAAGAGGGAGAGAGGGGAGATAGAAGAGAGAGAGAGCGAGAGAGAGAGAGCATTTGCAGCAGTTTGTAATTCGATGATTCTACCGCAATAACTCATTATTTCCTAACTTATATCGCGCTCCGCATGTATACTAATGAGATATTCTTGTTTCGCCTGGGGGCTGGGTTTTTTTTATAGATATGGGAATTTTTGGGACGGATTTAAAAGTCGAACTGCGACCCAGAGGCCGAGTCCGGTAAAAGGTGTAGTTGGGAATTTCAATTTCGTTTACTGTCCTTTACATTATTATGTCAATAAAGTTGATTTTTGGTTTGTGACAAGCTATGTCAATTACAAATAAAAGAAATGAAAAAGATAATTTGTAAGTCTTATATTTCAACTTTTATAGACATTTTTCGTTCTGCAGCCCACTGGGGGTTGTGGTCGGAGACGGCCGAGTGGGTCGCCGGTTCGTTAATTAGGTGCTGGTTGTTATTGTTATTTTAACGGAATTCTGAGTTGGTCTTTCGCGAAACCAATATATTTTATATTCTATAATTACAATCATGGGTATATAATATATGATCTTGAGCGCGTTACCATTTCTGACATTGGTTTTCTTGTTTATACATAATGGACATACTTATTGTGTCTGTGTGTAAAAGGAACAGAATCATTTGTACACACCTTTTTCACTAAGATATCCGCGTCGTTTGTATGGTGCTTCTGGTTACGATTTCGTTTGGCAGAATCTGTCTGAAAAATAGATCATACCAATTTGTTATTGCATTACCTTAACTATGTACACACCCCTTCTTGGCACATGTATAAAATCAAACTGTTCAGCCACGTCAAAACAGCTGTATGAAGGCATGCACTGTAATATTCGTTCTTACAGCTCACCTCAAGCAAATAACTTCTAATAATGATGAATATCATGATGCATATGAATGTGACGAAGGCGGCAGCGATGGTGATGATATTATTAAATCTGATTATCAGTTATCAGTTATAACTATTATAGTTATGTATAAATATTAACCTCTTCAATGCTTTATGTTGTATGACGTCGTGTGTGGGGACGTTGGCGTTCTGCCAATTTTGCAGTGGAAAACTATAATTGGAATGTCGCGAAAACCATACAAATGACTTGATGCAAAGGCTAATTTAATTACCAAGCCTGGAAGACCATTGAACAATCATTGATTGAAACCTTCGAGATGCACTGATTCAATTGCACTAATATATTAGTCCCCTTTATGAATGACTGCCGCCTGCTAGTGCGCGGAAGTAGGTCCGTACTCAGTACGGACGTATAACACACAACGTGATATTTTTGGTCCGTACTCAGTACTGACGTAAAGCAGGCAAGAGGTTAAATAATGTCTTGAGTACATCTGCATAGGTCTGGTCGTATGAATACTGCTGACTGTGATTGGTACACAATTGTATAACAAATTTTGAAATATATATATATATATATATATATATATATGAGGTGGTGAACGAACTGGTGGAAGAGATATAACTCAATTAACAAAACAATTTGTAATTGTATCTGATTCAGTGAAGAATCATAGCGGATGTATAAGCACACGGGATGGAACTATGACGTGATGTTTGTTCGTTCTCTGGTGAAAGTTAAGAGCGCATATATATAATTCTCTTTTTTCTGGTTCCAATAAAGAATTATGTTGGTAGATGGTGCCACGGTTGGTAATTCTTGTAATGTTATGTGTGTGGGTGGAGTAATTAATGCAACCTGATATGTGGGACGCTGTTATTAAATGGAATGTTGTGGTACTTTATCAAGAAGATTTGTTTCAACTCGGGGTCATGTATAAACCGTTCAGATTATGAAATAAATGATTGATCTATTTCGAAGAGTCTATCATTACTATCGTCGTCAAGAGTAGAATCTCCAAAGATAATAATATTTGTCTTACAATTTAGCTAATTTTCCTCAAATACACACGAAAATGCCTAGGCGGTTTCTGATCTTGTCTTCTGGATGGCAACAAGGATATCGTGGATGGTAACAGCTGGCGCGCGAGCGTTTCGACAACTGGCTTGTTTTCAAAACAAAACGTCTAAATAACCAATTAAAAGTCGTAAAATAATATAACCGTGTGCTACGAACGTAAAACAATCAATACTCAGTTCAATAAAGTGGACAAAATGTGGAGACAGGACCGAAAACAACTAAAAATGCTACTCAAACATGTGTTGGAGTCCGAAAAGTAATGGAACGTTATACATTGTTTACAGCGCGCACGAATACGGACTATTTTGACAGTTTCTATTTTAGCGAAGTAGGGAATTCCCCGTAATTCAGTACGGTCTTGATCAATAGCTACTGGCGGCATTTTTTATTCGATAAAATACAGAAGTGAAATTCAAATAAATGTTATATTATTTTAAAGATGGATTATCTCTTTAAATAACAAATTTTAAATAGTTGCATGGGTATAAAATAATAGATATGAACTGAAAACCTATGTCCGGAAAAGCTTCTATCAATTAATATTGATTTTATTTCGAATATTAAATCGGGCCCGTTTATGTTACTATTTTTAGAACCGACCATTCGGGTGAGACCATATTGCGATATAGAGCACTGGGCTGTTCCTACGGCTACGCAACGAATGTCAAATGTCACAGATTGGTTGTTTGTATTGTTTTGTTCCACAGATATAAGCGATAATGAGTATAATTAAGGTTTATTTGTGACAAAATTGCACAATATAATTTCTGGTCTCTGTTAACAGTAACCACTATTGTTCGTTAGCTGAACAAACACACCTTTTTAGACCAGAAAATATTCGAAATAAAATTAATATTAATCGATAGAAGCATTTCCGGACAGGAGTCTTCGATTCAAATCTAATATTTTATACCCCGATAACTATATAATACATGTTTACAAAGAGATAATGCACCTTTAAGGATATAAGTGCATTTCCTCTAATGAATTTTAATGGGTGATTTATATGTTTTTAAAACGTCGTCTGCATTTGCAATTTCTGCAGAGCACACGACGTAAATAAATCGATTCTTGCCAAAGTACGTAAATTTAAAACAACATGGAATTCGACGTAGATAATCTGAATGAGGTATCATACGATGGTATTATGCAGTTATTTAGAGATGATGATGATTTGCATGATGTTGTCAGTAGAATTGATCAAGAGAACAGTTCCAAAAAGTGATGTTTTAAATGAATCACAGTCTCATTCTAAAATTTTGCCTGTAGATGCCACACACAATCTCAGCCAGTGTTTCAAATTATGGATCCCCAGTTCTATTATGGGGATGGAGAAGGAAGAACATTGAAAATAACAACATTAACAATACAACTCCAAGTACTTCAACTGCTAATACTACTGTTGTTACATCACCACTGACAGAAGTAAGTGCTCAACAGAGACCAACATCCAAAGCACTAATATTTGTTAATGTTCAGGACTTTGACAAAGATGACTTTGTATCTAGTATGCAGTGGTGAAGAAAATCCAAGTTTTAATAAGGGCATTTACAAGATTTCTTTCCCAGAGGAATGAATGTCGGGCTATTGAGACGATTGATCCAATTCACATGGACAATTACATAGGGTCCTTCATACTGTCTGTCAGGAAAGCAGATGGATCTGATTATGAGACGGACTCATTGACATCCTATCACCGCTGTATCGATAGATATTTGAGGGAGAAGAAGTATCCATATCTAATATGCATGGACCTATAATTCGAAAGTTCAAGGACAGTATTGGCAAGTAAGAGGAAGCTGTTAAAAGAAACTGGCAAAGGTAATCGGCCAAATGCAGCTGAACCAATAACAGAAAGTGAGGAAGTTCGTCTCAGGAAAGAGGTGTATTAAGCGTTGACTGTCCATACGGAAAGGAACAGCATAGTTTAAGATGGAGTGACATTGTGCTTGAAAAGGACGCAAATGGAATTGAATATTTAAAACATAATAAAAGTTCGACAAAAACCCGAACAGGAGAACGTTCCAATACTCACCACCGAGCATTCATTCCGAAAACATTTGCAATCCCTGGAGTTCCAGCTACAGAATGTCCAGTTGCAGCCGACAAGATTTTTTGCATCAAAGCGTCCATTGAACACTTTGCAGTATGATTCACCATTCTACATTGAAGTGAATCATAATCGGAAACCAGATTCACATATCTGCTATAAGGCTCAACCTATGGGTGAACACGCCTTAGCCAAAATCATTAAGAACATGGCAGAGAAAGGTGAACTTCCTGGTAGAAAGACCAATAACTGCGTCCGGAAAACAACCTGTACTCGACTCCTTCATAATGACATTACTCCGAATACAATAGCACAGCTTTAGGGACACAGAAATATTGCAAGTGTCAATAATTATTCTGTTGCGTCAGTGGAAATGCAACGGAAAATGTCGGATATTCTTTGCATAGCACCGAAGCGAACATCAACCTCTGATCCCATTGACAATTCGAATTCCGTTCCAACTAGAATTGTTGATACACGTGACACTGAGAGTGCGAGTCAGAAATCGATTATTGAAGTGTCGGAAACTTCAAAATTCATTAAAACTGTGAATGGACAGACATCTGCTGCAATGCCTCTCGCCAACAATATTACAATCCAAGGAGATTGCACCATACAATATTACAATTATCCTGTGAAAAGTGACAATTATGTCGAATATTCGAAATGAAAATATCGTCGTTATCGTCGTCTAATGTTATTGTATTTCGAACAGTGGAAAGAGTAATGGGACGCGTTTTCTACTTGATATCCACTTGTGCATTGAGTAGTGCACCCCCTTAAATCAGAATCAGACCAAACACAAGTTTTTTCAGAATTCCATTTGCACCCCACCCCGCCCCTTGCATCTCAACTTCATCTCCTTTACATGCCTGGCTGAACGGCTGTCACTATAGTCAGACGGAGGAACAGAACCATGACGCTATATACCCGGTATCAGAAAATTTATAAATCTGAACCTGAAAATTGCATGAATGCTAACATTTATTGGTCTAATTGCAAGTTGACACGCCCATAGGCGAGAGACCAGGACATACCGGGCCGACCATGGTTTGGCCCGGAGTGAGAACATGTTTTAATATGAACAAGAAAATCGCAAGATCCTAGCATCTAAACTGGCCTCAAGCTTTTCTTTTGTTGGAAATTTCAAACCTGATATCACCTTAGGTTGGACAATTCCCAACTAATGATCTTTTCAGTCCACATTTTTGACATAATGTGGTAAAATATGGTTTTCTTAAAGTTAGCAGTTTTTTTATTGGCCATGGGAGAGGGATTGGGACACACCAGGCCGACCACAGTTCGGTCCGGTGTGAGAAAATTTTGAAATCTGAACAAAAACGGTGGAAAATCATAGCATCTAGACTGGCCTCAAGCTTTCCTGGTGTTGGAAATTTCAAACCTGACACCCCCACTTAGGTTGGAAAATTTCAAACTGATGACCATTTCAGTCCACATTTTTTATAAAATGTAGGAAAATATTGTTCTCATAAATTAACTAGCAGTTTTGACTGGCCACGTGGAGAGACCTGGACACAAGTTGTCCAAGTGTTGGAAATTTCCAACCTGACACCCCCCTGAGGTTGGAAATTTTCCAACTGATGGCCATTTCAGTCCAAAATGTTGACCAAACGTTGGTCTGAAACAACAAATCCCCCCCTTATAAATTGTTGAAAAATCAAACTATTAGAACAATTTCAAACCTATTTGTGTCAGGTATGAAATTTCCAACTGTTGAATGTTTTTACCAAAGTTGGGGGGCAGACACCCCACCCCCCACAAAAAAAACCTGTCGCCACGTCCCTGGATGTGCGTACATAATCATGTACAGTTGGAGTAACTTGGAGCTCACTTACCGCATTCCCACTGTCGATGTATTTTATTAACAGTTCAGCATCATCTGCAGTTATTGCTGATGCATCATAATCGTTAATGCCTTTCGTCAGCAAATCGACGTCAACCTCCAATCCACTGGGATGTTTCTTGATTGCTGAAATGGAGATCACCCATCGTTAACCCTTTACCCAACAGAACGGCCCTGTGCCAATGCATTCTCTTATATATGCGAGTCGACCATAGGTCGCCTCGCATATATAAGATAATGCATTGGCTTAACACATTAAAAATGATCAAATTGTCAAAGAATGTAGAAAATATTATAAGAAAAAATGTTAATTGTTTTTTTTTTTTAGGCCAATGCATTCTCTTATATATGCGAGGCGACCTATGGTCGACTCGCATATATAAGAGAATGCATTGGCACAGGGCATAAATGTAACCATCACAATGTGGTCAATGAGCCGGTTCCAATGATATCCATATTTGTATGGTTTTATTGAGACAGACCCAAGATATTTTAGGTTGTTGAAGCTTTATATGAGCGTTTTTGGCCGGTTTGTTGGGTAAAGGGTTAAGTGATCCTCTTATTTGTTTTATGATATTGGTGGGTCCTGCTGAATTACTGTGACGTCCTACCACACTTGAGAATGGAGTGATGCCGCTTATTTCATCGGTTGGACACCACTTCAATAAAATATTGTACATTATCAGGGCTGGCACATTCTGATTTAAAATTGCAAGTGCGCAACTATATTTGTTGAATATGGTTGAATCAGTATTTACTCGAGCCTCAATACATGTATATCAGACAAAACATTGAACTTAATTTATGAATTATATATAACATGATTTAGTTTAGATACAAGAGGTATAATCCAAAAGCAAATCCTACAGAAATTATCCAAAATAGTGTTGAACGAATATATGAGCCATATGTGTTTTGGAACACAATATGATTAATGTGAATGATGGCTCGCAAATATTTAATGATGTTGAGTATATTATTCGTTGAATATTCAATTAGGTAAAAATGTGTGACGAATCAGTTTTTGTTCTTCCCCATTAATGTCATTCAGAAGACATACGCATGCTATTATTAAATAAATAAATTTTGCGCAAACTATTGTTAATACTTCAATGTGTCTCTGGAACTGAATGCGGGCTGTATATATTGTGAACTTGATCGTCGGCACTTATATCGACTCCAGCAGAAAATAATCAGGTCTGTCACATCCGGAATACAACTACTATAGTTAAATGTTATGATACGAAATCATCGTTGTCCTAATGTGTGCGGAAATATCCATGAGATCGCACATTCCAGCCTGTTCTCTCAAAAACCAGCACATTATCTGCTTATAATAGAATTGTTTTAGGTAGATAAACTGCTTAGAATTGTATTATTTTGAGCCGATAATGTACTGAAATAAGAACATTTTAGTCACATTATCGTCTCATAATAAGACGATTCTAAGCTGATTATGTGCGGACAATGCACAAATAAGCCAACTCACGACTGTTCAGGTGTACGCTGTTTAATATGTGTTTTCATGGTGGGCCGCGCAATAAAACGAAATAACGGGTAAGAGTCCACTAAGAATAAAATAATCACATTATGTACCTATTTCACATTATAGGTCGAATATGTGCGTATTTTCGCTAGGATATATAGATGCTATACAGATGCACATTTCAGATATACTACATCGGAGCAAATGCAGAGGTATACCAAACATAAATATATAGAAGTACATGTATGTGTAGCGGAATATTTACCACCATGTGTTCGTTCTTGATGATAGCCATTGCAAATCGGTGTTTTGTCGTTTTTGCCGAATTGTTCAACAAGCTCATCTCTGTCGATGTCATCTATAACGTCTTCGCTGTTCAGTACCTGACGAAACGTGAAGAACAAAATGTAACTTGACAGCAATTCTCACAATACATGCATGTGGATAACTATTTCCTCATGGTAGGATAAAACAGTACAATGAACACATACGTTCCATGGAAATGCATAGTTCTTTACAAAATTAATTTTAAAGTGTAGACATGTGGTAGAATGAACATACTGTACCTGGAACACCGTGTTCTCCACACTTTCCAGTGGGATCCAATCAAGCTTCGGTAGATTGTTTATTGCTTGATGTTCCTTCATTTCGGAGAGGATATCTACAAAGAAGTGTATAACAATGACGATAATCAGACTAACACCTCTGCCAGAATATATCAACAAAGACGACAGTCACACTATAGGTGATTGAACTTCATTTATTATGGTAACATCTGTTATCGGCGCCAGTGAGAGTATATCATAACTTCGTATTGGTATTTTGCTGTACATGTACTATCAAGTGGATTGATTAGCTGTTGGCAATCAGGAATGAGCGAATTGAAGAAAGACCGTGATAATTATAAAATACAGCACACATCGAAAGCCATTAAAATTCAAAATAATAAAATGCATGTATTCTATCCATTGTCCCACGCGCGGCAAATAATAATCTAACATCAAGTAACGAATCCAGTGAACAGGGATATTTTTCTGGCAGCTACATGGGCCCAATGGGGCCCTATCCTAATGCGAAATTGTTTTTCCCTACTTTTGGGCCTAAAATTCCAACATACCCAAGTGCATATAGGTTCATATATTGGACCTAAATATTCTAATAGGTTCATATACGACTCATTTGATTCTGAAATAAGCCCATAGTGGATCTATGCCCATACTAGTATCCCGTTTTATGGCGCGGACCAAAGATGAACCAACCAAGAGCGTTCACTATCATACTATTCCTGTTATGGTAGAATGAGGAGCCTTTGTATCATTTGTGTGCATGAAAACAGATTATAATGAGGTTACATCTGGTAAGCCGATTTAGGTTCATATTGAGCGTCAAAAAATTAAATAATGCCGATATGGGCAGGGGGGGGGGGGGGTCTGCAATTTTTTTCCGAACACTAGGCGAGGGTGGGTGGGTTTTTCAGCAGCCCGGCTAACAAAATTTATTTCCTGGCCCCGTAATTATTTTCCTGTAGTCATTTTGCGACAAAAGGTTTTAAGAAGGCTTTTATTGTGTAATAGGCTTGAACTAAACTCTTGGTAGGGGGGTTTGAGTTCACCACCAGTTAATAACGACGGATGATACCAATGAGTAATAAAAAAGGTCAGCTTGCTAAATGTTTTCATCAAGGATCTATCAGTGCACATTGACATGGAAAGACTCAGGTTTAAATAGTTCTATTAAAAATCATTTATTCAACCTGATATAAATGAAAACATAACACAATAATAGCCTCTACAAATAAAAATAGACTATTAAAAACATATTAAAATGTGTTAAAACAAACTTTAACCGATTAAACGTTATTCGGTACATCAACTCTAGATGGGAGCTGTCAAATTTGAAAGATTTTCGATTAAATACATGGCCACCGGGGCCATCTTGGATTTTACTCTTTGCATCACTAAATCCTTTAGCACAACCTACAGAGCTTATCCCTCATCCGATCATCACCAAACTTCATATGAATCCTCAGTGTGATATCTCGATGGGTGCCTACCATTTTCCCCGAATTATGTGAAAAACATGACTGCCAGCGACCATCTTGGATTTTATTCTTTGAATGACTAATCCTTTAGCACACCTTGCAGGTCACATTTCTCATCCAATCATCACCAAACTTCCTATGGAACTTCAGGGTGACCTCAAGACGGGAGCCTCCCTTTTCCACCGAAATTTGTTCAAACAAACATGGCCGCCAGCAGCCATCTTGGATTTAAAATGTGAGTCCACCCGCACAACCTACAACCCATATTTATTGGAGTATTGCTTTGGAATTATCAGCCTTATTGGTAAATAAAAAGTAGGAATCATGATACAGAAGATAGATCGGATAAGAACAGGACAACTAAGTTAAAGTCATGTGAAGCAGTTTGAATGGGGTGGGTCCCTATCCCATAAACGAAAAAAAATAAAAATTAAGGGGGGGGGTGGGTACCTAAATGGCGGAAAAAATTAAAAACATGCCTTGTGTCCGGATATTTTTTCCTGACCCCCCTCACTGATATGGGCTTATTTGTGTTTTTGAAACAAGTTCAAAATGAGCTTACTTTCAAGAAAGCAGGCTGATAATTCACAGCAGATCTCAAGACTGTGTATGATGTTCTAGTATTCATGCACCATTTGCATAAAACATGTCGTCATGCAATAAACTGTTTGATTATAGAGATGTCCACAATTCTTAACGACTCATGGAAATATAAGCTTGTAATTATATACGGCGCAAATTGTTCAAATTGAAAGGAATCATCAGTCTGTCCCAAAAGGGTAGAACAATCCCTGAATGGTAATAGCGGTATGTTGTGGTCATCTTACCGTTTGGAATAATCTGTATGTATCCATTTCTATCCTTTCTATCCATCCGATGATGTGATGCTCGCTCGTGTTCTCGTTGCAACTACAGATACAAAAACGTTACGATGAACCGGTTGCGAATTTATTGTGCGTTGTGGCACAATATACCGAACGAGACTTGTGCCCCGATAAGTACAATACAAATACCCTGTCCGATTTTACACCAAATTAGTCAACATTTTGAAAGTTAATCTTTAGCCTACTATATAGGCAAAAGAAAAATACTTGTAACCGTTCGTCGTTTAGATGGCACAAGTATCGTGCAATACACAAAATAATACACCAATTCACGCTGAAAACGAGTGCATAATTATATCATAATTGAGATCATAATTGAGCACTCTCTTTATCGTTAGACGGTAATCAGAATGTTTGTCAGGCTGACACAAATTCAAAACGTGTTAGTAATTTCCCCTTTTAAAGACGTGCATATGGTGGTTTATGGTATCATATTGGATAGGCCATCTTTGAACATCAACATGTATTAACAGCAGTTTAGAATAAAGAAACTGTTGGTGATGCCACGCGCCTATTGGTGTCAACAAATTTTATTTTGTGCATGAAATTAGATAATTCAGCTGCTAAATACTCAAAACGTTTTATATTGTTTGTGTTTTAGTTCAATTCAATTCAATTTATTTATTTGTCTTCATCAAATAATTGAATAAAAGACAACATAATACATTAGTTAAACAAAATATTTATGTGAAAATATACCAGAATCCGACAGTCTGAATCTCAGTATACAACAATTTTATAAATATTTATTAATCTTAAAATCATAAGTATATCCCATATACGTACCGACACAGGCCTCGGAGGGAAAACACCAAAATAACAACATATACCTTGCAAGTCACTGGTATATAGTCCACATTGGCACTTTTGTGCCCTTCCACACGGGCCCATGTGGGGTACTTCGGGTTCTCCCAAGGTCTGTATAATGTGTTCATTTAATGAAGCCATTATAAATGTCATTTTTTTTTATAAATGTGCACGTGCTATTAGTCATTTAATTAATTTTCGTAAGTTTAGTTCATTGCCTTTATGCATTTATTATGCCGCGTGGATGTGGTGGTGGCTTTACCCCGTCGTAAAACAACACATTATTCAGATATTGTTACAGTAAAGTAAACGGTGTATAAACGCAATCCACCGATACCATTATCAAAGCAATACTATGAAAGAGGCGCCACGAGCCCTTGTGGTTTGCGCTCTATTCCCACATGTAGTATATATTCGTCCAGTGCTGACACGACATTACATATTTGACCTTTGAAGATATCATAAATCCTCCCAAAAGGAATTCAAATGATTTGATGCCATTGAATTGCATTTTTACTGGTAAATTTACCATTTTTTCTGAACTATTGTAGCTGTTGTATTTCAAATGGAGATCATTCAAACCTCATGCAGTATTAGGAGCTGCTTTTGAACAGAGAACAATATTTAACAAATTAAATTAAATCAAACTGTAGTTGAATCCGCAAAAAAAACCGTAAGCTAAATAATTAAAGTTGTGACGTAGTACACTCACTGGTTAATAATTAAAACTTTGGTAGAGATCGTCGATATTCAAGAAGTGTAAATTCTAATGAAATCTCCAAAATTGTTTCAATTGTATCTTTTTCCGCAAAATAAAACAATACATGTATACTAGATAATTTAGGTGATGTGATTTTCTGATGAACCCATAAGGTTAGAGAATTTAGCTTATATTCTGGAAGATTAAGTTTCTGAAAAAAAATGCCATGACCATCAATGTTGATATAATGACACCTGCATTATATCTAGCCGCCGTCACTCACCAGAGTAATTTCCTGTTCCCTGACTGCCGTGTCTCTGCTTTCTTGTAATAGCTGAAAAACAGGAAGACATCGGGCACATTATTACGTGCGCCGCGTGTATATACTAATGTACAAATTCTTGTTTCGCCTGGGCGCTGCCATAGCGCTGGGGGTTCTATTGATAGAATGTTAATTATTGGGACACATTAAAAGTTGTAGTGCGACCCCGAGGCCGAGTTGTAGTGCGACCCCGAGGCCGAGCCCGGTAAAAGGTGTAGTTGAGAATTTCAATTTCGTTTATTGGCGTTTACATTATATCATCAATAATGTTGATTTTTGGTTTGTGATAAACTATGCCAATTACAAATAACAGAAATGAAAAAGATTCTATAATTACAATCATGGGTATATAATATATGACCTTGAGCGCGTTACCATTTCTGACTATGGTTTTCTTGTTAGGATTGGCAATATCCCCACCACCGGGCATTGATACATACCGACTCATGTGTGAACTAATATATCAACATATTCCAACAAGCTAGACTGCATATGTGTACACTTATAGTTGATGATTATAACGTCCTTGTTGAACACATGTGTCCAATTCGTCATATCGAGTATCGCGAATGTGCTTTAGACATATTTAGCGAAGAGAAAATTGTGTAATCATATTTGACACCAAAAAGGTTATTATAATATTATGAGATCCATATGAGAATATGCAATTCAAAAAGCACCCGCATGGAGCACTACGAAATGCAGATTAGCACATGAATACTGTAATATAAACCATGCCCGACAACGGCATCTAATAAGCCAGATCAAACAAGAGTCATATTTAGTAGGACACCTATGCGAATTAACCCTTCCATGATTGGTGCTTCCTGATTTTTTTGCGAAAACCCTGTGCCAATGCATTCTCTTATATATGCGAGTGGCCTAACAATATTTACCTTGATCTTGTGAGCAAGTGCATACTCTTATATAATAATGTGAGACTCCCTATGTAGACTCGAATATATAAGATAATGGCATTGCACGTGGTCTTTAATGCTGCACCAGCGCAGCTCCCACCATGAAAGGGTTAAATCGGCCACGATTCATTCACATGCTCAACGACTCGGCCATTCCGCTTCGCTCGGAAATAGCCTCTTCCATAAATATACACCATATCTGTCGGAATATCTCTATCAAGTGATTGATCATGTGATACTACCGGGATATACCTCTATTGACTGGGAAACTCGTCTGTTAAACTTGAACTAATAATTGCTATTTATTGTTATTTACCACTATTTAATGCATGATCAAGATTTGTAAACCCCTGAAGCGAATAAATGCTGCTCCATTCACAGCTATCCCTCAAGGAGTCAATGCCGTCGTCTTATCAAGTTACTAAGGCCTTGTATTGTAGCATTGCGCGAATATGGTTTCTATTTATGGAAGAGGTTATTTGCGAGCGAACTAGAAATGGCCCAGTCGTTTAGAATGGATTCGTGTAGACATTAGCCTCTTATTCAAGCGGTGCCGGTTTATATCAGCGACTGTTAGTGGGACAGAACGGGAAAAATACCATTTATATGTCGAACTTGAACCCCGGGGTTTAACCCAGAGATGACTAATCGGGAAAGTTAGTTGGAATAGTTACCTTTCCTACTTGCGGTACTCGTGGACCACACTTTCGTTATAAATCAAAATAAATGGGAGGAGAAGTATACTGAGCCACTTATTGAAAGATTACACTTAATTATGGATAGATGTGTATTGACATTCGAACGGCGACACTTTACAAGGAATTACACCGTATTGGGTATATAGTATGATCTCACTATACACCCCCAAATAATGCAACATATTCCCGTTAAAATAGGTTCATACAGGACCTAAATATTCACATAGGTTGATATGGAACTTAGTTGATTCGGAAATAAGCTCACATAGGACCTATACCAGTTATTTCGTTGAATGGCAGGTCGCAGTGAAAACACATTACAAAGAGCGTTCATCTGGTACGTCGTGTCGATGAAAAACGTAGATTTAAATAGTGCCTATATGAGCTTATTTTGAATCGAAATAAGCTCATATTATACGACTGTTTTGATCGTGTTCCATTTAGATTCAAATCGAGCTTAATTCAGATTCAAATAATCCTTATATGGGCTTATTTCGTGTGTTTCAAATAAGTTCTATATGAACTTATTTACGGGAGTACATGCTGAATAATAAATCCCGTGACCAGCTCTGGTGTTTCTTTCTGGAAGCAACGAACATCAAAGAGAATGTTGCCTGATGTGCTCTGGGCATATATTTATTGATGCTATACATGTTATAACTTTACGTGGTACGTGCCATGTAGTGCCACTTTATTGCCATGCTGTTTGGCAGTAGTATTCGGTCACTTACCCTTATGTGCGCTTTCAATTCTTCAATCTGGAAAAAAATATATAATTATAGTTCATAGAATCGATACTCAAACTGTACGCAGCATCACACTGACTACTAAATCTGTCTGTTTTACCGACTACGAATATATTCTAGAGACTTGTATGGTATAATTGTATACGGATAATATAAACTTTTAGAAAACGCGCCCACCGAAGCGACATAAATTCGTCAGTTGCCAACGTGACGCATTTAAACGTTCTCTATTGTTACATTATACTCCAACGAACGTTCTTTAATATTACTCGCTGTAGAATGAGACGATACAATTTTTATCTCTTCTATCAGCTTTTCATGTACATGTATATTCCATGTGTCTGAACGACACGGTTTTCTCACAAACTGATACGTAGCCGTCAATTCTGCAAAACAGTTTTTGGACGTCCTAATTTGCGACTACTATTAGCTATGCGTAATTCTTATCAGTAGTTGTCCATTGTTCGAATAATGTCTAATTTTAGTCAGACGAATGGTACATGTATTTTATATGTTTTATGGTTTATGCCATTATGGCAATGGGGATGTCAGACCTAGTAATCTCAGACTGGGTGGATAGCACCACACCGACCCACCGGACTAGCAGGAAAATACTAGTATGAAGGATCAGCTGGTAACCGAGAGTTACCCCTCGGCTATATGTAAGTCAACAAAGGATATACATGTAGGATAGTAAAACGGCCGATCATTCTGTCGTCATATATGTAATTTTTCCACGTGATATGTGTATAAAATAGGTGTATGCATATACACATCATACAATCTATACATATTCAATTCTTGAATTGTCTGCAGTATATGATTATGTGATATGTATGTGGTGGTAAACCAGTGTATAACCACTTAACCACGATTCAAAATAATGAATTTAGATGTGCCACATAGGGTAATACATCTTCCTGTGTCAAAGATGTATGCAAGTTACAGTGTACTTACGAACATCATTATATTATTACCTTATGAGTTTGGAACATAATACAAATGGTTAGATTCTACACTTAGTATACATGTAAGTGGGAATTATATTTCAAAATAATTAGTATGCGGGGTGGAGATGACTATATGTATATCATATATCAATCATTATTAGTAGTTGTTAATTAATAATGCCGTTCGTAATACATGTAGATCAGTTTGTAATGAATGTGGTATCTAAAGTTATGGATGACACGAGAAAGAGAAGGATGTCTGTTATAGGCATAGTAAAGAGAGGCTAGTTTAATGATGACCAAGGTCCCAATTTATCGCAGACAAATTGCTCCTCGTTCTCGTGACATAAATTTTGAAATGGAAGCTGGATTCTGGAGCGGTTTATTGGAATTTTGAAAAGAGTTTTGGAATGTACCCCTAAAAAGTTTATTTTATGCCAAAGTTAGAATTTAGATAATTTTGGAAATAGACTCCCAATGAGTTGAAAAGATGTCAAAATGGTTTGATAAGATCATCATCAGTTGCAGATTGCTGACTCTGTAACACACTAAGTGCATGCCACGTGACGTTTCGGCCCTTTTCTGCAAGACATCAGTTTGTACAGCCAGCTCGAGCACGAGAAAGCCTGGGTTTAATTTCACGCACCTGTTTCCGTAGATCGGATACGATCGCAGAATTACTTGGTGGGTTCGAGCCCCTCGATTTCATCATCCTATCCACATCGATGTACTTGATTTGCCATTCGTTAACTTCTTGCCTGAGATCATCAAATTCCAAGCCGTCAGCTTCTGCGTTCTGTAACGAATGATAACAATCTATTCAGTGAGACACGTGTCATATGGAACCTGTTTCGTGTGTATCTAGTAAAGGCCACAGCGATCAGGGCTACAACACACTATACATCCAAAAGAAAAGGCAGCGTATGAAGGACGTTCAGCTTATCAGACAAAATAAAAATAAACTATACTTGCATCACCCTCATTTGTGTCACAAAGACATTGTGCTAATCCACAAAACCACCCATAATTAACCCAAATTACTCTAAATGGATTCTCCCAATCAGTTAAACAGTGTACATCGGAATGGTCTATTATTGATTTACATCAGGTAGGTACAGGTAATATAATTAGACGACAGATAAATAAAAGTACAGAAGGAGTCATATTTATTGAGGGAATTGTTAAATAATTAGTTCAACAAACGTGTGGTCGTGTGTTGAACTTATTATCTGAACATTTCATGTGGGATAACTAGTCACCAATGATGCTTTAGTATAGAAAGGGTTAAACTTGTTATCTGAACATTTCCCGTGGGACAACTACTCATCAATGATGCTTTAGTATAGAACGAGTTAATGCGTCGAAAATAAAGGTTCATAGAACGCTTCTACTGATTTTATTCGACTGAAACATCGACGATCTTTATAAGATACGATCATCGGATGTTATGCTAGTCTGTCAAAATTCAAAACTCAATATCGGGCAAACAAAACATCCTATTAATCGGCTCATTGATCCAATCTGATTATTTTCTGGTAATGGCATAGTACACATGTTGACGATGGCTTTATGATGCTAAATCTGACAGGGAATATTTAAGAAACCACCAGTTACTTCGATTAGTATTTATTTATTTATTTAAATATGGCGATGAAGTATATACAAAATGTGTAGACTCTGCCGTCATTCAAACTGTTTATGTCCGTCATGGAAATTAGAGCAAATCCGCTTTTAAAATGTTTTGATAAATTTTGGTGCTCCTCACTCAACCTCCATCCCTGGCGCCTTCTGGCAACTTTGAGTCATACCATAAATTCCTTGTACATATAGATTTGGTTGAATTCGATCACAACAAGTTCTAACAATTTATGCGCCCCTTCGCCGACCTTCATCCATGACATGGATGGTAGGAATCGGCGAAAAAGAGGCTGTCGAGTCCAATAGATGCCAAATCTTCCGAGATGACATTAACAGTTTAAGCTACAACATTATCTACATATTCTATTTATCCATCGCACAAAACGTGTTTCATTCGTAACTTCGATGACAACCATATATATATATATATATGAGTCCAAGGAAACTAATTAGTATTCACGATATGGAAAAACGGGAGTGCAGAAGAAAACGAAATAGTTATCTTTATGTGGACAATGGGGACAGTGAGTGGTGGAATATATATGTGCTCAATGCGACGCCTCTAGCGCAAAATTTGACACATTATCTATATAGCAAGCGAGTTAATTTACTTGGAACAGACACTTACCTTCCTGAGAGAGCTGATGTCCAGACCGGCTAACGTAATCTCCTGTTGTAGGTAGACTTTTAGGTTGCCATTGTCCGCGGAGTCGACGAGAGCATTAAAGAACTGCATTCCGGCAATCTAATGAGTATAGGAAACATGTGTGAGAAGGGTCATTATGGTTGTTGAGAGACGTAGCGACAAAGAGGGTGTGGAGAGTTAATCGCCGCTCGAAATGATGTGTGCTATAAATTAGATATATCTTCTCAAGTTGGACTGATTTGCATAGTAAAACTATTAGAAAGGTATCAGCTCGGCAAACAATAAATTTGATCGAACAAAGACTTTCACGTCGGTTGCATGGCAGGGCATGCAGTTGGGGACACAGTTAGAAATTCGAAGATTGGCAATATTTATTCGAGGGCATGTAGCTACATTCATGTCATCTTCGAACATCACGCATGTCAATTACACAAATATACATATTGGACCATGACGCAAGTTTGCGAGTTAACTTTTGTAGCGTTGACATGGACATAATATAAATCTAAAGTAGCTTACAACGTGATGGCAACACGAACAACACATGTTAATAAACCACACTTTACATATTTACGTCTTTCCGAGTTTCCTCACCTGGAACAGAACATTGCACAACCCTTGTCCGTTCATCATTCCGACCAGGATCTTGAATCGCACGGACTCTGCGAACTTGAACCTCAAGTAAGTAAACACGTCGATTATTCGGGAATGGCTTTGATGAACCATCAGCACTAACGTCTGCACCTGGAATGTGATGCAAATGAATATAACTATCTAAAGAAGAGAAGAAGTAGGTTCCCTTTGACATTTATCTATGTATAATAATAATAATGCATATCATTTATATAGTGCTTAATCCCTGGTGTAGCTCTAAGCGCTCACATTATTACCCCAGCTGTTTTTTATGAGTAATGCCGAGTCTTGTGCCTGCTGCCATGTTACCGGCGCTTCACTAGAGTGGCTTACAACAACCAGGTACCTATTTCGCGTCTAGGTACGACGAAGCGAGCACAGTACAAGTGACCTTGCCCAAGGGTCACAACCTGGCGCGAGATTTGAAACAGCTTGTGGCTATATATAGCACACACACCGCTCAATTCGGCCAAGCCACTGTTGTGGACACAATAGTCCACCGAGCGAGGCGCGAACTCACGCCGGTGCATTAACACCATTACAAGTCCGACACTCTACCCACTGGGCTACCACATCCATATCACGAGTCTTGATGTCGATTGAAGAGATGCATTTAGCAACCAAACGGGGGCTGTATTCTAAATCCGGTCATCTATAGGACCATCTCCATCTCCTATTATACCCAACAGAATATATGCAACGAATGAATGAATTTGAGCCATGGATATCATTATAATCAAAATGAGTTAATGACTCGAGTCATAGACTCAGTTTCAATATTATTACCATGCTGTTTGCATCGTTCATAGAGCACATGATCAATTTTGCACTAATCCATGGCTCAAATTAATTCATTTGTTGCATATATTCTGTTGAGTTTAAAATGATATGGTCACACACATGGCCAGACTTAGTGTACAGTATCCCTTTAAGTCAGTAGCATACGACTGCAGAAGTGAGATCTTGACTAACCCACACATTGATTGATGTATGCTTGAGTGAGCATTTGTGTTGGTGCAGTGCTCAATTGGAAAATCATAAACCCGTCATGAGAGAATATAGCACCCATTTAAGGGTTCATTTCACCCAAACCTTGGGTGTTTATTTCACACCAGTTTCTGGGATAACCTGTGTGTCGACTGAGAACCTGTGTGCCAATTGAGGAGAACACGCGAAGGATTTGTGTAAATGTTAGCCCAAACGACATTTCGAAGTAACGACTGCTTTGTTGTTTATTTCGAGGAATAATACCGCATCATATGAATTCAGCCCAAATATATTGACAGGTGTCAAGGGTCTAACTCTATACTGAGCAATAAAAAACTAATATAATAAATACCGAGTATATTTAATTTAACGCCAATGGGTCGTTTATGTGCGTTTAAGAGTGTATATATACCTAAAGCAAAGTCAAATAACGATCTTAAAATGAATTGCCCGGTATATTTTATTAGTTATCAGAGTTACCAGGGTCGTAGTTGCATAAATTACAATATATTTTTATGCTAAGATAATTGCGTGGTAATTTGTTTGTAATGGATTGATCGGTATTCAGGTTAACACAAATCCCATATATGGAAATTCCAAATATGGAAAGTGACTTGCGCATTCGCAAAACAGATACAATGGTCTTACTAAAAACGAAGTAATAAACGATTGATATCAACAATCACCGACGCAGTTAAATAATGACATTAGATGGTCGTGTATTTCGTCTTTAAGAGTGTGTTAATGTCTAAATCGTGTGATTAACTACTTAAAAATTATTTCGACTACATATTTCGATAATTATCAGGTCCGCAGTTCGATCATGAACATATTTCTGACTTTTATGTTAAAATTATTGCTTGGTATTTCACACATTTTCTCCGAGTCGAGCCGGGGCCGGAGTACACTTTTTAGTGACCATAAATCTATACCTTCCGTTTGCCGAATAACCGAAGAAATGTTGTCAACTTTTTCCACGTTTATTCTCACTTATACCGTGTATATATCCGTTTTATCCTATTTGTTGTTGTGTATTGCATTACTTTGATCAAGTCTGCGCTTGTGTTATTCTCACAAAAGGTAATGCGTGTTTACATTTCACAATTCTACTGCATAACGCGTCACCGCCTGAGTACAGTCTGCGAGTGCGACGGAAAAAATTTCCACATGTCCGAGCGCCATTAATTCCTTAAATGCGACACTATTTAATCGAATGAGGTCAAATATTCGCATATAACTTGACTCATATGTTATTGTACACAATTCTGGCCAGTGCCGACTTTCATTTCGCATTACTTTCGTTTTTATCGAAATATAACCGTTTTCTATGGAGATTCCCATGTAAATTTGTTCAACCAAAAAAATTCATAGTTTTGCCAATTTCAAGCTAGTTTAATACTTTATAGCATGGTCAGGGCATAATCTGGCCTATCGAGTGATGGTAGACGTTCCTTCAGTGTGCACAACAAATATTTGGTCCCAACGAAGCAGGCTAAAATCCTGAGTGTGAAGAAAATATTCATTTAAACTTCCAAAATTGGTTGAAATATGCTCAACAACATTCAGTTGAATGGTGACATTATTTATAGTCACCGACTAACTTCCACGATGAATAAAATTTGTTTTTATTGATGACAATTATGTCGCGAGTCATAAAAATGTTAATTTTCTGAAGAAAAATTCATTGTTTCGCCAATTTCAAGCATATTTTGTGATGTATAATGAAGAAATAAAGCAAAATAATGCAACATGGCATAATTTTATTTGATATGTGAAGCCAAAGCAAGCGTAAATCTATAGAAAACAGTGCGGCCATCGCGAAAACTTCAGCTTGGTATTTCGTCATTTACAGGTACTGCATGGTACATAGGCCTACTACTTCGGCGACAGGTGATAATTGATGTTGGCCCACTATATGACCACGTAAACTCCCTTCATCCTGTATCCGGGGTTTGGGTCCGGCAGATATGTGATTGTCGGAAACTGATCGACATATAAGACGTTTTGACAGGGAACCTTATAAAGTTGAAAAAATAACGCGGGGAAAATATTTCTTAGCTATTATCTGTTCCTCAATGATGTACTTCACTGTAGGTGAAGGTCCCACCCCAAAATTTCAAGATTTAAGTGAATTTATGACATATTTTGCTTTGTGTCGCTTACAATTGTCTTAAAATAATAAATTTGCATTGAAGACCCCTGTCTGGCAACGCTTCTATCAATTGATATTGATTTTATTTAGAATATTTTATTATAAAATGAGAAGATTAAATGGGACACTTTATTGTTTGCAAGAGATAATAAGTCTAAGTTACAAAATTACAGTAGAACACAATAAAATTTATCGTCTCTGTTAACAGTAACCATCGTAGCTGAACAACCACATGTTTTTAGACCAGAAAATATTTGAAATATAATCAATATTAATCAATAAAAGCATGTCTGTATCAAGGGTCTTCGATTCATATCTAATATTTTATACCCCGGTAACTACCGGTATATAAGACATGTTTACAAAGAGATAGACCATCTTTAAGAAACCTTGCATGATTACTTATTACTGTCAAAACATCCCTGAAATCTTATGGGTAAGCCAGCTAATCCGCGATTGCACGATTGGTAATTGAACCAACAACAAAGGCTACCATTATGCTGAGGAAAATTAATTACCACAAGTCTCGGATGCACCAAGCAGTACCTGTAAATGACAAAATACCAAGCTGAAGTTTCGCCGCACTGTTTTCTATAGATTCACGCTTGTTATGTCATTAAAACTCAAATAAAATTACGCCATGTTGCATTATTTTGTTTTATTTCTTCATTATACAGCACAAAATATGCTTTAAATGTCATGTTCGGCCTTATTTTCCCTCAGCTTGGTTCTGCTTGGTTCAGCTTGGTTCAGCTTGGTATTTCGACGTTCCGCATCGAGCATGGTCAGGGCATTACATATAATGATTAAGATTGCTAAAGAACTGAAATAATGAAATGGGAAACTTTTAATGACATCTGGTAAGGATTGAGGAGCAGATGCTAGAGGCCCCCACCCCACCCCCATGGAATACGGAATACCACTTAACACAGAAGTTGGAATACGGAATACCATATGGAATACATAAAATTATATGAAAACTTCATTTTGTGGAAGGTCGGCGTACGAATGCCGGTATTTTTGGAATACCGAATACCTCCCTAACAGAGGGGCCGGAATACGGCGTACCTCATAACAGGGCATGGAATACGGCATACGAAAAAGGGGGTGGGGGCCTCATGCTATGGAGCCTCCGAGCCTCCCAATATATTGTCTGCTCCACATCTCAATAGAATTCAACAACATTCAGTTGAATGGTGACATTATTTATAGTCACCGACTAACTTCCACGATGAATCAAATTTGTTTTTATTGGTAACAATTTATGTCGCGAGTGATAAAAATGTAAATTTTCTGAAGAAAAAAAATTCATTGGTTTGCGAATTTCAAGCTAGTTTATAGCGAACATGGGAACCAAGGTACAATTTATGCCATTTAGGCACACTTCAGAGTGAAATCTGGGCTTATATTTCGGCGAGAATCCAAATCTAGATTCTCGCAAATTACCCTGGATTCTCATGAAAAAGTATATATGGATTCTCGCAAAATCAGATGAAATATATGCCCTAGTGGAAATATAGCAAATCGTTTAATGCTTTAGAATTTTTGTTTTCGGAGATTTATATATATGTTTAAAGACATATTATGGACTTTTTCGGGAGCGAGAAATTGATAAGTTAGTGCTCAGGCACTTTTCCAACGTGGGGAATGTTATCATTCTACTAACATCACTGAAAATTTCCAAAAAGATCTACCACACCACTTCATATAGAACATCGTCTGAACTACTCCAAATTGTAAATATTTACATCTCGATTCGGGGCGCAACTATCGGCTGTAATTAAACAAAAATCATTTTGCCATCGAGAGTCATTGCATTTAACTAATATATAAGAATGACGTTGTGTAACATCCATTTGGATTAATATTCGTAACAAATAACTACTTTGAGAAAGATTATTCTTAATTTCTATTTATTTGATCACTCTGTCCGGTGTCTGCCGGAGTGTTTCACATCACTTTAATCAAGGAAGACTGTTAAGAAAAACTGCATTTCAAGACCACCAAACAACTTTCCTTTTTAGGGCCACCAGATCTTCCAAATATGTACTTCTTCCATTTTGCTATCAAAGACCGAAAAATGTCATTAAACTAGAGATCCAAATACCCCCTAAGGGCCCCTCTATCTTGATATATTAAAGACAGAAAAATGTCGTTAAACTATAAAGACCGAAAAATGTCGTTAAACTAGAGATCCAAATACCCCCTATATCTTGAGATATTATAAAGACCGAAAAATGTCATTAAACTATTAATTGTTGTTGCTGTTGTTTATTAGGGTTTATCGTCATTCTAGCCGCTAGGCCACACACGACGTTGTCAATTTTACGGGTGGAGGAAAGACCACGCAGAGGCTAAGACCACGCAGAGGCTCAATTTCACCGGGAAGTTGTTCCACTGCGTGTAGAAACCACCGACCCCCGGAAAGCAATTGACAAACTTGCCCAGATACACGATTCCGGTCACCCTCCCTATGGTGGGGTTCGAACCAGCTTCGTCAGCGCTGGACGGCCTGGGACGAAGTAATACACCTGGCACTCTACCGACTGGACCACCGGGGGCCCCCATTAAACTGTTAAAGACCGAAAATGTCGTTAAATTGCAAAGACCGAAAAATGTCGTTAAACTAGAGATCCAAACATCCCCACCCCTATTTTTAGCTCAACTTTACTTTGTAAAGTTTGAGCTATTGCCATGGCTTTGTCGTCCGTGTGTACGTAAGGCGTCAACAATGCAGGCTACAGGTCGTACCTTTGGTCGGATCATTATGAAATTTGTCATAGCTGTTGACATCAACATTTAGACCAGATTATTAATTTTGGAATCATTCGGAAAAAAAACATGGCCGCCAGTGGCCATCTTGGATTTCAAAATTCAATCCATTAGCACGGGCTACTGGTCGTACTGTTTGTCTGATCATCATGAAATTTGTCAAGAATGTTAATAATGACATGTAGATGGGAACGAGTCATTTTGGGTTCATTCGGCCAAAAAACATGGCCGCCAGCAGCCATTTTGGATTTTACTCTTTATATGAGTAAATCTTTAGCACAGGCTACAGGTCTTACCTTTAGTCTGATCATCATAAAATTTATCATGGCTGTTGAAATTGGAATGTAGATGGGAACGAGTCATTTTGGGGTCATTCGGACAAAAAACATGGCCGCCAGTGGCCATCTTGCATTTCAAAATTTAATCCATTAACACGAGCCACAGGTCGTACTGTTTGTCTGATCATCATTAAATTTGTCATGGATGATAATATTGACATGTAGATGGGAATGAGTAATTTTGGGGTTATTCGGCCAAAAAACATGGCCGCCAGCAGCCATCTTGGATTTCACTCTTTGTATGACTAAATTCTTTAGCACGGGCTGCCGGTCGTACCTTCAGCCTGATCATCGTAAAATTTGTCATGGATATTAACAATGACATGTAGATGGGAACGAGTAATTTTGGGGTCATTGGACCCAAAAACATGGCCGCCAGCAGCCATCTTGGATTTTACTCTTTGTATGACTAAATTCTTTAGCACGGGCTACAGGTCGTACTTTTAGTCTGATCATCATCAAATTTGTCAAGAATGTTAATAATGACATGTATATGGGAACGAGTCATTTTGGGGTCATTCGGTCAATAAACATTGCCGCCAGCAGCCATCTTGGAATTTACTCTTTGTATGACTAAATCCTTTAGCACAGGCTACAGGTCGTACCTTTAGTCTGATCATCATAAAATTTGTCATGGCTGTTGAAATTGGAATGTAGATGGGAACGAGTCATTTTGGGGTGATTCAGACAAAAAACATGGCCGCCAGTGGCCATCTTGGATTTCAAAATTTAATCCATTAGCACGGTCCACAGGTCGTACTGTTCGTCTGATCATGAAATTTGTCATGGATGATAATATTGACATGTAGATGGGAACGAGTAATTTTGGGGTTATTCGGCCAAAAAACATGGCCGCCATTAGCCATCTTGGATTTTACTCTTTGTATGACTAAATTCTTTAGCACAGGCTACAGGTCGTACTTTCAGTCTGATCATCATAAAATTTGTCAAGAATGTTAACAATGACATGTAGATGGGAACGAGTCATTTTGGGGTCATTGGACCCAAAAACATGGCCGCCAGCAGCCATCTTGGATTTTACTCTTTGTATGACTAAATTCTTTAGCACGGGCTACAGGTCGTACTTTTAGTCTGATCATCATCAAATTTGTCAAGAATGTTAATAATGACATGTATATGGGAACGAGTCATTTTGGGGTCATTCGGTCAATAAACATTGCCGCCAGCAGCCATCTTGGAATTTACTCTTTGTATGACTAAATCCTTTAGCACAGGCTACAGGTCGTACCTTTAGTCTGATCATCATAAAATTTGTCATGGCTGTTGAAATTGGAATGTAGATGGGAACGAGTCATTTTGGGGTGATTCAGACAAAAAACATGGCCGCCAGTGGCCATCTTGGATTTCAAAATTTAATCCATTAGCACGGTCCACAGGTCGTACTGTTCGTCTGATCATGAAATTTGTCATGGATGATAATATTGACATGTAGATGGGAACGAGTAATTTTGGGGTTATTCGGCCAAAAAACATGGCCGCCATTAGCCATCTTGGATTTTACTCTTTGTATGACTAAATTCTTTAGCACAGGCTACAGGTCGTACTTTCAGTCTGATCATCATAAAATTTGTCAAGAATGTTAACAATGACATGTAGATGGGAACGAGTCATTTTGGGATCATTTGACCCAAAAACATGGCCGCCAGCAGCCATCTTGGATTTTACTCTTTGTATGACTAAATTCTTTAGCACGGGCTACAGGTCGTACTTTCAGTCTGATCATCATAAAATTTGTCAAGAATGTTAATAGTGACATGTAGATGGGAACGAGTCATTTTGGGATGATTTGACCCAAAAACATGGCCGCCAGCAGCCATCTTGGATTTTACTCTTTGTATGACTAAATTCTTTATCACAGGCTACAGGTCGTACTTTTAGTCTGATCATCATGAAATTTGTCAAGAATGTTAATAATGACATGTAGATGGGAACGAGTCATTTTGGGGTCATTCGGCCAAAAAACATGGCCGCCAGCAGCCATCTTGGAGTTTACTCTTTGTATGACTAAATCCTTTAGCACGGGCTACAGGTCGTAAATTCCGACAAAAAAACATGGCTGCCAGCGGCCATATTGGATTTCCAAATTCAATTCTAAATCTTTCCATTCATTGCTCATCACACAAATTTAACTTCTTCTCAAAGTTGAGCTACAGTGTCATTGACACTTTCATTTGAGACATTAAATAACGAAATATGTCGTTACACCATTAATGATCATTAATACATAATTTGTGTTTATGAAAGTCTGGTACAGACAGTTTGTTTCCAGTACATATTCATTGGAACGTAAACAATTATTCTGACAGAAATCATGTTAATATTGCCTTTCGTTACTGGTTTCCTTGACTCACATATCTCTCACTGCTTAATACTTATAATTAAAACAAATGTTCTGTGTTTTGTGTCACTTCTTAATAGCATTCTGTATTCTGCTATTGAAAAGAAAAACAGTTGTAGTATACCTTAAATGTATGAAGGCCTTGGTGGGTATCATGTGAACATATTTCCACCTGTCAAAAACCGCTACAAACGAAATAATATTCAAATATAGACAGACTTTGTTAATATACAAATGAGAAATATCTCATAAACATTATGTTATAGTCGTAAATTTGCCGACTGTTATGTAAACAAAGCGTAAAAAGTTACTTTCCTGGTGTTTCTTTATATTATGATGGTAAACATAAAGAGCGTTCTTTGTTGCTCAATTCCTTATTTGGAAATAATAAAGAGCGTTTATACCATTTGTGTGTGATTAGCCAGTAGCATTATGCTGCCTTCTATAACACAATCAGACTCTTGTTTAGGTAAAATTTAGTAGGTCTTTATGTAAGCATGATGTTTAAGGGATAGTGATCGTATATTTGAACCAAAATGTATGCGTTTTAATGTTGATCTATTTACGGTGTTTGGAACAAATAGTTTCGACAACTAAACCCTCTCATCCCTTTAATATAATTAATATAACATCCCTCATCCAATAATCTCCAAATTGCATATCTAATTTCAATCCTAGTTACACGTCACACCGCCCCTCATCATTTGCCAATTGTACACCCTTTTTTGCTGCTTCTGCTGCAACTGCTCAATTTCTTTAAAAATTATTGAAAAAATGGCCCTCCGGCCTGCGACATTTACCTCCGATTTAGTTTTTTCGATCATCGGTCCACACCAAAATTGAGCACACGTCCCTATATAATATACCTATTTAAACCGAGTATACACGGTGGTGTAATAGAACAACCATTAATTTAACCGTAACCGTAGCATATTTCCACGTATACGTGTACGTTTTCACGACAAATCCCCGCTGATCTGTTATTAATGAACCAAACAATTAACATGTCAACACACTCTGGCCCGCCAATGCTACAGTGTATAAACGTAACGGGGCAAATATGCATATTATATTGACAGCTAACGAGAACATTCATCACCAACAATCTGCTCACCCCTTTCAGTCGATACGATAGAAACTAAACGATTTGTTACTTCTAATTACCCGTACTTAATTACACTACTTGCGTGTTAATAAAGTACGACCCCCCCCCCCAATCACAACTAAAGGTGAAACATGGGATTTAGAACATTAATATTCACTCTTACACAGTTCCACATTCAAGGTGTGTCTTGTGTAATCGTATGTCAGTTGTAACGTTGTGAAACCGCAACCGAACTGAATTATTCTATTGCTAAATAGTTCATGGGTGACCTGATGCATGCATCTTAGTTGTCTTGTTATATATCAGCTTTCTAACTCGAACAATTACCATGACACAATACGAATTAGCGGCAATGTGACATCTGTGTAGTGCGCCCAAGATATGCTGCATGGATCCAATACAATATAGTGACTGTCGGTTATTCTTGCAGCAGGGCAAGATGGAGTAAGCGTCATTGCATATGTATGTACGCTCAAACATGCTCACGTGTTCCCAGGGAGAAAATGATTTCGTGATATTTGAAGAGTTGATAAATCATAACCTATACCGCTGTACTGGCCATATAATGCGAAAAAAAAAAATATTTCCGAAAGGTACTTTATATTATGACTACTACATCGGGAGATATTATCCGACGTATCAGGGGGCTTACTATTTTCAGTCATGTCAGTGGTTAGACTAGTTACGAACTTTCAAGTATGACTTTTATCCGGCATATTAGCGAAGATCAAAGCTATAGCTCTGAGGTAATTTGGTATTTTTAAGCTGACGAGTAACCTGCGCCAATCCCATATCTCGATAAGATAATCCGTGTTTGACAACAACAAAACACAAACAAACGAATCAAACAAAGTACAAAAAAAAAATAGGTGAAAATTTCAGTCTAATTAATTTAGGCCTTGTTTCGTCCAAGATTTAGGTGTCGCTTATAGAATATACCTGGAGAGCTGTTATCCTCGACTTGATGAATGTGCTAACGATACACATAGCAATTGTTTCCAAACCATTGGGTTCCTTCGCCAAAGTATCGATGTTGTCCTGAAAAGAAGACGTCCAGTCAAGTAACAGTGAAACTGTTGTGCGTACGGCATCTTCAAATCGTAACAACCGTTAGTAACAACGCAAGCAATTAGTACTAGAACAATTAGTATTGATATAAAATATAACGAAAATAAGCAAAAATAACAGCAAAACGAACATAGTTACAGTTATGTAACTCTTACTATTGGACTAATACGTTCTCATTGGGTTGGGTACAAGCAGTGACACTCTGCGATCCGAAACAATATAAAATGAAGTATCGAGAACGACTTGACAAACGGAGTGAAAGGAGGTCAAACTTTCACTCTCAACCCCGATAACTCGAAGTATACTCACCTTAAATCGCAGCAAGTATTTTATACATAGAAGGCAATCATATTCCTCTGTCTGAAAACAAAACCAATATTGTTTTAGATTTCATGATTTAAACTTATTATCTGAACATTTCCTTCCGATAGATATGAATTCTTCTACGATTGTATTATCTGCCATCTGCTTTTTTTTCTTCTGAAAACTCCTACATATGATACTAGACCATTCAAGTGTATACTTCTATAGTGAGTGAGAGACTCAATTTAGTATATATAGGTTGAAATAACCATTTGATAACTTGGTAATTGTTGTTATGGTATTTCGCCTCTCGTCGTGTAAACATAATCACACAGTTAGGAAAAATATAGAGCAACGTCGGATCGGGGCACAATATATACTATTTCAGGCTTTTATCACATTCCTGTCCAGTTGTGGAGATCAAAGTAGTTCCATAAATGAATCGTGAATTACCGTACATGTACCTAAGGGAGGGACCAGCATAAAGGGCAACTTGGAGACACATCTACTTAAATGAGCCACCTCTCCATACTTGGGTCTCATATACCAGTATGCATATCTCAAAACATCATACTTGAAGTGCATTTACTGATTATAATGGTGTACTTACTCAGTATAACTGCATTATAAATGGGATATTGTATTGCATATATACTACTTATTGAATCACGAGAATGCGATTGTAGAGTGCATGTAGGTGGTTATATAGATTGTAAATTGAATTTCAGCATTTTTAACTCCCTGATAACAGTCTGTTTCTCCCAATAGTCTAATCTAGTGACTTCTCCCAATTTGAATTCGCTTGGCTGGTCCCTGCGTTTAATGCGACTGTATTACGTGCCTCGCACAACGACATACTAAAATCATATAGTATGTAATTATCAATTGACAATTATCACAGAGACAATTAGCCTTTTTTCCTACTTTCTTTTTTGCATGAAGACTGCGCGGCACATTATAAGTATATCAGGGGAGGGTCGGAAAAAAAATTCAGGCACGTATGGCATTTTTTCCCTTTTGATCATTTTTTGTACCCCCATCGCCAATTTTTTTTTCGTTTTCGGCAGTTTTTTCCGACCATTTTTTGACACCCACCCCCCCTTTTAACATTAAAACAGATTTGCGGGGGGAAATTCACTGTAAACAGCTGTATATGAATTTATGTGCATACAATTTATCATGGATGTTAACATGGACATGTAAATATGAATGAGTCATTTTGAGGTCATTCGGCCAAAAAAACATGGCTGCCAGCGGCCATCTTGGATTTCAAAATTTGCAACAAAATACAACACGATAACTGCCTGCAGTCAGTTTACCAGTTAGAATTACATTATTTCTCTCATTCAAAGTGGTTTGGAAGCCCAACTCATTGCCAAAACACTAAAAAAACAAGCGGAAATTTGTTTTTTAGTTGCGGAAAAAATTGCTTGTTGGTGGCTTTGACCCCCCCCCCCCTGAGTATATAAGAAATAACGTGTTCAGCGACAACTCGACGAGTTTGGTCGAAAGACGGAAAAGCCTACCAGTTTCTGATTGTTTGCAAAACACCGGATCAGTACGTGCATGATGTTGGCGTTACATGTATGTGGCTCAATTGCATGTTATATACATTGACCCAAGTTATTCTGATGTAAGTAGGTGGACACGCAATGGATTATGGGACGAGTTTGTGTCGAGAAGGGAATGACCAGGTGGCGGCGTGTTTATAAACATGGTCGTGTGCTTGACTTATCCAGAACATTACAGCGGTACAACGTTCTACGTATAGCCTTCTACTCACCACGGACTTCCGGTACTGAGCGAAGGATTTCTTTGGTTCCTTTCTATAGCTACATGTCCCCCCGTGAGTGCAGATCTGTTTCAGGAGACCAATCAGCAGCGTGAAGCCACCATTTTCTTTGTTGACAAAGTCTGCCAGGAAACTGCGAGAAAGACGTCTTTAGATATAGTTACGTTTAACTGATCATTGTCGCATGGTGTCGTGCAAAAAGACACCCAGGATATCCCAAATGTGTAGACAGTCATCCAGAATCTCAAACTCTCATAACAATCGATTGTAAATTATTCGCATGTTAATTATTACGTTTCACGTGTGTGAGACTATGTGTGTCTGTTTGTATGATACCATGCGACAATGGCCAATTCAGAGATAATTACATGCATAAAGTATGATAAAGATGGCTGAGAAATTATAACATAATGAAAAATAGTTGGTCGCGGAGTGTCTGCGATATGACAAAGGCGACAGACGATAAGCTACTTTATCTCATCCCACCTTTGTCCAACGTGTTAAACAGTTGGCTTGCATTTCTGACTCAAAAACATTTGGAAATTTCAGACCGAATATATACATTCTACATTCTTTGGAACAAATGTGTATAAATTCCACACACTATGTGCTACATTTTATCTTAAACAAATTGGTGTAGGAATGAAATATGAGATATTTGTCGGTGGAATTTTCCCAACATTGAATATGAGTGAATATGTGAGTATATTATAGCTAGTAGACGATATATGTTCTATTTGAGACACAAACATCGTAAAAGCTACCATATTAAAAATATGGCAGCAGCTTCAATAATTTGTGAAAAGCAATAATGTGCTGTTCAGTTTTGACACAAACACAAATTTTAAAGCTGCTGCCAATTTTTCGTTATTGTGTAGCCTTTACGAGTTTTGTGTCTCCAATAGAACACATCTCATCTAATAACTATTATAGACTCACATTTTCACTCATATTCAACGTTGAGGAAATTCCACCGATCAATCATATATGTCGTTGTTTCATTTCTACACAATTTTGTTTCAGATAAAATGTAACACATTTTTTTGTATAATGTATACACATTTGTTCTAAGAGTGTACATTTAGGTTCGTATTTCCCCCTCATTTAAATGTCGCCAATATATAGTGCAAACGTATAGTTTTGTGCAGAAGTCGAATTCATTCACTTTCGTCAGGCAACATTTAGGACTGAAATTGCCATCAGTTGGACAATTTCATTCTATAAATTTATAAATGGTGTTAGGTAGAACGGAATGTTACGAGACAGTGAGTGTTTTCGGTTGAGAGGGAGAGAGAGATGGGGGGGAGAGAGGGGAGAGAGAGAACGAGAGGAACGTATCAACACGTATACAGGTAACATGTAATTCTGTGTTTGCATTTAGTGACCAAGAAGTTCTCAAGTATAAGACGATGTACACATTTAAACATGGTTATATGTAAACCACGATGCACTGCCAAGCTGTAACAGCGGACCGCTCATGTGTGGACGATATCGATATAAACAAAACAGGAAATTGAATGTATCCGGAAAACATTCCGCAGTACTGTTCCATCATTACGCATGCGTAGATGAGCACCAGGTATGTCTCTGTACAAGGGCGAATGCGTGCCAACTCGTCTGTGGTGGCATTCCGGAGCAGTTAATTTCCTGATACTGGCTTCCATATAACACCACGCTTTGTGATTCATTGACAAAATTAATTTCTTTTGACAGACATGTTGGAACCTGACATTATTGCGTGAGAACACACGCGCTAAAGGTTTACTGAAACGTCAAGGCACATCATGAAACAATTAATGCACAATAGCCGATCGCACTGAAATTCGTCCTCGTCATTGATTTTATTCCGGGATCTGCGTGCGTTATATGACTGTTTCCTCTCACGTACCTTTATGTAGCTGATCGTATTTGTTTTTCAGGAACCCGCAAATAATTCTCACTTTATTTTATAATGCCTCTGTTTATCGTGGAATATTTCATGACAGTCCACTTCAGACCTGTTGGTTGTGCAGTCGTTGATACATGTTGACACACGTTGGAACAACATTAGAAGTGTGAGCCGCATTGGCACAGCCGTTAAACGACACTCCAGGGCTGGATCACCCGCCCCAACGACGTACAACCCACCCAAATCGACCCGGGACAACCCGACCTGGAACAACCCGACAGAACTAAAGAAAGAAATATTTTTGTTTTGTTTGAAACCTCATTAAAAATAAGAGTAAAATATGGGAAGCAAGATATGATATAGAAAGTTGTAGTTGTTGTTAAAATGGACATGAATATATAGTATGCTATATGCAATACGAACACTATATATAATATATGCGGTAGTACAATAAATGTAGATTACACTGGAATATATAGTAGATAGGCTACTGTGTGTTACTATTCAGATACATGTAGTTGTCAAGGTGTCCAATCCGACTTCTTCGCCATCGTTGTGCCTATCACAATACGTGCCGATTGCGTGCCGAAAAACAATGGATACTGTTTGGAGTCAACACCAAGGCAACTATCTAAATATTAACACTTACAAGGAATGTAATACTGATTAAGTATATCGCGATTAGCTAGCTGCAGTGCATCTGACGGTATACTGAGTCTTCTTGTAACATGAGAACGAACACTAATCACCTCAAGAAGGCACGAAGACAGTTTATTCCTCAAATCGACCAACATTAAATCAGAAAATCACATATCTGAATCTGAAAAACTCCATATTTAGGGAAAACTTGTAGAATCAAATAATTTCTTCGTGTTTTTAAAATATCAATTTTACATTTCGAAGAAAACATGAAAGAAAAAATGTTAATGTGACAAAAATATTTTATGAAAACATGGAGAACCCGCCCCGGAAATCGGGATAAACCCGCTTCGGACTACCGCATAGAGGAAATGAAGTGGAAACTGCTCCGCGTTAATATCCGCGTGAGCTGAAACCACGAGTTGCAAAACTCAGTATGCTGTCTGGGCAGACAACCGCGCGTGTGTGAATGCTCACAAAGTGCTCTGTGCGTGCAGGTCTGTGCTGGGATGTCGCATTCGGATGGCCGGGTGCCAATGTTAATCGAAACCTTTCGCACAATGAAATACCAAAACATTTATTCATAGTCAGTGTATATAGGCTCGATGATTACATGCAAAGCTCGCGTGCTCTCACCTGGCTTCTCGAAGCAGTAACTAGAGATATGGCAAAACGACAACTGATAAAAGAACACAAATTCTGGTGACGTAGTACCCAATTCGTATCAGAACAACGTATTCTCTTATATATGCGAGGCTCCATATGGGAGACTCGCATATGTATGGATTAGTTGGATTTTCCACCTGATACAGACCAATGTTACTCTGTAGTAATACAAAACTATTAGTTAAAATTCCTCAGTGATAAAGGGTATGTGGCATGCCACGCCAGCCGTTGAGGCATGCCAATATCCCATAATATGTCAAATATAGCGAATTATCGAAATATGAAATACCACGAAAAAGCGAAATAGGAAAATACAGCGAAATTGCGGAATAAAAAATGCATCGAAATGACGAAATAGCGCGAATTATGAAATAAGAAATTATTTTTATTAACTAAATAACGGAGATATTTGAAGAAGTGTTTTTGACGAAATAACGGGCATATTTGGAGAAGTACCCCAAACCTCCCCCGAGCCCACCCACCCAAGAGAAGAATTTTACTTATATTTCACCACAGTTGATCTATTGTGGTGTTGTTATTTCTAATACAAATCGCCGTTATTTCGTAAATATACATTCTTTATAGAGTTATTACCCTGTGGCAATGTTACGATTTTAGCTTGTCAAAGAACATGTGGCATGCCTCAACGGCTGGCGTGGCATGCTACATACCCTATATCACTGAGGAATTTTAACTAATAGTTTTGTATTACTACAGAGTAACATTGGTCTGTATCAGGTGGGATTTTCAATGTTGATCGTTGCTATTGTATAACCACTTCTTTCTTACCAACAATAGACCTCAGAATCTGAATACCGCCATTTCCTGAAAAATTTGCCCCATCGTTTTCTAATATCAGAGTATAAATGAATGTATCTGGCCAGCAAAACCCATCATCGAACGGAGATGTAATCTTTCCGTTGTGATGTCGCAAATACAAATGCAGCTTCCCCTACAGCTTCGCTGACTCAAGAGTCGAAATGATACCGACAGCCAGATAAGAGAAAGAGATAATGGCGTATATGTGTATCATATATATGGTATTGTCTGCTTTCTTAAAATGACAATACCCACTTTAAAGTAATCGCAGATCTCGTGAGGTAGAACGTGCAAGGGCTTGCAAACATCAGACTGCAACACTAAAAATCAATAGGCTCAAAGCTAAGCTGCTGTTTGGATAGTGAAGCGAATGTGTAGTTCGATATGGACTAAGAACGAAGCTTGCAATTAAACATCGTTCCATTTCTATACAGACCGATTATAACAGTATCCAGTCAAAGGAGTAGCTGTAGCCCTGGGTGCAACATCTATGGGCAATTAGCCTTCTTCGTCAAATTGCATGCACTTGTGTGACAACAAGATAAATTGATTGCGATATTATGGTGTGCTAAAACAGAGACCGATTCGAGCAATCAGAACGCATTGCACTGCAGAGGCGGAACTATTGTCTCGGTCATGCACATGCAAGGCGTGGTACATATTCCATAAACTCGAGACGGAGGTTTGGTGTGTTTGTGGGTTTGCGGTTATTTCGCCCTCAATATTAGTTTCTAAATACAACGTTCACCAATTAAAGATGGATTGTCTCTTAACAAATTTTAGATTGTTTCAATATGTATGAATTGGAAATCCCTGCGCGGAAACGATTCTATCAATTAATATTGATTTCATTTCGATATTATTTTGTTATAATGTTCTTAATATAGTATCAATTAAACCGACACTTATTTGTCCTATATATATTGAACTTTTAGATAGAGGCCTCCAGTATGGTGCTCATAACGAATGCGAGCGGCCCAAAACTGTCTCCAGTTGATTGTATTTATTGTAATATTAAGTGCAAATCAAGTAGATAAGCCATAGAATGTATTATATGCTTATTTTATATACGTTAAAAAAAAACAAATACACGCAAATAAAAAAGACGGTCGTGAATATCAGGGACCGTTATTGAACGGCACAGAGTTATCTTATACGAACAGAAATCGAAATAAAATCAATATTAATTGACAGACGATCGAGTTTCCAGACAGGGGTCTTCAAGTCATATTTATTATTTCATACCCAGGAAACTATATACATCATCTGTGGATGAGATAACCCACCATTAAAGATTTCACGACTGTACTGAAACGACAATTATACTTTTTAGACTACCCGCAAAGTACATGTACAGTAGGTTGATTTTGTTCTGTTCTCGAATACGTTTACCTACCTTTCGTATGACGCCTGCAGGTCTCCCTTTAATTTCCGTAACAGATACGACAGTGTGCTTTTCTCGTTATGCCCGTTGTCCATTTTTGTATCCACGCTGCTGCTGATGAACTTCCTCAGATATCCAATGTAGTGGCTTACACTGTATACAGGAGCTCTCGTTTGCTATTTGAGGAGAGAGTACACTATTAAAAACTATGTCTGTTCGACGGTGTCGGGCCGTGGTAATCCGACGATCACATACCGTTTCATCAGTTGTATGGTGAATCACCGTTGTTGTATGCGCCATGAAAATGGTCTAACTTAAAATTGTGCGTGATTCCAAGTTCATGCGTCAAAATCAAACAGTATATTTATCGGCGACCAAAGTATATACGACAGTGACTCTATACAGTATGACTGAATGTGTAATATTTAATATGTATTATTAATTGTTTTTGTTCAGCGCACTTTCGGTATATTCATTCTGTACAATGTATTCCTGATCAGCCTAGTGTCGAGTAATTGAATTATGTTATTCTCAGGTACCGGTATCTTTATCACTGACGAATTTGTCTTTTGTCATTTGTCATCGTGGCCGCTGTAAACTATTGTTTTTTTTTGTTGAAAGAATGTGACCTATACAGTGGTGGACTAATTTTAAGGTTTCCTGACTTCGGTTCCGGGCAAGTTCTAAATCTGCGAAAACCAGTTAAATCATTTATATTTTCACTAAATTGTGACAGCTGGGTTGTATTCGAGTGATCCGTATTCCACTTCGAGTACTGCGGACTAGTCGGCTCAGACTTGACTTCATTCGACTCCGTGTTGATGTTGAAATTGACAGTGGTGTGACTATCAGAACACAGATACATACATGTACTGACACAAGACGCCAGAATAATTCACAAGAGCTTTGACGTCAATCACTAGTGACAATACTATCAACAACAACGACAACGTAGGTTTACATTGTTGACAGTGTTGAGGTGTCAGTTTTTTTTTAACTTGACCTGTTCAATCCAGTTGATCTGATTGTTTCAAACCACATACATGTACATTTACACAAGAGGATAAACGCACCAGAGTAATTCACATGTTCTTCGGTGTCAACAAAAACAACGAACTGACGCCGCGCAGTGACGGATGATCACAGATCTATACAATTACACGGACGATTCTATAATGCTTTATTCTCTCATACATGTAAATACATTACATATTACATAAAGGATATTGAGATATTTAACCAGAAGTATATATACAATAGACATATAGCAATATATATAATAGATATGTACATATGGTTCCGGATCGATGGCATGTTGAAATTCGATGAATATAATCGCAGTTTAATTCTGACACCGCTACTAGATTATTGTCGTCAGATTCAGATTCAGATTCAGATTTTTATTACGCCTTCCGTCGCATTTGACATAACATGCGATTCACTTTCAAACAGAGTACATATTACATAATATAAATGTGAGGTGACATAATATTCATACACAATATAGGTTGGAGTTATTAGTGTACTACATGTACATTGTATATTGATTGAGGGTATAGCTATCTTATAATGTGATAATGTTATCTTATATTTATTGGGGGTATATAATGTATGTGGGGCGATTCCCTGTACATGTTGTATGAGGGTGGGCATTTGTTGTTGTTGTTTTTTTTTTTTTCATTGAGCCTCAGGAGTGGATCATTAGTGTTTGGGCCTTTTTTAGATATATTGATAGATTTACTATGATCTTTCTGTTATTTGTATCGAAGAGGTCATGTAATTTAATTGTGTTTAGTCGGTTGCGATAGTAGGCTTTCAAATATTTAGTTCTGAGGGCAGTTAGCCGAGGGCAGTTCACAACAAGGTGGTATTCATCGCCGAGTTCATCCATAGAAAGAGTGCATCTTCGTTCTGAGTATGGGGTGTTTGTCCAAGAACCAGTTTCCACCGGAAGTCGGTGGTTTCTGGTTCTGAATCTCAGTAGTGGCATGACGATATTGTTATCATCGAGAGATAGGTATCGTGGTCTGCCGAAGTTTGGCTTTATGCATCTATAAAATGCGTATTTATTTGATTTTTCCATAGATGCTCGCCAGTCTGATATATATAGATGTCCATAGTTCTGGTTTGTATGGCATTGGCAAACATTTTTGTGCTACTATATATAACTGCTTGGTTTCTCCACGTATATGACATGCCCAGTTTATTCAGTTCAGTATTTATAAATTCTAGCCAGGGGATTTTCACATTTTCTAGAGAGCGTACATTCATCATTATATTGTAAAGCATAAAAGGGAGTCGGGTGCTTTCCATCGTGATTATTCTGCTCCGAAGTAAACATGTCGTACTATCGTGTGAAACTTTGTTGGATTGAGTAAACTAATCGATCGCAACGCGGAACTAAAAGTTGTTTTCTTCACACCCGTGTGTTTTCATCCCATGTTCATCAGTTTTCATTGAAACGTGTGGATATGAGACATTATCGCCATTCGCCAAGTGATATATCGCCCAGTTATTACGACAATTTACGCACCGGGAGTCCGGTATTGGTTAGAATCAGGGATGTGGCTAGAGGGGGGGGTGGGGGTGTCTCACCCCACCCAGCAGAGAGATATATTTTCAATAGTTGGAAATTTCATACCTGCCACAACGAAATTTCACACCAACAATAGGTTGAAAATGTTCTTGTAGTTTGATTATAAAACAATTTATTGGGGGGAATTTATTGTTTTTCGACCAATATTTGCATATGTTCCTATTTTTGGTCAAAAATTTTGACAGAAATGGTCATCAGTTGGAAATTTTCCAACCTTAGGGGGGGGGGGTGACAGGTTGGAAATTTCCAACACTTGGAAAGCTTGTGTCCTGGTCCCTCCCCCGTGGCCAGTCAAAAACTTCTAGTTAATTTAAGAAAACAATATTGTCATACAATTGGTCAACATTGTCATTGGAATTGTCATCAGTTGGAAATTTTCCAACCTAAGTGGGGGTGTAGGGTTTGAAATTTCCAACAGTAGGAAGGCTTGAGGCTAGTCTAGATGTTAGGATTTTGCGATTTTCTTGTTCAGATTTCAAAATTTTCGCACAGCGGGCCGAACCATGGTCGGCCCGGTGTGTCATTGCCCCATCCACATGGCCAATACAAAACTGCTAATTAGTTTAGCAAAACAATATTTTACTACATTTGGTCAAACTTGTAGACATAAATGGTCATCAGTTGAAGAATTTTCCAACCTGAGGGGGAGCATGAGGTTTGAAATTTCCAACACTAGGAAAGCTTCAGTTGAGGCCTGTCTGATGCTAGGATTTGCGATTTTCTTGTATAGTTTTCAAAATTTTCTCACACCGGGCCAAACAACCATGGTCGGCCCGGTGTTTCCTGGTCTGTTGTCGGTAGCTGTGTGCATTTGTCTGGAATTAGATCACTAGTTGTTTTTTTTGGGGCAATTTTCAGGTTAAAATATCTTAATGTTCTCATACTGGGAAAATAGAAGCATGGCTTACGAATATATAGGAAATTAGGCCTGAGCATAAGGTACAAGGGGGAAGGGGGGGTGGAAATGGAATTATGCAAAAAGTTGTGTTGGTGCGATTCCGACTCAAGGGGGGGGGGTGCAGTTGGAAATTCCCAAGGTGGACACCCCCCCCCCCCAGCGGAGACCCTCTAGCCACATCCCTGGTTAGAATGTTCTTATCAAACTATCTCTGGCTGACGCACTGATATGGATACTACGTGTCGTGATATACTGCATGTAGTATATACAGTTTGGTGAAACATGCTATCAAATTTCATCGAAAAATGTGACTACAGGAGAACGTTGTCGCCAAGTCATCGCGCACAGTTATTACGGGGTCTGCTATTGTCTTGAAGGTTTAAATCCAACCAGCTATGACTGTTACTGATATATTGTCGTGGTGAATGCATTCACGTTTTATAAGACAAAAACTGTGTTTACAAGAATTTAGTGACTGGACAATTTCACGCCTTACATGTTACCAAACAGTATGCCATTCAGATGTTTTACTTTTACATGTACATAAATTGAGTTTTAAGTGTGATAGCTTAATCAGCTTTGTTCCTTTGCGTCTTAAAAGGGGATGCGCAATTCATGTTTTCGAATGGTCGAAATTAGTATTACTTGTAACTGATGGGTGGGATTTTCAGCTGTTATCGTTTTTTTTATTTACAACCGTTATTTATACAGTAGTCAGTGAAAGGTGAACACAGCAGCCTTTTTCCGAATTAAAGCCACGAGGCAGATAACAAGTTTGGTCATCTTCAAACTTCAAAGTTTCATCAGCATTTTCTGTCACTCTGTGCTTTTAGGTTAATGTTTTGTTAAAACTATGATCGCAATACTAGCAAAAGAACTACGATGTATTTTTCAGTTACGATTAATACTAATTTCGACCATTCTGAAACATATGAATCGTAATTCCTACCGGGAAATCATATTGTCACCACGGGTACTTAGCTAATTCTACGGTAAATTAGCAAATTAAGAGCAAAAAATTGGTGTTGACACGGGAAAAATACAATTGGTCTGACCATTATTAATTATGGTCTTGATGTGAATTGAACGGTGTTACTGTGGTTACAGTCTGCCGGTTACTTAAACGGTTTTGTACAGTGGAACGTGATACAGCCTGACCGTAAACATGTATGTTTAACGGTCCAATGTTGGCAGTGTTGTTGCGCGCTTGCGCGGTATGGCACCGTTAAATCGAGGGCCATTTTCGGACAGTGTAGAACAGGTGGTTTTAGAAATCACTCTTTATATATGGATATGCGGATAATCTGAACAGTTCCGATACTCAACTACATGCAACATAAAACTTAATATCGCACCCGTACACACGCAATTGTTCTCGCAACACGTTGTTGACTATGGACACATTTTGGAACCAAATATGGTATACGGCGTTTTACGTGGAGGCTATTCTGACGGATGTGCGGGACTAAGTTACCCAGAACATTATATATTCCAGTGCATTTATGAGAAAAATGTACCAAATCTCAAATTATAACACAATGTTTCTTAGCAGGAATAAGTCTATTAACCCATTATAGACAACATGTTCAAAATAAAAAGGCGAAACAATAAGTTTGTCAAAATTTGGTCAAATACTCAATGTGTGACATTAAGGATATTTATAAAAAAAACAATCCATTTTACAAGTCCTTCCATTTATATATCTATTTTTTAGAGTACACAATTCTGATAACAGAACAGAAAACATTTTCCAGATACGTTGAGTATTTTTCAAGTTATGTGCCTATAAAATTGGGGGTTTCGGAGCCTCAAGTATGAGCTAAAGTCCATATTTTATGGTCTAGTATTTTTTAGAGAAACATGAAGGGATATATTATATTGTATTAATTTCCTAACTAGATTGTGCACACAACATGATTACTTTATGTATCTGTGATCGAGAAGACACAAATATTTTTGTCCTCGAAATCATAGATGCATAAATAAATCCTTTTTTGTCCACAACCTAGACAGGAAATTACTAAAACAACAAGAAATCCCTTCATTTTCTTTAGTTTTTAAAATACAAGACAAATAAAATATGGATTTTAGGTTATTTTGAGCAATTGAGGCTCTGAACTTAGATAAACTCCCAATTTTGGAGACAAATAACTCGAGAAATACTCAACGTATCTGGGAAAGGATTTCTGTTCTGTAATGGTATGTTGACATCGAGCGACCGTAGTGTTATCGATTACATGGTTGGGAGTACAGGTATTATTCCTTTGATAAAGAACTTCCGAGTAAATGATTTTTCTCCCTTGTTCAGTGATATACACCATGGATTACATTTAGAGTTACAGTTCCCAATTGTTGAAAATCAATCACCAGAAAATGTCACTCAAAAGACAACGCATAACAAAGTAAATGAACGTATCAAGAGTTGGGACCCAGTAGCGGGAGCTAACTTATCTTGCTTTTTCGATAGCGATGAAATGAATCACATTATTACAACATTAAACCGAGAACGGACAGAGACACAACCAGTAGCGATATTGATAACTTAGGCAGGGATATAACTACCTGTATTCTAAACGCAGCTAAGGCGACACTGGGAACTAGCCGACAACGACGTAAAAATAAAGGCAATTCATCAAATAAGAGGTCTTGGTTTGACAGCGATTGTCGATTTGCTAGAACAGATTTTCATCGCATTAAGTTAGCTTACAATCGAAACCGATCGGCTGAAAATTATGGATAGCAAAATCAAAACAAAACAAGTAGAAAATGTATCAGAATTGAGGAGATTAAACGAAATATCATCCAAAAGTTTTTGGAAGAAACTTGACGATCTCAGTGACAAAAAATGTACACGCACGCACAATAAAGTTAAACTGGAAACATTCTTTGAATATTTTAAGGAGCAAAATATATGTGAGGATAGTTCTGATAAATTGGAGAATTTCATCGACTCCGATTTTGATATAGCTGACTGCTCATATATAAACGACGCGATAACGGAGGATGAAATTAAAAAAGTAATATTGCAGTTAAAAGGGGGTAAAGCAACAGGCATTGATAAAGTACACAATGAGTATATAAGGGTTTCATGTGATATTATGATGCCCATTTATCGAGCTTACTTCAACCTAATCCTGGACACTGGAAACTTCCCATGTGATTGGGCCATCGGCATCATACAACCGATTTATAAGAAATCCGGCGACCCATATAGCCCAGAATCTTATCGTGGTATAACACTCCTTAGCTGCTTGGCTAAGGTTTTCATCTCCATTCTCAATGCTAGACTTGTTTCCTTCTCAGAAGACCAAGAACTTATTAGTAAATTTCAAACCGGCTTCAGAAAAGAGCATTCAACAATTGACAACATATTTGTGTTACACAGCATAATTGATATATATTTATTGAGTGGTCGTAAGCTTTTCTGTACCTTCATAGACTTTAAGAAGGCATTCGACACAATTTGGCGAGATGCCTTGTGGTTGAAAATGATAAAATGTAATATCAACGGAAAAATTCTTAAATTAATAACAGATATGTATAATAAAATAAAAGTATGTGTTAAGGGAAATGATTCCCAATCTGATTTTTTTTACGTGCTCTATTGGACTTTTCCAAGGTGAAATCATGTCACCTTTTCTATTTTCTTTATACATAAACGATTTGACTAATTTTATGGATGATTGTGCAATTAGTAATCTGAACTATCTAGACGAATTATTCTTCGATCATATAGGCACATACATAAAATTACTATGTCTGTTTTATGCGGACGACACTGTTATTTTAACCGACACGGAGGAAACTATGCAACGTGCCCTCCTGGCATTTGCAGATTACGCTGATTCCTGGAGACTCCAGGTAAATACAAGAAAAACGAAAGTTCTCATTTTCTGCAACAAAATGCACAAACGTTTGCCAGTTTTTACTTATAATGGAGGTGAACTAGAAATAGTCAAAGAGTTTAACTACTTAGGTGTTAATTTCTTTTATAACGGCAGATTCTGCAATTCCTTGAAGAAAACGCTAAATGTTTCACCAAAGGCTATGTTCAGTCTATTCAATAAGGTCCGTAAACTACATCTGCCAATTGATATGCTGTTGAATTTATTTGATACTATGATCATGCCAATAATTTTATATGGTAGCGAAATATGGTGTTTTGAGAGAATCCACACCCTCGAGGATCTACATATGAAATTGTGTAAAATATTACTAGGCATGAAATCTAGTACACCTAATTATATGGTGTACGGAGAACTTGGTAGACATCCCATTTTAGTGGAAATAAAGTGCAGAGTGTTAACGTATTGGTCAAAAATTGTATCTAGCGATGGATCAGAACTGGCTAAGAACATATATCTTATTGTAAAGCAATTACACGCCAACGACCCCAAGTTAACACGCAAGTCAAAATGGCTTAACTTTGTGACAAACACCCTGAATGAACTTGATCTACGTTCTATATGGGAGTCACAGTCTGCTTTATCTAAACAGGACATTCGCAATATTAGACCTTTCTTATAGAGCAGCATTGGGCTAAACTTTTTATCGATTTAGAATTATCTGATTCGTCAAGAGCAACTTTTTACAGAAATATTAAAACCAGCCCCTGTATTAGCCGGTATTTGCTTCAGTTGCCAGATCATCTGATCCCTTATATGGTGAAATTTAGAACAACCAACCACCGACTCCCCGTTGAAAAAAGGCGGTGGCGAAACAGTATACCTTGTAATACCTGTGAACAGTGCGGTAACGGGATAGGGGACGAGTATCATCTCCTACTGATATGCGACGAATTTAGAAAATACTATTGGCTATCTCCAACGCGAGAAAAGTTTTATGGTTTGATATCTATAGCTAATATATCGCTCCTGAAGAGGGTGAGTATATTTCTAAAATTAGCCTTCAGAAAATTGAGATAATAACTTACAACTATACTGATGATCTGGCATTGACAGCATTTACATCTATATGTAATTACTCATATATGTAGTTACATCTATATGTAATTACTCATATATGTATATATGTATGTATATGTCTATGTATATATATATATGTATATGTATATGTAGCTATATATGTATATGTATATGTATGTATATGTATGTATATATACCACTATTGGTGTGAGTCGATCGACAGATAGACTCGTGATTTTAAAAATGAATTTATTACTTATATAATCCATATGTAGTATGATGCCAAAATGCTTGTTGAAATATCTTATGTATATAGTGTATATATGTTCGTGTATGTTCCACCTTAAATGGTGGCTTTATGCATTAAACAATTAAATTCACAATTCAATCAGGATCGCGTTCTCTACAAATGAATATACAAATGGAAGGCCTTGTGAAATGAAGTTTTTTCTAAACATTCTTGAAAAACCATATATTTCACCACAATTTGACAAATTTATTTCACAAAATTAACCAATTTCGCCTTTCTTCGTTCTTTTGGATTTTTAGTACGTTTGTTGCTTGTGGTGGGCTAATATACTTATTCCCACTGAGAAACTTTGTGTTGCAATTAGTGTGAGGTGAAACTAATAGTCACCATTTGTAATTGTGTGACATGCAGAACTATGACATAAAGAGAATTTTGTGGTGTATAGGTATCATTTTGTTAATATCGAGCACAAAATATAATTTAGCACGAGTCAATTCATCGTCTAAATACAAGCCATCACTGTCATCATCTATATATAGTACGTGTGTGTGGGGGGGGGGGGGGCACATTACTAGTGGACTATAGTGGTATTCGCGAACTTGAACATACGCACCTCTTTGAACAAAATATTCCATTTGTCGTCCATTGTTGTTATCTTAACAGATACTCCAAGTTTTCTTCAATCATAAAGACAGCACATAGAGATCTGCATACACCTGTTTAAAAAGTCAGAACTGTGTAAAGAGAACAACGACTTTATCTGCTGAATGGTTGTAACAACATATGTGCATATAGCTATACAAATAAAATTATGTAATTTACTAACCTTGCTATCGTAATAATATGGATAGTCTTGTTGTAATAATATAATGCATCTTCATCCGATGATTGATGGCGTCCTTTATCAGTTGTAATATTTTCCAGTTGCCCGTATGGTTTTGATTTGTACAAATGACAAGTTATAGATATTGTTTTTCGGTGTTCAAAGTATTTGTCTGGCGGATGTTGGAGACAAAGTATTAATTTGATTGCAAAATGTTTATGGGAAGATTTCGTTTCTGTAAACTCGACTGCTATCCTTCATTTCAAAACCTTGAGATATTCATAAAATAAATCACTTAGTAACAATCCATCGTCATGCAGCATGTATGAAAACTAAAACGCCATTATACCTGATTATATGTACACTACAATATAAGAATTTCCTTGTTAACACACAAAAACCGCAGATTCACATTTCCTTGATAATACACGAAAAATGCAGATACACGACGAGAGAGACATATAACACTGAAGAATAACTGTCGTATCAAAGTTATATGTATCTTGCTTGTTTGGACGATCCTTAAATATGTACAGTTGACATCAGGCACGTCAAATACAATTTATTTGTGTACTGAGGACCTCTTCCAGATAAAATAACCACCAACATGAAAGCGGTCCAAAGTAAATTTAAGACAGTACTTTTGATCAGGAATCACGTCTGTGTTGATATTGACAACTTAAAAAAAACAAGGTTTATTTCTCCGATTCACACAACTAAACACTATCGCGTCGAATGTCAAAAGCAGTATAGAGCGTTCTTCAAGTCCAGCTCATTTCTGAACAAACGAAAATAAGAGTATGGTACATATACCTATATTATATATTTAGATCACCAGGTGGAATTTAAACTTTGAATCCACAGTCAAGAATACAATCCACGTGTGAGCGTTGGGACTACCGCGCGTGCATATCCTGACAAGAACGGTGAGAGCTTAAGTCGCGATAATCCCCGTTTGTGTTTCGAAACCCCCGCTGTTGGTGTCCATAATATGAAATACCTGAACATTAATTTCAGGGACCGCCTGTGGAGGTGAACCCGATCGCCGTGTAATAATTGTGGCGCAAATAACAATAAAACCAGCCGTGATGATTCGAAAAAGACAGATCGATAAATAAAATCAATCGCTTGGAACTAAAGAGAATGCTCACGCCCGTTGTTGAGCAGTACGCTATTATAAAGGTACACAAAATAAGCTTTGTGTGACGTGCGACTCGACTTGCTCTGAACAAGACTTATGAGTGGTGTGTATTTCTTCTGTTGCGGAACATCCCACGACGAATAGTTTAGTGTTTGTCACGTGACACATTAATCTTTGGAGTGGACGCTCCGCGATTTGGAATTTTGCAGCGATTTGTCATTATTTTGGTGGCTTGGTTTTTTCAAATTTGACTTTGCAAACAGTTTACCGATAACCCGTCTCTGTTAATTCAGCTGCGGTATGAATTTATCCCCTGACAAAATAATCACACATCACTTTGCGCCATATATTTTATATGGCATCTAAATTCACTCGCATTGTTACTTACTATAATAGGAATATACTTGCTAAAGGATAAAATATATAACAAATTCAAGGTTCGCTTTTTTTTTTACTTTGGTGACTTATTGACTATGCCTGTTGCTACATGTATATATCTATACATTGTAGATTCACCCAACCAGATTTCTGAATTTCTGTTTTGCTTAAATTTGAACCCGATGCATGGAATGTTACTATACCCTTCTATCCTTACCTTGTCGTCTCAGCGACAACGACACTTCAACTGGTGAAAGTTTTATAGCAACCTAATTCTGTAAAACCTGCATTGTTTTTCTTCAATATCACAATCTGCATGCACAGGTACATACATATACGTGCATATTGTTATTGCTAACTGAAGATTGGATCGCCCGGAATTCGTACCATAACTTCCGGCGATAAAGTATAGTTTTAGCCAAGAACGCGAAGCAATCCAAATCTTGATGAAACCATCATTTTTCTGATAAATTTGATAGCTTCGGGACAAACGACACCAAACGCACAGGTATTATTATCTAAATATCCAAGGTCGAAAACAAGCAAATTCGATAGGCTTCAGTGCGCACCTATGGAAATTGCATCGATATTGCCGAAATTTCTTTGAGTAATCACGCTAATTATAGGTGTCACAACCAATCAAACTAATATCATATCTATTTATAATGTTTGTCCCTTGATCTGTTGACGGAGCACGTATTTATTTCCATCAATCTCTGTTCTCGTTTATTGTATGTAGCTTTCCTTCACTAATCTGTGATACAATTATCTCAATGTTCTTATACAAACTGAACAATACAATGTGGTAACTGATTATCTCAGTTGATTGTCGGGTGAACATATACAATTGGCTGAATAGCAAACAGTAGCTTCAGGGAAAACGGGAAAGCATTTAGTTGAATATTTCGCCGATTAGCGACTTTTAGCATTTTCCCGGAATGCGCATACACCAGTCTTATTCTGAATGATAGTGTAGTCTTTTGTGACGTTCAGGAATCATGATTCCCCGCGTTACCATGATACTAGATACCAATCGACAGTATTAAATAATTTAAGGGGTCAATCAAATAATTACTAGCAGATATGTTCTACCAATCAACGACTGAGCCGGTCACCTGCTGCATTGAAAATTCTGTGTTTACCCTAATTTTCATATCCGCACATACTTTCTATGGTAAATTGCTTACTTCCAAACAACTTTTTTGTCAATTTTTTCGACATTAGAATCCTGCATTTGTTTAAAGAAGAAATCTCCAGCGGTCACTATCACCGTCCGAGATCGCAGAACAATAAACCATTGACTTCAGGTCTGGATCGATACTGAAATCGAACATGGAGATTAAATAAATTTTGGAACGATTAAAGGCCCCATTTAATTTTTGAGTCACCGATTATGTTTTCTATAGGTCCTCGATATACAGTTTTAAAAACAATCTATACCATAAAATATGATTAAAATACTATAATTCATAATCTATGATGATATGACAAAAGCAAACTGTATATATATTCCACTCATACTTCTTCTGAATTTGATTTAGGTTTAGTTTAGTTCGGTTTATTATAGGGTCTACCGTCGTTTCAGTCGTATAGGCCATATCACGACGTTTTCAGTTTTAAATGTGGAGAATCGACCTTGTATACGGTTAAATTCATCGTGTAATCAATACACTGCACGCTGAAACCACCAAACGCCATAAAGTAACTGACAAACTTACCCAGATACACGAATCAGATTATACTGTCCCTTTGGGTGGATCACAAATCCGCGCCTATTTAGATTAGATTAAACATATTTTATTGAAATAATTATACAACAAAGGGATCGGAGCACAAGTGATGACACTTAGTTTTGCTCCTCTCCCACACATCGATACTCTCCCGGATTCGAACCCGCTACGCCATCACTGGACGGTTTATGTTTCCCAAACGAACCATACCATACACCTTACCATCTGAACCTTCGGAGCCCTCGCCTCAGAAAGAAATTGTAAAACATAAAATAACTAAATAAATTGAATAATATATGCCACTCATGATTTTTCTGAATTAGCCATGCACGGAAATAAATTGACAAAAACGAAGCACATGGCAAGGATCTGCTTAAATATTAAAACGTAGTCATTTATTGAGAGGTCGCTGAGTTTGTATAATCTTCTCACGCTTCTCTGAATTAATTTTCATGGCAACGCCATTCTGGATCACCGGAAGAGCAGATGATCCTCGCGATTGTTCAATAGGCGATTATACGATTAGGATCGGGAACTAAAGGGAGCAGATGAACCCGATGCCCCTTGTCATATATAAGCTGCTGTGTATGAAATGCGAGCCCAAGTGTGTACTAAAAATATACTTCATCCGACTTGTACTAACTTGGTCAAAATTCCTAAGCATTTGATTTAAACATAATTTATGTCAAATAATGTATGGACAACGACATGGTGTATATGGGATTGAAGTACTAGTTATTAGATGAACCACCGCTCCATTCAACAAATATATATTAAACCATAAATTAACAAACTGAAATTTAACCGGCTCTTAACGGGCATGATGTGTCAACTATATATACTAGCTTTAGATTGGTTAAATCTGATCGGTTAAATAATCATAGCATGGTGATGGGTTAGATTAGGGAATATTTGAGTGGTACACAACTATATGAGGGTTATTAAATATAAATTAGGGTTGTTGTCACTTCAAGAAGACAACTATGGAAGGGGTCAATATATTGTGGTTACATTAGCAGGAGCGACAATAGGCGATGTGTGAGGTCATGGCTGGGGATTCCGAAGCATTTTTGTCGCTTATCGACCAATAAACCATGACAATAAATTACAATCAACGTCATTCGTAACATACAAATACCACGACTACATGAGAAACAGTCCAACATTAACAAGATGAGAATAAGCTTATAAACATATTTCTGAAAGTTTCCTTTCAACACTTCGAAACATTGTAGGATTGTACGTGAAATATGTCAGTGTTAGGAAATAACTAAATCTCCGACAGCCCTGCATGTTTGTGTGGCGATCTCCAGAAGAAGCCTACCACACACGAACCAGTGTGCTAAATTCTACACAATTTGGTCTTAAACAAAATTGTGTAGAAATGACATATAATGTGTCGGTTGAATTTTCTCAACATTGAATATGAGTGAATATGTGAGTATAGAATAGTTAGTAGGTGAGATACATGTATGTTATATTTGAGACACAAACATCGTTAAAGCTACCATATTAGAAATCTGACAGCAGCTTTAAAACTTTAAACGAGTTTTATGTCTCCAATATAACATATATAATTTAATACATGTAACTATGAGACGCTCACATATTTTCCCATATTCAACGTTGATGAAATTCTAGCGACACATATATATGTAATGTCTCATTTCTACACAATTTTGTTTAAGATCAAATGTAACATACATTGTGTATAATTTATACACATTTGTTATAAGAGTGATGTTTATCTTCAAATGTCCCGGAAGCGCGTACTTTTTGCGGATGAATTAGCTTTAAAGTTACTTCAAATACGCAGCACCATCGAACTCCTATGCGGAATAGCGTATATACCATCCAAATAACTAAACTATGTGACTATGTCACACCACACAACAATATGTTACTGCGGCAAAGCGTTTCGATTTTGGGGTCACAATTAAGGATTATATGTTCAGAACAGCCTTGGAAACTTGTCTTTCTAGCCAAGACAAAATCACGATGAAACCATATATCCACAACAGCACGGGCTGGCAAACAATAAGTTGACAAACCTGTGCGATCATACCTTATGTATTATGCAAATAAAATGTTTCAAGTCAACAGTAAGGCAGTCGGTTGGTGAAATCGATGTTTTGAGTTGGAGACGGAGGCTGTGTACCTTCAACGAGGATCGATCCACATATGGTTACCGTAAGCAAGAATATTTGTTTTATACGACAAACGTTGGAACGCCGGTCCAGCCACTTCATTTTGCAGTTGGCAGTTGTGTAAGAGTACATCGGAGACCACTTCCGCTGTAGAATAAACACAACGGGCGGCGTTCGTTGCAGAAATATTCATATTTGTTCAAATCGCCATCAACGGAAGGAATATTAAAATATATATGGTTTTGTTCATAAGCCAAACACAATCAGCGCGTAAATAGTATAGTGTCGTCAAGACGTACGACGATGTACGTAAACGAGAACCTGCTCGTGTTATACAGAAGTTTTGCACACACAAATGATATAAACGCTCTTTATTATTTCCATATCAGAAAAACAGTAACAGTTAACGCTCTTTATGTTTACCATATCCGGATCTAAGCAAGAGCCAGATTCTGTAACGTTTTTTTTTGCTTTTGTTTACATAACAAAGGAAAAACATTTGACAATAAGGTGTATGTTCATACGCTTGCAAGTTTGTACGGTATGTTTTTGCCGGCATTTCGTCATAGAAAACCACATGGTGCCTGAATATCAATGGAAACGTGCACACAGGGATGTGGCTAGAGGGTCTCCGCTGGGGGGGTGTCCACCTTGGGAATTTCCAACTGCACCCCCCCCCCCCTTGAGTCGGAATCACACCAACACAACTTTTTGCATAATTCCATTTGCACCCCCCCCCCCCCCTTGAGTCGGAATCACACCAACACAACTTTTTGCATAATTCCACTTGCACACCCCCCTTTGAGTCGAAATCGCACCAACAACTGTTTGTTTGCATAATTCCATTTGCACCTCCCCCCCTTGTACCTCATGCTCAGGCCTAATTTCCTATATATTCATAAGCCATGCTTCTATTTTCCCAGTATGAAAACATTAAGATATTTTAACCTGAAAATTGCCTAAAAAAAACAACTAGTGATCTAATTCCAGACAAATGCACACAGCTACCGACAACAGACCAGGAAACACCGGGCCGACCATGGTTGTTTGGCCCGGTGTGAGAAAATTTTGTAAACTATATACAAGAAAATCGCAAATCCTAGCATCTAGACTGGCCTCAACTGAAGCTTTCCTAGTGTTGGAAATTTCAAACCTCATGCTCCCCCTCAGGTTGGAAAATCCTTCAACTGATGACCATTTATGTCTACAAGTTTGACCAAATGTAGTAAAATATTGTTTTGCTAAACTAATTAGCAGTTTTGTATTGGCCATGTGGATGGGGCAATGACACACCGGGCCGACCATGGTTCGGCCCGGTGTGCGAAAATTTTGAAATCTGAACAAGAAAATCGCAAAATCCTAACATCTAGACTAGCCTCAAGCCTTCCTACTGTTGGAAATTTCAAACCCTACACCCCCACTTAGTTTGGAAAATTTCCAACTGATGACAATTCCAATGACAATGTTGACCAATTGTATGACAATATTGTTTTTTTAAATTAACTAGAAGTTTTTGACTGGCCACGGGGGAGGGACCAGGACACAAGCTTTCCAAGTGTTGGAAATTTCCAACCTCTCACCCCCCTAAGGTTGGAAAATTTCCAACTGATGTCCATTTCTGTCAAAAATTTTGACAAAAAATAGGAACATATGCAAATATTGGTCGAAAAACAATAAATTCCCCCAATAAATTGTTTTATAATCAAACTACAAGAACATTTTCAACCTATTGTTGGTGTGAAATTTCGTTGTGGCAGGTATGAAATTTCCAACTATTGAAAATATAGCTCTCTGCTGGGGGGTGAGACACCCCCCACACCCCCCCCCCTCTAGCCACATCCCTGCGTGCACATAACATGCATCTTTACCAAAGCCAAAGACATGAGAAGTAACATTTATCTAGTTCCTCTTGTAACAGTGCTATTGGTATTTGCCTTCAAATACCTGTAAGATGTATTCTTGCGAGATAATTGCATGATATTTACAGGCAAATTTCGGTAGCATCGTTAATAATAGAACTACATAAATTTTACTTCGCACGCAGTTAGCTGTGGCAAATGTGCACTTTTATGTGCTTGTTTCGGTTCATATTATGGCACCATATCGTTTTCTACGACAAAATGCCTGCAAACCATACCGTGCAAACTTGCCAGTGTATGCATGAACGTACCTTTAACTTACAGCTTATGCCATATTTCTGATTGGTATAAGAACAAGCTCTCTATATTTTACTATTCTTTCTGTTTATGGCGGGTTTTGACGGAGCTGAATATTTCAACAGCACAGCCACCGCCAACGCCGCCCGTATATATCTTAAATCTAAACTTCAAACGGACGCGTATACGTGTATTAAATAGCTTTATGTAATATGTACCAACTTTGTAACGAGGTATGAGTGTTTGGAATGGGATCAACGACAGTATGTCCTATGATCTGCATGAATGTATTAGTAATTAAACGCTCTTTATTTAAATAATGAGATTTGACGTATAGGACAAATAAATATCAAACGCTAGTCATTATATACAAACGCAGTTATTGGAATTGCGAGAGAACACATCTAGCTTAATTATATAAAAGCCATGTATACAAGTATAAACCGAAATAGATTAGTAATTTCATAAGTTTTAAATTTAATTTACTAAATCGACTACTAATTTCATAGAACATTTCGAGTTACAAACGCACTCGCCATGTTATCCACAATAAAAAGCGACTTGAAATATCCATATATGTCTGATATGACAACAAATAATTGATAGGCACATCAACACTTATTGCTCAGGTTTTTTCTGACCCTGAATAACATTGGTAATGTACACTGTACAACTGCCTCCAATAGAAATTGTTGGATTGTATGTTATCATAGACTTTGGTGGCATCACAGGCTGCTGGATGCTACTTAAAAGGTCATCAATAGGAATATCATCTAGTCCTAAAAATTTCCCCTGCATTCAAAGAATTGTTATTTTCACTCATGTCATTGTTGACTGGTATACTGGTGTCACCTCAGAACTCGAACCAGCAGATAGATGGTCAGCAATAGCATTTGACATGTTGCGCTTCTGTTTTTCAGAAGCGTCGGTGCAATAACTCATAATTGACTGTGGAATTATATGCAATGATACAGATGCAATATGTCTTGCTTCAAAGCCACAATCATTGAGTATTGTAATTGCTGTAGCTCTGATACAGTGGTTAGTGTACAATTGTGACAAACATGCCATTTCTGAGAATTTGGACATCATATTCCCCAGGGTGTTGTGTCCCATAGGCTCATTCCTGTACCAGCTCTCATCACTATCAACAAAGGAATCCCGTGGTTGTTGGAACAGCGCACTACATTGATTGTTCCGTTTAATGGGACATGTTGGCTTGCCAGTGGCGTACATCCTAGCACCCGAACCTTCTCCGCTGATCACATTATCGCCTTGATAGTTTTTTGTTTGTTCAGATGTAACCTTTATGGGATACTTTCTACCGTCATCATCACATTTAATTTCAAAATCAGTTGGTTTCAGTTCACGGAGATTTTCACGACCCCTTCTGCAGAAAAACAACACAATCTCAAAGAATGTTTTGTTCACAAGTCCAAATGGTGTATTGGTGTCAAATAGCATATAGTTGTACATCTTTGTAATGTCCCCAGATGTAATGGGGGCCATGTGGGTCACTTGTCATTTCCCGACAGAACGACATTTTGTTAACATCGCCTTGAGTGCCTTACAACTTTGTGTGAAGATTGCATTTGTCAAGAGATCGGTTTTCCTTGTCTCCTTTAGCTGCCTATTGATTCCCTGCCGAATTACAAGCAGGCTTGACTTGGAGTAATACTCTCCGTCCTGATTTCTCACATTCACAAAAAAATCGGTGAGCAGTCCATCAACATCGGCCAGTGGAATTTCATCTAAATTCCCATCTATTCCCTTATCATTGCAGAATGATTTCAAAATTTTCAGTGCAAATTTGGTTGTTTCCTTTGTTTTTTTGCTTGTCAAATTTTCTTCAATAAATTGACCGGCTTCTAATTGGGCGAATCTTAAATTTTCTTCCTCATGAATTATTGTTGCCATTTAGACAAGTCAATGGAAAGCAGACGTCGTCGTTGTTGTTGTTGTTGTTGTTGTTGTTGTTGTTGTTCAACAATGACGTCAGTTCAAATCAATACTTTTTTTTACCGAAAACAAACTGAAGATTCGTTTAGAAATTTAGTAGCGCGAACTAAGGAAATAGACAAGACAAATATTTCGAAGCGATATTGTGATCAGCGGAGAAACTTGAAGGAACATGATAAATCGCCAAATCAGACATGGGTAAAACATCACAAATAACATAAAGAATTTGCTTACGATCATTTATTATGCTCTAGTTGTCGATTACAAAGACATTTCGGACAAAACCACGTTGAACTATTGCAGCGAGTCGGAGATGACGCAAGGACGCTGATCTTCGATTTTGAAGATCCCCCGAAAATCACATTTAACCAAGTTCGAATTTTATACATATTTCACACCTTATGGCATGCCCGTCATACCAAAACATGTTTGTATTACTTTGTACATTTGTGTTTAAATTAATATTTGTTGAAGGGAGTGGAGGTTCACACACGTTTTCAGAACTTGTCCTCCAATCCCTTATATTTATTACAGTCGTTATACGTGACAATAAATATGTTTAAATCAAGAAAATGAAAACAATGACCACCATTCGTATCACATAAAAACATTTGTAGGCGAAAATCTACAAAGTGATACGTCGAAAAGAACCACAGCAAGCTCACAATTGAGAACGCTCTTTATTACCTACCGCTTTTGGTTCGACCGAAACGTGGACACTCGCTTTAAGAGGCGGCCATTTGACATTTTGCTAGGTTGACAAAAGTTCAAAACGTGTTAAAACTCCTTCTTTTGAAAGTAAATACAATAATGCCCTAAGTAATCGACTCCATAACCACAGCAGAATTATGGGTAAAAATTTACTTAGGGCATTACTGTATCTGGCCATTGCAACCTCATATTAATGGATTCATGGATCCGATTTATTTATTTTCTGGTATCGTAAACGTACATATGCACCCCTGGTCAAGTGGTCCTGCTAATGTGCTATGATACGGTTGTGTCCTGCTGAATTTCTATGATGCTGTTAGGGCAAACTGATTCTGTTAACAAAAAGTACCGTTATTTATTTTTAATTTGTCTTTTTTTGCGGCGCTCCGATAAACTGAACATATACAGGGAAGTCCGTTATCGGTATATATTCAAAATCAAATTTATTTCGAAATATTTTAATACTGGTGGTATTAGTTGTTGAAAATCGACTATAATTAAAGATGGTAATTCATATCGACTATAATTAAAGATGGTAATTCATATCGTTTTAGAAACACCAGCGCAATCATTATATTTTTCAAACATATATATGTTGTTGATTGTTTCACACACAGACTGGTTTTTTCTCTCAAATCGCTCGAATTAGCCAAACACCACGAAAATGACAACTTTTGAAAAAATAACGGTACTTTTTCGTAACGGCATCAGGTTGCCCTGCACCCGCATCATGGCAATTCAGCAGGACCACCAGCATCATATGCTCATAGCATATTAGCAGAACCACTTGACCAGATGATATGGTGGTTTTATGGTGTCAAAGCGGACAGGGCACATTTAATGAGACAATAGTAATGGACAGACACAACATATAAACAGACACGCTGTAAAATCACATATCATGAATATCACCATTGTACAAAAACAATATGCAGGACATATTCCGGGTACCTACCTGTACGTGCTTCAAATAATGTTTGGTAATCAATCCGAATGTTTGCTCACTGATCCAATTCATAAACGATTTAACAACCCACACTATATGGACAGAGATGGGGCACGAATAATTCAGATATGATATATGTGCCTTGATCAGTTGATATTAAGTTGATAACCACAGCAACAAAATAATAGAGAAGTTTCGCAAACTCACTGATAGCCTTACGACTACATGTACGTTAAGCCTACAGCCTATGTATAAGTTTTAGAGTTACCTATACTGTATGTATAAGTTTTAGAGTTACCTATACTGTATGTATAAGTTTTAGAGTTACCTATACTGTATGTATAAGTTTTAGAGTTACCTATACTGTATGTATAACTTTTAGAGTTACCTATACTGTATGTATAAGTTTTAGAGTTACCTATACTGTATGTATAACTTTTAGAGTTACCTATACTGTATGTATAACTTTTCAGGTCTGGTACATCCTAAATTTAACTAGCATAGTTATATTAACCCTTCCATGACAGGAGCTGCGCTTGTGCAACATTACAATAGTATGCCAGTGCATTCTCTTATATATATATATGCGAGTCTCCCATATATATAGGGAGCGTCGGATATATAAGAAAATGTAATGGCTTACAAGGTCCAGTTAAATATTGTTATGCCAATGTATTCTCTTATATATGCGATGCTCCCTATATATATGGGAGACTGGTATATATAAGAGAATGCATTGGCACAGGGTTTCCGCTAAAATTTCAGGACGTTCAAGTCATGGATACCATGTTAGATTTGACACCATAACACCACCATATATGTACGTTTTCTATACCAGAAAATAAATAGATCGGACCCATGAGACTATTAATTATTAAAGTGATGTCTCAGTGAAACACTCCGGTAGAGTGACCAAATAGAAGTGGAGAATAATCTTGCTCAAAGTAGTATTATTTACAGATATTATATCCAAATTGACAACACATGCCGTCATTCTTATATATTAATTAAACGCAGTGACGCTCGATGGTGAAAAAGGTTTTCGTTAGTTTATCACATATTGATGCGTCCCGAATCGAGTAGTAAATATTTACAATAGAGCGCAGTTCAGACGATGTTAGAATGTTCCATTCATCAAGTTGGCATAGCGCCTGAATACTAACTTATCAGTTTCACGCACCCAAACAAGCACATAAAATGTCTTTAAGGTTTTGATGATCAGACATCGACTTTCATTGAAGTAAGGTTTTAACACGTTTCGAATTTTTGTCAGCCTAAAATTTACAATGGTCGCCTCCTATGATTGTTTGAACATTATTTATTGTGCAACATATCCTCGTGCAAATGGGTTCATTTCATATGTAAATATAGATTTTACATGACAGAGAATGTTGATACAGAATGGTGTGGGTGTGGGTGCTGATGAATTTAAATCGATGTTGGGTTTGCAGGAAGAAATTTAATGAGAGCGGCTTGATTAAATGGAGAACGGTAAGAGGAGCTGTTTGGTAATATAGTTAGGGGACTTGTTGTCCAATAGAATGTGCCCAATATGAATTGTGTGCGCTTTACGTCTTCCATTCCGTTGAGGGAGACCATCCAAGATTATACATTACTTTCTCTATTGAGACAGATCGCCTCCTATGAAGAGCGTCCATGCTTTCGTCACACAAAACGCGGTAGATAGTGTGCTCAATTATGAGCTTTTGTGACCGTTTTCAACGTATTACTTATGGGTGATTTTGTGGATTTCGCGATGCATGCGTGATAAAAATGATGGTGACTGTAAGTATGTTTTTGTTTATTTTCCCTGTGTGGGGGGGGGGGGGGGGTGTGGGTGGGGGGGGGGGGGGGGTAAGCGGAAATTGCATGGCGTGTAATATCCTGAATTATAAAATCGTACCGCTTATCTATAAACTACTTTACATGTAGTTAAATTTGACAGTGCAAAAGCCACCATTTGTCTGGAGGGGGTGCAGAACTTTGCAATCGCTCGTTCTGACGGCTGACGCACATCCACATTAAAATGTCAACGCTAGTGCAGCTAATGAATATTTAAAAAAAAACATTAAATGGCATAATAATGTCTTTCTCGATGATGACATTGTGACGGTACGATTGCTGTATATAATCTAGCTATTGTTTTTTTATTATGTCTCCTATAGGGAGCCTCGCATATATAAGAGCATGCACTGGTTTACAAGGTCAAGGTAAATGTTGTTAGGACAATGTAATCACGTATATGTGCGAGGCTATACAAGTAACCTATAGTGATTTTGGACTCTGTGAGAGTTCCACAATATTTTGCCGTTCCCAGTTTTTTCTAGCACCCATATGTATTCAAAATGACTTCTTTAAATAATATGGACGGATTTTTGGCAGAATTATGATTTTGAAGTATGTTTCTTTTATTATAATTCGCAAAAAAGCAGTACCCATAATCAGTTATTATAGCTTTAACAATAATAGTTGGATTCAGGATGTGCCAGACCTAGTTATAGAACTATTTTCTCTGTATAACTACGATATCATGACACAACGCGTCCACTGTCGTATACAGAATACGAAGGTGATATACATACCCCATACAGATGCGTACATACCTTTCTCTGACAAAACCCCATTATGTGGTAATCGATCCAAATGTGTTCTTTATTAGACACTGATGCAGCACACCCACTCATGTAATCCAACTGATAACCGATTAGCAACAACACACACTATGACAAAGATATGCGACACGAACATTGATGTTTCTGCTCTAAGTGCCTTGATAACCGCAGCCAATTTCAGTCGCTGTATATCTAACTTCGATCTATTTTGCTACGATGATGATTTCGTATTGACTTCCCCGCAGTCATGTGTGTACACTTTGACCACAATGCGTATAAAAAATTCAACAGCATGAATAGGTCTGTCCCATTGTTTCTTGGCATGGTTTTATTTTACGTACACCTCGGGGATTAACGGTTGCATTGCACAGCCGATCTCCGTCCGCCAATTGCAGAACATTTGATGAAGTGATTCTACTACCCATGGGCTATCCGCATTGTGTATGTCCAACTTAAGCCTCTAATTATTCAACGTCTTCATTAGTATACCCTTTTCAAGTCTAATGAACGGTGTCAGTTTCGAATTAATAAATAAACGGATCACTGGATCCTAATCTAAAATTAGATTGAATGACTTTACTCATTATTCTTGACCCCATGGGCATGCAATCTCTTCATACGTGCATGTACACGTACACCACATATAGAAACATACATCATTATGCTATCCAATATACATGTGAAAAGGCGACGGTGAATTAAATTTCTTAACGTCGATCATATAGCTCACCATAACGCAGAGAAGAGGGATGTTGGGAATTTAGTACACGACTGATACGTCTAAGTACATTCTAGCCATGTTCTTGAACAATCCGAGTCATACAGCGACGTGGCAACACGGTCTACGTTTGGGGTGTCTACCTTGTAATTTCAAACTGCACCAGCCTTGAAGCAGGCTGAACATTCCAAGTCCGACAAATTCCATTTGCACATACGGTTGTTTGGAATTTTCCACGCTATACATCAAAATGCCCAATGGTTGGAAATTTCCAACCTTACACCACCCTCATGGATGGACATTTCCATCTGATGTCCAGAAATTTGACCTTAAATGGGACAATATTCGACTTTAGATGCACACTAAATGTAACTGGATGGAATAACAAACCATTAGAACAAATTCAACCAACTTGGCCTAAAATTTCCAACTAATGTTGTGTCAGCCAATACGCACACGATTAGACAGCGAAAGATACTTAATCGGGGTTCACGATTAGATAGCAATTGATAGTTAATCGCAATAACACGTGGCACGCGAAGTTATAATTGAGACTAGGATTATTGACGATATAACGGAGTTAGTGTTTGAATAAATGCTTTTACAGAGCGTTCCTTTATTCTCCCCGCATGAAACAACCCACCCAAAGCGAAAATCTGACTTATATTTCCCCCAAAGTTGATCAATTGTGGTGTTGTAAATTATTTCACACACATATCCGTTATTTCATCAAAGTATTTTAAATAGAGTTATCACCCTTCCGATTAACTCAGGATACTATTTTTGACATGTAATCCTAACCTCGCGTGTCACCTGTTACCCCGTTTGAATATTAATTGCTATCTAATCGTGAACCCCGATGAAGTATCTTTCTCTTTCTAATCGTATGCGTATTAGATGACTAGTGATAAAAGTTGCTAGAGTAAAAGGTGGGCGTACAGCGTGCATTGCGTGACTGACGTGACTCTAGATCAGTGATTCGTGAATGCGTGATCGCACACTCATGAATAAATCATGTCAATAATGAATTTCTGTGGTGTTCGTTTAAAGTTCCATTTCGAGCTCGCGATGCCAACATAGACATGTGCGAGATGCATGATGTGCGCGGTTCAGACGAGCGCTCTTCCCAATGTCGCATGTACATGTACATTTCTATGTTGAAGGCATGGGGCCGGTCGACACCCCTGCAATGCCCCTCCTCCTCCGATGTCACGACTACTTTTCTCTAATTGAGGAGATATTTCCTATAAATTGTACTAAATATAAGACAACCTCCGATGATAGCTATACAAACATATACTGTACAACTGCATGTATAGCGTAGAGTTTTGTGGTAATCGGCCACTAAACAAAATTCTTATCAATTATAGTGCCCCCCCCCCCAATCTCTCATCAATTTTACGTCTTTAAATCACACGATTAGATTCCTTGTATGATGGAGAAGAATGTATATCAATTTGGTGGAAATCGGAAAATTATTTTTATTAATTTTGGTGACCCTCTCCTTTTCCGCGCGCCCCTGACTCGAACGCCGCCACTTTTGACATCTTTAAATCACACCATTATATTCCTCATATCATGTGGGATGATTATGTAGAAGTTTGGTGGAAATCGGCGACAAAACAATGTGTTGCCCCTCCCCATTTTATGCCCCTGACAACAACCGCACCATTATATATCTTCCTCGTAAAAAGTTACCCTGTTAGACCCCTTTGGTACCATCTATAGATGGTCTCATGCACGTGTATCTATATAGAACACAGACATACATTAGAAAATATAGATATAGAGTGTCGCTATAAATGTACACATTTAGGAACAGGATAAAACCGTTTCATTCCACGAAGACGGCGCAACTGGCTTAACATAATGCCGTATATATGGATTGTAAGGTGTGCGCGAAATTTTAAAGACACATACATATTTTTGAAGATGTACAGGTTAACACAAAATGAACAATGCCACTGTAAATACTCATCTACAAACATGCACTGTATGCCATTGAGATAATCGCGATGGATTATCGGACGTCTTAAGGTGTATATAGTCCGGACATATATAGCAATCGATATCGCATCTTATAAGCGGGGCGCGTTATTCGCGATCCGTACGAATGCGTCACCATTTCGCTCTCTAAGTATGATCAAGTATGTACGTTCACACAGTCGGTAAAATTGCCATGCAACCTTTCATGAAATTCTTGGCCATCTATTTCACACGATCGGAAATAATTTCTGAAATTACAGAACGTGTATACTCGATTGTTTTAATGCTTATCGGGGCGGTAAATTATTGCACGATATATTCTTGCAGTATATTGAACGTCTAATTTCGGGCAAATGTCTGTTTTATATATAAATTATGGAATAACACAAAACTCATTGCCCATGGAGGATCTACAACCTGTCCCCAGTTTATAGCGGAACTCACCAAACAAGTCCAGACCTAATTTACTGGACGAGTTTCGTAAATTCTGCTATAAACTGGGGACGAGTTGTAGATTCTATTATTACTTGATCCAAAACCTCGATAAAACATACTCAATTCAACAAATGAGACATGAAACTAACATCGGCTTCTATAAGGACTGCGATGACGTTTCGTGTAACTATGCGTTGTTTGCCAGCGAAAAGAAATTATCCAAGATAAATAAAAACTCTTTGACGAATTTAATGGCGTAAATTTAACGAAATAACTTTTCAAACTCTTCATATCATTCATTAACAGTTTGTGGAAAAATATTGGAAGCCATATCATTTTGAGCAAAAAAACCGGCTGATTTTGAGACGTAGAGTAAATGTAAATATAAACAGACGGCAAACCGGAAGTCAAAGATCACATTTGCGAAACAATAATACATTTTGGCACTATTTGGCACAATTTATAGAATGGGTTTATTGAATGGAATAAGGGTAGGATATCATGTATAACACAGTACACAGTGAGGTATGTGCACGTTTAAGTAGTTTGTCGTATACTTCACATCGTTATACATACTACAGCCATCTATGAACAATTGCCTGTAAAATGCCAGGTAAATTTGACAGCATGCAAACGTACGCTACGTAGGCTTTATAAAAAGTCGATATGTATATACAGCGTAAGTTGATACTTGGAAGACTAAATAACTTTGAAATGTATGATTATGGCGCACGCACAAAATCTCATTTGATTTAAAAATACATGTACGGTCACCTTGTCACAATAGGAGCACCTTATTTGGTGCTTCAAATGACCCCATCATAAGGTTCTACCGAAGAACCCTATCATAAGTTTCCACAGAAGAACCACATAACAGAACAGGGTTCTTAAGGGAACCATAATATATCCCAACATGGTTCTTCATGGAACCTTTATAAGAACCCCAGATGGTACTTCGGAGTACCCCATCATAAGGGCCACACGAGGGTTCTTCAGAGAACCTTTCATATATCAGAACAGGATTCTTAAGGGAACCATAATCTACCCCAACATGGTTCTTGCGTATATCGCGACGTTTCGTAAACTTTGAGTTTTTTTTATAATAACTAATAGATTGTCATGATACTGAAGCATTTGGGGAATGATATATACATGGCAGCTTATACCTACACATTCCATATACAATTCGCTTAATTTTGGTGTGATTCATATTCTTGAATACACGAAGGTTGTGAATTAGTCTGCACTTTAATACATATTCGTGTGTATTTTACGATTAGCCAACGAACGTGCGATACCGTTGTCGGCTACACGTATTCAATACGTTGATATTGTAAACAAACTTTTCTTAAGTGCCGTTTTGGTCCAACTATCACCTTTTCGACGGGGAGAGCTGATCCGAATAATAGCTAAGATGTATTTAGATAGAATTATCGAAAGAATTTAACCGATTAGGGTGCATTTTAAGAGAATCGAGTGGAGAAAACTTGGTAACTTTTTCATCAGAAACTCGAAGTCTGCCATCACATGTTTCTGTATGATGTAGGCGAAGTAACTCTAAAATTTCGGCAAGAATTTAACCCATCAATCCCCATTACGGTGGCAGTTGAAGGGTACAGGAGTGGTCGGACGTTCTCAGAAGCGGTGCGATGACACTTCTCGTGGATTTTTACCCTTAGTAGATAGCAAGTTTGGGCTCAATCGGTCGAGCCGTTTTCGAGTCTATAAAGGATATACACACACATATACGGAAGTCTCAGATTGTAATTTAATTACTCACCATTTTAGTTAGTAGTAGGCCTACATTATTTGCTTTAGGCTACGCGTAAAAGTCTGCATTATATAATGCAGAAAAGTGTTCAGTACATATTACTTTGCAATGCATTACTATTATACATTACCATTCCCCAACCCTGCGAACAAACACGTACTCCTTTCTCTCTGGTTTATGTTTTATTCATGTTAATCACTCAATTCGGCTCCATGGTACATGTATCAACTGCATTATTGTTTGGTCATGAAGAACCATTCAGCATCCAAGAGAACCCTAGTTACATACCGACGAACCCTATCGATTACAGAGAACCTTTTCTGACACCGATGAACCTTTGAGTTCTTACAGAGAACCCTTGAGTTCTTCAAAGAACCCCAAAGAACCCCTAATTCTTAGAGTGTACACCAGTTTTGCTAGTCTGAAGACACTCATGCAATTGTCGACGTGGATTAAGGGAACGATATATATCTGTATATACCTTGTTATCATCATATCAGGATGATTTAGCTAACGCTCTTTATTTGTATTTCCTGTAGAAAAAAATGGTAATTTTCATACAACTTGATGAGGTTTGAGCTATTGTCACGGGTTGGCGTCATTCCCCCGCCCGTGTGTGCGACCGTGTCTGTCCGTGATCCGCCAACAATTTCATTTGGCACAGCCTAAAGGCCACACCCTCACCCGATCGTCACCAAACTCCATACGGATCTTTTGGGTGGTCTATAGATGGGAGCCATCAAAGTTTTCCAAAATTTTATTTTTAAAAAAACATGGCCACATCAATCTTGGATATTACATTTGAAATCATCTTTCGAATTAAGCCTCAGTGGAAGGCCGCCATTTTGGGGATACTCGGGTGATGCACATGTTTCTTTCTGCATGAGGCAATATTGTCTGTCACTTCAAAAAGCGTTTACAACGCATGCATAACATATATAGTCCGTTTGCCATTAATATATCGACATGTTGTGCCCCATGCACCATGCCCGCGGGCGCGATAAAGGCATATTATGTTTAAGGCCACAACACCAGTTGTAAGGCCCCAAATTATCTCAGATTAAACCTAGCAATTTGTTGTGTTTTTGCATTGAATGCATTTTTATGACAACAAGATCGATAAAAGACGAAACAATTTATATTGGGCGTATACACACATGTAGTTCGTTTATGTCAATTTCAAGTAGCGACTTAGATACCCCGGGACTCGATAAAAAAAACAATTACTAAATTATAAAGGCCTGTGTCGGTTTGACGCCTGGGGATATGCTCTCTCTTATTATATCCTGGTCAAGTTGTGGGGGTCTATATAGGTCGATATATGTGAAATACTCTGATACAAAGTTAATATACAACAGAAAGATTTATGCGAGTTCAGAATTTATAGAAAAGTCGGGTCACGATTTTTCTTCAACATGGATATATAGAGTGCGTGTGTTGTTAATTTATTTCTGATTTGGTAGCAGTAAAGAGCGTTTATTTCACTGTTGTACAAATAAATGAAAACATTGTTATGACGTTGGCAAGTCATTTCGGACAGAAAGGTCGATAAACGCGATAAAAAAAACAATAGCTAGATTATAAAGGCCCCTATCGGTTTGGAGCTATGGTCTCCCTTGTTACATCCTGGTCAAGTTATGGTCTCCCTTGTTACAACCTGGTTAAATAAGGTCGATATATATACTAAATGGATTCTCCAATTCAGTTATAAAAGTCTACATTGCAATGACATATTATTCCGTTAGAGGTATGTTAAGGTTATAAAAGCAGACGACAGATAAATTTTAGATAAGTTTAAGGAAAAGTTTAGATAATAAGGTATATGGTCGTTTGTTGAACTTATAATCTGAACATTTCCAATATATGTGATAACTACACATCAATGGTGCTTTAGTATACAAAGGGTTAAACGTCACTTGGAGCCATCTCCGTTATTTGAAATACGAACATTTCGAGTAACTTCAGAGCGTCATTTGTTCCAACGGTTTCAGGCTCTATTATGCTTATTATAATATACATGTATATTATTATAAACACTGAACAGTGGATGCTTCACTTTTCATCTTGTGACATTTAGATAAAGTGAGAGTAAATTGACACACAACCGATGTATGGTTTGCTCGAATTTTTTTTATTCACATCAACGAACTTCATCCTCCCGACTACAGGTTCAGCATGAGAAACTTCTTTCAATAACAACAAAGAGTATGTGTTTACAGCAACTATGATACATGACTAGAATAGATGATTTGAAAATGTACAACAAAAATGATAAAATTAAACTTAACATAATCTTCGCGGTTCAATTAGCTGATGGTAAGAAACGCATGTGGAGATTACATTGTGGAGAATTGTGGACAGACAAACTTAATATCGATTACGCGCTATCTCCTTCATATTCTGGGAACCACAGGAGGCGGGGTGTCACCTGACCACCGAATTTATGGGATCATATGTTTCTTGAGGCTGAACTATTCCCATCTGAGAAATCGGATGTTGCCGATCTCTATCAGGACATAAGATAAAATTATTACGACTTTACTTTATGCATGGTACCCACCCCAATTACGGCTATTTCTAATGAAACTACTCAATTTCTTATTGAACGCGAATAGCGCAATCAGTTAACGCAAAAACAAACCTGTTATATTTTTCGACTTACCGATGGTAAGTATATAATAACAATGTCCATTTGTCACCGGATTCAATGTATGCGTGATGTCATAATGGCAATCATAAAATTATTCGAAAAAAATATGTCCCCTCTTTCCCCTGTCAGCAGTTATTCAAACGTACTTTTCACAGTCAGAGAAAGAGAGAGAACTCTATCTGGTATTACAACAAAACGGTATGTTACTGCAGTGTGGAATATGACACCAAGGTAATCAGCCTCCATTTTGTTGTGTGAGTTCGTATGAGTTTAATGTGTCATCAGAAGCGATTAGGTCTTCTTAATATAATTTCCAAGTGTATGCATGTGTTATGCATATAGCATTGGAAAATTCACATATGGCTGAATGACTGTTTTCTTTTGTTTTTTTCATCCAATTTTTGTTACCAGACTGTGTCGTTTCAGTAATATCATTTCTGTCAATAATGGATTCTACATCAAGAGTTGAAAACTTTAAATGACGTTCTGAGAAACACAGTGTTTCCATTAATATGGTCTTGTATTTTCTCCACACGTCCGTTAATTGATTTAGTTTGATACAAGGTTACTAATATATTCTTCATAATAATGTATTATAATTTACAACACTATAAATAGGAATTAGTTGGCAATCTCAGATATAGAGGATCTCCAACGAGTTACATGTGTGTTGGGATATAAGATTTTATGAAACGAGCTTGATAAATTTGATTCACAAAGAGTCGTAGACGAGTTGTTAATTAAAGTTATCAAACGAGTTTCATAACATCTTATATCCCCACATAACGAGTTGAACATCTTGTATATCACATACAAAACTAGAGCTTTATGACTTTTTGACAAATCGAAATCTTTGAAAGAAGCTGAAAATGCATGCAAAATTCATACTTGCACGGCGTTGGCTGAGACGCTTCAGAACCGTATGCGACAGTATTGCGCGCTCTGGCTTGCGCCGAAAAATATTGTCCCCTAATTTGCCTCTTTGTTTTTGTGCCTATTTTCGTTAATGCAACGAAGTTGGACAATAATGGAACTTTAATGAAAAAAAAATTCATTTTACAATGTCTGGTATTGGTGTCAAGCGCGGCTTTTCGAAATAGTATTAATCCGCGCGTTAATTTTGTTGGCGCGATGCCAAGTATCCCGCGAAGCACGCGCCTATTCGTCACTAGTGAAATATACGGAAATATGTAATGGCTTTTTTAATGATATAATAGGGGTTTCATGTTATATAGAAATATAAACGAGGCAAACCAATCGTTCATTTCACAAACAAACTGCATGATTGATTGCAGTGCACACACGTTATTTTCTGAATGGTATATCAATCGTGTCCGTCGCTCTTTGTTTTGAATGTGATTGCCTAAAAACTGTTGCACATATACATCCACAGTATGAGTTTTATTCACAAGAAAGCAGCTGTTATCGCTCCCCATCCATGATGTGTTTACCAATTTTCGTGAATTTCAACTAGCCACCCAACGCTGGAAACTTAGATACATTGTTATACTTATCGACACTCAACGGATCTACATTGCTGTTCTCGACAAATTTTATAACGGATGGACATTCTTGGTAAACATGTCACCGAAAGCCCTAGGTGACTGTAAGCAACACTTACATAACTATGACACCACCACAATGAAGTGATTAGTTAAGACGAGTTGGCCACGATCTCAAACAATAGTTATGTGGTTTATATGATATAGGTATAATATTAACGATCTACTTTAATAAGGTTGTGGATTACGTTACTTACAATGTAAATCACCCTAATATGATAAGAAAAAAGAAGAAAAAACATCGCTGATGAACAAAAGTAGCAATGAGTAGTGTATTTGAATCAAAGTATTGTTAGAACCTAAGTGTGTAAATTGCTTTCACAATCAGTTCAATATCATCGTCGATAGTTAAGTTACAAATAAATGTGAGGAAAGTGGGAGCATGAAACCAACATATATATGCATCAGTTCTCGCAATAATTGCGACATATAATTCTTTCTTCATCAATGCTGGACCCAATTTTGAAAGATGTGAAGAATTGAATTCCTCGCACATGGTCACTAATGAGACCACGTTTGTCAAGTCGTTACCAGTGGATGTCCCATCACGTCATATTTTCCTGCAAATATCGAAATGTTTATAATAAGTGTACACATACAGTAACCGTACCTTACATGAAACAGTTTCAGTAAACGTCAGTTCCACATCTATACTAGTGGGTATGATTACTGCCATTGAGTTTCAATTTCCAAACCCCGGGATTCCGAGTAATTACCGTAAATCAAAACTTTAGAGATGACTAACAAAACACAACGTGACGTAATTTGTGGAACGTCCGCACGTCTGCAAATCGATGAGACAAGCTCAGAATGTCAGTATGACTCTGAGTACATGTTTACACAGAACGTTGTACCCCTATAACGCCAGCCATACCGATCCTATATACGAACGCTAACGCGCTGACTATCGTAAGTTTTCTTACCACAGTGAGCCGAGCCTTTCTTCCGCGTTCCCGCGACCTCGTTTCCATTTAGGTCAACGCACCAGCAGACCCCATCTCCTCTGTTGCATTGTTCTTTCTCGAAATATCCCTCCGTTGTGCAACGAGGGATATAAAGACCTGGAACGACAGTATTTTTCTTTTGTATAATGCCTTTCTATACGCCCGATTTTTGAAAATGGGACGTATTATGTTATTGGTCTACCCGTGTATACATCCGTTCGCTTTTGTTTACCGGGTGATAACTTTAGATCTTGTCAACTGAATGGAGTGAAATGTTGTTTGTCGGTTTACTAGCTTATAATACAGGTCAAGTTCGAATCGGTTCCGTCGGCCGATTTTTGTCCGACTTGTCGATCCCGATATTATATGAGGCCATTTCCCCGGTATCACCGGAAACTGTTTCCCTTATAATCACCCAGTCCGGATGCATAGCTGTTTCTGTTAATAACGCGCCTGGTGATAATAAGACTAGAAGACAATAAATACCAATATCATCAGAGTGCCTGTCCCACATAGACGGTTCGCACGCGACAGCTTTTATGACACACAAGTAATCGAAAATGCGGACGATGATGCCTGCATTTATTTACCTTGATCTCTAAATTCGATGCATATTTACCAGGAGCCTCCGGTTAGGTTGCTAACAATCTGAATTATGGCCGGTATGGTAACCATATTAGAGAAAATCCCATGTATATTAATTTGCAGTGATCTTGAAAAGTAGCGTTTTGCGAAGCCCAGATATCTCGGCATTTTATGGAAATGAATGCTAGCACGGTACCAATTAACTAAATCATTATTGAAAGGAAGACATTAGTGGATGTGGCCCGCAGAAAATCACTAGAGGGAACGACTACAAATTTGCCCAAGTCCATATAATCATTCCATCAACTAAAAGGTTCAAACAAAATCACCATGTCCACTGATAACAGACTCAGCGTTTATACGAATGGATTATGGTATATGTAGTTATCGAATAACGATAGTTATACATAGAGTATAGCGAACTGAAATATCTAAATCTTCGAAAGATAGAGTTGTCTCTCATCGAGAATGTGTCGGATAATTTGTACAACTTAGATTTAATTAATCTGTCATCCTTGGTTGGTTTGGGACCAAGAGCCTGAGGGCGGTTTAAAATGGAAATGCCCCGGATATTTTCACAGATCAGATGTGTTGCCAAATACCTGGCAGCGAGGGGAATATCTGTCTTAAATCCAAGCTATTTGGTGGTCCTTAACGGATACCTCGTTTCGAATACCACTATATGTCTGGGAAATTAAGTTCGAATATAGCGCAGGGTTATTAGCGCGCCGCGTGTATACTGTTCTGCAAATTCTTGAAAGCTGTGGTCTGATGGGCATTTTATTTATAGATAATTGTTTTTTCGGGTTTAAAATTCGAACTGCGCGACCAGGAGGCCGAGTCCGGTAAAAGGTGTAGTTGGGGATTTCAATTTCGTTTATTGTCCTTTACATTATTAAGTCAATAATGTTGATTTTTGGTTTGTGACAAGCTATGTCAATTACCAATAAAATAAATTTAAATGATAAGTCTTATATTTCAACTTTTATAGATATGTTTCGTTCTGCAGCCCACTGATGGTTGTGGTCGGAGACGGCGGGGTCGGCCGCCGGTTCGTTAATTAGGTGCTGGTTGTTATTGTTATTTTAACGGAATTCTGAGTTGGTCATTCGTGAAACCGATATATTTTAGATTCTATAATTACAATCATGGGTATATAGTATATGATCTTGAGCGCGTTACCATTTCTGACTATGGTTTTCTTGTGTGTGTGCCGCGCGCTTCTTGCGCTGCATTGATATTCATGCAGACATAAACTCCAAGCTTTATAGGAAAACACCCATCCAATAGACACCTGCAGTTGCAACAATAATGAATTTTACTTGGACCAGCACATGCTGATACCCACGTCAGTTGTTAGGTGCTAATCTTAACAATAACTGGCGAGTATTTAATATTCCCTGGTCACTGTTAAAATAATCACCAGCTATTAATTGTTTCGGTAGGGGTATATAGTCTAGATAATTTACAAGGGAAAACATGGCGACTGTTGTTTAAATGTGTGTAAGTACATGTAGTTCTCTTTGGTCATTCGCAGGCCCCTCAAGTTGGTCTTGAAATGTTATTTAAAGACATTGATCAAAATGGTTTGTTTTTAGGCGTTATAATAGTTTCTACTTCTGTTTCAGCTCATTCAATTTACGCTTCGTTTCCCTCATATTTTTATTTGTATGGATACAAAACTTAACAAAAGTAAGCAGAGACATGATTTATAATTCTGTGTTATGGGTTGTTTATGAAGTGGATCATATTGTGAATCTCCAGGTTAGCGGAGTTCGCACAATTTAACCCTTTTTATTCTAAATGGATTCTCCCAGTCAGTTAAAAGTGTATATCTGAATGGTCTATTATTGATTAGCAGGGATGTACAGGTTACATAAGCAGACGATCGGTTGTTGAACTTATTATCTATCTGAATATTTCCTATGGGGTAACTACTCGTCATTGATGCTTTAGCATAGAAAGGGTTACATTACTTGCTAAACATGTGAGGAACTTATCTATTTGGTATATATAAGACTTGGTTTATAAGTCAGTGTTTTACCTTGATGACGTCTGGTGCTCAGGTTTGCCATTACTTCTCGTATCTGCTTGAAACAGGGAGGCACTGCATAATACAAAGAACATACACCGATCAGATATCCAATATCATTAAATGCATATACGGCAGGCAATTTCTTGATTAAAATAAATTAATAATAAATTTACTTTTAAATATCAGAGTCGATATTGGAAGAGTAGGAGCAACAAATACATCTTTATTTATCGAGAACCAAAGACAAATGGAACATCTGTTTCAATACGTTTCTATTGACACACACAGTTGCGGTCAAACCAGCTGGTTGAAATATACACATTCCTGATGATGCATATGAACTATTAATATATTTATATCAAGTATTTTTAGTTTTGATGCACATTCAAAATGTGAAAGATAAACAACGAAACTGATGTTAGGAGAAAAGTGCGCCTAAAATGATACCATCTATTTATCGATCTATATTGATCTCAATAAAGTGAATACATCGACCATAATATATACGTGTAATTCGAAACCGAAACGAACATGCCTGGTAATATAACTAACAAACCTGGATATGGTGTGTCTGATATTGGTCTCATATTTTGGGAAGTATCTATATTCTCAAATTAATATTGCATTGGTTTCTTTTTCCCTTCTGTTCAGTTTCTATATCCCATAACTTGCAGGCGGGGGGGGGGGGGGGTCAAACAGTTTTTTCCGGGCATGTATGGCTGTATGGCGGGGTGGGTGGATGATCCAGGGGTCCCAAAATAAAATTTGTCCGCACTCAAAATATTTTTTCCACGATTTATTTTTACACTTTTTAGTCTTAAAGCAGAAACAATAGTTAAATATAGACAGACCTTGTTCTTATACTGATCAGAAATATGTCATAAACAGTATGTTACTGTCAATTTGTTTTCCTTTGTTATGTAAACAAAAGGAAAAAACGTTACGTTACCTGGCTTTTGTTTAGATCCGGATATGGTAAACATAAAGAGCGTTATTTGTTACTGTTTTCCTGATATGGAAATAATAAAGAGCGTTTATATAATTTGTGTGTGATTATATAACCAATAGATTGCACTGTGTTATGTAAACAGAAACACTTTCTGTAACACGAGCAGGCTCTTGTTTGCGTACACCATCGTACGTTTGAAGACAATATACTATTTAAGGGCTGATTATGTTTGGCATATGAACACAACTATATATTTTTTAATATTCCTACTGCTGATGGCGATTTGAAAAAAATATGAATATACGAACGCCGCCCATGCTTTTAAATCCAAGGAATAATGTTAGTTAACATCCATATTTACGGAAGTATTTGGACAAAAATAATGACCAACTTCTCGAACACAAAGAGCTGAAGGTGATCGAACAGAATAACAATGAAGAATGCTTACGGCCTTTCATACAATCATGTGATCAGGAAAGTCAGTACTTAGTATCTTGTTGTTAATTACTGTCACTATAAATCCATTCACACTTAAAACTCATGGACAAAATTGGTATGAGAAATCACTATCTGATTGGAACAGCTATGTAGCTGACTATTACAGCAGGTTGTAGTTGATTAGTTCAACTCAATGAAAAGAGAAGGGAATTGTGTGTAATAACATTTATTTCAAACCGTTTCTGTGAGGAAGTGGCAAACATTCCGAGCATTTCACATTTACAAAATGTGTTAAAATTTAATTAGTGTACAACAGAATGCAGCAACGGATTCACCAAAATATACTTGTAATAAATGCTTAACTTTCATACAGATGAGGTTATTTGCTAGCAAGAAAAGAAAGATTCATCAATATTATATACATATTACTCAAGTCAAGCATATACATGTAATACAGAGAATAATATACTATTAAGTCTGATTTGCAACATGCTGCAATGTCAACTTAAGTTTATCGAATCTTTATTGTGTATTTGTTTACGGTAGTTATTAATTAATCCAGCATAGATGACACTATTTTTGCTTGTGACTAATTCTAACAGTTTTTTTCTAATTCTAGCAGAATCTAGCTATTTATAATTAATTTTGTACGTATGAGCCAGATAGACCTTTCTACTGGTCCACCAAAATAATAATAATAATAGTACTTGAATGAATAATAACATAGCATCTGCCAAAACAAGGAAATACATTCAGTGTTTTTATTGTTCTCTCTCGTAAATCCTAGTTTTCGTGCTACTAGGGGGGGGGGGGGTGGATGTCAAAATATGGCAGGAAACAATTTGCAAAAACGGAAAAAAATTTGGGTGAAGGGGTGGATGAGTCGCAAATTTTTGTCAAAAGCAAAAAAATATTACATGTGGCTGAAATTTTTTTCCGACATCCCCTCTAATTTGTAGAAGATAAATTGCATAATGAAGGAGATTAAGGTGAACAACATAACTGCAACTGGGGAACTTAACCGTATCGTATCCTCCAATAGTATTTGAGGACTAAGCAGAATGAGCTTCTCAGAGGGTGGATTTGGTGATTCTAGCCCGATGTGCGGTACGTGCGGACACACTAAATACAGACTTGATAATTAACCACCGATATGTATATATATATACGACACTTACACACGTCAGCGAAGCAACAGCACCACTCGTCTTTCGTGAGGTAACCATTCAGATCCTGATCACATGATTGTATGAAAGGCCGTAAACATTCTTCATTGTTATTCTGTTCGATCACCTTCAGCTCTTTGTGTTCGAGAAGTTGGTCATTATTTTTGTCCAAATACTTCCGTAACCACATCGCAGAGCTGATGCATTCACACGTTGATCCTGTATCAAAGAAGAGAGTATGAGATATTCCGCTTCTAGCGAGGTCACGTGGTTGTTGCCTATAAGTGACTGCCTTGTGTGAGTTCGACTTTCTCTACACGGGATATACTTCTATTTTTGAAAAATTTATTCCAACTCTATGATTCAGCATAGATAGATTATTGATCAAAACCTCATTTAATAGTTCAGAAAATTGGTTGAATATGCAGGTAAATATATTACTCTTGGAATCCACTCTTGGAATCCGCCTAATTGCTCGGTGGAATATATGTTACATTGGTTACAATAAATTATTATAAAAAACTTAACTTATATTTTATAGCCTGAAATTTTCAACGGTATTGCTGTTTCGAGACATGACACTTTCGTTTAGAATTTGGGAGTTTGTTGGTTTTATTGACAAAAGACTTGTAGGTTAATTGCTTGGTAACATCACTAAACTAAAATGATACTCATATCGACTCGTATAGCGTAGAAATACAGTTGTGTTTTAACAACACCAATTTTGAGCATCGGTATATACTCGGACCATGGCTATCGCTCTAAGGGTTAGGGCCCTGCGAATAGCACTTTCCTCCAGATTCGAAATCCGATATTTCGAATCGAATTGGCAACATCGTTACATGGCGTATTGGTCATCCAAGTATGTAACGAGTTTGTTCATATATAAGGCGTCGGGAAGTTTCAGTATTTTCAGTATTTTGAAATAAAATAAAATTTAATTGTAGCGTCTGAGTATAAGTTTCAATAATTAACCGAAACTGATTTTTATACAAACAATGGTATTGGAGGACAAATGCTGACTCACTTATGAGTACCTCCTCTTCCGTTTGTTATTACACTGAAAAATAAATCAAGAATAATGCCATTGCAACATGACTACCAAAAGCAAGTTGAACATATATACATGTACGTATCACCGGTCGTTCCCCCTCCCCCGAGTCAGTCTTGAGTTTATATATGTATTGATTGAAAGTCGTGTTTGAGTCATTTGCTGGCTTGTATGTATGTTTGCAAGAGTTAGTCAATAGAATCTTTTTTTGTCTCACGGATGAATGATTGCACAGCTAAGAAATGCGATACGAACCTTCATCCTGACTCGTGAGTATGTTTATACTGTCTCGCCTTGTTCGACTGACAGGGACAGCATTCTCCCCTCTTAGTTTCTTCAGTTTTCGTCGATGTTCTTTATCTCTTGCGTGGATGAGAGCGAACCACCCAGTCAGCCGACGCCTTATTTCCTCCAAGTCCTCCCTGGTGCATCCTGTAAGTGTGGTCAATGTATTGCATTTTTTACAGTTCGGATAGCGAGAGAATTGTCCATGTTATAATAAAAATGAGGACATCTAAGGCTGATACATGTACATGAAGCAGAAACAGACATGTCCAGTTAAAATCTGTTGAAATTTGTTCCCAAAAGAAAAACTTGCTTTCTTGTCGCCGATTGATTATATTGTATCCTCTTAACCCTTTACCCAACAGAAGGGCCCTGTGCCAATGCATTCTCTTATATATGCGAGTCGACCATAGGTCGCCTCGCATATATAAGAGAATGCATTGGCTTAACACATTACAAATTATAAAATTGTTAAAGAATGTAAGAAAAAATGGTAAAAAGTGTTAAAAAAAGATTTTTTTTAGGCCAATGCATATATAAGAGAATGCATTGGCACAGGGCATAACTGTAACTATCACAATGTGGTCAAGGAGCCGGTTCCAATGATATCCATATTTGTATGGTTCTATTGAGACAGACCGAAGATATTTTAGGCTGTTGAAGCTTTATTTGGCCGGTTTTGGCCGGTTTGTTGGGTAAAGGGTTAAATATAAACTGCTGTACACGCAGCACCGTTGGCAAACAATTCTCATGCAAGCATGTTGGCGAGTTGGCAATAGTCAGATGTTTCATTTTACAGGCATGCAAAGTGCTACAAGACAGATAGATAAATAGATATATACTTTATTCACAAATGTCCATCATGTAATAGCAACCACCAAGGGTGCTTATACCTAAGGCAGGTGAATGACGTCAAATAATGTTTTCTATATCCATCAGTGATTTTTCAAGATAGCGGGTATAGAATTTGGAGAAATTGTCACGTGACTTCCGGTTAGCAACCGTTCGGAGATTGCAATAAAACGCGGAATTGGAAATGAAGCATCGAGATACAAATGAAAGTAACTACTTCACAACTTACGAATAATTCACATGTGATTTAAGTCTATTAATTTCATATAGAACAATTTCGTTGTTCAGCTTAATGAAAACGAAAAATTAAGAAGTCATGACGATAATCCAGACAAGATTTTACAATTCACGACACGTCTGGTCAATTTGGCATGTCGGATCCGTCGTGACCACTGCATGATGTTGGGCCTACATAAATTATTCTTAGCGTTATGTCGCCGAAAAAAGGCAAATTTGATGCACATCATGTGTGGTTGCTCCACTACGTGTCACGTACGATTCATATTAATAAACATTAAGTACAACCGGAAATAAAAATGAGGAATATTCAGCCTGAAATGAAAATATGAAAATAAATGACAATGACAATGACTGCAGGTATTTTGCCTGAGACAGACATAGCACTATGGCCGTGCTGTCTTCTTGTCTGTCCCACCAGCATATGTGACCCGCCATATCAAATCCAGTCGTAAGTCGGGATTTTTTTACCCTGTGCCAATGCATTCTCTTATATATGCGAGTCGACCATAGGTCGCCTCGCATATATAAGAGAATGCATTGGCCTAACAATTTGTTATCATTTTTTTAAAATAAATGTTTCTTACAATTTTTAGGACATAAAACAAAAAACATCCATTACCCTGCAGGGAGCCCCACACATATATAGAAGCATATATAAGAGTGTCGTCTGCTCATGTTTGTCTGGGGCTCTGTATGGGTGAAATTATGAAATTGTTAAAGAATACAAGAAAAAATTATTAAAATTGTAAAAAATTGTTAGGCCAATGCATTCTCTTATATATGCGAGGCGACCTATGGTGACTCGCATATATAAGAGAATGCATTGGCACAGGGTAAAAAAAATCCCGACTTACGATTGGATTTGATATGGCGGATCACATAACATTAAATATTTATGTGAAATGTCCAAATGTGTTACCTAGTTTGTCCTATTATATTTGCGAGTTGTTGCCGCGTGCACAATGTTTAAGCCTGGAATCTATTATGAGTTCACTTAAACGGTTTCAGTAAATCGAACGCTGGTAACATCGGTCAAAAACGTTCATGAAAAAGGCTGCTCACAACAGTCCGATCTTGATCAGTAAAACAGACCCACACGCAAGTATTTTCAGAACATAGACATGAGGATATTGTTGGCATAGCTTGTGTACTCAGGAGTTTCCGATCCGATTCCAAGTTGCAGAGTCGTTTTTTTGGCATTCCACACTCAGATGAAGTTCTGATTGCTTTAGGAAAATTCTAATAATATTCGATCGATGAATATTCGATCCGGAAATTAGATCGATTATTCCGAAAGCTAATTCTAACTTAACGAATACCACCAGAGGGATAATGATAGATGACTCCTAGACGCAATATTCAAAGAAGTCAGAAAAGTGTAAGAATTTAAAGATTCATGTTAAGAACTCACACGAATGAGGAATTTTAGAGGGGATTGTCGCCATCATTTCGCATTCTTGAGATATGAATTTCCGGATAGATGTGACAACTAGACGATAGAAGCGACGTAACCTTTGAAATGAATTGCTCAGTGACAAAGATCATTTTCCTGGTAATGACAATTACTGACCAAAAACGCCAATGATCGCGTGTGAGATATGGTTGGCGGACACCAATCCAATCTCGATTAATATGCCTATTCAAGTCGCATAATCGTAGGTCGTGGCGGTGTGCCATTTCTGGGAGATTGGTGGGCGGAATTAGATTGCAATAGACCTTTCAGAGATCTCCATCTCAATATACACCTTTCGCATATATAATGAACGACAACATATAGTTATTGCGAATATGGTATAATACGTCATGCTTTGATGAATTAGCGCTGGAAACCCATTCATTTCTGGAGTGGGGAATCGGCGCAATATTTTGTATTGGTAATGAGAAATTAAACGGACATGGCTCATTCGAACCTCAAAATGTTATCTACGTAATTTGGAGGGACGGATACGATATGTCGATAAATACACGAAATATTGGTATGCCAGCTTCATTTGCTTTGAAAAACACTTTCCAAAGTCACAACCATTTTCCAGCCGTTTTCAATGTTTCACCCGAAGTCAGACAAACGCTCTGTATTACTACCATATCAGGAATAGAATTACACTGAACGCTCTTTTCTGTTCCATGTCGTGCAAATGGCTGTTTTTTGTTTGGGACCCAAACACCTTGTTCATACTTGCATTTTTCATTACTTCAGTGAGTATGTTTGTGTTACAGACTGCTCGTAGAAAGGTAGTTAAGATATTTATCAACCTATATCGATACCAGGAAAAATTCAAAAGCGAATAATATTATTCGTATTTTATCGCAAACCGCAATTTGGCTTTAAAATAATTGAATTGAATTGAATTTGTGTCCTTTTTATTCTTTGTCGTTTTCCCAATCCGTTGTTATATACGATTAGGGTTTTGAATTGTCAACCAAACTCACAAATACATCATATGATAGTAAGTTCGCGATCGTTTCTCAGCTCCTCAGTGTGGGGGATGACTGAGATTATGTCCTTAAATTGTGATCGCTATGTGGGGTTAATTTTTATCTATTAGTGGCAATCAAATCATTCATCGTCGTGAAACACGGGAATCGTGTGAAACACAAAGCGCTAAGCTATGACTTGATAACAGCATAATTAAGTACAATATATCATCACGGCACGCAGAACCATAATCCTCTTACTGTGAGTGGCAAGCCGGGTTGTCTCACAAACGGACTCGTACTCGTCAATTCTGCGAAAAGGTTTTTGGACCGTGCAAAACAAAATTATGTACGTGTATCTAATGAATTTGGAATTATTACCATCATTTTCGGTGATTTCTATGTCACTCCTGTGTGATCGCTCGTTCCAAACTCTCGGAATATCTTTGTCGGTATCTTTATTCTAAAACGATAAAGCAAACAGTCAGTTTGGCCACATATTTGAAAGGCGAATATGAACATTCCAATTGTCCCTGCCTAATTTATGATGGATACATAAATAAATAATTGAGATACCGATCAACATACTTATTTCCTCTGAAATGTTGTTTTTAAGTTTTCGCACAAACAAGAGGCAACTCGCTTTATGTGTACAATAGTAAGGTGCCAACAGGGAACACTCTTTATTTTCCATGATGGAAACATCCAGCATATGATGCTTTTATATTCTATGACTTGAAAAGTCTTTTTGTTGCGTACATCTATAAGTTCGTATAGTCAGAGTATAGTGATAATTTTTCAGCGTTTAGTGCAAAGCACATTAGGGTGGATACACACATGCATGTAATGTCTGTATGTAAAATAAATGTATTTTACATGGCCACACCAATAATTGACAACATTAGTCACCTGCGCTCAAGAGGTTCATTGTTAACAGGCCAGACAAGTGAGTAGTGATAAGCGAAGTAAAACTGTCTGCAATCAGGACATTTAAGGCCTATCCAAAACATGTCTTCTCTTACGGATGGGGAAATTAGCCAAGTCTATGTGATATATGGCATTTTATTAATGCACAAACAACAGAAGCGACATGTCTGGAATATACAGGCTTGATATTGAACAATTTCGACCATGATGCTTGTCTGGCGTGGGGTCGCGAAAGCTTCAAATCGCTAAGGGACTTAGTTGAATGCATTGGTCGGAATAAACTGGGAAAAAAGGTACAATATAATATGTTTTAGTTGAATAGCTCAGAGTTAGCCACACCGCCTGGTAGCTTTCGGGATCACATATAGCCCCAAGTTGGTGGAAATCCTGATCCACCACTGCTATGAATATCAAGAGAGGATTGGTAATTATTAAATAGAACGTCCACCATATGGGTTATCCCACGAACAGATATTTTAAGTGGCCTGGCGACTCGTTCTAAGATATCAATTTATCTATATTCCGACTTAATTGGAACTAGAACCAAGTGCGGTCAACACGTCGGCAATGATTGGGTTGTCAGTATACACATATTGCATTGTCTGTATGATCCATCTAAAACGCCAAATACACGATAATTACATAGATTACATGCATGTGTGTATCCACCCTTAGCCGAAAAATATTGTATTCGCTGTTCGTGATAATGAGCGAGCGATCTATTATCGCTGCGTGCATGAACAATGGAAATAGGTCACGCTATTATAGAGCGTGTGTTGTCATTTCTAGCCAAATCGCCTTGTCCGGCGGGTCAGCTCCAATGTTTTTGTTTCAAACATTTGAGTAATGTTATGGATTGACGGTTCAATAACGTAAGGAGAGGCGCATGTTGAAACTATATCTGAGAAACAGATATTCTTATAACGCATGAAATCATGCATATTATAGAAAATTGACGTTGAATTTTGTTCAATAATCATTAATAACAGTTAATTGCAACTTTGAAATGTTCGTATCGCACATTATTTATGAAGTAATAGTTTTATAGTCATTTATATTAAACGCATATAATGTGTCATTCGATCACGAGCATAGTGTATATATTGGAACATGTTGTATATGTTAATTTATATTTATATATTATATAGTGTGTGTACAGGTTTGTGTTGCACAATTGATCAATTAGAATGAATTTCCGAACTTTCGAGCTGCGTTAGAGATGTTGGTTTCGGAAAACAGGTTTCCATCGTTTTTCCCAAGAGGTTTTTCGTTGGTTTTTCCTGACCACCAACACAGACACAGTAGGATGTAATTAACCTGTACGTGAAGACGTGCCCGTCCCTTAATGTGTAAGCATGTATACCAATGAACGCTGATGTCGACCCCTAGTGGACTCCGGTGCGGCTTGATGGCAATGATAGTGTTATCATTATTGGATAATTGAGAATACTAAATACTATACAATGACATGTACATATCGCGCATACTGATTACGTTCGTTATATGCTCTGAAGAAAAGTGTGTCTAAAACATTTTGGGGACCAAAAACATCTGGGAGAGTGCTGGGCTATATGGGATGCAAATCCAGGGACGTCCGTCATATATGCTGGGTTGAGTAACGTAAAATGCATAGCTAAATATTTTATTATTGTTACATTGTTATTTATTATTTACTCATACCAAGTACTTGTGTGTACACTGACACAAGCTGGGGTAGTTTTGAAGGGGGCCTCCATTGGAATTATATTAAACATATGAGATGAAAATCTCAGAAACATTTTGAAATATAATATGAACACTGCACAAATTAGAGGATGTGTCATCTTGCGTGGGGATGTTAGTTAATTAATGTGATGCTGCATTTGTCGAGCCTCGTATTTTTATGGAAGTCGCCAGGATGTATTTAAAACCGGGTGTCGCATTATATATTCTATATGTGAGTATATATATATAAGTTATTTATTTCCTTAATAAAAACATTTACTCAATGTCCATGTTATGATATTTTTATCAAAGTATAAAGCATATACATCAACTGATATGAACTTATTATCTTTTACCTCAGTGATATCCATTACGTTTATCTTCATGCTGATCGGTTTTTGGAATGTTCGTCCAACCAACTCCCCATATTGTTGTTCGTGTTCCTCATCGTCGATATGATTCATCACGTGACTGCCGCCTGTTAACATCCGGGCTCTTTTCGGTTCGATATGTCTTAACCCCGGACTGATTACGTCATTGATGTTGGTATTAGTAGCATCGAGGAGCGTATGGTCTCCTTCGTCGTCAATTATATATGGTATATATTTCTGTAGCTTGTGATCGCCCTCGTTTTTCGCCGGGTGCTTTGGGGGATACTCGGTTCTTCGGATGGCAATTATTCTGTCATCCTGCGACTTTTTCCTGGTGGCAAAAGAAATAATTTATTCACTGAAATTGCTTGGAATGATCTATTTAAAGTCCAATTTAATTTTCGAGTCACGGATATAATAGTGTCTTGATATACCGTTTAATAACAATCTATGGCTAAAATACTATAATTCGTTTGGAACGTTTGTGTCCATAGATTATTAGAAAATAGATGAAATCATAGAAACATTTACCCCGTTTCGCTCCCAGAATGCAACATAATTCAAACTAAGAGACAGCGTTATTCGCCTTCCATTGAGAATAGTATAATTTACAATAAAGTCCGGATCAACAGTGAGCACAGAACACACATCTGTGCCTCGACAAAAATAACATGTTCCCATTTTATTCGGCCAGATCAGTTGATAATACAATGTTTTGGAGCTTCCTCTTTCAAATGGTATATAATATGGAATATGTTGTATATAATGTGAGCTGGTGATTCGAACAATAAGTGGGTCTTTAAGTAGACTCTAGACAGTCCGCACGCACGACACAGTTAATGCATACAATACATGAGCAGATTCCAAAGCATACATGCGGAGTCAGTTGATGAACTGGGCAACATTGTTCGAGACATCTCTCAAGGTGAAAAACGTTTAAACCATGCATTCAATCCTAGACTGGTGATTTCTAAAAATGTGTTGTGTAACATAAACGTCTAAGTAGTTGCTTTTATAATCATATATACCATTGCGTTATCCCCACTTTACAAAACTACGTGTTTGGTGCAAAAGTTTGTAACAGTTGTAAACATGTATAGTTCGGGAGTAAATTTAATTGTGTGGTCCATTGTAGTCTACAAAGTGGGGCCATTATTGCACGCCGTATAAATACTATATGCCCGACGATGTCAATAAGGTTAATAGCTGTTTTATTCATAGAGATAAGAAGTCCATTACTGATAACCCGTATTTTAATGGATTTCGAAAGCAAACTCGTTAGTATACAATCTATATGAATAGGCGAATACACATTCTAGACCGTGCACACATATTACAAAGCATTATAACCCCGAAACATGTACATACTGTTATACAGAAATCAAAACGACTTTGATAACATCATTATAGTTTTGTAACTATGAGTTTAAAGATGTCCCATCATATTATATCACACAACAAAGTTACCATATGTACGATATTTCCCTAAATAATCGACTCCTTAACCACAGCAGGATTATGGGTAATTTTTCAGGATTTAGTCGGAAATATGGCTTGTTGTCATTTATCGGAAAGCTCTACCCGTTGGTACTTAAAATGTATCTCCGCTTGATGTACATATATTAATCAACTAGAAGTCGAAAAGTCGATTAATTTGACCCTATCGTTTCAGGGAATTCATCAAGTGAACTATGGGAAAATGTAAGTATTAAACCCTTTATTCTGGACGAAACAATGGTCGGTAAACACTTGCATGGAAAGGGTTACCAACACTGGGTCATATAATTCGTTTAACCCTTCAATTACTGGGGCTTTCGGAAATGTTTGCGAAACCATGTGCCAATGCATTCTCTTATATATATATGCGAGTCTCCCACATGGAGCCTCGCAAATATGACAGAATGCATTAGCCTAACGATATTTACATTGACCGTGTAAGTCAGTGCATTCTCGTATATATGCGAGGCTCCCAATGGGAGATCCACATATATAAGAAAATGCAATAGCACATGGTATTAATGTTGCGCCAGCTCTGCTCCCGCCATGGAAGGGTTTAAAACTAAGCCAGTGCCTCAACTAATTCTATGTATTTACTGAACACCCACCTGTGTTTTTTATGAACACATCTTTCCATTCCGTATTTTGATCTGATGCATCTGTATCTCTTTGGGCACGACTTATTGCACGCTGAAATTATAGTAATATATTAAAACTTTCATGACCATGACGGCCGTAGACGGCCATATTGATTGTTTTTTTAGACAAGACACACGTGAGAAGATAGAGGGCCTCGTTACCGTCACATCTAAAAATAGAATATTTGGGGGTCTAAAATTGGTTGTACTAAAATATTCCCAAAATAACAAAACCCAAAAAAAAAATTCAAAACTTCAAAAATTATTTTTTCCAAAAAATTTAAAAATTTCCAAACTTCCAAATTATCAAAACCCCAAAATTTCCAAACTTCCAAATTATCAAAACCCTCAAAATTATTTCTCCAAAAAAAGTTTAAATAAAAAATTTATAACGAGTTTTCGGTTTCTGATAATCTCGATATTAAAATGTCGAATGTTAAATTATTTGCGTGTAATATCTTTCGTTATTTTTTTTTTGTTCAAATATTTTTCATGAAATTATTAATCGATGTTTAGAAAATAGCTTTATTGGACATTGTGACCATCGATATGAATGCATACATTCCAGTGTTTTATCGGACGCAGTTCATATAATTGTCATACCTGAAAATAGACACTATTACTTTTACATAAATAATAAAGAGCGTTTATTCTTTACACTCTCTCTATCCCATATGACAGGTGTGTATTATCGTGAATTATTGGAAGTATTGAGACTAACGGTCGAAAATTGTAATGTGAAATTACAACCCTCCAGAATGAATTGTCATATTCGCTGTACACGCAATCACACGCGACATTGGTGGTAACAATGTGTCTTTCACACCTTTGCTTTACCAAATGAATTATATTATTTCCCCGGTCACAGTTATATGCTATTCAGAAAACATATCGATTTAATGTCTGAACAAACGAGTTAGTATCAATTAAGGTTGATAAACTGTGTCATTCACACGATAATTAGTTAGCCAAAAAACATGCATACGTCCAGGACACTCAATTATAGAAATTGCTTTGATGACATTGTTATAACAACATTACGTAATAACCACTTATCACTCCAGGCACACTTACGATCATATACCGAAACTACAGGTAGTACCGATGATGTAACATTATATCACTGCTATTGTACCAATGATAGGTTCAGACATGTCAACAGCTACAGGCATTATCATAGGGTTATACTGTCTTGCATGTACACACGCTATGACATCATTAAAGGCGGACAAGCCACTCACGGTGTGACAACAGATACAGACATAGGCATAGTGTTATACTATCTTACATGTACACACGCTATGACATCATTCGAAGGGGCAATAGACTCAAGGAGTTAATGTGACACGAAACAAGGGACGTGATGTAATATTGGTGTTTGAATCTTAAAGGAACACAAGACACTCTAAAGGGACATGCATTATGAATGAATGTTAACAATACAAGCACACGAATGAAGAGCGTTGAACATATACAAAATTACTACACGAATGAACCTTGAAATTTATATTTCACATCTTACCAACAGCTACAGACATAATCATAGTGTTATACTGTCTTGCATGTACACACGCTATGACATCATTAAAGGCGGACAATCCACTCACGGTGTGACAACAGATACAGACATAGGCATAGTGTTATACAGTCTTCTATGTACCCATGCGATGACACCATTAAAGTACATTGGATGTTAGGTCTATGACTATTGAGTATGCACCAATCAATGAGCAAATGAGCAATAAAAATGAGCAAATGAGCAAAAAAATGAGCAAATGAGCAAGAAAATGAGCAAATGAGCAAGAAAATGAGCAAATGAGCAATAAAAATGAGCAAATGAGCAAAAAAATGAGCAAATGAGCAAGAAAATGAGCAAATGAGCAAGAAAATGAGCAAATGAGCAAGAAAATGAGCAAATGAGCAAGAAAATGAGCAAATGAGCAATAAAAATGAGCAAATGAGCAAGAAAATGAGCAAAAAAATGAGCAAATGAGCAAAAAAATGAGCAAATGAGCAAAAAAATGTAATTCTGCTGTGGTTAAGCAGTCCATTATTTAGGTCATACCTGTATGTAGGCCTATCAGTGGATGAATAGTCTGCCGGAGAAGTACTGTGTAGACAGGTCTTGCCGGTAAGAGAGTCAGACGAGAAGTGAAGGCTCGGCTATTAAAACATAGTAATGCGATAGCGAACATCAAACGAGTCTGCGCACGCATATCTGTCAAAAGGATACAATAGCAGCCATTGGTCAATTTATCCCCGGTGTCAGCTCAGTAACCAATCGGGACGAAGCCGAAGGTCAACTCATTTTTTTTTGCTCAATATAGTACGTCACTTGGACATTTTATCAGTTTATCACGTGATCACTAAATGTGGCAATCGGGTATCCACCGATGCCTGCAATTTATTATTTATAATAATTGGACTCATTGATCTCACGTAAATAATACTCTTAGTTGTTCCAATAAAATAGTTATCAAATTCGATCACCAATAGATTTGACTGTGGAATATAATGACCTTTAACTTATTTATCGATCTATGTTAGAACATGGTCTTAACAAAAAACTTGACCATAACAAAAATTACCTTACATTTATGCATGAATCTAATTAGACCATACGTAAATATTGTCAGCTTATCGTCTGATGAGCAAATCCGATGTTTATCAAAAATAGTACAACTTCCAGTTGGTAATTACTCTTACGAATGAAGAGCGTTGAACATATACGAAATTACTACACGAATGAACTGAAATTTATATTTTCACATCTTACCAACAACAGATACAGACATAGTCATAGTGTTATACTATCTTACATGTACACACGCTATGACATCATTCGAAGGGGCAATACACTCAAGGAGTTAATGTGACACGAAACAAGGGACGTGATGTAATATTGGTGTTTGAATCTTAAAGGAACACAAGACACTCTAAAGGACATTCATTATGAATGAATGTTAACAATACAAGCACACGAATGAAGAGCGTTGAACATATACAAAATTACAAGACACTCTAAAGGGACATTCATTATGAATGAATGTTAACAATACAAGCACACGAATGAAGAGCGTTGAACATATACGAAATTACTACACGAATGAACTGAAATTTATATTTCACATCTTACCAACAACAGATACAGACATAGTCATAGTGTTATACTATCTTACATGTACACACGCTATGACATCATTCGAAGGGGCAATACACTCAAGGAGTTAATGTGACACGAAACAAGGGACGTGATGTAATATTGGTGTTTGAATCTTAAAGGAACACAAGACACTCTAAAGGACATTCATTATGAATGAATGTTAACAATACAAGCACACGAATGAAGAGCGTTGAACATATACAAAATTACAAGACACTCTAAAGGGACATTCATTATGAATGAATGTTAACAATACAAGCACACGAATGAAGAGCGTTGAACATATACGAAATTACTACACGAATGAACTGAAATTTATATTTCACATCTTACCAACAACAGATACAGACATAGTCATAGTGTTATACTATCTTACATGTACACACGCTATGACATCATTCGAAGGGGCAATACACTCAAGGAGTTAATGTGACACGAAACAAGGGACGTGATGTAATATTGGTGTTTGAATCTTAAAGGAACACAAGACAATCTAAAGGGACATGCATTATGAATGAATGTTAACAATACAAGCACACGGATGAAGAGCGTTGAATATATACAAAATTACAAGACACTCTAAAGGGACATTCATTATGAATGAATGTTAACAATACAAGCACACGAATGAAGAGCGTTGAACATATACGAAATTACTACACGAATGAACTGAAATTTATATTTCACATCTTACCAACAACAGATACAGACATAGTCATAGTGTTATACTATCTTACATGTACACACGCTATGACATCATTCGAAGGGGCAATACACTCAAGGAGTTAATGTGACACGAAACAAGGGACGTGATGTAATATATTAAAGGCGGACAATCCACTCAAGGAGTTAAAGTGACACGAAACAAGGGACGTGATGTAATATTAGTGGTTGAATCTTAAAGGAACACAAGACACTCTAAAGGGGCACTCATTATGAATGAATGTTAACAATACAAGCACACGAATGGAGAGCGTTGAACATATACAAAATTACTACTCGAATGAATTGAACCTTAAAATTTATATTTCACATCTTACCAACAACCGCTACAGACATAATCATAGTGTTATACTGTCTTGCATGTACACACGCTATGAAATCATTAAAGGCGGACAATCCACTCAAGGAGTTAAAGTGACACGAAACAAGGGACGTGATGTAATATTAGTGGTTGAATCTTAAAGGAACACAAGACACTCTAAAGGGGCACTCATTATGAATGAATGTTAACAATACAAGCACACGAATGGAGTGCGTTGAACATATACAAAATTACTACACGAATGAACCTTGAAATTTATATTTCACATCTTACCAACAGCTACAGACATAATCATAGGGGTATACTGTCTTGCATGTACCATGCTATGACATCATTAAAGGGGGATAATACACGCACGGTGTGGAATGTTAAAGTGACACGAGATAGCGGGGGTAGCATCACCAAATTACCCTCTGGGGACCTCATTCTGCCATCTAAAAATAGAATCTTTGGGTCTAAAATTGGTTGTACTAAAATATTCCCAAAAACCCAAAACTTCAAAAATTTCAAAAAACTTCAAAAATTTCAAAAAACCGGGGTCTTATTTTTGAAGTTTTTGAAATTTTTGAAGTTTTTTGAAATTTTTGAAGTTTTTTGAAATTTTTGAAGTTTTTGAAATTTTTGAAATTTTTGAAGTTTTTTGAAATTTCAGTTCATTCGTGTAGTAATTTCGTATATGTTCAACGCTCTTCATTCGTGTGCTTGTATTGTTAACATTCATTCATAATGAATGTCCCTTTAGAGTGTCTTGTAATTTTGTATATATTCAACGCTCTTCATCCGTGTGCTTGTATTGTTAACATTCATTCATAATGCATGTCCCTTTAGATTGTCTTGTGTTCCTTTAAGATTCAAACACCAATATTACATCACGTCCCTTGTTTCGTGTCACATTAACTCCTTGAGTGTATTGCCCCTTCGAATGATGTCATAGCGTGTGTACATGTAAGATAGTATAACACTATGACTATGTCTGTATCTGTTGTTGGTAAGATGTGAAATATAAATTTCAGTTCATTCGTGTAGTAATTTCGTATATGTTCAACGCTCTTCATTCGTGTGCTTGTATTGTTAACATTCATTCATAATGAATGTCCCTTTAGAGTGTCTTGTAATTTTGTATATGTTCAACGCTCTTCATTCGTGTGCTTGTATTGTTAACATTCATTCATAATGAATGTCCTTTAGAGTGTCTTGTGTTCCTTTAAGATTCAAACACCAATATTACATCACGTCCCTTGTTTCGTGTCACATTAACTCCTTGAGTGTATTGCCCCTTCGAATGATGTCATAGCGTGTGTACATGTAAGATAGTATAACACTATGACTATGTCTGTATCTGTTGTTGGTAAGATGTGAAATATAAATTTCAGTTCATTCGTGTAGTAATTTCGTATATGTTCAACGCTCTTCATTCGTGTGCTTGTATTGTTAACATTCATTCATAATGAATGTCCCTTTAGAGTGTCTTGTAATTTTGTATATGTTCAACGCTCTTCATTCGTGTGCTTGTATTGTTAACATTCATTCATAATGAATGTCCTTTAGAGTGTCTTGTGTTCCTTTAAGATTCAAACACCAATATTACATCACGTCCCTTGTTTCGTGTCACATTAACTCCTTGAGTGTATTGCCCCTTCGAATGATGTCATAGCGTGTGTACATGTAAGATAGTATAACACTATGACTATGTCTGTATCTGTTGTTGGTAAGATGTGAAAATATAAATTTCAGTTCATTCGTGTAGTAATTTCGTATATGTTCAACGCTCTTCATTCGTAAGAGTAATTACCAACTGGAAGTTGTACTATTTTTGATAAACATCGGATTTGCTCATCAGACGATAAGCTGACAATATTTACGTATGGTCTAATTAGATTCATGCATAAATGTAAGGTAATTTTTGTTATGGTCAAGTTTTTTGTTAAGACCATGTTCTAACATAGATCGATAAATAAGTTAAAGGTCATTATATTCCACAGTCAAATCTATTGGTGATCGAATTTGATAACTATTTTATTGGAACAACTAAGAGTATTATTTACGTGAGATCAATGAGTCCAATTATTATAAATAATAAATTGCAGGCATCGGTGGATACCCGATTGCCACATTTAGTGATCACGTGATAAACTGATAAAATGTCCAAGTGACGTACTATATTGAGCAAAAAAAAATGAGTTGACCTTCGGCTTCGTCCCGATTGGTTACTGAGCTGACACCGGGGATAAATTGACCAATGGCTGCTATTGTATCCTTTTGACAGATATGCGTGCGCAGACTCGTTTGATGTTCGCTATCGCATTACTATGTTTTAATAGCCGAGCCTTCACTTCTCGTCTGACTCTCTTACCGGCAAGACCTGTCTACACAGTACTTCTCCGGCAGACTATTCATCCACTGATAGGCCTACATACAGGTATGACCTAAATAATGGACTGCTTAACCACAGCATAATTACATTTTTTTGCTCATTTGCTCATTTTTTTGCTCATTTGCTCATTTTTTTGCTCATTTTCTTGCTCATTTGCTCATTTTTATTGCTCATTTGCTCATTTTCTTGCTCATTTGCTCATTTTCTTGCTCATTTGCTCATTTTATTGCTCATTTGCTCATTTTTATTGCTCATTTGCTCATTTTTATTGCTCATTTGCTCATTTTTTTGCTCATTTGCTCATTTTTTTGCTCATTTGCTCATTTTTATTGCTCATTTGCTCATTTTCTTGCTCATTTACTCATTTTCTTGCTCATTTGCTCATTTTTTTTGCTCATTTGCTCATTTTTTTGCTCATTTGCTCATTTTTTTGCTCATTTTCTTGCTCATTTGCTCATTTTCTTGCTCATTTGCTCATTTTCTTGCTCATTTGCTCATTTTTTTGCTCATTTGCTCATTTTTATTGCTCATTTGCTCATTTTCTTGCTCATTTGCTCATTTTCTTGCTCATTTGCTCATTTTTTTGCTCATTTGCTCATTTTTATTGCTCATTTGCTCATTGATTGGTGCATACTCAAGAGTCATAGACCTAACATCCAATGTACTTTAATGGTGTCATCGCATGGGTACATAGAAGACTGTATAACACTATGCCTATGTCTGTATCTGTTGTCACACCGTGAGTGGATTGTCCGCCTTTAATGATGTCATAGCGTGTGTACATGCAAGACAGTATAACACTATGATTATGTCTGTAGCTGTTGGTAAGATGTGAAATATAAATTTCAAGGTTCATTCGTGTAGTAATTTTGTATATGTTCAACGCTCTTCATTCGTGTGCTTGTATTGTTAACATTCATTCATAATGCATGTCCCTTTAGAGTGTCTTGTGTTCCTTTAAGATTCAAACACCAATATTACATCACGTCCCTTGTTTCGTGTCACATTAACTCCTTGAGTCTATTGCCCCTTCGAATGATGTCATAGCGTGTGTACATGTAAGATAGTATAACACTATGCCTATGTCTGTATCTGTTGTCACACCGTGAGTGGCTTGTCCGCCTTTAATGATGTCATAGCGTGTGTACATGCAAGACAGTATAACCCTATGATAATGCCTGTAGCTGTTGACATGTCTGAACCTATCATTGGTACAATAGCAGTGATATAATGTTACATCATCGGTACTACCTGTAGTTTCGGTATATGATCGTAAGTGTGCCTGGAGTGATAAGTGGTTATTACGTAATGTTGTTATAACAATGTCATCAAAGCAATTTCTATAATTGAGTGTCCTGGACGTATGCATGTTTTTTGGCTAACTAATTATCGTGTGAATGACACAGTTTATCAACCTTAATTGATACTAACTCGTTTGTTCAGACATTAAATCGATATGTATTCTGAATAGCATATAACTGTGACCGGGGAAATAATATAATTCATTTGGTAAAGCAAAGGTGTGAAAGACACATTGTTACCACCAATGTCGCGTGTGATTGCGTGTACAGCGAATATGACAATTCATTCTGGAGGGTTGTAATTTCACATTACAATTTTCGACCGTTAGTCTCAATACTTCCAATAATTCACGATAATACACACCTGTCATATGGGATAGAGAGAGTGTAAAGAATAAACGCTCTTTATTATTTATGTAAAAGTAATAGGGTCTATTTTCAGGTATGACAATTATATGAACTGCGTCCGATAAAACACTGGAATGTATGCATTCATATCGATGGTCACAATGTCCAATAAAGCTATTTTCTAAACATCGATTAATAATTTCATGAAAAATATTTGAACAAAAAAAAAATAACGAAAGATATTACACGCAAATAATTTAACATTCGACATTTTAATATCGAGATTATCAGAAACCGAAAACTCGTTATAAATTTTTTATTTAAACTTTTTTTGGAGAAATAATTTTGAGGGTTTTGATAATTTGGAAGTTTGGAAATTTTGGGGTTTTGATAATTTGGAAGTTTGGAAATTTTTTAATTTTTTGGAAAAAATAATTTTTGGAAAAAATAAATTTTTGAAGTTTTGAAATTTTTTTTTGGGTTTTGTTATTTTGGGAATATTTTAGTACAACCAATTTTAGACCCCCAAATATTCTATTTTTAGATGTGACGGTAACGAGGCCCTCTATCTTCTCACGTGAACGGTCGAAAATAAATGGCTGCTCTGTAAATCGAACCAAGTGAACGTAACCTACTGGTAACCACTGGAAGGTCTAATTTCCGAGTTTGATGTTGAAAATGTGTTTTCTTGATCACCATCCAGTATGATAGGAAACTTATTCCCTGGCCGTACCCACCAACGACAGCTGTTAACACATAATTTGACAATGCACTGCAGTACATGAAACTACACGTATTGCAGACGTTATGACATGTTTGATGATTATTGCTATGCTGTGTGTTACCTGTGATCGGACGCTACGCATAAATGTGCATTATATCGAAAGCAATGCTCATAATTTATTTTCCCCATTTAGTCCGGAAAGTGTCTTTTCAAATTGTCTTCACTTGTCTTCAAATGTTGATACATTTGGTGTCTACGTATAATTAGATGGAGTGAAAGATGAGTACTCATTATCAAGTGAAACCCAATGTGTGAAACAACTGCGGCCAGATGCTGGTGAGCCTATACGTATTGCACACATGTTTATATGCGAGATCTAAACAGGCAAAACACGCTCCACGTTTTGTATCGACAAGCCATACGCTGTGTATTCTCAAACGCCATGCATGGTTTACCTCCCTTGATGACGCGGCAAGACCGTTGCTACCGGCCACATTTTACCCACATTTGGTGGACTTCCGCGATATCAATATATCTACTATATAAGCGAACAGAGCAACATCTTGGCCTTATTAAGCACACGCAATATCGAACACAATTTGTGTAATTTCGTACCTTAAGTTTGTAAAGTCCCTCTGGAACCAAAGAACTATATTTCGAAACGGTGTGATTTAGTTCTCCGATTATTTTATCAACACAAAAGACTAAACGCACATGGACTTCAACATTCACGGCAAGTCAAACACTACAGTTCTAATTTGCTGCCATTTTGCTAAAGAGCTTGAGAAAATCGTCAACAAAACTACCGCTCTAAATTCTCCATTTTGTCAATAAGTTTTTAGAGCGGGAATTTTTCTCAAACCACATAGGAAAATTGACTTTGGTCGATCGCGGTTTCGCCATTTTGTCTGGAAAAACCCTCGCTAAATATAGAAAACCACAGACTAGTACTCAGCTGGTGACAGAGTCAGAAAGAAAGTATGACTGGTGCACTCTGGTAGAGATTGGTGTATTCTGATGTCGCGTTTTTGGACCATTGGTAGACCGACAACACACCCATCGCCTCATATAGGGCTGCACGACGTTCCCGTGTGGTCGGCACCGGAGCAAATGTTGCGCAAATTATATAATAAAAAGTACGTCTTTTTCACTGATATAGTTTAAACATAAATTCTGACCCGAACAGCAACATTGACCCGTAATGATATTAAAACCGCCCATCTAATAAAACCAGTAGAACATGATCACTCTTCTAAACAATAACGCCGAGCAGCATGTTACGGCTAACCATCGACACAAACAAAATGGTTAAATACACGGACATAAAACGTCTGTTTTTGCATGTTTATACTTTGTGAATACACCGGTATATATTGTTTAATAAACAAAATACCAGCAGCTCGCCACTGATTATGATTATCTCTAATCCTTGTGGTGGGGGTACAAGCACAAACTATAACAAGACACACCACAGCTCTTGAAATGTTGGGGCCTGTTGGAAATCATATACGAAACCAGCACCGCGTAAGTTTGAGTTTGCGTTGCGTGCCACACTGGAATAGAATACTTCGGTATTTATTGCCCAGTCATGTTTAGACTGCGGTTTGTTACTTCAACTCAACACTGTAGTAAGCTTGTATGGGACTTGCATGAGATCTATAACATAATTTATACACGTGTATTATTCTCGAGTGTCTCCGTTCCCACAGTTCGGCAAATACAGAGTATCGAAAATGTTATTGACTCAAGTTGCTTCAATTAAGCAACGTTAGAATACGCATCAAAGACGAGTAATCCTATACTGTTTAGCAGAATTATTCCTTTCTTCTCCGAAGTGTATAGACCGCAATTTTTCAATTAATAAACGTTATCGACGCAACGCTCATTATTCGCTATTAAATGAATTGTCAATAAAGACAGAATAGCTGTGGACGTGAATATTTATTTTACGAACTGATTTCTTATGGTGAGGTTTCGCAAAGACATGATTTACAAATTAAGACAGCGTTTTATTTTTTTTGCCGCCATGTCATGCATCAAATTTGTTCGATGTAGTTATATATATAGTGCCCATCTGTTTAACGTGCTACCTTGCACATCGTGAACGCGATTCAATATACTATTTATGGTCACATTTTATTGTGCATATGTTAATGCCATCTTGCGTGTACAAATGTACAAAGCACCTAGGAGGAAATGTTGCCACTTAAGAGTTAGGAATATATATTAAATAACTGACTAGTGTGCGAACACAAATATTATCATAAAAATACAGGTGGAATAAATAATCAAAATCAAATAATAAAATTTAATTTACTAATGCTTCACATTGAAATAGATAAAGCGGTTTCTACACTTATTTGGCGTTGTCAAAATATATAAACTATTTTATAAATCTTGTATGATTGATCGATTGGGGTTTAATGTCGCTTTCACTAACTAAGGCCATATCACGACATTGCCAGTTTTAGTGGTGGGGGAAATCCGCATACTAAGGCTAATCTAACAGTGATTTCAATTGCTGATAAACTCGCCGTCCATGTGTGGCAAACCACCGCGGCCATCAGCGAGTAATTGGCAACACCACCAGATAACGATTTCGATGGAAACATGTGGATTTGAACCACTATCGCCAGCGCTGCATGGAGGGCGAAACGTCTTGGAGTTGTACCCCTAACCGATTGTGCCATCGAGCCCCCCCTCCATAAATCTGGTATGAGCCTTTTGTCAATGCACCACGTTGACAGTCGATGATGACCACGAATGTCATCTCTCACCCAAAGTTTACTCCAACGTGTGTCACTTTAACTCATTATGCGACACAGAACCCTGTCACTGAACAATACGGGGACATGACTGGAATGCGCCGAACTGTGTCAAATGATGAATTTTTTCTCGTCGAGTCATTGCTCTTGCCTCATTCGGCTTGGGCGATGCACCGTGAATTCTTGTGGTGAATGGAGATATTTTGTGGGAAGATAAATATCTTAGTATTAAGATTGACAAGTGTGACCTTGTAACATAACAGGCCCTCCGAAAGTTAAACCGCACACCAACTGTTATATTATTGAGTCCTGTTGTTGTCGAACAGTAATCGTTCTGGTCGTGTTTTTTTATCTTTTGGGCGACACGTGCGTTTAACCGGCAGCTTTGTTTCGTTTGCAGTCTACACAGTCTCCATATATATCTTTATTGCCTCCTATATGGAGAGATTATACATACATTATATTACACCACATACACATTAAAGGAGAAGCACACTATGCATATGTACACCGCCGGGTAAATTTGAGAATATACACTCTTTGCGGGTATAGTTATAGTTCCGTTGAGGATTCATTCTACCACACGGGTATCATGTCAGTAATTCTGTACTCCCTTCACAATGTTGCAGGCATGTAGAAGAAAGACTGCAGCATAGATGATAAGATATCCAACATTCATCAAAGTATTTGTTCTTTCGAGAATGTTTACGTTTCCTAGGGAAAGTGATGAAAGCGACTCCTCCGAGAGAGAAGCTAAAAACTCGTACTGCTCTATACCGTGCATATCAATCACCCTTTCCCAGAATATATCCCGGAGGCGAATCAACACAGCACTCAAATGTTACATGTACAATTTCATTATGTCGAACCACATTGAGCGCAGCACAAGTTATTTGCATATGTGGTTTTGTTCAGGAGAAGCGCGAGATTACCTTCTAATAATGTCTTAGTTTCAAGTATTCTATTTAAGTTTAAATTGCCAAAACATATTTTCCATTCATTTTCATAATATATACTGTAATATAAGACGCGAACAACAGGTTCTATTCCCCCATGTTTACAGTAAGAGTCCCATTGTACGTGGTTTTTAAATCACAGTTAGATTACTTCATCCAAGACGAAGATGACCCTGCATTTTTTAAAGTTAAAATGTGATTATACATGTATACTCAACACCTCAGTTTCCTTCCGAAGTTATTGTCGATGCATGTAGCGCATGTATATATAGTGAACATGACAAGGTTAATGTATCACATAAATTCACGGAAAAAGACTTAATTCGCGATTTGTAAAACTGAGAAATTTCAGCAATATGAAACTAATTAAACTTTGCCTGAGAAACTACAAGAAACTTTGGACCATGGCGGTTGGCCCTGCCGGATTTGAAGCCCTCCCGCCCGGGCTTCGTCCTGTCGGATTTGATGCCCTCCGCCCAGGGTTCGCCCTATCGGATTTGAGACCCTCCCACCGGGGGCACTAATTTCAGAATTGTCACATCACTGCGAGATGGATATGGCTGAATATTGTGTATAAGTGCTACATATATAATTTATGTAACATACGGTTTTACATAGGCTGTCAATTTTTTCAAGAGAACAACGAATGGTGTTGGATATCAGGATAAACACACCCTCTATCGGGTCGTGCGTTGACATCGTTAATTAACCCTTTCATGGCGGGATCTGAGCTGGGGCAGCATTAAAGATACGGTGACACTCTTACATACAAGTATGCGAGTCTCACATTATGAGTCACATATATATAGGGAGCCTCGCATATATAAGAGATCACTGGCTTACGAGGTCAAGGTAAATATTGTTAATTGCCAATGTATTCTCTTATATATGCGAGGCTCCCTATATAAGATAATGCATAGTTACAGGGTTTTCGCAAAATTTCAGGAAGCTCCAGTCATGGAAGGGTTATATAGCGCAATATGAGGTTGGTATGATTCAGAAAGCGCAGAAATATAGGAACGCGCGATGTTAGACGCTCATGGACTGAATCCTGACTGGAACAATTTTGGCCAGATCTGTTTGCACTTGTGAGGATAAATATGGCCGCCTAAGTCACCAAGGGTGCACCATAATTGTATTTGGAATCATTCGGTGGACATATCGGTCATTCTTTGTAGTGGACACCCACACGTGATCACCTACCTACGTTCACGCGTGCGTGTATTTATAGCAGAAACAACCCTCAATTGATCACGAAAATAGTTAATTAAGAAGGTAACATAATATCACAACATATATAGAATACATAAATGTTCCATCTATTGACTTTTGTGGTATCGCTATACAGTCATGGCTTCCACAGACAAAGCGAAGGATCCCACACGATTGGGTGGTACATGTAATGGCTGGATCTGGGTCGGAGAGAAACTGTGCGATGGGGAGTTGAGTGCACATATCCAGATAAAATATTTTGCTTTCACAAATCGTGACTAAACTGTCGGAAGCCTCCTCAAAATACGTACCCCCCCCCCCATGCATGTAATAGCTTGTATTTCCTATATGTTATTAACGCAATAGTATTGAAATTGAAAACATGGTAAATTCGGTACATTGTGGGAGTTAATTAACCGGACAGTTTCCAATATCGTTTGATTGGACAATTTACCATTTAAAAAAAAATCACACTCAACTGTGAGCTCAACAGCATGCATCGGCTGGTGAGGGGCTAACTGTTTAATCAGTGTTGGTTAAATATCAGTGACCTTTTTACGTGGGATAGTCTTGAACATTAACATTTGCCATGATGTGGGAATTTGGTGGCATGATTTTGAACCACCCACCAAAAACCAGACTGGACCCGCTTCGCAGTACAGTCTGAAGAAAATGAGTGGGGTTTCCATTACCACAAGCAAGCATTACGTCAGTGTGAGCAAAAAATAGCGCAATACATTTTTGTCACATTGATAATTTCGCACAGTGTTAAACAAAAAAGAGGTTGCAACAACTAATTCAGCAATTCTTTAAGTATTGGCCATTTATAAATGGACAATCCGTACCTAAATTTTCATTAATTAATGGTCAATCCGACCACGCGTGGCACGCGAACTTGGGATTGTCCACTAAATCACGACATATATAGATAATCCTTCATGTTAGCTTCATATTTAATCTGAAGGGCAATAACTCTATAAAGAATGAACCTTTACTAAATAACGGCGATTTGTATGAGAAGAAGTGTTTTTGACGAAATAACGGAGATATTTGAAGAAGTGTTTTGACGAAATAACGGAAATATTTGAAGAAGTGTTTTTATAGAGCGTTTTATTTGTATAAGATTGTCCATTTATTAATGGACAATCTTATGCGCATTATGTGACTAATTACACACTAAAAGCGCCCGTGTAGAGTCCACAATTGAAGCACACTTGAAGTAATGAACACTCACTCTGAGTATACGTGCCTCTATAACTTTCATATATACATGTATGTGAAGAAACAAGACTTATTCAGGTCATACAGTCTATCGCACCAGAAAAAAAGATACCCTTGTTCTTCGGAATGAAACAACAATGCGCGTTCATGGTATGGTAAATATAAAGAGTATAATTATATATGTCCCCTTTTTGTGGATAGAAGTGAACACAGCCGATCTATACATTTCGGCTATTTCGGTACATCTTGTTATAGACCATCTCTGTATGTATGATCATATCACATTGTAACTTGTGTGTGACAGATTATGGCTTCGGTATGGAATCCTATTAGGGCCACTTGCTAATGGCGCTTTCGGCGCACTTTTTGTCGCTTTCGGCGCGCGCCGAAACATACCCTAATGGCGCACTTTTTGTCGCTTCCGGCGCGCGCCATTAGGGAGTGGACCTAATAGTATGCCTATTGGCGCTTTCGGCGCCTTCGGCGCATCGCGCCGAAAGCAGCGCTATTAGCAAGTGGCCCTAATAGGATTCCATACTTCGGTTGTCCGTTGATGGTCACATAACTTAGCTTGGGGAGAGAACCCCACATACAACGTCTTCGTACATTGAATCTTACCATAGCTACACGGGCCTTATACTTGCAAAACTTGTGAATTCTCGTTCACATGTTTTGCATTGTGACCCAAGAAGCGATCGTCAGATTTCAATTATATTTGGAACTCTATAATTAGGTATACCGTGGGTCTCACCCATGATTATCTGATAGATTCGTTGCCCTTGTTTTACTTCAGCTAAAATTTAATTAGTCAATCCAGTTTTTGTTTTGTTTTATCTCGTTTTAGTCGCAAGGCCATAGCAATGCGTTGTCGGTGTCATGGGTGGAGGAAAGACCACACAGAAGTGTTACTGTCACTGGTAAATAATTGCCTATGTTTGGCTTAAAATAGCAAGACGATCCATATGTGCAAACCACAACATTGTTACCGTAAGCGTCGAGTACCAACAGTTGAATTTGAATATCGTTGTATATTACTATATTCCAATAAGATTGAAAGGATACCCTATCTAACTGGTTCATCCATTATCCCTTTACCCAACAAACCGGCCAAAACCGGCCAAATAAAGCTTCAACAGCCTAAAATATCTTGGGTCTGTCTCAATAAAACCATACAAATATGGATATCATTGGAACCGGCTCATTGACCACATTGTGATGGTTATAGTTATGCCCTGTGCCAATGCATTCTCTTATATATGCGAGTCGACCATAGGTCGCCTCGCATATATAAGAAAATGCATTGGCCTAACAAAAAATCTTTATTTAACACTTTTTACCATTTTTTCTTACATTCTTTAACAATTTTATGATTTCTAATGTGTTAAGCCAATGCATTCTCTTATATATGCGAGGCGACCTATGGTCGACTCGCATATATAAGAGAATGCATTGGCACAGGGCCATTCTGTTGGGTAAAGGGTTATCCAAAGAGTTATTGAACATCGACTTTCTAATTGAGCGTCGTATAATATGCGACGCGTGTCGGTTTACTTGTTCTGATATGAGTAACTTACACTTTCTGACTTTCGCAGCGTGTTTCTTAACTGTGACGATGTCAATCCAGTCATCTTTGTGAATAGGGTGAGGATTTCCATACTGAAAATATTCATAAAATTCTCATTAGTATCACGGAACACCAGTCAAGACAGATCGACAGCTTGTTCACAGAAATGCCATGCACCTTCATCAAAATCTAATATCAACCACGCTGGAATAACTTTACGACACCAACATAAAGGGGCATGTCAATTGTGCGTGGTGCGATGTGTTATAAAACTGCGGTGCTGCATATATCGAGTATATATTTTCGCTGTGTTCTCGCTGACAAAGCTGTTATTCATACTCACGAATTAATATGGTCGAGACAGTGTCAGACGTGTATCGTTGCAATAAGTTATACCACCGCAGTATCATTGGAGGTCACGACATATTTGTTCGGGGTGGACGAACGACACCCAAATTTCACGGACAACGAGAACCCCAGGGCAAGTTTTACGAAAGCAACTTATGACATAGTTGGGAGTTAAGATGGTCTTAAGTTCAAACTTCAGTAATAATTGCGTTTCACGGATAATATCATAACATAAGACGGTCTTAGCTTTGGTCTTAGCTTTAAATCTAGTGGGATGTGTCTTACGATAAGTTTAAAGTTAAGACCCAAGTTATGACCCGCCTTTGGTCGGATATGTGGATGGATCTAGTCCGTGTATATTATAATAAACACATTTAACTGAATAACATCTTGCGAACACGGAGGGACGTTTCAGATATGGTAGTAATTAATAATCAACTGGCACGCTATATAGCAGGGACGTGGTCAGTGGTTGGACGATTGGTGGGGTGTACAGTATATACTAACTGTAAGCCGCCAGGACGGGACTATACATTTCTAATTGCTGTAACAAAAAGAATATATTTCCATTGACTTGGACATCATTTGCAATTAAAATCACACAATCTTACTGTCGACAATGATAATAACGTATATATGTACTCCGTATGTATAACGGCAGGATATTTACACATAATATTATCATAATCCACCCACGTGTATCTCAGATCATATACAGAATACATTTATTACATCTTCATCACACTTGTTTTAACTATGAAATAAAAAAATATATAGTATGTATATAGTACACGGACCGTGAGCACATCGGGGTCCGCAAAAGAACATATATCAGTGTTGACCATCTATTCGCCTGTTGTGAATTATAAACGCTCTTTTCTAAAAGTCGTCGCTTTGGCTTTATCAAAACATCTATATTGCAAAATTTAGTTCAACGTAGCCCTGTACGTAGTTTCAAAGGTAATACGCATTTTATTAATTATAACAGGCATTTAGCTTATTTGTCAACAGAAGCAGAGCAAATGGCATTAACGTCATTTGTATATGGTGTCTCTAATTATGTCTCAGATTGGAAATAAGTATATTTGGAGAATGATATGACGTACTATTCGCATTACAGTAATATACATACAGAGTGTGTTATATCAGTATTCCACGACTGTTGGCAATTAATAAAGAGCGTTTAGCTCGGTACTTCCGTCTTGCACCAGTCGATATGCTCCAGCACCAGAGGTAGGCACTTAATGTGTGGTATTAAGGAAATGGCAACCAATGGAATTCGCGGTGAGTCATATGCTCTAGTACTATAGAGGTTGGCTCTCGTTGTGGTGTTAATTAGAAGGCAAAACAAAGAATTCGCCATGAGCCCCACGCTCTACTTCTAGAGGTAGGCTGACGTTGTGATAAGTTGAACACACACAATACCATATCGACACCCCAAGACTAACACCAATATAGGCTATTGGGCTCACGCCCTAGATGGCTCCGGGGGCGTTGTTGACTGTCCCCGGGTCGGAATAGGTAACGATTGTCGTACCCGTAGTATAAGTAATCGAATAATCATCTCTTTCAATCTACTAACACAACGGCCTATACAAATTAACAAATACATGCTTTCACCCGCACCCGTTCCTGTGGCAGGATGGGTGGGAGAGAAAAATAGAAACACTAGCTAACACACAAAACCTTCCAAAAACACTAAGCAACCCAGTCTGGTATCAGCTGCGTCCTCCGACTGAATACAAAACCAGGCCAACGGGCTGTGATACTCACACAGGTGTGGAAGGCGGGCATTGCACCATCAAGAGTTGAGGAGTCCCGACCGACCTTAAGTCAACCGGATGGCATTGCACCCTCTTCCTAGCGTTGAGCCCGTGATATAAGCCCTGAATACAACAGACTAAGGCAACGGAGTACACACAAGCACTAACCAGGACACTAGATTGCAGTATGTCATCACGATATCAATAACGTTGCGTACACACATCTCGCAATGTAAATAAGTCCAGTTTCGAAATGTGGGGACTTTGCTACGGTGACATGCACCCCCATACACAGCATGCAAACACCTACTGTGTCTGGGCTTATAGGAATATACTCACAAACTCAAACCCTACATACGCTCTACAGCGGAATTATAGCATACAAAAGTGGGCTGTAGGAGAGGGCTGCATGATAGCCCTTTAACATCTTTCCGGGGATCATCCCAACTCCAAACTTATATGCACCAGTCACTATACTGAGTATCGCCCCTTTCATTACAATATCATAATTATACTTAGACACGCCCTATTATCTATCACCAGATAACGTACCTATATAGGCATATAACATACACAGAACCAATAGTTGGTGCGCATAGCTGTAATAAGTTGCCGACAGCCAGTCTAACAGCGCGGAAGCTTAACTTTCTACTTAAGATCGACTTATAAGATTGTTTTATGAAACGGAAAAGAAACATCATAAGATCCACCTTACATCTTAGATTAAGTCCATATTAAGATCATCTTAAGTCCTTGCTTCATGAAACTGGGCCCAGAATTATAAGATAACTCCGATTGAATCGTCCACATGCAGGAAGCCTTATTTATATTCACATCTTCTCCGGGGTGGTCGTGTTCTTCCGGGAAAAAAATGTGTAGGCACATTCCGAGTTCATTGTAAACCCGATCCGGTTTTGTTATTACTAGCTATTACGATCGATGGAACGCGGTAAACGTGGTCGGAAATAGGTTTAGGTTATTGTTTTAATGTAATTCTTAAACGAATATTTATTATAAAATACTTGTATATATTCAAGGAATAATATCTGTTTCTTAATGTAATTAAGAACGTTCTAAGTTTAAAGTCATCATGCAGAATCACATACTCATAACACGCGAAAGCGAATTATGGACAGTTTGTCATTCGGCATGAAGCCTTTAAGTAAGGATTAGAGCACAAGAATTGTTCTTTACCAGAATCAATCGAGTCGAAGACGAGATTTATTCTGGTAAAGAACTATTCGCGTGTTCTGACCGACTTAGAGCACAATTGATCCCACATAATGCAATCAACTGGAACTGTGCCATTGAGCGTGTTTTGAAAACGACGCACAATCCGTGCGCTGGCCGCGACAGGACACAATAGCCGGTTAGCCACGCCCAACAACGTGATTAGCATGAACTGGTCGCCATTGAATGGTAATTAGTTTAAACATATTTATTTGTCTAATTTATGTAACATATTATATATGACACAAACATTGTATATACAGACAATGGGATTGGAGGACAAGTGCTGACTCACTTATGGGTACCCCCTCTCCCAATGGTAATAGCTATGTCCGAAACAACACGGACTGGTCCCGCTTTGAAGAGCCCGTGCGATTTGTCTGTTATGAGTAGCGTGTGCCTAACAATGGGATAATCATTGAACTATTCCTTTGCCGGCCTTGGGAATTGGTGTGCTTTACCAAAAATCAGGGAACGATTGCAACAATGGGATTGTGCTCCAAACTGTGTCATTACATTCGGAAACCGAGATTATTACTTATAATTGCATCTCAGTGAAACATATCAACATGGAGATACATTTTGAGTTGGAAATTTAATTAAATATTGGAAACGTTATAGTGACGCTGCTACGACGTCGCGTATTGCCATGACGACAGTCCTGCTCTCAATGTTCACTTCCGTGGTGATATGAATATCCTATTTAAATACATTATTTGTTTTAGAAACAATGGCAAAATACTATAGAAACTGATGCAGGTATGTCACTTTATTTGACTGTTAAGTTGGAAATTCACAACCAGTTGGACTGGAGGTATCAGTCGGAAAAATATAGTTCAGCGGGTGCATATATAGAGTTACCAGAGATGGAAATCATGGAAGGTGCAGCTGAAAGTGCTGTTGACAATTCCTCCAAAATTCCCGCTAGCCAGGTTCCTGTTCGACAAAAAACCCCTGTGACCAAAATATTTGTTTGTTTGTTGTCCGGAGATTCACTCCCATATATCGTGTGTTGAGAGCAACAACCAGAATATGAACGGAAACATGCATATAAAATGCATATTTAACAAAGGCAACGGCATGATAAGTAACCAATCGGTAGTATAACACATGGTTTTGGGCTCAGTGATGCGTGTTAATAAATTTGCCACTTATGTATACTTTTGCATAGGGTAATGTGGGGCATAATGAGACACATAAACACATTAGACCCCACCATTCCACTAAAAACGATGAAAAGGCACAAATTATTAAACTGAAAGTTAGATAAATAATTCTAGTGTACATGGTATTACTCACACTTGCCTGGGAAGCACCAATTTCTGAACACCATTACTCCCCGTCGACCTACCCAATCCGTCGCATTATGCCCCATACATGGGGTACAATGAGACACATTTGACATTACAACAACAGCATATACCGAACTTAATAAATACAAGACCATCTGCAGTATATTTTCTTTTGTGGATTGAAAGAATGTATAAGCTTTATTTAAAGTCATAGCAGCAGACCAATGGGACATTTTATTGATTTCTATGGCGGGTAAAAATAGCACCATAAAGTTTGATTTCAGGAAAATGGCCGGGGCAGGGTTAACAATAAATATTTATCTATATCATGTTTAACTGTTTGGGAATGATCGAATATGTTTTTTTATTTATTTTCTTTTGAACTAAGGTTACGATAAGATTTATTTTTCCAGGTTTGATTTACAATATGCCTAATCAGATTTTTTTTCTCGTACTGGTTGTACCCGAGTGTCGCAATAAGGCCACACGACCATACAACCTGCTCCCCCCCCCAATATGAGTGAATGTGAATAACCGGTGTACATATAACTGATCAATTTACTATAGAACTTGTCTTACTTTACCAAAATACGCATGTAGCTTTGGTGGTAGTGGTAAGATGTTTTCGTTTTTACATGTACAATACCTACCGAAAGTTAAAACAATTCAAAAATGGGGGTCACCAAATGTGGGTGCCCCTACTCCGGCGTTTCGCATTTTGAGATTAAACAGTCATAATGATGTTGGTCCAATTGGGATGTCCACTTCTATGATTGGTCTTACTAAAAATAATAAATATGCGATTCAACTTCAGTCATGGAAAAACATATGGCCTGTTAACGACCGTCTGTCGCATTATGCCCCGCGTCGCATTATGCCCCACATTACCCTTGACATCCGTTTTGCACATTCACAACTTCGATCATCATTGCATTGTAATTGTCTGTTCGGTTATTATTCCGATATTAAACATTTTCTCTCGCGCTTAAACGCTTCACAATCAAGGTAATGTAATTCGTCTCCTAGTATGCTGCTGGTACATAGTGCATGTTTGTTCCCTTATATCTTTACCATTCCAGCAACCGGTATCAACTGGCAGGTGGTGATTTGATGTTCTAAATTTACATAATACAGTTATATTAAATTCATTTAGATAGCCTTCATATGGGATACCATGTTTGGCTTGTCGAAACACTGACATACAATATGGTCTCGCATCTCGTATAATGTTCGTTTAATGTTGTGTTGAGCTATATCGAGCTCCCGACTGTATACATATGCACACTGATGATACGCTCTACCGATTCGTGAATTTCTTTTGAAGACGAAAATTATGCATCACGCCAAAATATTTAAATGTCCAAATCATCCAGTGTGAACAATTACTGTGGTATAACACAATTTTGATTGATAACAACAAAGGTATGTGTGTGCTAATATAGATAGGTAATGTTAATCTTCCATCCATGATACTTGGTGCGAAGAACAGGTAATTCATATCGACATGATCTATCCGCGATACAGTGGGATCTATATTTCATAAGAGTAGATTGTGACAATACAAAATGTTCGTCAAAGAAGATATGAGATATGAAGATGTCAGTTGCTTCGACCACAGGCTCTAGCTACATGTATGTTATAAAACAAATTCCCGATATACACGCAGGGATATATCTTTGCGCATGTGACATATACACCGAATGCTTCTGGGGCAAACTGATGCTGTTAAGAATAGTACCGTCATTTTCCCGTGTTCGGTTGATCTGAACATATGTAGGAAATGCCTAATGTGTATCAAACATTCAAAAACATATTTATTGCCAAATATTTTAATACTGGCTTTATTAGTTGTTGCAAATCAACATATTGTATTGGATGTCTGAATCGAGCGTCCAACTCACTGTTTCGTTTTGTTTTTGTTCTCGACAACACCCCTACCCTATACTCAACAGATTGGCCCATATTAAGTGTCGTGTACTAGCGGGTGAAGTAGCGGCCAATCTAGTTAGAGTCGACATATCACATATACAATATGCCGTTACAATTTCTCCTGCTCTACATGTGTATCCCGTACGATTTTGTCAGATTGCCAAGTTGATTAATCAAGATAGTAAGTTGATTAATTAAGAAAGCTAAGTTAATTAATCAAGACAGCTAAATTGATTAATCAAGATAGCTAAGTTGATTAATCAAGATAGTTTAAGTTGATTAATCAAGATAGTAAGTTGATTAAACAGGATAGTAAGTTGATTTATACAAGATAGTAAGTTGATTAATCAAGATAGCTAAGTTGATTAATCAAGATAGCTAAATTGATTAATCAAGATAGCTAAATTGATTAATCAAGATAGCTAAGTTGATTTATTAAGATAGCTAAGTTGATTAATCAAGATAGCTAAGTTGATTAATCAAGATAGGTACGTTGATTAATCAAGATAGTAAGTTGATTAATTAAGATATTAAGTTAATTATTCGAGACTAAGTTGATTAATCAAGATAGCTAAATTGATTAATCAAGATAGTAAGTTGATTAATTATAATAGCTAAGCTGATTAATCAAGATAGCTACGTTGATTAATCAAGATAGCTACGTTTATTAATTAACATAGTAAGTTAATTATTCGAGACTGCTAAGTTGATTAATCAAGATAGCTAAATTGATTAATCAAGATAGCTAAATTGATTAATCAAGATAAAAGTGGTGTGGTGGCTCTACGGTGCCGTAAATATGTGAGAGGGGCTTACTTATTTTGAGGTGTTTATATACTTTATTGAAATCTTCATCACACCATGCTCGCGTCAGTCTCTTTGTATGATTATATAACTGTCAGCAAACTCACTGGCGCGCGGGGCATAAACAGAACAGGACTGTTTAATCTGTCTGTCTGACTATAGCATGCTAAACATAAGGAATCTTGATATATCTATTTCAACCGCACATCAGTAAATAACGAAAATTAACACCGCAAAGCTGTAATCAGACAACAAACCGCTCAGTCGTTTCATTTTAACCCTTTACCCAACAAAACGGCCAAAACCGGCAAAATAAAGCTTCAACAGCCTAAAATATCTTCGGTCTGTCTCAATAGAACCATACAAATATGGATATCATTGGAACCGGCTCCTTGACCACATTGTGATAGTTACAGTTAGCCCTGTGCCAATGCATTCTCTTATATATGCGAGTCGACCATAGTTCGCCTCGCATATATAAGAGAATGCATTGGCCTAAAAAAAATCTTTTTTTAACACTTTTTACCATTTTTTCTTACATTCTTTAACAATTTTATAATATTTAATGTGTTAAGCCAATGCATTCTCTTATATATGCGAGGCGACCTATGGTCGACTCGCATATATAAGAGAATGCATTGGCACAGGGCCGTTCTGTTGGGTAAAGGGTTAAAAACTGTGCTTATGCTCCACCACGAGCTGAAATAGAGAGTGATTTATACTTACACCATAACTTAGATGCATCTAAGATATGCGCTCCGGTATTTTATGGCCATTCTTTGTAAGAATTGAAATACCGCCGGAGTATGCTAGCATGGGACAAATCAATAGGCTTAATGGCGTTTCCTATGAAGAGTGTGTTGCCAGAACGTTTTGATGGCCTTTTTTCTGTAGTACTTAATAGCACTATAGTTATTTCTATTCATAATTCTTTTATCTTAGTTCGGGAAAGATCAACATGACTCGGATGCAGGGTCGAATGGTTTTGTTTAACACATTTGTCACGTGGTTAAGTTAGCTTGAAAATACGCGAAATACTTATATACCTATTATATATCTCAGAAAATATTGTTGAATTCATAGACGAAAACAATTCATTTTTGTTTGGGGTGGACCAAACGTTCTGTAGTAGTATATTCTTGACTCGTACATCAGGGACGTGAATTACCTTGAAATTTACAATTGAACCACCCTAAACAGACCATACACCCAACTTCGCGAAATTCCATTTGCACCGCCGGGTTGCAATATTCCAACTGGTACATCAAACTAACCAATTATTATTTCCAATCTGACCCCCCCCCCCCTCCCAATGTTGGAAATGTCCAAGTGACCAAAAGTACGAAAATATTCTAATTTTAGTTTAAAAACAACAAATTCCCCGCTAATACTGGTTGAAAATCAAACAGTAAGAACAATTTCAACCTTTTTTATGGCGTGAAACTTCCAACTAATAAGATGTCAGAGATGAAATTTACCATCTTTTGAAAGTTTTGAGGTTTACTCGGGGTCCAAATATTGAAGATATTGAATGATTTGAATCCGCCTCCCATTGCTTACATGGTAACTAAACCATGCAGGTAAATACTATAACTTTAATACCATCATCACAAAATAAACTATACACAAAACCGGCGTGCTTTTGACCGTGTATTTAGCCATGGTGTGTATGTGTGTGTGCCCGTGCATTTTATGCCGTAACCTATATGGCCCAGCGTTATTATTTTGAATGGTAATCATGTTCGCATAGTGTTGTTAAATTTGCAAAGTAATTAGGGGTTTTTATGTTTTAGCTATATAATTATGACTGAAATAGACGCACTTTTTATACTATAATTTGCGCAACAAGAGCCGATGAAATCGCACGTAATGAGGGTTTGAGGGTTTTTTTTTAGAGACCGAACTAGTCTATTGGAAAATTTCGATGAAGACGATTTCCTGCGGCGATATTGATTGTTGAAGGAAGTAACGGTCGATTTAATGGGAATTTTTGCCCCTGATATAGATACGTCAACGGAGAGAAATCATATATATATAAATTATATATATGCGACTGTATCCCATTTTAGTTAATTGGGATGTCTTTCGTGATTTTTGTGCTCAAAGTCTTGATTTTTCCGCCTATTTAAGCTGACTGTGTTCTTCTCTAGAACATCCGTTCGAACAAATTTTAATATTGACGCTTTCTTGTTTTCAGTGTATGCAAAACTGCACCCTTGACGTAGGGCGCCAATTAAGTATTCCAGACTCAAACTGCAGTACCTCTCGGGTCTTTTGTTGTTGCTTTCGGCATTTTTTTGTCTATATATATATTTCTGTCCGAGAATACACTGCGCCGACAGCAATGACCATACACTGAATTAAAAAGACCCCGCGGCGATCACAGTCACGTGGTAACGTCGTGCACCGCTATAAAAAGCGATGCGACTGATCGTCAAAAAAAAGCGACATCAAAATACACAGTACATGGGTTATCGATACAAACTAAGGAGTATGTTTTCCTTGTATATATCTCACATACATGTGTATATATAAATGGGCTACCAGCATCTGGTCGTATCTGTGCAAATGTAGACATGCAAACAGAAGCGCCGCGACATGATTTTTGGTTGTTATTGCGATTCCTAGTCGCTTCCGAAACATAACATCAATCACTTGCCCTGAAACTGTTAAGATAGTAGTGTTGGATTGCGACAGTATTATTAAAAAAGTTGAGAGATTCAAGAACTTATACACATGGTATAAGCATGGTATAAGCGAATTCTAGATATGCTATACCCACCCTCACTGTGTCAGTATAAACCATTCTAGATATGTTGTATCTTAATTCAAGTAAATCCAGTAATACAAGACAGTATCCACATATTTATATCTTAAACCAATTCAAACAGAGTGCTAAACGTGCTTATGCACTGTTATATGTGCGACTCACTGTTCATTACACCTCATTTTATATATCGATACCCACCATGAATAATGAAGCACACTATCGGACCAAATCGGCTGCTTGTGGAGGCCTCGTTTTACTTTTTGATTAATGACCAGAATGTCTATATAAACAAGAGTAACGTCTCGTACGCGATATCGAGAATCGAAGACGATGTAACGCCACCGTTTGTAAGCATAAGTTTGATGTTTGTAGTTCCCTCATTACTGGAAGTAAACTATTGATACCGAACCAACAACCATGTTTATTGTGTGCAAAATTACGCAGATTCATCACATTTCAAAGTCAAGTCCGATATCGTTTTCTAGCGGAAACGCTATCCGTATATACAATATAAACCCCATTAATGTATGCGGAGTACATGTATGTAATGTTTGCATGCTATCATCGATTACATAGATTACATAGGGTCTCAGAATTGTTGATCATGGTCCAAGGGATGCGGGTTAAAGGTACAGCCACAAGGGATCCCAAAGTTACGTCCCATACATATAGGCGCGCGAAATCCGCCAATGAAAAATTGAAATGCTTTACAATTTCACTCAGAAAATTTTATATTTTAATCAAGTCTCTATCTAACAATACCTTATACATTCCATATACAACATGTGCAAAAATATAGTTACACCCTTGTCTATACATATATTGGTTTATTATTGAGATCAAGCAGATGCAAGGCATCCACGACCACCATTTGTTTTGGTTTATATGGTTAGATAAAGTTTATCTTGGGTACATATCGACGTTTCCTAGACTCTGGGTATTCAAGTCAACATTTTAGAATCCCGCGTATCATAATCGACAATAACATGCAACGTTGAATATTCTGTTTCACTTACTATAACAAATACGTAGATAATCGTATACATAAGATGTTGACTGCGGTTGAGACAATTCCGAAGAGATACATTTAAAAAGTCACAACAATGACCGCATCACCCCAATAACATTGGAGTACACCGGCCTATGCTAATGGGAATGTCACGTGACGCTATATTCACCACACATCGTCCGTCAAACCTTCCAGGTGTGGGTTTGTTGGCGGTTTATTGTCGTTTCAGTCCATTGGCCATTTCACGACATTTACACTCTTACGGACGAAAGAAAGACCGTGCATATGGTTAAATATAGAATACACACATAGTAGCCGAGAGTTTCAAATTTTAACCACGAAACCACGAACCGTTCTCCATCACTTTTCACAGCCGAATCAGCTTACCAACCATGTGCGTGGATCACAAATCCGCATATATCGGGAGTGAAACCAGCTTTTCCATCGCTATAGAGACCGATGTTGGTCAAATGCGTCAGGAATCACTACAGGACAGCAACCGTCCAGCGCTATATATATACTGGCTGTTGACTTGATGATACAAAACTGACATTCAACGGAATAACAACCGTGATAAGAATTGACATTCACCTGAAGAATAGACATCCGTGGCGCAAACTTGGAACAGCTGGAGAATGTCATGTGTCAAAAATGAAATCTCAAAGTGATAATGTTCTTCACTTTCTTACTTCCTGATATGGTGATACATATGAGGTTCGGATAAAAACAGTTGTGGCAGTCGATAACTCCCACACAAGTTCATGTCACTCCACAAAACATATCATATTGACGCAGTCAAATTGTTTTACCCTTCATGTGATACATAATACAAAAAATTAGTCATTAGTCCTAAACTGTGACCGCCACTTTTATAAATATGACGAATATCATCTCTAACCAGTATGGACGGTAGCGGGTTAACGCCACAAGAGCTTAAATTCGTCCAAACATGTGGGTCATGTTCTGCGTCCTCAACCACTCAATGGCGGGCTAGTTGATTGTCACATATTTGCCAGTAAAGTTTAATCATATAATTGAATGACAGGTAAGATATATCACTCCGTTTCAGACAACGAGTCATGTGTCGGAAAGTTTGGACCAAGTATAGATCTTGTGACGTTACTCCGATACCAGTATGGACACCTGCACCAGGCTGGTGTTGCGTTTATTCCAGTTTGAGTTCACAGTATATTGGTGTTGAGAGCAGACCCTTATTAAATATGGTTGGGACCACCCTGACCTCGCTGTTTGTCGATAGTGTTTTCGATGAAGCAACACCCTCCTTCAACAATGCAGACGCAAACATTGTAGAAAGCGCACCGACCGACGGTAAATATTTACCGATATGACTAGCAGCTAAAACTTACAGTCAAGTGCCCTTGGTGGATAATCCCAGTTCAACATTATTATTGACAAGTGCAGTTAAATTGGCCGTGAACGTGAAAAGCGGCAAGGTAAATTGCTTCTGAGCTTTAAAATGATGCATGGGCATTAGTCTGTTGTATATACGATGTGTTACTGTTGAATGTTTACTCAATACAATTAGCTGAGTTGGGGAATACCTTTGGTGACAAATCGTAAAGCCATTTGATCCAGAGATTACTCTACATCTGTATATTGCTCATCGCTTCATCACAAATTCGCAATGAAAGACTGATATCCATAAAGATCCAGTTATTGTACCAGAACTGCCCTCCGTCGACACTGATGTTAAAGTGGCATCCATAGTCTTCAACTTATATTTGAAAAAGAAACTTGGCTTTAATATCCATACCACACAATGCCACGTATTGCTAAGTTGAAGATATTAGCTAATCTGTCTCCTATATCTGAGTAAAACGGCATGCTATATTGAAAACTGAAGAGTACTAGTTTATATCGCTTAGTGGGCACTTCTATGCCACAGGCATATCGTACCGAAAAATCGGTCATGTGACACTTCACCCATTACCTGACCCTCGAAATCATTGTCTGGTGACAATAGTCGCTACAATTGTAAGTTGATATCGCGATCGTGGACGGGTTGATTGGCGAATACAATGGGCGATAAATAGATTTGCCGTATAAGTGGCCGCACACTTTCAAAGTTGCCGCGACTTGATGCGCGCGCACTGCATATGATAATGTACCCGTTCCCTAACTTTCTAACATTGGAGCGGTTATATTCATTCAACAATTCTGAATTCAGATCAACAAGTCATGGTGGTCCCCGGATGGTCAGTTCGTAAGGTACATGGCCACCAAACCTACGACGATACACCCCAAAAAACTTACCGCCAGGTAATGGAGCCTCAATACCAAATTTAAACAAATTCTCCCTAATGACTTTGTGTAAGATTTCTATTAGGAATTTCATTGAATCCACTACTTGGACCTGGCGATCATTTGAACAGTTACACAGTTGACAAGTTGGTAACCTGAACAACAACATATGATAATGAACAAGAATGTAAGAAAATACAATATTAAAACAAATTCAATAGTATCATAATACCATATATTATATTATTTTATAATAATGAGCATTCAATAGAGTGTAATTGTAAACATACAAATATACTGGAACGTTAACACTTTATTAATCTGAACCACGACAGATGATAACAATCAGGCGAACGTCAGAATATAGTTTCAATATTATTATAATGTCATACCATATTATATAATGTATTACATGTGTGATCAATTCAGTGTATATATGTTCTGCATTGTTCTGCTTTGAATAGTAGCTTATGCAATAAAACATTCATTTATTCATCCACATAGGTTATACTTTGAATAAGGCATGACATGAATGCAATTATGTTACTACTGGACTAGTCGACTAGATATTTTCGTACACTTTACAGACAAATATGTCAAATGAAATGCTAAGTTATGTCAACCAGGCCATATATTTATATAATTTATCTATCGACACGAGGAGTGTGTTAAATTGACAAACCAGCATGCATCAATGAGCTCGAAAAGGAATAACGTGATATAGTCCCATTTTGGGAAGTATGTGCATGTATCCTTTCCGTATGCTATCTCTATGTTACATGCACATATGTTTATTTTTTAGTCATATTTAAAACTTATTCCATATTCTCAACTCACCATGACGACCGGTCATTAATTACCCGCCGAAAACTATAAGTAAGAAATAGCCCCTTTTTATTAAGATCTACGCGCACCCCACTAGCCATTGCGTGATGCGTTGCCACTCGCCAATCAAAATCTATGAATTGTTGGGAAGAGACTGGAAGGAATCAGGATAGGTAGGTCTGCTCTGCGCATGCGTTCCTATAATATCAACACGACGATGGTTCTGTCCTGGCAAGTTCTGTTCTTAAAAACAAACAAATTCACACAAATTTGTGTCCTAACAACCGTGATTCAACTCGTGTCTAAGTAATTTTTCATTATCCTGCGTATTGTATAGATGTGATTTGAAATAAAATCAAAGTATTCAATGAAATACTCATCAGAAGTTCCAGCTACGAGTTTTATTTCGGATTCAATCATTTCAAAACATCCACTTGCGAAACTCGCGCAATCGTGTATTCTTAACAGCCTAACGTTAAAGTACTTCCAAAATAGTTGAGCATGCGCAGAGCGGACCTGCCTATCCTGATTCCTTTCAGTCTATACCGAATTGTTGACGCCACTTGATCAATCGATAGTTAGATGTCTGAATGACAGCGTGTATGTTTCATATTTGTTCTTTATGTTTTCTCCATAAAGGTTTTCGATCGTTTTACTTGTAATTTCTACAGGTCGTGGTTCTCCTTTGAAATGGCCTATTAAATTAAAAAAATATCTCTTGTTTCGATTATGGTTATGAGTTATAACCGAAACGATTAAAGACAAATTTGGTATAACGCGTAATATGATTTGCCATCAAACTGTTCGGTTATAACTAAATGACCTTAATCGAAACAAGACTTATTTCTTAAAGTTTGACGACAAATTCAATAACGCGCTAACTTTTAGGTTATAACTCAAGACCTTAATCGAACATAACGTTAAGGGTTATTTCGTATAATGTAATCCCAGTATAAGTAAAGAACACCTAGATTGGATACATGCCTCACTATCAACAATGTGTCTTGGGAACAAACACATGTCAATCACACATCCACATAAACTTTATTTTGATAATGTTCATTGGTCGCCCAATTGCAATCGACAATTCTGGCATCGTGCCAAACACGTGCGCGGTCCCCTGATCTTTCTGGAAGAGTGACCGACACCGATTAAAGTGATCGAGAAATAACCTTTATGGCTAATGAAGTGACAACCAATTATTTTACAGTATTTCTTGAATTTTACAGCTTATGATTAAATTATTGCCTATTGAACCATTGGCCTAAAGTTGATCTCGATCTATAGTGTCATTCGCGCATTCATTTCATCTTATTTCAAATTCGGATTATTGGAAATTAACTAACTAATAACATAAAAATATGTTTTATCTCGCTTATTCGAGCCACTTCGTCTTGATAAAACAATAAACAAAACTAACGAATTTTAAGACGCCGGTTTCTATGAATATATCGTCGTTCCGTATAATCAACAAGATAAGTAAAGTGCGCTTTAACCCTTTACCCAACAGAAGGGCCCTGTGCCAATCCATTCTCTTATATATGCGAGTCGACCATAGGTCGCCTCGCATATATAAGAGAATGCATTGGCTTAACACATTAAAAATTATAAAATTGTTAAAGAATGTAAGAAAAACAGATTTTTTTTAGGCCAATGCATTCTCTTATATATGCGAGGCGACCTATGGTCGACTCGCATATATAAGAGAATGCATTGGCACAGGGCATAACTGTAACTATCACAATGTGGTCAAGGAGCCGGTTCCAATGATATCCATATGTGTATGGTTCTATTGAGACAGACCGAAGATATTTTAGGCTGTTGAAGCTTTATTTGGCCGGTTTTGGCCGGTTTGTTGGGTAAAGGGTTAAAAGAATATAAGCGCATAATCATATTACATGACGTGTAGGCAAGTGTGGGTTGTTTAGCACGATATATAGCTAGCACGAGGATGAATGATGTATTGTCAAAAACTAGTGGTGAAAGTGTCCGCATGGGACTAATGATACCCCCCCCCCCCCCCCAAACAAAAACTTGCAACTGGGTGACACAAGGAATACAAGGTCTAAGTCGAAAAAGGTCTATAACTCTAATAACAAAGTCAGCTCGAGCTTATAACCACATGTGCATATATTCCCGTGGTACTACATGTACGTATCTGTATCACAACAATTGACTGAAACATGTAGAAATACAAGCTCGGAGAAAGATGCGTTCCCGGACGGACGGAATCAATATGTATTTTTAAATCATTGAATTAAATCAAAATCTTGATGTCATAGAAAACTCCCTGAAACTTAAACAGTAATTAATGCATTTGCAAAGTTATGCAAACTGATTTATTTCAATATCACGTGGACAGAAAACACTCATAGAACATTGCTTGGAAGGCCCACCCTCATTCCACACGTCAAGGTCATATTTTCACTAATATCATCTTCGTAGAATATTAGTACATGCCAATCTTATCTAATATACTTAGAAGTTCTGAACCTCTCCAAAATCTTTGTCATTGTATCTATATGTAAAGTATGGAACTTCTACTCAAAAAGTGCATGATTTTTTTCTTAACCACCATACTATATCTGACAATCATGAACATTCCAGCAATATTCCAGCAATTAACCCTTTACCCAACAAACCGGCCAAAACCGGCCAAATAAAGCTTCAACAGCCTAAAATATCTTGGGTCTGTCTCAATAAAACCATACAAATATGGATATCATTGGAACCGGCTCATTGACTACATTGTGATGGTTACAGTTATGCCATGTGCCAATGCATTCTCTTATATATGCGAGTCCACCATAGGTCGCCTCGCATATATAAGAGAATGCATTGGCCTAAAAAAAATCTTTTTTTAACACTTTTTACCATTTTTTCTTACATTCTTTAACAATTTTATGATTTGTAATGTATTAAGCCAATGCATTCTCTTATATATGCGAGGCGACCTATGGTCGACTCGCATATATAAGAGAATGCATTGGCACAGGGCCCTTCTGTTGGGTAAAGGGTTATACTTTATAGCCTAGTAGCAAAAAGCTGCAGACTGGTTGCGATTTCCAAATGAGACATGTGGAGGATTACAATAAATCAAGCAATGTAGTATATTTATCAACAGTACATGTGTGTGCATATAGTGTATTGGATTTTCTTAGTGGTGAGTCAGGGTCAGGGGGGATGTGATTTGGGGGGGCTAACCCCGGGATTCTCGAAAGGGTCGAGTGACCCTTTCCTTAACCCCTCATTTTTATGCCTTTAATTTAGAACATAAAAAAAAAGAAGAAAAAAAAGCAATTTTTAGTTCATCTTTTCTTTGACTTTTTCTTCCTATGCCTCTTCGCCGGTGGTGGTGCTGACGAAGAGGCATCCGAGGGAGGTGTGCTGGTGTCAATGTCGTGGACTGTGAAATCAACTATCGCCGGTTCAGGGTCAGTAGGAGCAATTATTCAATATATATTCAAAAATGTCTAAGAGGAAGCCATGCCATTTGTTTTATTCTCTGTGTATAACTTTCACGACAGGTCATATCATGTATATATTGGAAGTTGGTACTATTAGATGGACTGCATAATCAAAACCATTTTGATAGTTCATATTGACGTAATTATCATATTATCATTGCCGCCACTGATAGGAATAAAAAAATAAAACACCAAACCCTATTCACTGTGCGAAACAACGTACGACGTACGTCACTCCCCGTAGAAACCATGCGGCGACCCCTATCTGGTGGACCCCTGGTAAATTTGGCTACATACACAATTCGGTTTGCGTGGAACAACATCACCAGTCTATTGGCAACGGAACCAGTTTCTCCGTATCCGGGCGACTAATCCAGTGTAATGAGCTATGCCCCATACTGACTGAACAGGTGGGGCTCCTAGCTGATGCGACCCCGTCTATGAACGGCTTTCAGCCATATGCGATGTACATTATGTAGAAACTACAGAATGTGGAATACACATTGCAGCAATTTGTCGTTTATGTCATGAGTCGGAAATATGTTGTTAACGTAAGTGTTGCCCAACCCGTTCTGACATTAACGGCCAAAACTTCTCGTATACCAGACAGTTATGTGTTTAGCGAATGTATCTGTTGAGAAAACATGTTATGTCGAAATGACCTGCCGTGTACTGTGCATGGCGTTATGGCTTCTGCGTGATTCGATCACCCAACTGTGTATGCAGTTGCAGCTCATGCACGTAATAGTCCCTCTGGTTCAGTCGGGAATGGACTGTACACTATTTATGTTCACGAGTAACAATAATACAAATATACCCATTTCTTATCCGAAGCGTCCTATTTAAAATAAAGTCGGTTACGCGTCTGCTGTTAACGATGAAGCATCAATACAGCTTCATGCAGAAATCACCATCAATTAGTTAACACCACCGGTGTATGCTGTCCTTGAGATTCTATATATATGTGGGCGCTGACATTAACAGTGGGTGTTTTATTTATAGAATGGGAAATTCCGGTTTATTTAAAAGACGAACTACGCGACCAGGAGGCCGAGTCCGATAAAAGGTGTAGTTGGGAATTTCAATTTCGTTTATTGTCCTTTACATTATTATGTCAATAATGTTGATTTTTGGTTTGAGATAGTTGTTCGAGACGACCGAGTCGGCCGCCGGTTCCTTAATTAGGCGCTGGTTGTTATTGTTATTTTAACGGAATTCTGAGTTGGTCATTCGCGAAACCAATATATTTTATATTCTATAATTAAAATCGTGGGTATATAATATATTATCTTGTTTATGGATATTGTAGGAAGGCAAATTCAGCTAAAGCGATGGGATATCTCGCAGGACAACACATTTCGGGTTTTCGTGGGGTGTGTACTAGCTGGATGTCTTAAAGTTGCAGTATGTAACCATTATGACCTCGTTAATTGCTTTTGACGTTTAAGTATGAACAATGGCTGTGCCATTCACTCTTGGCGGGAAAACAATACCTCCGATTTTTGATCCGCATTAAGAAGTTTTCTGGTGTGGTGAATGAGAAACCTGCAGTAATAAGCCGTAGTCTTTTGTAATAATTTGAAGGATTAGTTGTTTTAACGGAATTCTGAGGCGGTGCATTCATGTAACCAATATATTTTATATTATAATTTTTATTTATGGCTAATAATATGATCTTGGTGGTGTTACCATTTCTGACTATGGTTTTCTTGTTTAACATTGTCATGCAGTGCATGTATTATGTGTGACACGGAAGTTACTATGTATATATATGTATCGGCCTACAAGTACTACATGAATACAACAGGCGAGAAAACAATATCTACGCCTATATATTCTATCGCCTATCAATCACAAGGAAATAATATGACCCTTTATTACTGTTTTATTGTGATTTCTTGGCGGGTGTGTGTGTTGCCGATTGACACTAACATTTGTGTAGGCTGATTAACGGAACGTGGCTTATACATGTTGACTAATGGTACGTTGACATAGCTTGCAACATCGCTTGATAAACGTTCATGAAATTCGTCATATATAGGTGGTTATTTATTGCATACTTTCGTATAATCATTTCTGGAATGACACTATATAAGGAATGACACTATTCCAGGGATGCACATATCGTGAATTCGAACACCTTGTCTAGCACCAAGCTGATTATTGAACTTACTACCTGGGCATGCCTGTCAGGGAACGGGTTTGAAACTGCGAATAAATTGTTAGTATGATCATTATCTACATGTATGTTTTTTATATCCGTATAACCATAAATATGTTATAATATTGAAAATGTGATTTCGTGTAACCATCGGACTATATATAACCGACCAACAATACTTATACACCAACAGACGAATATAGCGAATACAACAGGAAACAGAATCTACCAATCTTAAAACAGTCTTAATTTGAGCAACGGTAAACATATTAAAATTAATTACAAGTTCCATGTTTAGTCACCCTTTCTGATATTTGCCACTACCAGCCTCGATGGATATATAGTAATAGGAAATTATTGACCTGTTTTACATATATTACGAGTAACTTTTGACGTTAAATGACAATTACTTTGACACATTCTTCTGATATTAGAAAATACACAGCACGTGTATGACGAAACTATTTACATCTCGGTTCCATTCCATTTACGAACACAAACAGGCCCGAGTAGTAACAATGTCTTGCAGATTTGGAAAATGCGGGGTGCAGGCTTGCTCGTCTCAGCTGATAGCGGTTTTTTACAAAAAACGAGGGTTATTAAATCCAACCTGCTATATGTCTGGGGTTACATGTATATATTATCTTTTGTATGATAATCATGCTATATGACTATTGTATATAACTCTCTGTTTTCCAATATCCGTTACATGTAATTGCCATGTGTTTATTTGAATGTTGTTTCCTGATTTTTTGCGAAAAACCCTGTGTCAATGCATACTCTTATATATGCGAATTGCCCATAGGGCGCCTCGCACATATAAAAGAGAATACATAATTTGTCCTAACAATATTGACATTGAGCCAGTGCATTCCCTTATATATGCGAGGCTCCATATTTAAGAGAATGCACTGGCACATGGTCTTTAATGCTGCACCAGAGCAGCTCCCGCCATCAAAAGGTTAATTACTTATTGGGGGCGATGAAATGCCACGAGTTAGTTCACGATTGATAATTATTTCGGGCAAAGTCAATAATGGCAACATATACTCGCGGAAATATGCACATAATCGACTTATAATGTACATAATGTGATTATTTGATTCTGCTTATGGGACTCTTACCCGTTATTTCGTTTTATGGAGCGGGCCACAGTGAACACACCTGTTAAAGAGCGTACACCTGAAAAGTCGTGCGTTATTTTATTAGTGTCATTGTCCGCACATAATATGCTTAGAATCGCCTCATTATGAGTCGATAATGTGACTAAAATTGTCTCATTTTCAGCACAATATCGACTCAAAATGAGGCGATTCTAAACAGATTATCTACCTAAAATAAGTTATAATATAAGCAGATAAATGTGCTTGTTTTCGCGAGAACAGGCTGATAATGGCGTTTGTCGTTCATATCTCCGCATACTATACTGCCCTCTACGACGAGTTGCCTGTACAACTACCAGGTAAATTTACCAACGTGCAAACACACCCTAACATTGTGTAAAATCGGATGTTCACCACTCGTTTACCCTTTTCGTACATATGTGGTGGCGGTTATTCCTTATGTGTTGGTACTATGACCTTTTATGGTTGCTCATACCACATGATTGCTGGGTTCTGTGAATGTCTTTGTTAATTTTGTCTGGAATTGGCAATCAAACTGCACACCCACAACAAACCACATTATATTATGACCCGATCGTGCCGAGAACGTCTTTGAATGAGAATTGCACACCTGTGTAACTTATGACTAGGTATGCGACCGTAATTAGATAGGAGGTGGGTATCCCCTGTAATAACACGCCGACGGGCGTGCTGGCAGAAAATAATGAAAGAGAAATGTAATTCTGTAACCTGACATACAATAGGTGGGTCAGAATAGTAAAATATTCAGCAGCGAGGTACTTAACTTCTGCTCGCCTTATAAGAAAGGTGACATATATGTCGTTGGTTGTGTGCGTAACGAATGATGTATTATCCTGGTATATTGTATACTGCCCATCGCTGACGAGAACAACAGTACCATTGACTGAGATCCACTGAATATCACTACTACATCACTACTACATACTCCCCAACACTAATACAGGGGGCCAGAGGGGGTTTGAGGGGAATGTCGGTATTTCACTCCAACTTTGGTTAAAATGTTCACAGTTGGAAATTCCATGCCGGTTGGCAATTTCCATCACTAATAACTATTTTCTAACTTCTATTTAGTGTGAAATTCGTTGTTTTTAAATACAAATATTTTCATAAATTTCGTAAAAGTTTTGGACTAAAATGGCCATTAGTTGGAACACTTTATGAGTTGCCTGGTTGGAAATTTCCAACAGTTAAAAATTGGTACCATCCGGTTGGAAAATTTCAACCATGGGCCGGGGGAGGGGGTACAAATGTAATTTTTCGATCTTGAGTCTGGTTCAAGCCAAGGGAATCTTAAGTGACATCAGCTCAACGGGGACTCTCTAACACGTCCAATGATTGTTTTATTCGTAGACAAATCACACATGATGCCAATACGGAATGGAGAAGCAGCGCGGACAACGACTCCTCTTGTTCTCCACCAAGGGACACAGAGGGACAGAACATGGACGTTCATAGAATGGCAAGAATCTGAAATATCAACCGAAATTTTTTCCTGAACAGAGCAATATATATACATTCTCAGCCTGTTCTCTTGAAAATAAGCTCATATTGGTACTATTTGGATCTGAATTACGTTCTATATGAACCTACGAAATAAGCCCATATTGGCATTATTTTTCTACCGTTTTCATCGACACGATTTTCAAGATTATATATAAGTGTTTTCTCTGCGACCCGCGCCATTTAATGGAATAACTGGTATAAGTTCACTATGGGCTTAAATCACAATCAAATATGAACCAATTGTGAACCTATTTTCAGGAGGATATATGTTCCACATCTTGATAACGCAATGTGAGTTTGCTCATCGAATATATATAACATGCAAAAATTTCTTTTGTATAGCCAACTGAGATGTGTGCACCCTTTTCTGGAAGTTTTGCCCTTGCCATTGGTTGCTTTCGGTGACACCGCAACATTAGTACACTAGTACCAGAGATTGGCCTAAATTCTTGACCACTTGTTTTCGTAACACTGTTAAATTAGACCTCAGGATCAGTAATGCCTGCAATGTGTTTATTTTGGTTGTGTTTGTGGGCTTGCGATCTGATTTATTGCTATATAAACTTAGCACTTGGACAATTAACCAAGGCTGACGGCGAATTTTATGTTTTCAGATTGTATTGGAAAATGATTAAGTCAGATTTATATGGCCATTCAGAAGGTATATAGCATTTAAGATATCCCCGTGCAAATAGGTTCAACATATCCCCGTGTAAATAGGTTCATATTGGACATAAATATTCACATAGGTTCACATTGGACATAACTATTCACATAGGTGCATATTGGACTTACTTGATTATGAAATAAGCCCATAGTTGAGTTCATACCAGCTAATCCTTTTTATGACGCGGGCCACAGCGAAAACATATTATAAAGAGCGTACATCTGGTAAGTCGATTTAGGTTCATACAGAGTGTAAACAAAATAATGCCGATGTGGGCTTATTTGTGATTTTGAATAAGTTCAATATGAGCTTATTCCATGAGCACAGGCTGTATTATTATCACCGCTCTTATATTCCAACTACACCCATTGACCCCAGCCATATACGTATAATAGCGAGCCAAGTACACTTGAATCCCCGCCACTTAGCGAATTGTTTTTCTCGAGAAATATATATTGGACTAATGTTTCCTGTATGTTAAAGACTGTTATGGAAAACCAAGCGCACTGTAGTGTGTAATATACCAAGGCAGAGTGTTACTGTAAGGACTTAGTCAGGGGTCCACTTCTCTCACTAAATATATAGCTAGAAAAATTCGACCAGTGAACAGTTCTAATCTCTGTCGTTTCGAGGGGAGAACTGCTCATTTAGCCATTGATATTTTCGTGTATCTGGATTAGTTGGTCAGTCGGTGATTTCTACGTGCAGAGTGGTGATTTCCCAGTGAATTACCCACCCTGAGAGGTATTTCATCCACCCATAAAACAAGTAACCTACAAAAATAGAAACGGAAGAGGAAGTCTGTTGACATAAATTAAGAATAGAAATATGTAATGTCACGTTTTTCGAATCCGAACAACGAAGGACCTGGAGCTGGTCACGGACTGAAGGTGAATACCGCTGTCTTGAAAGCACGAACCACAAAGACAGATGGATGCAGAATACTTAAAACTGCAATAGTCAAAGATATTGGCGAGTAGCGGGAACTTTGCAACCACTTTTTATTTAGATAAGAAACCACGCAAGAAGATACAAAAGGGAGAAAAAAGGAACAAAGTAATCCGTATAAAGTGCTATTTTTCTCTTTCGTGATCCCCTGTGGCTAACTCATTCCCACCGTTCCGAGCTTCCGTCGCCCACATATTCACTCCAACATCTCTTGGTGATGATTTATTCTCACGAATTCATATGCATATATTTAGAGAATTACAATTGCATGGCTCGTGAACATGTTGTTATTAGAGAGACCACTTCCCGGTTTCGTATGGGTGATTTAGTTTCATAATTGCAAGTCATTGTCTGGATATTTCTATCTTCCGATATGAAAATTCAGAAATAATAAGAATTTATTAGCTCAATATTCAACCCTTTATATATACTAAATACTCATAGACGAGTAGATTCCTTGGGAAATGTTCAGATTGTAAGTTCAACAAACGGCCAGACGGTTTGATCATTTCATGAACTCATTATACCTAAACATTTCCCACCAATGAATGATTTTATCTGCCCTTGTCTTAACATATCGGCTATTGCTGTCGTTTGCTCACATAATTATCCTTAACATCCCTCCAAATGAATAGTACACCATTCCAATGTATACTGGCATAACTACATGGGTGGGAGAATCTATTTAGTATAGAACGGTTAGCGTACATGTAATCCATTCCCGGGTGCCCATAAATATACATGTAGTTTACATGATATATATTAATGCACTTTCTTTATTTTTGCGTAATACAACATATTTCAAATCGTATAATGCAAAAATCCGTATTGTCTAGGCATCTGTTACGTCGACAACTCTGACGGAAGGATCTTTACTCTTAAGGCTTTTACTCTATCACGAAAAAAGAACGTTTGAACTTTGAGTTGACAATTACTGTAACTTATGGCAAAGGATATATGAATGTAAGTACAAACATGACGTTTACAATCGACAACTTTGGTCTCCAAAAGCTTGCCAATAACTCAGTTTTAAGTAAAATTGACATATGCATTATGTGTAGTATAGTCTAGTATAATATTTTAGTAGTAATACGTTACTTTCATTTGTACCATATATGTATATTTAAAATGAGCAGGTTTCAGTTATAGCGATATGTGCAAAACCTGTAGTGTAATACTATTGACAATATGACGTATATTTTGATATTCCAGAAGGGATAGGGCGAATAGGAATTGTCTCATATTTCTATTTCGATATTTTCTCCCGATGGCGTTCGTCAATCTCTACCAGAGCGCACCAGTCATACTTCCTTTCTGACTCTGTCACCGGCTGGGTACTAGTTTCCGTTTCTATATTTAGCGCGGGGTTTTCCGAACAAAATGGCGAAAACCGATCACCCCAAAGTCAAATTTCCTATATGCTTTGAGAACGATTCCCGCACTAAAAACTTAATGACAGATTGGAGGATCAGAGCGGTAGTTTTGTTGACGATTTTCGCAATCAACTCGTCAAAATTGGAGCAAATTAGAACTATTGTGTCTGACTTGCCATGCGTGTTGTCGTGACATTGTCGTCCATGTGCGTTTTGACTTTTGTTATGATAAAATAATCGGAGAACCGAATCACACCGTTTCGAAATATAGTTCTTCGGTTTTAGTGGGACTTTTCAAACTTAAGATTCAAAATTTATACAAATTTTGTTCGATGTTTTATATGCTTAACAAGAGCAGCATGTTGCTCTGTTCGCTTAGTATATATCTTATTTTCGCGGAAGTCCACCAAATGTGGGTGAAATGTCACCGGTTGCAGCGGTATTACCGAGTCATCAAGGGAGGTAAACCCTTCATGGAGTTTGGGCGTTCGTAATGCATTTTGTTTATCGCCGCTAGCCAGCTAGGGCTCTGTTTTCATGAAGTCTCCATGCATGCCAGCACACACACCGACTATTTAAAGTTTAAACTAATACGATACTGTGGGTTAAGTATCACCAGATATAGCGGCTGCTTCATTGTTACGGTAACTAGCTTTGTTATTAAAGTGCTACAATCTCATAATTTTGTCACGACACCAGCTGAGTGATATATAGCAGCGATTAGCTACAAGTGGGTTAGGGAAGTGAGAATTCTTGTCCGATTCGAATTCCATTCAAAAGAAAATTAATTGCTTCGCGCTCTCGGTTTGTTCTTTTGACATTTCGACGCCCGGATTATCTTTAAGTTTAGAGCTGCGTAGTTTTTTTTTAACTTACTAACTTTTCATTAGACTTAATATTTCCGTTGGGTTTATAAGACCACACGATGCGTCATTGTTATCTATAGAAGTCGATTTAACCCTTTCTGTACTAAATAAATTATCTGGTTCAGTTGTAAGCCTGTTCTCCTGAAAATAGGTTCATACATGTTTTGAATGTTTTTCAAAAACCCAAATACGCTCATATTGGCGTTACTTCAATCTGAATTACGCTCAAAATGAACGTAAATGGGTTACGAAGATAGTCGTATACGAGCGTATTCATATTACACACCCATATTGCATGATTTAATCGAACTTTTTCATCCACACGACTTACCACTCACGCACTTTATATGGTTTCACTGCGGCCCACGCCATCAACGGAATAACAAAAATACGCTCATTGTGGAACTTATTCAGAATCGACTATTTTTTGTGCCCATTTACGATCATATAGAGCGCAAGTCAGATTCAAATAACGCCAATATGGGCGTATTCGGGTTTTTGAATTATTTTCAATATGAACCTATTTGCACGAGGATATGTTGTTAAGTATTCATTGGAATGGAATATTTATTAACTGGATGGATGTTCAGGTAATAGGAGCCAACGACAGTATGCTGAAAAGATAATACAAGGGCAACAGGATTCATATTCCTTGATGCGAAATTTGTGCAGATAATTACGATATACCCTCTGCGTCGGTGAGCATGTGTGGATTCCCAACATCCATATACAACTGAGAACGTTTAGTAACACACCCGTTACGTCAATGTTAGCTACCAATACTTGAATTACTATGAAACCAAAATGGAGAAGACATGATTTCATGTGCTTCGGGTTTTATTATACATGTATCTATATATATTGTACCTGGAGAAAATATAGTTTATCTCGGCCACGAGATCATGTGTGTCATGATTTCTGCACATTACGGAGATATTATCCGAAAAGATGCATAGAAATAGGCGGATTTTCTGGACCATTTCGTAGGCTTACAAAACGGGTCCATGGTAATATGTCAGTAAACGTCGTCTTCTACATGTCGTATAGATAGGTTTCCACGTCGTATAGATAGGTTTCCACGTCGTATAGATAGGTTTCCACGTCGTATAGATAGGTGTCCGATAATATTGCATTCTGTTAGAGAACTAATGTGAATCAGACGACGCATGGTTCCTTTGTATACGCATTGTCATTTGCAAGTTTATATAATACTGGCGGTATTTGACATGTATGTCATTGATGGTTGTGTATCATATTCAGTCCTCGTGACAATAGAGGTATCAAACTGGATGGGGACATGTGTCCTGCACGTCGTCGTTGCAATCCGACCTCTTCTGCAATTTGCGATTCTTTCAAACTGGGTAGCACCTCTAGTAAGAGGTCGATGACATAGCAACGCAATTATTTGCGCATTCATTACTATAGTAAATAGTGTGTCGACAATGCACAATGAATCTTGCAGTATCGCTGACATTATCTCATTAAAGCCCATGCAATGTTTACACAATCTCCGTTCCTAGCCATTTGACATCATGATGGCTGGTGATGTTGCGCCGGAGGCGGCATCGGCCTTCCATTAGGGGAAGGTACATTATTACATGATTTGTTGTGGGTTGGATGATTCTCTGTGTCCCTAAACGACGATTGTAATCACGATTGCTTTGTAGTGATGCCACAATGACTGTTCAGTATCACATATATCTACCACCCACATCGAGAAACAGTCTATTGAATAACATAGAACTTAAGAATTACCGCCTTTTTTACGCTTGCGCTAGAATCTACAAATCCATCGGTTTATTCCTGTACACGACAGACAATTTATACGACAGTAAATCACTTGAACCCTATCATGTTCAGCATCTTAACTAGTACAGTTGTGGAAGCAGTTCGAAATGCAATGAATATAATGATAAAGAAGAAGGAAAGTAAACTAGAGGTCACCCCGAAGATCCATATGAAGCTTCGAGTTGATCGGATGAGGGATGTGGTATGTAGTGTGCGCCAAAGGATCAGACTGAAGATCCAAATGAAGGTTGGTGATGCTCGGATGAGGGATGTGGTATGCAGCGTGTGCCAAATGATTTAGTAATGCAAAGAATAAAATCCAAGATGGCTGCCGGTTGCCATTTTTTTCATCGAAAATCGTTCAAATTTGATAGCTCCCATCTACAGGTGATCATAATCGTGCCTGCAAAATTTAAAAATGATTCGGCCGTAAATACGGACTGTAGGATGTGTCGATAGACTCTAATTTTAAATCTAAGATGGCTGCTGGTGGCCTTGTTTTTCATGAAATCAGAAAAAAAATGATAGCTCCCATCTATAGGTCACCCTGAAGCTACATATGAAGTGTGATGAAGATCGGACGAGGGATGCGACTGTAGGACATGCCGAATTAGTATTGTTGACGCATACGGCGGACGCTAAGCAATGGCAATAGCTCAAATTTTACTTTGTAAAGTTGAGCTAAAAAGGAAGTGGAAGCAGTGACATCTGAAATGTGAGATATTAGATATGAGATTATTTCCCTCAAAGCAGAAACAATGAAGGCCAGGAATGAAATCAAGACACGAACAACGTCAAGTGCGAACAAATACACGGAAACTGAACGCTCATACAAACATATTTCCTGAGTATATACATGTATTTCCAGAGTTTATATTTGGCCCCATCGATGCCAAATTCCAAGAGGCTAAATATTGCACCGACACACGCATATATATATAGACGGTTCCGAGCAATTATATGTATTAATTTATAGCAAAGAGTGCTGCCTCACATTTCATAATGTGTATTTGAAGGACTGCGTTTATGTGTTTCGATTGTTCATTGTGAGATTGAGGCGATCCGAAATGGCATAGGACTTTATCATGTAAAAGAATACAAAATGACATAATGTGCACACCGCTGCTCCCATTGGCGATATTAGGCGCGAGAATACCGCGCCATGTGTACCACTTGTTCTGTCTGGTACAGTATGTCACCATATTGGACACGGAGAGCATGAATGTGTTGCCAACCAGGGAGCTATGAACCTATTTGCACTCGGTGTTTCAGTCGATGCTCCCTAATTTAATTATGAATCCCACGCGAATGTGCTTATGTGTTACTCCAATCTCACATTTGGGAATTAGTGGGTGTATAAACTAAAAAGTCGCACGCGTTATTAGTTAGAGTAGAAGTATGGCTGTCAAAAATGACGGGTCACATAACTCCCCCTCCAACTGAACTTATGTTAGTGCGAACCAAATGTCGCGATGTCGAAGAAGTCATATCTAGGACGCTAAAATATTGTATCGCGATTCGTGTCAGGTCATCCTATATACAGAGGTTCGATGCGGGGACAGACGGTCACTCAATATTGTTTGTACATTTGTAAATCGCGCATCATTCACTAAAGCCGTCATAAGACAACAAGCACTTGTGAAGCTAATTTAGATCCCAACTAGAGTGGGTTGGGTTGCTATTAAGGGTCAATTCAATTCAATTCAGTTTACTCTGGTCGTCAACAATAGACATTACAGATGTGCAAACTACATGCAGGGTTTACCTCCCTTGATGACTTGGTAAGACCGCTGCCACCGCTGACATTTTGCCCACATTTGGTGGACATCCGCGATATTAAGATATATACTAAGCGAACAGAGCAACATGCTGCCCTTGTTAAGCACACAAAATATCGAACAAAATTTGTGTACATTTTGAACCTTAAGTTGAAAAGTCCCACTAAAACCGAAGAACTATATTTCGAAACGGTGTGATTCGGTTCTCCGATTATTTTATCATCACAAAAGTCTAAACGCACGTGTGCGACATTGTCACAACTCGCACGGCAAGTCAAACACAAGAGTTCCAATTTGCTGCAATTTTGACGAGTAGCTTGCGAATATTATCAACAAATCTACCGCTCTGATTGTCCATATGTCATGTCATTGTGATTTAGTGCGGGAATTGTTCTCAAAGCACATAGAAAATTTGACTTTGGAGCGATCAGGTTTCGCCATTTTGCTGGAAAACCCCATGCTAAATATAGAAACACAGACCAGTACCCAGCCGGTGACAGATTCAGAAAGGAAGTATGACTGGTGCGCTCTGGTAGAGATGTGTATACGTAAATACAATAGATTTGGTCATTATAGGTATACATGCATATGTATGACATAAAATTAGGAATGGGGTGGTAGATATTTTCGTTGCTTTATTTCGACAGGCTGGTGGTAGTAAGCATCGGGGGGGGGGTAATATTTCATGGACCTTCTTAATAAATATTGACAAGTTTTTAAGACAATATTTAAATCGGACCAATTGATTTCAAAATAGTAAGTTTTAACACGTTCTGAATTTTTGTCAGCCTATAACAAAACAAAATTCGAATGATCGCCAATTTAAAATAGCCTCCATACTTCGGCCGCCAAAAAGCGGTGGTTAATAAAGATCGTTCACAATTTGAACGTTTGTGATCGTTTCAACCCATAACATATGGCAGATTTTGTGGATACGAATGATTGTGATTGCAAGCATTTTGCAGTTCCCTTTGCCTGGTAAGCGGAAAATTGAATAGGGTCAGGAAATTGTGAATTATTTGGCATCAAATCGTACCTTGGATCTTAAACTTGACGCTTTAATTCAAGTATTAAATTTTACAAGCCAAAGTTTTCCAACCGACTAAAACATGAAGCTTAATTGCATCTGACGTCACGATTGACACTCATGCCCAACGAGACCCCACACGTACGTCATAATACTCTTAGAATAACTATAAAACATAATTTATTAACGCTCTTTATATAACCATTTCTATAGTAGATTGATTATCCCACTCAGTTAAACAATGTACATAGGAACAGTCTATCATTCATCTGTAGAGACACAAGCAGACGAGAGATAAATAACAGTTAAGACGGGGTCCTATTTATTGAGGGAAAATAATAATAATAACTTCACATGTTTCGTTTTGTTGAACTTATTATCCGAACATTGCGTAAGGGATAAGTACTCGTCAAATATGCTTTAGTATAGAAAGGGTTAAAGTTATTATCTGAAAATTTGCTATGGATAACTACTCGTCAATAATGCTTTAGCATAGTAAGGTTTACTCGCCGCCTGCGAATAAAGTGCCCCTCTCCTGATGTTTTGAGTGCCCGACCACAATTCAAATATTCGCAATTTGATAGTCGATAATATCTAAAGATCCCCTTTAAATTTGTGTGTAGATATATATATATATATATAGGTTCAATCTCATTATTTTTTGTATATAAAACTGAAAATATCTGGGACTTTTTAGGAATCCTCACATTAATATCATGCCGAATCAAGTAAATAATTTATTATATAAATGGTGATACAAATTCTTAGAAAAACGACAGTCATGTGCTTCGGACAATGTCAAATTGAATTATATCGTGGAACACTTAGAAGTCCCATGATACTTTACCCTTTATATACCAACGCATAATTAATGAGTAGTTATCCCATATGGAATGTTCAGATAATAAGTTCAACAATGTCGTTTGTTGAGCTTACCATCTAAATATTTCCCTCAATAAATAGGGATTCCTTCTGCACTTTTATTTTTCTGACGTCTGCTTTTATCACCTTAACATCACTACAAATCAATAATGTACCATTCCAATGTATTAAATGGGTTAAATAGTAGCTTAGTGATAATATTGGATTGGGCATCATTAAAAGTACCGAAAACATGGGATCCAAATTGGATAACATAATTGCAATAAATGGAACTGTTGAGCTTTTGGGTAAACATCACTGGAAATTCATAACCAGGTTTTGTTATACAAACTAGTTTAACCCTTTACCCAACAAACCGGCCAAAACCGGACAAATAAAGCTTCAACAGCCTAATATATCTTCGGTCTGTCTCAATAGAACCATACAAATATGGATATCATTGGAACCGGCTCCTTGGCCACATTGTGATAGATACAGTTATACCCTGTGCCAATGCATTCTCTTATATATGCGAGTCGACCATAGGTCGCCTCGCATATATAAGAGAATGCATTGGCCTAAAAAAATCTTTTTTTAACACTTTTTACCATTTTTTCTTACAATCTTTAACAATTTTATAATTTTTAATGTGTTAAGCCAATGCATTCTCTTATATATGCGAGGCGACCTATGGTCGACTCGCATATATAAGAGAATGCATTGGCACAGGGCCCTTCTGTTGGGTAAAGGGTTAAGCGCCAACTTTCAAAACATGTATAAATTGTACTTACGAGTACACTGTTCTTTCGTTCCGCTGCTATCACCCGGTCGACCTCATCTGGGTTAATCTCTTCCTCACGAACGAGCTGCTCATGCTTCTCTCTCAGGTACTGTTTATACAGGTTCCTGCTAGTTCCATATCCCTTATTCCCATACACAGAAAACACCGAAATAAATATAACGAAAATTGTGGACCAAAGCCACCTCATAATGTCACACGCGCCACATGGAATTCATCGGAATACTGGCGGACCGAAGTCGCATTCACTATGCTCCACTAATACCTATCTACCTTGGTGCTAATTCAATACAGCGATCGGCGAGGCCGGTCTCACTATAGCCGAGTGTTGGCGCACATTGCAAAGATGGCCCGCATTAAAATTTCACCTGCCGTCCGTCAACCGTGCACGCATATTTGTTGACAAAATATTTTATCTGTATATCACAACTGGTGTAAAGCTGGTACATTTCTGTGTGCACAATTTGAATGTGTCGAAAGTACACGGATGACGAATCGTCCTCGGGGTGAATAGTGGAAGTTGGAATTAAAAGTTGGATGTCGATGTTCTTCCTGTATTAATGCTATATATAGTGTTCATATTTTCAAATCTTAGGAGATAACAGTATAGATCAATCTATATAATATTCAAATATAGTCAGTAAATTTAATTGCCGGAAGATGAATATACATCAGTTGTTCACGATACCACCATTTGGATTTGAAATGAAAATAAATTAATTGTCGATCAAACTTCAACAATTAACGAAGATTCGTAGTATTTAATGACGTTAAAATTACTCACTTAAACTGACTTAAACGGATATAGCATATTTGAAACTCCAAATTATGTCTACGTAATTGATATAAATAAATATTATTTACATCAAATTCAATGCATGTATGGAATTGAGGCACAGGTAAAGAAACTTATCTTGGCGTCGCTCCCGAAAATAACATTAAAGGACATATTTACAGAGATATACGATAATGCAATGTATGTTCACATATACAGTAAGTATAATTCAATGGTATGCGGTATTATGGAATAACAAAGGTGTATATAAGGATGATATGTTGGGTCCATCACGGTGTGTGGGAGGGCTTGTATGAAGCCGTTGGTATTACTTTAAGATCGTCATTAGTATTGCAGTCGCTGAGGTTGAAGCTATGTACGTTTGAACAGAACGGAATTATGAAGGAGGGATAAGATACGTGGATAAAACACGAAATGTCGATCTACAGATTTGATATGCTCTGAAAATAATAGAAATTTGATTAAAGGCACGTGAGGCCTTAGTTATCGAAAATATTCATATTTGTTCCAAACACTGTAAACAGAAAAAACATTAAAACGCATACAGTTTCGTTCATATATACCATGACTATCGCGTAAACAGCATGCTATCATAAAGACTTACTATATTTTACATAAGCAAGAGCCTGATTGTGTTACAGAAGACAGCACAGTGTCACTGGCTAATCACACACACATGATATAAACGCTCTTTATTAGTTCCATATCAGGAATACAGCAACAAATAACGCTCTTTATGTTTACCATCATAATATAAACAAACACCAGAAAAGTAACTTTTTATGCTTTTGTTTACATAACAATGGTCAAACAAATGACAATAACATACTGTTTATGTGATATTTCTTATTTGTATACGGACAAAGTCTGTCTACATTTTGATGTTCTTTCTGTTTGTGGCGGTTTTTGATGGGTGGAAGTATTTTGACAGGATACCCACCGCCAAGGCCAACCGTACCGTTAAGCCTTTCTGTGGCATATAGAGTCCGCGTATAACAGCAATCGACACATCCTGTTCTCCCGAAACTAACACAAAATCATCTGCTTATAAAGAACTTATTTTAGGTAGATAATCTGCTTAGAATCGCCTCATTTTGAATCGATAATGTGCTAAAAATGGGATCTTTATAGTCACATTAATTATCGACTCACAGTGAGGCGATTCTAAGCAGATGATGTGCGGACAATGACACAAATAAGCCAACTCACGACTGTTCACGTGTAAGCACTTTGACATGTGTTTTCGCTGTGGCCCGCACCATAAAACGAAATAACGTATATGACTCCATTATCTGCTATTTCAGAATCAAATACCTTACTCGTATTTAAATTCGCGCATGTACTATTTTTCGCTCAGTTTTGAATTCGCGCACTTTAAATTCGCGCACCTATCTGCGGGAATTAAAAACTGACCAAAATAATTTCGAAAACGTCTTGGATCTGATTACATGTAGTTTCAGTTCTTAGTCGGTTCTGAATAAATATGTGTATATTAAACACGCTCACAGCGAGATTAGATCATGTAGATCATAACTGCATCGTCATTTTGTTGCGATGATTGATGTTTATAATTATTCGGATATTGAAACAATTGTGTACTGGACATCAATGAAATCAATCGAAAACAAGAAACCACAACCGCAAACGCAACTGACTTCAGATAATTAAACAATCGGCTGTGGGTTGTGACGACATAACTAAATCAGGCTGTATGGTCATATCTAGAATGTGTGTATATTATTACAAGCATTTCAACATCGTCGACGTTACCATGATGTGTATGCCGCTTGGCATTGAGTATTGGATTTTAATTTTTATATTGGTTGGCCTACTGTAAATATGCCAAAACATATTCAGTGTCCAACGTTTCGTAATGAATGCAAATCATCAACTTAACTCTCTTGTTTTCCCTGTTGTATGTTTTAACTTCAGAGTCGTACTATATTTCGCTCAGTTTTAAATTCACGCACCGACGGGTGCGCGGTAAAGTAGTACTGCGCGAATTTAAATACGAGAAAGGTAATCACATAATGTATCTATTGCACATTATATGTCGATTATGTGCGTATTTGCGCGAGGATATGTTAATCGACCTATCGTCGATCTATTCTGATTCCCACCACCGGAAAGGATAAAATGAAATGGAGTATAGTTATGTTGAGGCTTCAAACTGCATTGGCGCTGTAAATACATTTAATAGTCATTATATTATTATAATCGCTTCCTGGAAAAAAAATGACGCGGATAACAGAAACAATAATTATCCATGCCGACTATAAGGTTTTGGACTCAGATACACGTACCGGACTTTACTGTGGGATTGTTTATGTTATAGTTTCACTTGCCTTTCGAAATTTCACATTAATTCATCATAAACGGGTATCTGCAGTCCAGGGTTTCTTTGTCGGATTAACATAATAATGTAGCATATATTTAAATGGGGACTGTACACTAAATCCGACCATTTATGGGACCATCTCCTTTATATTAAACATAATATGTGCAACAAATGAATGGATTTTGAGCCATGGATTGGTGCAAAATACACTCATGACATGTGCTCTACGAACGATGCAAACAGCATGGTAATTATATATAATGAATATGAGTTTATGGAAGTCATAAACTCATTTTCATCATAATTACCATGTTGTGCAGTACCCCTTTTAATATTGTTTTGCGTCTAATAAAGTTGCGCTCGCTTCTTCTCCGTGGACATGACAGCACATGTGTGGAAAGATAATCAACAAGAGATGAAGAATTTGAGCCGACAGAAGATTGGGAACGACCATTTGTATGGATTTTCCAATTTAAAAAAAAATATTGCTGTCAAATGGAGAGGACGTGGTGGTCTCGTGATGGGCAAATCAAGGGGAAATGTGGCGTCGGCAATAACGATTTTCCCACACATCGGGGGTAGCTTGCGTGCTCAGATGTCCATCAGGTTACCTCGATATTATAAAATGACATTGTCCACTAAAGTACAAGTACTTGGAATTCTTCCCTGGTAGAAGTTGAACATTAAAGGCACGTGAGGCCTTAGTTGTCGAAAATATTCATATTTGTTCTAATCACCGTAAACAGAAAAATATTAAAACGCATACAGTTTCGTTCATATATACCATGACCATCACGTAAACAGCATGTTATCATAAAGACCTACTATATTTTACCTAAGCAAGAGCCTGATTGTGTTACAGAAGACAGCACAATGCTACTGGCTAATCACACACAAATGGCATAAACGCTCTTTATTAGTTCCATATCAGGAATTCACCAACAAAGAACGCTCTTTATGTTTACTATCATAATATAAACAAACACCAGAAAAGTAACTTTTTATGCTTTTATTTACATAACAATGGTCAAACATTTGACAATAACATACTGTTTATGCGATATTTCTTATTTGTATACGGACAAAGTCTGTCTACATTTTGATGTTCTTTCTGTTTGTGGCGGTTTTTGACGGGTGGAAATATTTTCACAGGATACCCACCGCCAAGGCCAACCGTACCTTTAAAGCCACATGGCGATTTGCGCTCCAAAATACACATATTATTCGCTTTTGAATTTTTCTCAGTATCGAAATATGTCGATGCATATCTACCGTTCTACGAGCATTATGTAACCTAAAATACGCATTGCAGTAATGAAAAATACAACTGTGAATACGGTGTTTATGGTCCCGAACACAAACCAGCCATTTGCACGACATGAAACAGAAAAGAGCGGTCCGTGGTATTCTCTTCCTGATATGGTTTCAATAAACAACGTTTATCTGGTTTCTGGCGAAAAGATGAAAACTGCTGAAAAATAGCTGTGGCTTTGGCAAGTGTTTTTCAGAGCATATGAAGCCGGTATATCACAAGTTCGTTTATTTATCGACCTATCGTATCCGTCGCTCCAAATTACGTAGAAAAATATTTGGAAGTTCGAATGAGCCATGTCCGTTTAATAAATATTGACGACATTTGTAGCAGATCGGACATAACATCTTTAAGTTTATGGAGCCTATATTCTTCCGACCCAACATATTACTTAGGGATAAGCACGATTATAAATCGGAAATAAATTGTAAATGTCAGTGCGACAAGATGCCGATGAGATAGCTGATATGTAATTGAGTGGTAATTGATTTCTGTGCACGGACGTCGCAAGAGGTGGGCAGGTAGAAGTATCTCAGTAACATCACACCAATGCCGTCATATACATATTTAATACCCAATGATAAAATAAACAATAGAACATTCCAGGCTAGATAATGGGATGATATTGTTCTGGTATATTAACCCTGTAATAAACTGCAACCCATAGTACATGTATTGACTATGATTAATTGACAAGTAATTAAAAAGTATTATAGTTCAGATTTTGGAATTATGTTTAGTAATATTTCATCAGTCATTTTATCTGAGATGTCCGTAACAATGTTGCACATATATTATATCACAATTTATATAATTGTTTCATTGTTCGAGAATCCGGGCAGTGGCTAAATTAACATAAAAAATAGACGCCATGATCCCGGACCACGGACCACTGACATTGGAATAGAGGAATCACGGGAAAATCGTGAGTAGTCGTTATACAGACGCTGCTGCATACGAACTGCAAGCGACGTTCATCTGTTATTTCCAACCGCCAACAAGTTCAGCCGCCTCCTAATGAATTACCATAACATTCAAAGGTATGCATCTTCGTCTCGTGTCTGGGGAGAACCACTGACATATAGGCGGGCAGCAAGCAGATGCGGGAACATTTACATATGCTGGGAATAAAATTGGCTGCAAGTGACCACCACAAGACTAGGCTTCGTCTGAACGAAGTTCCACTGTAGGTCGAGTTCCTCGTGCGACGACATTTATTCTTATTTTCGTGGGTCATGTGAGAGAAGTTCGCTGATAATACTGTGCTCAATGGACTCTGACGCCGGGACTCCCATGTATATATGAGACAGAAACCCACCTGCTTATATATATACAGTCTAACGTACACTGCCGTATAATTGCCTCAGATCTGAGGAGAAACACAGTGCAAGGCCATTAAAATTATTCCTTCCAAAACACAGTTCCTGGGCATATATACGCTATACTGTATATGGAGAAATATATGACATTAGTGCGAAGCAGAGAACGAATGCGATTCCCCTTATACGCGACTGGAGGTTAGAAGGAACTAAATGTTTCCTTAGGCCACAGTGTTAACGTTTGACCACGCCCACGCTAAATCATTGAGTTCCGAAGTGCACGATGCATGCGTTCGTGAAGACCAATCATTTCGTCATTTGTTCGCACAGGGTAGTAACTTTCGAGCCACACCTTTTTCAAAAATCAACATACGTTTTCCATACTACCCCACTTTTTGCACAGAATTTAACAGTGGCGAAAGGCGTTACACAGCGACAATCTCCCGCCATTGTTTGCACACGAACGCTTTTCAGACTAGGAAACACCCAAGTTTTTACATGCTATGGGTATTATATTTCGTGAATTTGTAAATTTATTTGTCATATTGCCAGAATTGTTTAACTCGTATTCGAGATACCATGTTAAAACGAAAGGGACGTAATTTTACTTATTTATATTTCCTTCTAACCTGGACGAATCCTGCTTGATGTTTGTTCTTTGTGCCTGTTCGTTTTCCTTGGAATTGATCACTCTACGGTGGGATCGGAAACAGGACGCTTCTGTTATACTATAATTCTTTCCTCTGAGTTTCCTCGTCCAAGGGAGATACACCTATATCTATATTTGCGAATGTCTGACTGACCGTGTTCTTTAAAAATTCACGGGGGGGGGCCATCTAGATGGCACCACAGGGGTCTAACATGAGTAACTTTTAGAGGAAAATAATGGTGCTAGTTAGAATTTTCCAAAGTGACGCTGTTCTTGTCAGTGGCAGAAAAGGTACAGGATGGCGCGCTCGACAACAAACCAAGGACAGACTCGACCGAGATGGAAGTCATTCCGGTGATCCACAAATAGTTGGATTTCAAGGTTTCAAGCACCGCCGGACAACATACGATTGAACAGAGACTGGGTAATCAACATGCGAGGGTCCAGCCCCAGTCGTACCAGAAGATGGATACATGTATCAACATGAGTTGTTTTAATCAACCTGGTCGTCCACTGAAATGTCCAAATTGGTTTTAAAGGGGCCAACCAAACTGCCCACAAGAACTAACATGCACAACTGGAACTGGGTTAATCAATTGCATATACCTCCAGTTGGTAACGAGTGGCTTCGAACTGTTCACAAGCTCAACCAGTATTCGCGGGTGGAAATGGGCAGAGGGTTGGTCAATTTCACACACGCCAAATTAATCAAGAGCAGACCATCTTCCCACAATGATATGAGGGTTTCGCTCCTGTTGTGTTTAACTATATGGCTCCCCAATCCGTTTCAAATAAGGATTAACTGTCATGTGGACTGTTTTTTATGGAGATGTAACCGTGAGGTAAGTGGTCATACAAGTTATGACCACTTACCTCACGGTTACATCTCCATAAAAACAGTCCACATGACAGTTAATCCTTATATTCATATACATTTAGCGAAAAAGCCATTTTTGTAAATGTATTTAAATCGAAAAGTGTATCGTGACAAAACCAGCCCAAAATATCCCATAGCACCCTTGGCAAAATTTTACAGGAACCATTTCTCTTTATATTGAAACCTGGTGATTTATTAAGTCAATCCTGCGTGAGTCCAAATGCGCCCAAAACATTACGCGTTCGACTTTCCAAAACCAATGACGCGTCGATGTATTTATGGGGTTGCCGTTATGAGTTTTTGCGCGTTCACCGAGAAATAATTGCAACTAGTTACGTGGGCGCCGACCAATCGGAATGCTGGATTTAGTGATAATCACACTTAGTATGTAAATATAAGTAATTATATGGCAGTTCTCCATCGTCCAACTCCTACGACCTGGTCAACCTGTATACAATCGCCACGAGAGGAAAGCTATATTTCGCTTTTGTCATGGCTGCAATGATACCAAAGCTGCCGGAAAAAAAATGTAATAAATCTTATACATAACACTATGGCAGATGCGATTAGTCAGTTGCGAAGGTATTAACACACACAGGCAGTCATACACGATAGGTCGCGACGTGATATACATTGATGTTGGTCGGTTATATAGCCCTTGCCGATAATTCAGATGGCACATCAAGCGGCATACGTTGAAACCGTCATTGGTGCAGTTGGTATAACAACTGATTAAATTGGAAATACTGGCTGTCAAATCACAGGATAATAATGATGGAAGGTACCTTCTGATCACCCAAACAGATGTTAACACCATACAAGTAAGGGCGCACCTGCATTTAATGAACATGGTTTTTCTATAAACGATTTTGTTATAGCCCCAACAACAGCGCTGTTATCTCAGAAAGCAATTAGTTTACAACGAAATCGGATGAACTTGAAATTGTTGCGAAGACGACCCTATCTGCTAAACTGATAAATCACCACAAACAATGGTATCTAGCCATAAACAGACACCATATCATTGGTTCCTTTAATGTCGCAAATGACCGGATACCGCAAATGGAAGCTAGAGCCAGGGGTCCACTGAGTACCCTGGGATCCTGGCTACCGGAGACTCTAGACACGTCCATTGATTCATCGTCGCTAAAATGTTCTATATCGTCGCTAAAATGTTCTATATCCATTTTGGCGGGAAATTGAGATAACGGTACCGTTCGATTCGGCCATCTATTCTCTGTCCGAAAAACACAAGATATAGCATATACCAGATGTGAATGCGAGGCTCCATAATTAGCTTTTATGTCAGTGCTGTAATGTTCTATCTCCACTGTGGACCAATGAATTGATTTATTTTGTAACACGTGATCGCATAAATTTCAGTGCTATAATGTTCTTTCTTGAACCGACAATGCCTGACTGGAAATAGTGCTTTCGTACTCTTATATATGAAAATCTAAATTCTAACTGAATTCTTTGGTAAAATAGCACAGAAAATGGCATAATGTGCTAGTTTTGTAGTTTTGGGTGATTTGAAAACCTAAAAAACACTTTAGCACTCACAGAAAAGCCAAATAGTTCAGCATATGGTGAAAATAAAGCAGACATATACGAAAACCAGATGGTCAAATTTTCAAATCGAGTTTCCCACACACAAAAATGGATATAGAACATTATAGCACCAATACGACGACATGTGGTTACTTGTAAATCTCGATATTCTGGGCTATAATCCACTTGTCATAGAGTTGGATCTGTATATTATTTAAAAAGGTGGAAAAACTATTTGGAAAGTGACACCATTGCTAACACAAAATTATGGTGTCACTTATTTATTATGAAAAGTTATGGTGTCCATGATTCAATCTCCAGGGATGTTGTTCATGATCTAATACCAACTTCTAAATTCACATAGTTCCTCAGTGAAACCGAACAAGGTTCCTAAAGGCCTCAACTGAAGGTCGTGTGCCGTTACGATCGGAGACAAAGACACTTTCTGAGGAGCAGATTAGACGCCTTTTCATTGAGTGTTGCGTCATAATTCACCATGTTAGAATCGACTCGGAAGGTGTCGGTCATCTATCGGAACTTCTCGAATATATATCCATGGTTCGTGTTAATTCGCCAAATACAAAAGGAGTTGTTTGAATCGCGCGGTGGGGTGTTCCTGGAAGATTCTGGCAGTATAAGGTCATACAAAATAAGTGTTAGATATCGAACTGTACAAGTTTACGTTACCTAGTGAGCTGTACACGGTATATTATGATTCGCGGCACTGAGACCGTAATATACCCACTTCTCTGTTGGGGAGCAGATGAGCAAGTCATTGTACTTTCTCGAAAATCTGACATTAACGGAACCGCATCATTAGAGCGGGATGTTATGAGCCAGTGTACGAATTGTTATCAAAGGGAGATGACCCAATATACATCTACAACAAGCGCTGTTCCAGCTAATATACGCCGTAGAAATCAGTATCGTCTAACATTAATCGTCTCAAAGCTATGTTTCTCGTGATTTTATTATGTTATACTACATGCATATCGTAAGAGTTAAAATGAAAGTTGTACACACAATCACTATAATTTAAAAGTAAATAAAGTACAGTGCATGTCCTTATTTTGCAACTTGAAATGATATTTTACTATTCAGTAAACCACACGCTCTTAAAGAAAGTAACAGCGCTGATCAAGCTGGACATCACTTTGCTTGGACGAAAGAATAGAAGCATATAGATTTTACCGCGGAACACCATTTTTAATATTTGTGGCGATTTTTTAAAAATAGCCTCTTATTGACAACACCATTCTAATCCGTATCGGCTAGTGTGATACTGCAAGTAAGAGGGAAATAAATATATGATACTTAAAGAGAAACTATTTCGAACCAAGTAGAGAGATAACAGTGAGTTAGACATGAATCAGCAAAATATATGCAAATAATAACAGCCAGTTCAGAGCGAGATTGCTGGATTGGCGACAGAACTATTCAGAAACTGACCATTGTGTATATACATATACATCATGTTCCCCCGAACCCCGGACATTTAACTGCTTATAATAACATTTTGAATCGACAACGAACTTAAAATGAGAGCGTTTAGTCACATTATCGGCTCATAATGAATTCATTTTAGGTTCATTAAGTGCGGAAAATGACACAAATAAAGCTAGTCACGGCGTGTCATGTGCAAGCTCGTTACAATGTGTTTTCACTGTGGCCAATTTGAGTAAAAAAGACCTTGTTCGTTAGCACTATTACCACCATAGTCACTGTTATCACTGCAATAAGATTTTGCAGTGATATGGTATTTATAGTATTTGATGAATCGCGCATGAACCTTTATCAATGCGTCAAGCTGATGGTCGGTTGGTGAGACATGTCAACTTTCGCCCAACCGACAGCCTCGATCCACAAATACTGTTTCTTGTCTTAGAGAGTTAACCGTTTCTCGCCAAGCATGTGGTCAAATTTTGAAAGCTAAAAGATGTACCTCTCTTTCTGAGAGTCGAAAAGTTTGAGTGACTCGGCGATCTTTGTTTCGAAGCAATATGCGATTTTTCTTTTGAAAGAATAGGATCAAGATGCATAGATTGTTTCGGGGGAAATGTCTCAACGACAGCTGTATCCATAGCTTGCACTACAGGTTCTGGAACAGAAATAATATCAGTCTCCTCAATGTGTGTTGCTACATGTAGTGATATACTGACGAGTTTGGTTTTACTGTGTCTGAGTGTTGACATCAAAACACTTACGATTGCTGAGTATGTGACCTGTGGAATAGATGGTCGAGGACCAACTATTTTCTTAGCATCTATATATGACAGATGGTTCTCAGCCTTACATCGTTGAATCTTGGATTCATAGTCCCAAATGAGACATGAACGATCCATTGCAGCATGTGAACATTGATAGTTTGAACATTTCTTAAAGTTCATACAATCCTTATGATCATGACCAGAAATAGAACATCGTGTACACAATGGTGTCTTTACTTTTACAATGTTCCTGGCGATGACCATACCCCTGGGATTAAAAAAATCGCAATGGGTTTGGAACATATGTTGTTAAATCCATTTGCATATAGCCAACCTTTAATGTCGGTGGATCTTCGCACCGATTGAAGGTTAGAAGATAATTGTTCAACTGAACAATTTGACCGTCAACTGTCTTCGTAAATCTACGGACTTGTGTAACTCCCTGAGATTCTAACTCAGCCTATATCTCCGATTCAGATGAATCAGCTATATCGCCAGTTCTCAACAACTGTTACTGTTCGATGTGATGTGGGGAGTAACAAACACTGGTGTTTGTGCAATAGATGTCAAAGAGCATCAGCTTGAATTTTTCTTGAACATTCGATCAGAAGAGAGCCACTGAGTGGCCCAGTCCTGATCGGTTTGAGATGGTAATTGTCCGGCTATGCTTTGTAGCGTTTATCAATCACAAATACAGAAGGTCTCTTGACATTTGGATCAAAACCAAGTACCAACTACTGAAGATAGACCTCGGCAGGTGGTCATTCTTACGTTATTGTTTGTAATGTGTTTCCATATGAAAAGCAAATAATCGACAACTACCCCAGCAGCCGCCTCGGACTACCCTTCGTATTATGGTCGGAAAAAAGACTGACACAACGCTGAAACGGTCACCCGTTTAGCCACTGCATACATCAGTCTCTCGTTACCTCGCCACAGTGAGAAGTACAAAATGGAAACATTTAACAGTGATGAAGACGAAATGAAAACAGACTTGACACAAAGAAACATACATGAATAAACAGAAGACACTAGAAATATAATAGAACAAATGGCAGAAATATAATCTGAAACACTGGAGAGGCGTGCCTAGCCGATTGATCCGGGTCAACTCAGCCACCTGTCTTGAAGAGATGTAGGATCATGAACTAAGCCGTATCCGCAGGTCGATGCCTCGTGTGATACGGCCGCCCATGTACCTCCAGTTCTCATACGCCACACCTCATGGGATGCACCCCACGGCAAACAGGGTGCCGCATTAGGGGATTCTTACCCCTCGCAGTGGGGCGGTAGGCATATTCTACCCCGGTCCCACACTGGGACATCTTACCGTTGACACAGTCTAGCATATAGTCATAATTGCGTAGCGTCTTCTCTTTTTTTGGTTCTTCCCTGTTCTCATGTTTTTTTTCTGATTTACCATCTCATAATTACCTGATGTTTTCATTTGATTTTTTGCCTCTAACACTTTTTCCAAAATTTTCATCTCACAATTCTGGAGGCACGGAGTCAGTATGAGTGCTCATTTGCTTCGAGTGTGCCTGCTTTGGTGAGCGTGAGCAAATTGTTATGTCTTATCATAGATCCTTCTGAGACTTATATATTTGAATATTATATTCATTGACTCATATTGGGCATGAAAGATCCATTGCAGAAAGTGAACCTTGAGTTTGAAAATGTGTTTGCCGCACAATCATGATCATCACCACATTCTATGGCAGCTCTAGTTTTACCAGGACTCATACACCACACCTCACTGGATGCACACCATGGCGAATAGGATACCACATTAGGCGATTCTTACCCCTCGCAGTGGGGTGGTAGGCCCATTCTAACCCGGGTCCATATGGGGGAGGTAGAACTGGAATGGATAGCCAATAGACCATTTTACAGATAACCATTTTGACTGTTGCATTGTGGGCCAGAAAGTATCCAAAACAAAGCCATGTGCTTTACGGCCGCGTGCATTTACTATGGGGGATTTAGGGTGGGTCTATAAAACTAATTATAACTTTGGTATCTGTCATAGTTTACGCGAGAAATTTTAAACATATATCAGGGACATGTACCCCTTCTAGAATGTTCAAAAACATTTCCAGTTGCTTGTCGTATTTTAATTGATTTTATGCGATGAAATAATGCGAAAATTCAGAAAATTGCACTAATCTCTCAATATTTTGCGGTTTTAGTAAATGCCTGATAAAAGTCGTTCTATTGGGAATTTTTAAACCAAATTTTCAGATAATATAGAGTAAACACAGTACTATCGTCAAGGAGTTATGTACATTTGGTATTAATTAACCCTCAGACTGCCGAAGCTGCCGTCAATAAATTCGTTTTTTCGTGTTCGACGAAAATGAAACTCGTCTGTTTAAAAGTCCCATTTTCGTGTCGAATGGTGATAGAATCTCCATTTGTCAAGTTCTTGGATAAATTACGTCACACTTAATCGGCTTATGTCCGCGGACATAAACCTGTGTTTTAATAACAATTTATTTGAGACAAACTGTTGCGCGCATACGTAGCAGACGACGCTTATCAGTTGAAGTTAATAATCGTGAAGCCTGTGTAACAAATGTTCAAATACAACAGAAAAAAACTACGTAAAATAAATAGCGTGACCAATGAGCATTCACAAAACACAGACCGACATCTGCATGTAGTGACGTTATTTGAAGTCCGACTGCCCACCTAAGAAGAGTGGCATACACTATAGATGCGAGGAACGGACGCGGGCCTGATTGACTCTCCTTGTAACGATTTCGTCTGAACTATGCTTCCGATTATGACTTACAGTTGGACTGTTGAAGCATGGGTTGGCTGTGGAAGATAAGTATAATGCAACTATTGGGCGCACGTGGTATGCCTCGGTGGAATTAGCAGCGACGAGGAACAACATGAAGCCATTTCAAAATATCCGGGCCATTCTCCTTCCTTACGTATTAATCGCAAGCGTTCCAGTTCGGCGCGTGGTCTGCATGGGGTCAAGGGCATGGCCGTGTGCGCAGAAAATTAATAACAGTGACTATGGTGGTAATAGTGCTAACAATCAAGGTCCTTTTTACTCAAATTGGCTATAGATATGACTAAAAACTGCTCAGCAAGTGTGATGACAAATGTAACTTAAAATATGCCACCAATGGTCTGTTGCATAACACACTGTATATTCTTTGTTTTAAAGCTTCGATTCCTGGAATATTTGTTGACGAAACCATTTATCCCCATAATTTAGTCTCAATGATGTGGTAGAGTTCCGACATATACATCATTATCTCCTCCCATTTATACCATGCGGTTATTGGTATGACGCAATTCCGATGCCGTGAAAATTATTCACAATGGATATTGAACATTAGACGCAGTATCGTAAATAAAGCTGTTGTTCTTTGAGCGTATTCAAGCTTGAGTTAGTCTCATTGAATTTCGGAACATCATGAGTTGGTACAAATGATTGCTAATACTCCACTGACATGTACTGTATGATGATCATGCAGTTAGAAATTGCATGATGGACACTCAACTGATACCCTCCAAGCCACATCCCAGTAGAGGATATCCACATGCTTCAAGTGTTGTCCAGTCATCCCAGTCGTCGGATTAAAGCATCTTTCTCATTAAGCCCCTGAGAAAAATTAGTAAAACTATGCGCGTTGCATTTGTATCGAACTATGTGTACATCGCCTTTCTAATTGCGTAATTTGATCCATGACCATTCAATGCCACATGGCTGGTTGGAGCCCCATATGATCCCAGCCTGCTTGTGTCATATTCCGTGGATAGAAATGGGTCGATACATTCTTGGACTGCTTTATGTAGACTCTGTATGCCACGGAAAGACGTATTCAAGTGATACAATTTAGAGTTTTCTTTCGGAGTGAAACAATAAAGTGTGTACAGTATTGGTCTATTGCTGGTTTACTATGAATAAAAACTGTTCTGTAATAAATAATTATATGTCTAGGAAATTGCTACGGGTAACATCCCTGGTCAAGTGTTCCTGCTAATCTCCCTTGGTGTTGGTCTGTCCTGCTGACATTCTTTGATGCTGATAGGACAAACTGATCCCGTTACGAAAACGTACCGTTATGCTTTCTAAACTTGCCATTTTCGCGGTGTTTGGCTAAACCGAGCGATTTAAGAAAAAGCCGGTGTCTGTGTGGTACTGTCGCGGCTGGGTGCTGATAAGGATTGAATCTTTGGGGAATTTTACTTACTTTTATTTCACAAAAAGACCGAATTTCCAGCTGGTTGAGATATGTACATCCATTTGGTGAAACACTTAATACAACAAACAGTTCAAACGCCTAGATTCTGGAACATAAATATCGTGCTTTTCGAATATAGATCATATTAAGTCGGCTGCATATAAAATGAACCATACACCGGGTTCTCGACTGTAGCTACTGCACAATATACTAAACTGATTCTGAATACTGCAACAACGTTGATTGTTCTAACGTAATATTTTGTGTTTCACTAAGCTCATATTGGACTTATACCCGTTATTTCGTTGAATGGCGCGGGTCTCAGTGAAAACACATTATAAAAAGCGTTCATCTGGTACATCGTGCCGATGAAAAAAGTAGAATATATAGTGCCGAATTGAAATAACCTCCCATTTCGGCTCATATGGAGTATAATTCAGATTCAAATAGTCCCTATATGGGCTTATTTCGTGTGTTTTAAATAAGTTCAAAATGAGCATATTTACGGGAGAACAGACTGATATACTCACAATGTTTGAGTATCAAATGCACAATTTCTGTTTGAGCAAGACTAAGTGCATATAGTACATGAACATCTGGAATTCATATTCACCAACTAATCGCAACCATGATGTCTACCTTATTCTTGACAAGGGACATGTTGAATACTGATTTCATTTTAACTGAATGTTTCTGAATGTCCGTCATTCAATGATTTGTAAAAATTAAAAACGAGGGCACCATTGATTGATGCAACAAGGGACTAATGCGGACCTTGAAACATATTTAATTGTAACAATATTTCTGAATTATATGATACTTATATAAATACATGAGACTGAAAACTAAATATTACGAGAAGGCATAATTACCTTACTCATCTACCAGCTTTTTTATTATGCCCACTTTGCTGTCTGTACAACTAACAGTTTCATCGGGGGACGGACACGTGCAGCTATTTATCGCATGCATCATTGCATCGTGCACATCAGACAAATGGATATTCTAGAATATTCAGTTAGTTGCAAAAGCATTGGCAGCCAATCTCGAAAGTAGAGTTATCCCGCCCTGACTGGCAATCCAGATGCTTTCTTGGAATTACTGCAATCAGTTACAGTAATGCCCTAAATAATCGACTTCTTAACCACAGCATAATTGTAACAAGCCATATTTCCGAAAAGTTACCCATAATTCTGCTGTGGTTAAGGGGTCGATTATTTAAGGCATTACTATAGTCCTCGCGGTGAGCTCTGTGACTTGTCGTTTATATGCCATTCCAATGTCAAACACAGGCCATCAGTGTATGTATAGTATAGACTATTCCTCATCTCTGCCACTAGTTCGGCTTAGGCCATTTACGTGACCTATCCGTTTGCCGTAGCAGGCGGATATTCCGACGAATAGACCAACATATCCTCATGCAAATAGTTTCACATTGAACGTATCTCAAAACGTTATTTTAATCTGAATTAGGCTAAACATGAATGTAAACGGAGCTCGAAAACAGTCGATTCTGCAATAAGTCCACAATGAGCGTAAACCTGTTATTCCGTTGAATGGCACGGGCCGCAGTGAAACCACATTATAAAGAGCGTGAATATGATAAGTCGTGTCGATGAAATCAGTTAGATTAAATAATGCCAATATGGGCGTGTTTGGTATGGGTGCATCAAATACGCCCGATACGAACGTATTTGTACTGAGAATACGTTCATATACGTCTGTTGTCGTGATTGGTACGTTCATATAGAGCGTAATTCAGATTCAAATAACGCCGAGATGGGCGCATTTGGGTTTTGAAATACGTTCAATATGAATCTATTTTTAGGAAAACAGGCTGAATAGACAAAATAGCCATGCACTCGGTCATAATATGTAACTGACCCAAGGTTAGAAATTCCGTGTGACAATTGGCTATCACGGATGTCCAACCGTTAGATATTACAAATATCCAATTCTTGAGACTCAATGTCAGACGCTTGGGTGAATTCAAATACTTTATGTTGCCGCGTTCCTAAAGTAATGTATGGTTGGTTGGGGGTGCTCTGGTGTGTGATTGAACTACAAAGGCATAACAATGAAATGGTGTATGCTGAAAATAAAATTTATCTGAAACCTTTATATATGAAAGACAATACACATTATTTTGGAACGCCATTTCTGAGGAACGTCAAGCAATCAATTATAATTGCAAATCCAGCTTCATGTTTCCATTTTAAATAGATAATTGTCGAAGGTTTCAGATATTTCTGGATAAAATTCAAATGAGCAGAAGCCTACCGATAGTTCTTGTATGGTTCTGTATGGTTCTTGTTTGGTTCTGTGCCAAACAGTTGTTTTGAAAATAAGCACATAACGGGCTTATTTTAATGAGCGAAATAAGCTCACTTGGCTCAATATACGCTCTATCTGGACCTAAAATGCGGGTTTTAAAACAGTCCAATGTGGGACTATTTCCGAAATTAACCCATACTGACATTATTTCTAATATTTAAAGATGCACAATCCGAATGAACGCTCCTAAATTACTATTTCTTTGGCTTCTTCGGGGGTAAATATTCGACGAATGCCGACCGACATACTCTCGATACCAAATTACGTTGAACAAAATATTAATAAATAACACTTTTTCGGCAATGTTATACTACAAGTTTATTTGACAATTAGGATAATCTTTTTTGGCAATTAATCAATTCTGATAACTGAAGCGGCATTTCAAAAAATGTTGTTGGAATCTGATGATATGGGGACCATCGAATCTGATTGTGTACCTTTACTCTACTTTTTTTTCACCAACACGACTTACCAGTTTCACGCTCTTTATAATGTGTTCACTGCCGCCCGTTCTGCATACTGCATGTATTTAACGGAATAACGCGTATAAGCTCGATATGCGCTTATTTCAGAATCAAAAATAAGATCAATATGACCTTATTCCGACTATTTCATTTGTTTAACCTGGATTGTATGTAATCACGCACAGATGTGCTTCTCTTCTGTTTTTTTTCTCCCATCTGTTTTTTATGTTTAGACGTTTAACCGTTTAACCTCAGTGACAGGGGCCGATCTCATCGGCCCTAATTTACGGTCGGTAAAATCGGCCCTAAAAAATTTAAGAAATAAAAAAAAAATGTTTTTTGTTTTTTAGATTATTTTTGGTTGAATTTTTTTTAGGTATGCTTAAGCATGCTATAGCAAATTTAAAAACAAACTGGATAAAACCTTAGGGGCATGTTATAACTCAATACTATCACCAAGTATTCATAGTAATAATTTTGATGCCCATGAAAAGCGTAAGATTCCCTGGCACTAAACCTACAAAATAAGTCTGTTAAAGAATATAAGAAAAAATTATTAAAATTGTAAAAAATTGTAAAAAATAATAACAAATGATGAAAAATTGTTAGGCCAATGCTTTCTCTTATTTATGCGAGGCGACCTATGGTCGACTCGCATATATAAGAGAATGCATTGGTACAGGGTATATGGGTTGATACAAAAATCGGACCTGGCACTGAAAGGGTTAAAATTAGATGGGAGAAGACGTATGCACGCAAGTTATGTTTGTTGTCCGATCCCCCCTCTTCATTCAACTATGTATATGTGTGATTTTATTAGAAGAAATAATTGTGTATTCTCCAGAAAAGTTGTCACAATTATGAGAGAAACATTTCCCAGAAAAAAGTTGTTATCCGAAAAAAACGACAACAGTTGGTTCAATTCTGAACCAAGATCTGCCAAACAGAAAAGAGCGTTCCGTGGTAGTTTATTCCTGATAAGTTAGCAATAAAGAGCGTTTGTCTAATTTCTGGCGAGAAGATGAAAACGGCTGAAAAATAGCTGTGACTTTGGCAAGTGTTTTTCGGAGCATATAAACTGGTATATCAAAAGTTCGTTTATTTATCGACCTATCGTATCCGTCGCTCCAAATTGCGTAGAAAAAAATTTGGAGGTTCGAATGAGCCATGTCCGTTTAAATCAGGGAAACCGAAAGATTGAATTAGGTACAAAAGAGTCTAATTTCAGTAAACTATATGAAAAAGTATGCAAAAGCTAAATTTGATCAAGATCTCGAGACTTCAATAAAGTCCGACCCATCCGCAAGAAATTCCTGGCACATTGTCAAAAGGCTTCTTGATAATGTAACGATCTACGGATTCCACCCCTGTGAAACAGCAGCGGTAATTTGTTCTTTGATGGCATTCTAAAGCCTGTCTCCTTAATGGAAAATTTGTTGCTAAATCAGACATCGACAATTCTAAATGAAGCCATACAATCGATCAAATGGAACAAAGCACGTGGTCACGATGGAATTATACAGTCCGTATGTCACAGGGAACGATTGGTGAATTAGTATTCCCTCTTCGTATTTAATGTTTAATGTCCTTCCTGGTCCTTGGAAACAGGCGAATGATATTCCAATTCATAAATAATTACCGTTCCTTTATTGACAATTATCGACCAATCTGACTAATATCCGTTCATGGAATGATTTTTTTTTTTAAGTGGGATTGAAATACCTTTCCGAACAATTCTTTAACAACGGATTCATGCATATACGGCTATCAATTCGGTTTCGTTCCTGGCCATAGCACACTATACCAGCTGCTGGAACTACAACACTTCTCGCGTCGCAGCGATTGCTACAATACCAGCATGTTATCGATGTGATTTGTTTGGGTTCATAAGCTGCGTAGAATCACCTCATTTTGAGTCCAAGGCGTACTGAAAATGTTTTGGTTCTAGTGCCATTATCGACTCATAACTTATTGTAAGTTCATTATGGGTGGACAGTAAGACGAATAAACCAACTCACGACTTACGTGATGTACGCTCTTTAACCCTTTACCCAACAGAAGGGCCCTGTGCCAATGCATTCTCTTATATATGCGAGTCGACCATAGGTCGCCTCGCATATATAAGAGAATGCATTGGCTTAACACATTAAAAATTATAAAATTGTTAAAGAATGTAAGAAAAAATGGTAAAAAGTGTTAAAAAAAGATTTTTTTTAGGCCAATGCATTCTCTTATATATGCGAGGCGACCTATGGTCGACTCGCATATATAAGAGAATGCATTGGCACAGGGAATAACGGTAACTATCACAATGTGGTCAATTAGCCGGTTCCAATGATATCCATATTTGTATGGTTTTATTGAGACAGACCGAAGATATTTTAGGCTGTTGAAGCTTTATTTGGCCGGTTTTGGCCGGTTTGTTGGGTAAAGGGTTAAATTGTTCTCATTGTGGCCCGCGCCATAAAACAGAATAACGGATGTTAGTCCAGTATCGGCTTAGAATCAAATAATCCAATCCTACCTGAACTTTATAGGTCGATTATGCGGCATATTTGCGCGCGGATATGTTGGAATATTATATGAACACAAAACTACTATACAGGTACATGTGTATATATATCCCTTGTGAATCACATAATGGATTTCGAGTTACCAAGGCATTGAATTTGAATTGTCAAAGTAGCTTATAGTGTCTGAGTTCGCTTTGGTAAGATACCTGTACTACTTGATGATTGAGGTTTTTAAACGGACAATGCCCATTCGAACCTCCAAATTTTGTATACGTAATTTGGAGGGACGGATACTATACACTCTTAAAAATATAGGTACTTCAGAGTGCCTATGTAGGTACTAAGCTTTGTCCCAGGGGGATTACCAACTTTTTGGTACTCTGGAGTACCAAAAGTTTAGGTACTCTAGAGTACCAAAATGTTTGGTACTCTGGAGTACCAACTTCTTGGTACTCTAGAGTACCAAATTGTTGGTACTCTGGATTACCTAATAATTATTTAAGTTCTACCCGGGCATTGTGCATATAATACCCACCCCGCATTTATGTCACCGAAGCCATGACGCTCACGATATGAGGTGCCAAGAAATAGATGCTTTCATGATACGCCCTATATATTATCTGAAGTACCAAAATATCAAGACAGGTACTCTGAAGTATTTAGGTACTACGCATAGATCCAGCAATTTGATACTCCAGAGAACAAAACAGCCCTGATACCGGCAAATTTAACAATGTGATATGTTAGATTCCAAATTATGCTGCCGCGTTTAAACATCCAATTAAGTACAAATCCACAAAGACTCCCTTGCATAGTGCTAAATGAAATAATCCGACAGATCTACGACCGCGAGTCGACGGGCGGCCATTTTTCACTTTAATTTAATCGTTTGCACACGGCACTCGATATTGACACACCCACGGTCTCACCCAATCAGCATGGAGCCAACGATTGGCACTCTGTGGAGTACCAACTCATGTGGTTCTATAACGCTAAATAGGCTCTAAAGGCTTATAGTACCAAACTGTCTGGTACTATCGCAGCTTTAGGTTCCATGGGGTACCTAAATCAATTGCTTTATTTGAGAGTGTAGGTTGATAAATACACGAAATATTGGTATGCCGTCTTCATATTCTTTGAAAAACACTTTACAAAATCGCAACCATTTCCCAACCATTTTCAATTTTTTGCCCGAAAACGGTCTTTATTGCTACCACATCAGGAATAGAATAACACGGAACGCTCCTTTCTGTTCCATATCATGCAAATGGCTGTTGTTAGTTTGGGACCCAAACACCATGTTCATAGTTGCATTTTTCATTACCTGAATGTGTCTTTGTTGTGTTGGAGAACTCGTAGAAAAGTAGTTAAGATATTTATCGACCTATTTTGTTTCCGGGAAACATTCAAAAGCGAATAATATTCGTATTTTGGATCGCAAACCGCCATGTGGGTTTAAATAATAATATCAAGTTAAGAGTCTGTGGTTGGCGAGGACTGTGGCTGTCTAACAGAATTTTAAACTTCTACACGTAGAAACTGTTTTGCGTCTTTCAATGTCATGGTTTTTTCTTCTGCCATGGTATGGAACATACAGCAATACAGATAAGTGTTACGTACAATAAGTAGCTTTAGAAAAATATGTATATATAATATAGTGAATAATGTGCTGTATAGTGAAGTTGAGTTGCATGTTGGATATGTGTACATTTGGCATTTTGATTATAAAATATGAGTTCATTAGAGGTTAAATTCTGTGAATAGGTTGTCTGGTACTAGCAGGTGACCTAAAACCATCGGAGATAACAAAAGAAAACGGTTTGGAGACCATTTATTTTCATTATGATTCCCAATGGAATCCGGTCACATGAAAGGCCAGAACCCATACAAGGTGGCATCCATTAATTAATAGTAATATCGCTAAGTTTGGTGGGAAAGGAGGAATGTTGGTTTAATGGACTAAATGTTGATGCCTACGGTCGAGTAAAGTAGACTGTCTATGTAGTTGAATCAATGAACTACCATAGGATAAAAAGTTAATATACCATGTTCCTGCACACGCACTCGAATTGCCTCATTCACTTCCTCCACCATCCCCACCATTTCTAGGACGTGGTTTAGCTTGGCAAGCCCAAGTTCTATACACAAGAAACAGTAGAGGCTGGGGAGACGACACCCTGGCAAATGAATACGACACAGGGGCATGTTAGTTTATCATGTATCGCAAAGATGTATAGCATCTGCACAAACGTCAAAAGTGGCTCAGTCAGTACCAGTATAACTCTTCAGATAGGAAATTTAATATAATTTGTAAATTGATTTCTCAGAAATATAATCTCTTAAATAACTCATCCTGTATTGAATATGCACACATACAGTCAATATTTCCCACTCAGAAGAATCAGCTATATCGGGGTGGTTCTCTACAGAACCGTGCTGCTATTCTAGGTCTTGTAGTGAATAACCAACATATGTGTTTATCCAAGTGATGTCACATTACGGCGTTGAACATTCAATCGCGATGAAGACATTTACTGGCCCAGTCCTGATTGGCTTGGCATATTTTGTCCAGTAATACTTTGCAGTGTATTGTTCGTAACAAACACATAATAATTATTGACACAGTGAATGTGATCGAAGCTATATGTACCGAGTACTGCGAATATACCTCACCATCATCTGGAGATAGCTAATATACCTCACATCATTTGAAGATAGCGAATGTAGCTCACATCATTTGAAGATAGCGAATATAGCTCACATCATCTGAAGATAGCGAATATACCTCACCATCATCTGGAGATAGCGAATATACCTCACATCATTTGAAGATAGCGAATATACCTCACATCATTTGAAGATAGCGAATATACCTCACATCATCTGGAGATAGCGAATATACCTCACATCATTTGGAGATAGCGAATATACCTCACATCATCTGAAGATAGCGAATATAGCTCACATCATCTGAAGATAGCGAATATAGCTCACATCATCTGAACATAGCGAATATACCTCACCATCATCTGGAGATAGCGAATATACCTCACATCATCTGAAGATAGCGAATATACCTCACCATCATCTGGAGATAGCGAATATACATCACATCATTTGAAGATAGCGAATATACCTCACATCATTTGGAGATAGCGAATATACCTCACATCATTTGGAGATAGCGAATATACCTCACATCATCTGGAGATAGCGAATATACCTCACATCATTTGGAGATAGCGAATATACCTCACATCATTTGAAGATAGCGAATATACCTCACATAATTTGGAGATAGCGAATATAACTCGCATCATCTGGAGATAGCGAATATACCTCACATCATTTGGAGATAGCGAATATACCTCACATCATCTGAAGATAGCGAATATACCTCACCACCATCTGGAGATAGCGAATATACCTCACATCATTTGAAGATAGCGAATATACCTCACATCATTTGGAGATAGCGAATATACCTCACCATCATCTGGAGATAGCGAATATACCTCACATCATCTGAAGATAGCGAATATACCTCACCATCATATGGAGATAGCGAATATACCTCACATCATTTGAAGATAGCGAATATACCTCACATCATTTGGAGATAGCGAATATACCTCACATCATTTGGAGATAGCTACTCATCGCTCCTAAGTTCAATGCGACTATATGTAGCAGCATAATAGTACTTACTTTAATTTATGAGATGGAGCATGGTGTGCGTAATCAGCCTGTTCTCCCGAAAACCCGCACATCTCACATTATAATAGAACCTGTTTTAGGTTGATACTCCGCTTAATCGCCTCATTTTGAAGCTGTGCTGAAAATTAGAGCGTTTTAGTCACATTATTGACTCATAATGAGGCTATTCTAAACAGATTATGTGCGGACAATGACCAATAAACTCACGACTTTTCAGGCGTACGCTCTTTAACATATGTTTATGTGCATATTTCTGCGAGGTTATGTTGATGTAATACTTATGAGTTAAAATATCATTGCATGATATACAGACTCGACCCATATATTACAAAGAAGGTAAAGCGTTTATAAATAGTTGTGCCCAATTAAATATGCAGTCATTATAATTCACATCATTAAAGATGAGGTGGTCAGTTGTAATTTGGATCTATGACCTGGACCTCATCTCAGCCCAATTTGTCCAATATTAACAGGCATGGCACGAACACTCAAATACAGATTATTATTTACGGGAAGTTGCCTTTCTAAATGAAAGTAACTATGAAATATCTTCAACGTAGAAACATTAAATTAACTCCCGCGATCTTCAAATATGACGTAAACTAATTTCAGAAAAATATCATTTCCGGTAATTCGTTGTAGCTAAAAACTGATTTTTGTATGATTTTTCATGTCATCAAAGTGTTGTGAGTGTATGGATGGTATACTTTCCAAATGATTGATGTTCCTTTCAGTTTGAATATCATTAGTCACAATGTACCAGAATAGCCGACGCATTCGGAGAAAATACATTTTGAAATATTAATAATTTTAGCAAAACGTTTGTCTAGACATTAGCTGGTCATAATTGATCTAAGACGCAGATGATAAGGTCATTTGAGAGGATGGATTATATAATTCGACAAATATACGAAATATCAATATACCTGTGTTGTATATATGATGAAAACGCACACCGAATCATAGCAATTGATGATATATGTTCCCTTATCCGCGGAGATTATTTCTAACATTCTTTGTTGTTACCACTTCGTGAATATACTCACAAAATCTTGTTTGTGTTTATCTTGCACGATAATTTATTTCTTTTAAAAGCGATAAATTATAATATGATCGTGCATGACACGTAGTGGGGCAATAACACATACTCTGAATCAACATTAGATTATATTTATGTATAGTACCACTACTAATAACACTGAAGGGCTCAGTGTAGCCATATTGGGTGTGTTGGGTACACAGTTTAACCCTTTACCCAACAAACCGGCCAAAACCGGCCAAATAAAGCTTCAACAGCCTAAAATATCTTCGGTCTGTCTCACTAGAACCATACAAATATGGATATCATTGGAACCGGCTCCTTGACCACATTGTGATAGTTACAGTTATGCCCTGTGCCAATGCATTCTCTTATATATGCGAGTCGACCATAGGTCGCCTCGCATATATAAGAGAATGCATTGGCCTAAAAAAAATCTTTTTTTAACACTTTTTACCATTTTTTCTTACATTCTTTAACAATTTTATAATATTTAATGTGTTAAGCCAATGCATTCTCTTATATATGCGAGGCGACCTATGGTCGACTCGCATATATAAGAGAATGCATTGGCACAGGGTCGTTCTGTTGGGTACACAGTTTAACGACAATGTGTTTTGGGTACCCAGCTTGATCTTCAGCACACACTACCATAATCTTGCATCCGACCATATGGCGCATGGATATTCATCATTGTTATCCGTGCCTCAACTTTGATTCTTATCGCCGACAATGCTAAGAATAGTATATGCAACATTATCACAAATATCAATCTGAGAAACCTACGTACCGTTCCCTATCCTGGGTAGCCAGCACACCAACACAATGACCCCGTCAACACTAATAACATTCTACTATTAGTATACCAATCGAAGGCAGACATGTTTGCATTATCACATTAAAATATAAACTGCGAAAGTGTGTTGAAATAATATCATAGTTATCACTAGTAAGGTTATCCGATGTTGCCCTGGTTGAGAACTATTCAAGCTTTTGATATTGTTTTCTATCGGTTAAAGCCAGGGAAATGTCCCAACCTTGGGAAGTTTATTTGCACATCACCCTTGGCTCGTAATTTTGCAACTGATACAGTGGCAATTTTGACCGAAGTCCATTTCAGCCCGAACGTTTACCGAAAGTAGTTAACTATTCGATCTTTGGTCGGAAAAGAACATATTATTACTTATCTTCGACAACATCGGGTAAACATGGACATTTAATACATGTGTGTCGATTTTGAACCCCGAAGCGGAGCTAAGGGGTTCAAAAAGAGACATCCAGGAATTAAATCTCCATGTACCCCACGATGTTGTCGGAGATATCGAGTTTGTCCCCAAAACAGTGGTTATACGGCCTCAATTTAAGTGTGTTTTTCATACATGTAGGTCCTCAGATTCCCACCAATACAAATAATTCAGTAGCCGAGCAATGGATCCGGCATCAGGTGACGTCAAATTTGGCATCCAAGAGCAACATCACGATTGGTGGAAACTGCCATTTCAAGGGTCATTCATACATGTGTATACCCCCAATGTTTCACGTGCTCGTATACCACCGATGTTTCGCGCACGTTCTCTTAAACCCAGATTATAAATTGGCGGGTGACGTTGACATGTTGCGTTAAACGCGGCGTTGTAACCAATCAGATCGCTAGTAACAACCTGATGTTGGGACAATCAACATTAAATGTCGGTTGGAAAATCAAACTATCATAACAATATCAACCTATATTTGGTTTGGAACTTCCAACTGTTACTGTGTCAGGCACCGAATTTCCAACTGTTAAATTTGTTTACCAACGTTGGAAGGGTGAGACACCCCCCAACCACCTACCACCACACCTCTCGTTAAGGAACCTAATAAATTCAATCCTCGAACTAACTCTAATAATTCCGCGCTCATAGACTCCATCTCACACTGCAAAATTACTAATTACCAAAGTGTTAAAGACATATTATGGACTTGTTCGAGTGCGTGCAACTGATAAGTTAGTATTTAGGCGCTATTTCAACTAGATGAATGTAGCATTCTACTAACACCGCCGAAAATATCAAGCGAATCGACAGCACCACTCCATAGAAAAGGTCGTCCGAATTACGCTCTATTGTCAATATTTACTTCTAGATTCGGGACGCAACTATTGGCGATAAACGAACGAATTAATTTCGCCATCGAGAGTCACTGCATTTATTGAATATATAAGAATGGCAGTGTGTGTTGTCAATTTGGATGTAATATTTGTAACAATAACTACTTTGTGCACAATTATTCTCCATTTCTATTGGATCACCCTACCTGAGTGTTTAACATCACTTTAAACATTAAATAAGCTGTTTCCAAATTTCGAGCAGACGCGATTACGCAGTAACGATAGACCCTCTATGAATGTGTAATTGAAGCATGTCTGGATATATATGTCTAGTGAGGCGTAATCATTGGCCCCCGCGGAGATTGCATGACAAGTGCAATTACATGTATGTCTGGATTTTGGCCCGCTAAGTCAAATAACGTCATGAACAATTAATACGCTAACCAACGAAATTGATCTAAATGAACCTAACAGGCCTAACTCGCATATGAATTATTAGGAAGTTATGCAATAGCCAATTCTATTTTCATCTCGTCGGTCCATTGCCGATTCCGTGCTCTATCAATCGCCACACAGTTGATAAACGGAAGTCACGTGATAAAATAAAAACATCGATACACGCAATCAAGGTTTTGAACTGTGGATATAGAAAATAATTACGTGACGTAATTTATCCGTGCTTAACGTATAGCTAACCAACACACGGCCTGTGTGGTTACATGTATGACTTGAATAAATATTTCCGCGCCACAAAATGTCCGTATCCCCTAACCACAACACAACGAAATGTTATTCAAACCAGCGAATCGTAATCATGAAACCACAAAATTGACACTTTTATTTCTCATTTGTCACGTTCCAGCGATCAAGATGGGTCGGCAAATGCACGAGATACTTATGTACATACATTATACATGTATTTTTATTTTAAATAAAGTTATTTGTGCTTATATAATTTACATAGGACCCGGTCCAGTCAACAGGCTAAGCCTATATAGGACCAGATCGAACACGAAATAATAATTAACAAAACAGTTTAAAACTCGTATCATGGTTTAAGTGGCATACACTGGTTAGATGCATTGTCGACCCAATACACCAACAGCATTGTAATACATGGCTATCAATAAACCAGAGAGGGGTTAAGGGGTTAAGGGGTTACTCCTGGAGCATTGCAGGGTGTGGAATGAACAAATTAAACGTTCAAGATAACCACCGTTGTTTGCATTTATTTATCCAAAAAAAGGTTCAGTCTCATTCTTTGAAACGACTCGTTGAATTGATATATTGGTGAACAGCTTCAAATAGTTTATGTGTTCAGCTTTTTCCCATATAGGAGGAAATATTTTTTAATCAATATACACAGGTTAGTTTTCGTATTTGCGCATGACGTCGTTGAAAAGTGTCACAATAACAGAAATAATGCTCAGAATCTTCATATATCTCATATATATTTTGAAGACCTCTGTCTGTATGTTTGTTTGTCTGTCTGTCTGTCTGTCTGTCTGTCATTAATACAAATCTACGATTCTCCACCGATCGGGACGAAACTTGGTACGTGTGTGTAGTTTGACCAGGCGGTGGACGTTGTCGTATTGGCGAGCCCGTGCGGCGCCCGCTTCGCGCATGCGCAGACGAGATCTCGGAAACGGGTGGAGCTATCGACTTGAAATTTGGTTTTTGAATAGCCCGGACAACGTCGGGCTGGGTAGAGCTATCGAATTGAAATTTGGTTTTTGAATAGCCCGGACAACGTCTGTATGTCTGTCATTTATACAAATATACGATTCTCCACCGATCGGGACGAAATTTGGTATGTGAATGTATCTTGCCCCGGATACGAATTTTATCGGGTCGCCGAGCCCGTGCGACGCCAGCTTCGCGCATGCGCAGACCAGATCTCGGAAACGGGTAGAGCTATCGACGTGAAATTTGGTTTTTGAATAGCCCGGACAACTTCGGGCTGGGTAGAGCTATCGACTTGAAATTTGGTTTTTGAATAGCCCGGACAACGTCGGGCTCATCGGCTAATATAGATATATATCCGGACTGGAACATTGGATTATCATTCAGGAAACATTCTAAGTTAGGGCCATTCAGACCACTACGTGATCTACATCTTAATCTGAATAATTTGAATGATCTTTCCCCCTTCTCCATTTACATGTAGTTAATAATTATAAACATTTGTGTATACGTCTCAATTTATCAGCTGTTAACTTACGTTCTTAACTATTACATGACTGTACCACATCAGGAAACGACAAACAGAGAATGCATTTTAATTTCTCACACCTTGTTTTCTTCAGAGGCGTTATATTCTGAACAAGTGTTTCCCTGAGACATATAGGGGTGCCTACCAATAAGTATTCCGCGGAGTTATCGAGCTATATTCAATACCCGGCCGTTACGGGGAAGACAAATAATTAGGTGTCATCCGAACACATGAGCAGTTTGGTCTAACTGATACGCGACGGCGTGTGAACAAAGTGTAAAAAGTACAACTGCATGTAAAATATATGGTAATGTGTCTAAGCCAAGTCAGTATCACCAGTTTCTGTGAACCCTAATGAATATAACAATAATTCTCGCCTTTAATTTCGAAATCGTAGAAATTATTACATGTTATTGACATGTTCGGGGCCTAGAACACATAATCAATAGCATCTGACATATCCCAGCAACGTGGCTCATGTTTCAAAAACGCGGTTTAGTTTATGTCACAAGTCTGGTCTTGTCTCAGACCAGACTACGTGTTATTTCCGCTTATGGCAGTAAACTAGCATGCATACGATTCGTCCGCAATGTGTGTTACCGGTTTGTTCACGCGTGATGGTGTACGTGGTGGTTAGTACACACTAAATATAAGAGGGGCAATCCACCACTTCGTGTGGCAAAATTATTCTCTCGGCGAGCTATTGCTGCACCCATCTTGGGTGGCAACTTGGCCCTCTTGGGAAGGACACCTTTTAGATCAACTTGACTTGTTAAGTTTGAGCTATCGCGATGGGTTGGCGTCCGTCGTCGGTCCGTCCGTCAACAATTTACTTTGGCTCAGTTTACAGGCCACATCCCTCATCTGATATCCACCATACTTCATAGTGATATCCGGGATGACCTCAAGATGGGACCTATCGATTTTTTCCGACATTTGTTAAAAAATATGGCCGCCAGCAGCCATCTTGGAATTCATATATGAATCCATGAGTACACCCTGAAGCCTACATTTGTTGGAGAAATGTTTGAAAACGAAAATAATTTCTTCTACGAGCCTTTTACTATAACTGTTTTACTTTCTTCTTTATCATTCTATTCATTGCTTCTCAAGTTGAGCTGGATTGTCTTTGACACTTTCATTTGACAACATAGTTAACGGTTTTTGTGGGGCCACTCTACCCCATTTATGTGGTGGATCTTAGTCATTTTAACCCTCTTTAGGTTGGCTAAAGTCCCCTCGTTTGATCAGACAGCAATTTGTGTAAATTTCTAGCTAGTTTGGCTGATGTACCTCAACTCGAATCCATCGGCACACCCTGGAGCCCACATTTAGTGGAGAAATGTTTCAAATTAAAGCCATTCCATCTACCCAGTACGGTCCCTTCACTGAAACATTTTAACTTTCCTTATTAATTACCATTATATTGACTTCTCAGCATAAAACTAATGCCTTCCCATGTTGAGCTGCTGTGTCAACGACACTTTCATTTATGGAGGGACCTAGACCATGATAAGGCGCCAGATCATTATATTTGGCAGGTTATTGCATTCGGAGATAAACCCAGTGGGACAATTACTATCGCTGTGATGAGGCTGACAGACGAGATGATGGAAAGTCAATTTCCAGAGGTGGTGAACTTGTTGACGGAAAATAGTTATGTTGATGATATTCTCATGTCTGGGTTATATCAACGAAGCTGTGAAGTTTGTATGTGGTTCTATCAACGAAGCTGTGAAGTTTGTAGATAGATAGATAGATAGATATTTATTGCGCGACCACAAACAAATACATTTGGGTATGGCAATATACATGTACATGTACACATACAGAAAATAAAGAAAAACAAACATATAACATGGTATGGTAATCAATGGGTAATATACAAGCATAAGTTCTGAAATATAAAGTTCTTGTCTAGCATTGGCCCGTTATTGTCACATTATTCGCGTCTTAAATAAGAAGCTGTCTGAATAAAATTACTGAGGGCCCTATTACAAAGTCGATCATCAACTGCAAAAAGTATACGTAGTTTGGCGTTAGCGTCAAGTTCCATGAAGTTTGTTGTAATTTGTTCCATTGTTTCATATAGCAATATCCGTTGGATATTATATCGAGGACAGTGTATTATAAAATGTTCCTCGTCCTCAACGACACCTGTATGACACTGTTTACATACACGGTCCGGTCTGAGGGTAAAAGGCTTAGTGTATCGGCCGCGTTCAATTTCTAGATTATGAGAGCTGGTCACTAATTTAGAAATCACTTTACGGCCACCTCGCGGTAAATTTCTGAGGTAATTTGATAGCTCGTATGTGTCAGCCGGTTTTAATTTGGATATGAATTTCACCTTACTATTCTCAGTGGGTTTTCCATAAATATCACTGACTTTCCATGAACTGGCATATTTTTCTTTCATGGTTTGGAGAAAATTGTTGGAAAAGGTTTGTCGGTCTATATTACGCGGGTTTTCATATACGTTTTGAAAGCCATATGTAACCATGATTTTCCGGACACAGTTAAGCCATGCGCAATTAGTCCATGTTTTCATTTCTGCCAGACATTTGGCCGGCAGTCTATTCGTGTCCATATTTTCTAGACGGAGCCAAAATTTTACCATATCTCTCAGGATATCTAGTCTTATTGGAAATCTCCCCAGCTCCGCAAGTGCGGCTACATTTGTTGCAGTTTTACTGATACCGAGGAGATTTTTTGCATAGTTTAGGTGATATTTCTCTATTTCATTTGACTGTCTATTAACTGTCTCGTCACCCCATGTCTCGGATGCGTAGGTGAGGATCGGTTTAACACATGTGTCAAATAGTTTTGTTGATACTTCGACAGGTAAATCGTGATCAAGACTTGAGCGCAATTTGAAAAGTGCTCTTGATGCTTTGTTTTTTAGATCCAATATAGCATGTGTCATTTTGCCGGAAGCAAAGAATTTAATACCAAGATATGTATATGACTGTGTCGATTCAAGATTTTGGTTGCCGAAGGTAAATGTTGGTTTTGAGATATGTTGACCCCCAGCATGAAAAACAAGAGTTTTTGTTTTAGAACTGTTCAGGGTAATTTGCCATTCCCGACAGTATTTATGTAATGAATTTAGCATTGTCTGGAGGCCACCGGGGCTTTCTGAAATCAAAACAAGAACGTCGGCATACATCAAGCACGGGACCACTTCGCCGAAAAAATTTGGGGCGTCTGATTTGCTTTCGAGTAGGATCGAAGCAATTTCATCTATGAATATATTGAAAAATAAAGGGCTTAAATTATTTCCCTGCATCAATCCCACTGCTCCCTGGAATTTGTCTGTTAAACTATTTATCCCACATTGGACACTAGTTGTATATTCAGTGATTATCTTTTTAACTGTGGTATATACTGTACCACCCACACCCAATTTGATTAGTTTATACAGCAAACCTTCACGCCATAAGCCTTATTGAAGTCTACGAAACACGTATACAACTTTTTCCGTTTTAGTATAGATTTATTTATGAGTGTTCGTAAAACAAGCGTGTTATCGGATGTCGTATGATCTTTGCGAAAACCTGCTTGAAATTTCGAAGGTATACCCTTATGTTGAAAAAACGAAGTTAGCCGATTAAGCAGTATATCAGTATATATTTTACCCAATACACTGGTAATGGTGATCCCGCGAAGGTCGTTTGGTGTTGTTGGGTGTTTACATTTTGGTATAGGAATTATGAAACCCTCAAGCCATTCTTCAGGGAAATCTCCATTTGTAAGTAGTCGTTTAAAATTAAAACAAAAATAGGTATGAGCTGATCTTTAACGCTTTTTATCATATCTGGTTTAATCGAACCAAGGCCTTCGGCCTTGCCATTAGCTAGTCTCGTGATCGCGTGTCTGATTTCTAATTCGGAAATTTCATAGTCAAGGTCAGTTATATCTCGCGCCCGTTCTTCTAATATTGGAAGTTCTGTGAGAACGGTCTGTTTGAATAACTGGTCAGTGTCTGCAGTCAAACTGCCTATATTTTTAAAATGATCTTATAGTTCTTTTGGGTGTCCATTTCATAATGTTCATTCATTCATAACATGTCATCATGTCGATTTCAACGACAAAATTGGGCCTGCCATTAGCTTCATGTTTTAATTCATCAATAATAGCCCAATATCGTGAAGGTGATTTATTTTCCACCCCCACAAGAGTGTGATATTTATCGAGTCTAACTGATTTTCGTTTGGAATTTAAAAACTTCCGATACTGCTTCTTCAAATTAAAATAACGCCCACGAATGATGAGGTCTTGTTGGTTGTCATTTAGGGATTTAACAGAGCGAGTCAACTGACGTTTCAGTATGTGGTTCTATCAACGAAGCTGTGAAGTTTGTATGTGGTGTTGTCGCGTGGCGGATTCACTACCAAGCATTGCGTGTGCCCTCTTGGAAGCCAGAGAAGAAAATGTTCTGTGTATGCGATGACATCCCGAATTTTTTTCCCGATGAAGTATTTTAATTGCAGATATATTTTCCAACACAAAATAAAGGTGTAAGAACCGATGCTGATCCACATCAAAGTGACGTACATACCAAAACTTACTATTCAGTACAGCCATCGACTCGGGAACACGCGGTCACGGGTACGGAATACAAATGAACCAGTGTGCCACAAGTGATTGAACTTCTTTTCCAAGAGGATATTACAAACTTGGAACAATCTTCCTCAATTTGTTCTTGAGTCATCAAAGAACGCATAGATGCGTACATGTACAATGAAAGATACGTTTATGAAGATTAACAATATACTTTCTAACCACGTACTTTCATGCCACATTTATCTAAACAACGGGCATAAGTCATATATGATCTTATTTCAGAATAAAATAGTTCCACATGAACCCATTTGCACGAGGATATGTTGCTAAAATCGAAGCTGGGTGACAAAAACAGCCGACAAGAAGTCTTATAGGTTGGGTTAACTCGACCCATACATATATTTGGGATTCGTTAAATCATCACGACGTTCGAAGCTAATTGAGTCGCGAACAAATACATACACACTCCCTCCAGTTATACCCATTCTATCGTTTCTGATCACTTCATTGAAGCCCTGTATGGTCATTCTGAATTACCGCCCCACTGCTAGGGGTAAGTATCCCCTAATGTGGCACCCTGTTTGGCGTGGGGTGCATCCCGTGATGGGTGGTGTATGATTCCTGGTTGGCGGTCATACCACGTAAGGCATCGACCTTAGCTCTTGATCTACTTTGGTCCTACATCTCTTCAGGATGGGTGGTTGAGTTGACCCGGCTCAATCAATCGGCTAGTCGCGCCTCTCCACATTGTTTCAGATGTGTTATCTGTTGTATTGTTCGTCTGATGTTTAAAGTACTGTTTTCTGACGTATAGTATGGTGTTTCTGTTCTCTACTGTTTCTTTGGTGTTCGTCCTGATTATGGAATGTCCAATCCTATATTGGTCACGCCTGTCTCACTGGGAAAATACCGCGAGGCTACTACATACAGAGGCTAAATGGATCACCGCTGCAGCTATGTACCATTATATGGCCCGACCAGAGTTCGAAGGGTAGTCCGCGGTGGCTGCTGTGCCAGTTATCGATTTTTTGCTGTTTATATTGCAACTCAAAATAAAAAACCACGATCTGATCGTAAGAATGGTGAAACACTTAGTTCCAATGATGCTGGTGTATCCCTCAGGAATTATTTCTTTTCGACTCGACTATGAAAATACCCTCTATATTTGTCATTGATAAGACAATTGAAATCTCAAACCGACCAGGAGCGGGCCAGTGACTGGCTCTCTCCTGATAGAATGTTCAAAGAAAATCAACAGCTATTACACAGACACCATGCAGTCACAGTTGCTCCTCACACAACATTGAATATAGCAGAGCAGTTTTGAGAACCCGCGATATTTCCGACTCTTCTTATTCGGACATATTGGCTAAGCCAGTTGGTGTACTAACAGTTCCTTAGCATATTTAGTTTTCGACTGTCACTCGGTGCGAACATCCGCCGGCATTGACTGTTGGATAGAGAGAGAGAGAGATATAATTTATTGACAAAGAGCAACTCCAACAAAATATGCACAAATAATAATGAAGATGATAAAGTTAATACAGATTAAAAGAAAATACAACAAAATCTATGCTAACCCATCTGAGATAACTATCCACCAGATGGGCTAAGTGCTCCTTGCCTGGGGAGGGCATATCCAATAATTGCCCACCCCAACTAGTCATTAAAATAACACTCTGCTCTGTCTGGAAGCTGCGTGGACCATGGTATATTATATATAATAACTGTGGTCAATTATAAAATATACAATTTGTGTATAGAATCGTTTAGAAATGAATTAGAAATTGGATATAATATGATCCTACGCTCGCTAGCGTAATTAACGAACCAAAGCTAAACCACTTACATGAGGGTATCTGTAGCGTCTAAAACAATTCTTATCAAGATCACTTAATAGATTCCCACCAAATAAGATTCACATGCATAAGGCTTATATTTCGTGTCGGAAATTTTAAATATCTTAAATATACATGTATGTTGTCGAGAGTGGAACTGGACCTAACCATTTTATTACTTGGCGTGGTGTGGGAGCTCTCCGCTGGAGATACTCATTACGCAGGCTAGATGGAGAAGCGTGTCCATTTCATAATGTTCATTTCATTCATAACATGTCATCATGTCGATTTCAACGACAGTGGACAAACAACGTCATCGTGTAAGTTTCCCCATTGACCGAATTCGAGTGGAAATGAATGTATCTTCTGCTTTGTTCATAAGTATGTGATTTTATTCTGTTCAAGAAAATAGAATATATATGGATTAGCAGAAGCATGTACGTACTATACAGACTTGTGATAATAATTTAATCAATATTAAATATTATGTTATTTCCTTTCGCACAGTATATAGTCTCTACAGCACAATGCAGTATTGATCAACTGCCGTGCACCAGTTCGAAAATAAAGCTTTGAGATACACGTAGATCGTGTTGTAGCTGTCACGACGAGGCACCTCGCAAAACTGTCCGCCTCTGACGGAGAGCTATATAGGTGCGATAATTTGATCCAATAGAGTGAGTAGACCTGTTAGAAATTCATTATAGACTAGCTACTTGCCCTTATAAATAACAAAACACATTCTGAAGTGTTTCAGATTAAATTTCTTCCATCTGTTCTATTATTTTTCTGGTGTCTAGTTGTGTCTTCTGTTTTGATGTCTGTTTCTTTCGTGTCATGTCTGTTTGCATTTCGTCTTCATCACTTAAACGTTTAAATGTTTTACTATTAACGCCTGTCTCATTGTGGCGAGGTACCGGGAGGATGCTATATGCAGTTGCTAAACGGGTCACAGCTTAAGCGGTGTACCAGCCTTTGGTCCGACCATAATTCGAAGGGTAGTCCGAGGCGGCTGATGGGCTATTTGTCGATTATGTGCTTTTCACATGGCAAATTAATCAAACAAAAACGTATGAATGACCACAAGCCAAGTTCCACTGATGCTGATGTCTACTCTGTACTTGGTACTTGGTTTTGATCCAAATGTCAAATGACCTTCTGTATTTGTGATTGATAAAACGCTACAAAGCAAAGCCAGACAATTAAAATGTGTAAAACCGGTCAGGACTGGGCCACTCAGTGGCTCTCCTCTTCTGGTCGAATGTTGAAGAAAAATTCAAGCTGACGCTCTTGTGCATTTAACATCTATTGCACAAACACCAGTGTTGGTTACTCTTCACCAGACATTGAACAGTAGCATAGCTGTGTTTAGAACTCGAGATATAGGTGATTCTTCTGAGTCAGAGATATTGGCTGAGTTAGCACCATAGGGAGTTACAGAAGTCCGTAGATTTACGAAGACAGCTGATGGTCAAAAAGTTCAGTTGAACAGTTTTCTTCTGTCCTTCAATCAGTGACAATGAAGATTGGGTATATAAAGATGGATTTATGTACATATGTTCCAATCCCATTGCAATGTTTTAAATGACAGGGGTATGGCCATGGTCAGGAACATTGTAAAAGTAAAGAAACAATATGTGCACGATGTTCTATTTCTGGTCATGATTATAAGGATTGTGTGAATCTTAAGAAATGTTCAAAATGCCAAGGCGCACACGATACAATGAATCGTTCATGTCCCATTTGGGACTATGAATTCAAGATTCAACGATGTAAAGCTGAGAAGCATCTGTCATAATGTTCGGTGATTGTTCGCAAAACTGACCCTTAGCCCATAGACCTCACGGTGCAGGACATCGATTTATCTGACCACTTCTTGGTAACTATCAAAACAGACATTGTGTGTCCCATAGCACTTAAACGAACCACTACCTCTCGAGATTTGAAGTCCATCGACAGTGCTAAATTTTCCGGTGATCTAGGTTCTAGTTACTACACCCATCCAAGGAAATCCCCTCTTCAGTGGTTCATTAATCTACGTGCTTTATTGGATGGTCATGCGCCTTTAGCCGCACGCAAAACTCGATGTCGTCCATCTACCCCGTGGTTTAATGGTGAAATAAAGAGTGCCAAAGCTGATAAGCGGCATGCTGAGAGGAGATCGCGAAAATCTGGTCTAACAGTTGATCGTCCAATCTATGTTGAAAAGAACAACCGTATGAATCAAATGACTAGATCTGCCCGTTTGGAATATTATAACTCTAAAATCGCGAATGCTAAATCAACAAAAGTCATCTATTCCATAACCAACGAACTAAGTGGTAGAAAAAAGTACCAATTCTTCCAACTAATGTTAAAGAAAGTGATTTACCGGATGCTTTTGGTGAACATTTCCGTGACAAAATTGCAAACCTGCGTTACCAGCTAGATGTATCAAACACTGAAGCAGAGTTCAAACCGTTCGTTGGTGACAGTCTTAGTTCGTTCTGCAAGCTTACATGTGATAAGGTCAAGGAACTTATTTTATCATCCACTTCAAAAACATGTGTTATGGATCCCATTCCAACTTCGTTACTGGTGGAACATATCGATTTTATATTAGAACCAATCACAAAGCTCACAAATTGGTCTTTGTCTGAAGGTATTGTTCCTGACTGTTTTAAGGAGGCCGTTGTGATTCCCCTGATTAAAAATAATTCTCTGGATGCCGACTTGCTAAAGAACTATAGGCCCATCTCAAACCTTCAATTCGTCTCGAAGCTGTTAGAAACATCTGTCCTCAAACAACTGAGAAATCATATGGAGAAACATTTGCTTCTGGAAAAGTTTCAGTCAGCGTACAAACCTGGCCACAGTACTGAAACTGCATTGTTGTGTATCACTTTAGACATTCTTCTTGCCAGTGATGATAACAAGTTTTCACTAGTACCCCTACTTGACATGAGCGCAGCTTTCGATACTCTTCTTCACGAAATACTGTTTAAGCGATTGGAAATTTATTTTGGGATATCTGACAGCGCGCTCAAGTGGTTCGGTTCATATCTCTCTAATCGTGTTCAGAGGATTCCAATTGGCAGTGCGTTTTCCAAAACCTTTCATATGCAATATGGAGTCCATCGGGAATATGTCCTGGGGCCTGTCTTGTACTTAATCTACACCAAACCACTTGGTGAGATCATCAGGAGACAAAGTATCTCTGCGCGCATGTATGCTGATGATACTCTGCTTTACATTTATGGTGATAACCCCTATTTTCTTCTCACTGTAATGGAAAACTGCATCGGTTCTGTGAAATCGTGGATGTTGGCTAATAAACTAAATTTAAATAGTGAGAAAACTGAAGTAATGTGGGTGTCTAAGCCGTCGTACATAGAAAAGGTGGGCGTAGATGTTATGACTATTGATGGTAACCAAGTTTATTTCTCAGAAAGCTCGAAGAACTGAACCTTGGTATATTTTTGGATAGACCACTCTCTATGACATCACATAGATCATGCAAGACAATATACATTGAACTTCGAAAACTGGGTCAAATGAGGAAATACATAAACACTGACTCAGCTAAAAAAAACTTGCTTCATCTCTGATTCTCAGTCGACTTGACTATTGCAACTCTCTTTTGACTGGTATACCACCTATCCAAATTACCAGGCTTCAGCGTCTGCAACACACTGCTGCAAGGATAGTTCTGTGTCGTAAAAGATCTGACGACATAAATGAAATGTTGCAAGAATTACATTGGCTACCTGTGACAGATAGGATTATTCATAAACTTGTTACATATGCATATCAAGCAACCCACGACTAAAAAGCTCTTCCAGCATACTTCAGTGATATTCTTGTTCCGTTTATCCCACACCGATCACTTCGTTCAGAGGACAAACTTCTTTTGACACCATCTGGTGCTAATCTGATCACGGTTGGCTACCGATCTTTCAAAGTAACATGCGCAAATGCATGGAATCCTCTGCCATTGAACATAAAAGAGTCACCATCTCTTGACGACTTTAAAAAGTCATTGAAAACTTACTTGTTTTCGCGGCGTTTCAGAAAGTGACTTTGATATTGTGTATATTTATATTTCATGTTTATGTTTATGTCAAGCGCTTAGGACCCGCGTATTGGGGATAAGCGCTATACAAATATTATTATTATTATATAGATGCTACGAAAACTGTTGGCCCCCCGACTATACATTCCGCATGTCACATACTCAGCAATTGTGTCTACCAAAAATTGTGTTAATGCCAGCACTCAGACACAGAGTTTATGTCAGTTGGTCCTATTGTTCAAAAAGAAACATCACCTGTTGCTTCGAAACATAGATCGCCAAAGTCACTCAAACGTTTCGACTCTCAAAATTTGACCACATGATTGATGAGAAACTATTAACTCTCAAAGACAAGAAACAGTATTAGTGGATCGAGGCTGTCGGTTGGGTGAAGGATGACATTCTGTCTCACCCACCCGACCATCAGCTTGGCGCATTGAGAAAGGTTCATGCGCGATTCATCTAATATTATAAATAGCTTATCACTGCAAAATCCTGATTTTAAAAGCTACTTTACATATTTCGCTGTGGCTCCATGATAATTTCTTATTTATTTGCTATTTAGTATCTATTCTTTTACAACATTTATATGTGTTATAGTATGGTGGCCCACTAGTCAGTTCTTGAATTTATATTCTTGACTCAAAGTGGAAACATTCCTCTTCTGCTGTTATTTGTAAAAAGCTCATCATTGCATTGTTTTAATCTAATCCACTGTCTGAGTTGTCTACACAGATGTTTCGCTCCGATCTTTTTGTTACCTGAATCAGTTCTTTGTCGTGATATGGCCTAGCGGCTAAAACGGCGTTAAACCCTCAATCAATCAATCAATCATGTATATCAAAATTATTGAAAACAATTTTAACAGGAGGGTAATTCAGATTTATCATTTGGAAATTGTAACTGAGAAAAAATAAAAATACTTTTAAAAAAAACGCTTAATAAAAATAACAATGTGTGGGGAAAATATTGATTGGTGAAGACCATTTGGACTTAAAAAAAAAACATTAAAAAAATATGAGACATATGGCTCTCAACCAAGAGTCATGATCCTTTGATGGAATTCAGTAGGAGTTAGTCGTACGACTTGACAAGCTGTTCCATTCGTGCACTTTTTTATAAACACCGGGGTGTACTTTTTTCAATTTCCTTAACGAAAATCACACCATCATGGGTCAAGTTGAGTGAATATTGCCACCCTAGTTATGATATCTCACTTGTCTATGAGATATCTCAGGTCAGCCCTGACTCTGGTTCATGTCATCATAGTCAGGGAATGAATCTGCCGCTAATGTTTGCTGCATGTAGATATATTCTGTCACAATATAAGTTGGTAGCCTGGCAATAATTGGTCAGGGCTACCCATCAGTTCGTGCCTCTACCAAACGGTGGCTACTACCTTCCTATCCCTATATTCCAAGTCGACCAAGATCATTTCGCAACGTCCATAACTTATACGTTAGTGTACCCATCATGATCATCGAGAATGCCATGAAAAGCAAATTCGTCCGACGACCATATTGCTGTAGATCACCAAGCTCATCACGAAGCTCATTTATTTGGCCAAGCGCACTATTAAGGTGAAATTCGAGCTTGTTCATCATATTTTTCAGTAAATTTACTGTATCTGTCCTTGATATTCAGTTCAATCTCGAGGGAAGATTTAGCATCATTTTGTGATCAAGTTAATCTCTTCATAACTTCTTCTGTAATTACGGGGAATACCGAAGCTACTTTTCTTAGAACAATGGGCTTTGATTGCACCCTGTTCGAAGATTGTCATGCTAACATCGGATTGACTTTTGGATAGCGGATTCCGGGATTATTATCACAACTATATTTCCTTTCGCCATATAAGAGGTACTAAATTCAATAAGGACCACGAATTTACAAAGATTACAGTATTCAGATAACTTACTAGAGGTTTCAATTTAATAATGGAACGCAAATACAAAATGGTATTGATTGTGATGTCATCTGTACATCATGTACATCAACACAAATAGTTTCATTTCAATTTCTTTTTCACTTAAATAAATTTTTGACAAATCCCATGTTTGCATGCACTGTGTTTGCTATGGGCCTATCATGGCACGATGTTTCCAAAGTACGGAAAATTTTCAAATCCGGCAATAATGTTTGTCGCCTGATTTCGGCGCACTGTTTCTGAATTGGTCACGCTAACCGTTTCTGTGTGATACAGTTACCCAGGTTAAGCATATCTCATAATATGAATGTATTTTAAACGTGACTGAGGGAAATTATGTTCTGTTGTGGCAAGTAATAGCCCTCATTAAGCAGAAATTGAGAAATATTAGTACTGGATATGATCATTTTGATAGCACAGTATGAATATTTTGTTGCTAAACATGAAATTTTATTAACTTGGGTAACTTTATCACAATTCTCCCCAACCTGGGTAACTTTGTCACAATTCAGGAACATGGGTAACTTTATCACGGGAAACCGTTGAGAGTACAAATTCAACCGCACTGTTTGGCTAATATTTTCAAATATATGAGTCAATAAAACCAGGAACATGTCCATTTCGCCTTCGGTTGATAGTACTAGTACATTGTAACATCGGTCCTTAGCATACCAATACTCAAATGAGGCAATAGACGATTATCTAAGCGTTGTCAACTTATCATTGGCTGTTCACTTCGGGTCAAATGGAGGTGTAGCTTACTACTACTAACTGACAACGTTATTCATCACAACTTTATGCATCAGCCATATCTGACATGAAAATAACTTTAAAACCGATTCTGAAATATGCTGCTGGCTGATGATAATTTGCAATAATACCTGGAATGTCATATATAGAGGATCTCACATGAGACTAGGAGTTTCTATTTTATACGGAATTTATCAACCGAGTTCACTAAATTCGATTTGAGCCGAGGTTTACCGATGCTCAAATAGAATTTAGTGGACGAGGTTGACAACTTTCGTATAAAATAGGACGAGTGTGAGATACATTTTATCACATGATCAAATAAACGCGAAGTAGTCCTATTCATCGAAAACAACAATCATAAACTGCAGCGATCGCAAGTTATTTAAAGAACGGCGTGACGTCATCACACGCGCTGATATTAAACGTGTGTCTTACCGATAATTATGAAACTGCTTTTATGAACAAATTATGTGATAGATAAATAAATTCTATGATATCTAGATGACGTTTCCTGCCAAAACGATTACGGTTTCTTTATGTATATGAACTTCTGATAGCAATGGCTGAATAAACCTATTCGGTGACCTCATATAGAAGTAATAACATGTTTACTTACCCACTCAATCTTGACACATAAGGAGGATAGATATTTTAATTGTGGCACAATGTACTCTTATGCCATAGTTTACACTCGGCTTGGTTCTATCTGCAGAGAATAACTTATTTTCTGCCTGTGGGCTTACGATCAAGATTAAACGGACGTGTATGACGTGAAAGTTCGTTTATATGTCGGTGCATTCCTATTAAAGCAGGATCCTGCAATATGCAGGTCTCTTCTTTTGTTGGTAACATTTCTCGCGGTGTAATGCCTTCCTCTGAGACAATTGAATTTAGGTAATTCATCAATATCGTGTCGATCGATTACATCATTGAATAAATCATTACTTGTCGGTCCATGCTACCGTCGATTAATCATGACACATTTTCATTTTACAGCTAGCTTATTTTTACTTGCTCATTTCGGAAGTAGATGGTGATTATGCTGTCGATGCTATAATAATTTGGAAATCTAATCCGCAGTTAAGAATAGAAGCACATAAAAAACCCATACACCTTCATTTCAACATGTATTTGCATGGCTTCATTTCACGACAGTCAGTTATGGCGAAGCTGGTTCAAATCAAGATCAACACGGATTTGTGATATACCCAAAAATAACATTGGTCGTGTATCTGGGAAGTTTGTCAATTGCTTTCCGTATGTCTGTGATTTCTGCGTGCAGCGGAGTAATTTCCCTGTGGAATTAAGATCCTTCGCCCATAAAACTGACAAGGTCGTGATATCGCCTAGCGGCTAAACAACGATAAACTCTAATAAACAAACGAAAACCAATTATTTCTCGAACGAAATTAGTCAACACTCGCACGCTTAGGTGCATTATTATTATTTACATTATATTTCCTATTCGATCGTTACTATATATGTTCGTTCGGTTTGTGCTTAACAACGTTTCGGCCACCATAGTGACGACGGAACTGGGTTCTTATCTTGATGGATGAAAGTCAGTTATCCAATTGTATACCAAATATTCATTGACGAGTGGTTCCCATAGGAAATGGTAAGATAATAAGCTCAACAAACGATCAAGTTATTATCTAAACATTTCCAACCAATGAATATTAATCCTCTGCGCTCATATTATCTCAGAGTTTGTCTGTCGTCTGCTTTTATTACACTAAAGGCACGGGCGGCGTTCGTTGCAGAAATATTCATATTTGTTCAAATCGCCATCAACAGAAGGAATATTAAAATATATATAGTTTTGTCCATATGCCAAAAATAATAAGCGCGTAAATGGTATAGTGTCGTCAAGACGTACGATGGTGTACGCAAAGAGCCTGCTCGTGTTACAGAAGTTTTGCTTCTGTTTACATAACACAGCGCAATTATATTGGCTAATCACATACAAATGATATAAACGCTCTTTAGTATGTCCATATCAGGAAAACAGTAACAACTAACGCTCTTTATGTTTACCATATCCGGATCTAACCAAAATCCAGATTCCGTAACGTTTTTTGCTTTTGTTTACATAACAAAAGAAAAAACATTTGACAATAACATACTGTTTATGCCATATATTCTGATTGGTATAAGAACAAAGTCTGTCTATATTTTACAATTATGTCTGTTTATGGCGGTTTTTGAGAGGTGAATATTTTAACAGCATACCCACCGCCAACACCGCCCGTATCTTTAATCATGATACGTTTTCATTGTACAGCTAGCTTATTTTTACTTGCTCATTTCGGAAGTAGATGGTGTTTATGTCGTCGATGCTACAATTTGGAAAACTAATCCGGAGTTATGAATAGAGGCATATAAAAACCATACACCTTCATTTCAAAATGTATTTGCATGGCTTCATTTCACGACAGTCAGCTATGCCGAAACTGGATCGAATCACGATAAACACATATCTGTGATATACCCAAAGGTAATCTTGATCATGTATCTGGGAAGTTTGTCAATTGCTTTCCGTATGTCTGTGATTTCTGCGTGCAGCGGAGTAATTTCCCTGTGGAATGAAGATCTTTCGCCCATAAAACTGACAATTAAGGTCGTGATATCGCCTAGCGGATAACAACGATAAACTCAAATAAACAAACCAAAACCAATAATTTCTCGAACGAAATTAATCAACACTCGCACGCTTAGATGCATTATTATTATTTACATTATATTTCCTATTCGATCGTTACTATATGTTCGTTCGTTTAAGCCACCATAGCGACGACGGAACTGGGTTCTTATCTTGATGGATGAAAGTCAGTTATCCCATTTTATGACAAATACTCGTTGGCGAGTGGTTCTCATAGGAAATGGTCAGATAATAAGCTCAACAAACGATCAAGTTATTATCTAAACATTTCCAACCAATGAATATTAATCCTCTGCGCTCATATTATCTCAGAGTTTGTCTGTCGTCTGCTTTTATTACATTAACACCCACCAAAAAAAACAATAAACCATTCCAATATATACTTTTATAACTGAACTAGCTGATGTGCCCGACTTCTGGGCAGAATATGCAGCGTCTGGACAAACTATTGTTCGATCGGTCCAGAAACGTGCCTATATGGGGGGTGTATGAGCCAGGTCAAGGACACGGTAACCACGTGGACTTGGACCCGCCAATATTGTTCCCATGATCAACGTAGGCCGTATACATACCAAATTTGAGTAGGATCGGTGGAGGTCCAGAAACATGCCTATATCATCGAGGTCAATGTCAAGAACACGGTCACACGCGAAATTGGACCCGCTCATATTGTTCCCGGGATCAAAGTAGGCCTACATACCAAATTTGAGTCGGATCGGTCGAGCAGTTTTTTTTTTAAATGCCGCTTCAGTTATCAGAATCGATTAATTGCCCAAAAATAATGCTAACCACAGTCAACTATAGTGTAAAATTTCCCAAAACCTGATATTTATCAACATTTTGTTCAACGAAATTTTGCAGATTTGTCAAATATCTGACACAAATAAGCCACTTGATTTTTTAGTTATCCATCTTCATCCGCAATTTGTCCGAAACAATCTTCTCGTCGACTTTACTGGGCCACTACATATTCCAGGTGGTGAAAATTAATAGATTTTAAAACTCGATATCTGATCACTCTGAGCTTTGATGGGTGGGTTCCTCGACTCGAATCAAATATTTTTACCCCCGAAGCCAAATAAATAGTAATTGAAGGGCGCTTAATCGGATTGAGTACCATTAACATACATATGATACATGATAAATCAATGAACTAAGTTTTATTTATGTAATTTCTTCAACAGCAAATTGTTCAGATTCTGTATTGTTATAGAAAATTATATGGTAAAACGGTATGCATGGTATCTTGTATAGCTGGACTGTTATATACATCAGCGCACATGAGTAGAATTATGACACCAACCTATTGATCATGACCCGAGATTTTGCGTAGTGACCCCGCATGCACAATTGGTATTGAATCTATCGCGAGCTAAATCCCAACAGCAATGATTGAAAGAAATTGCATTAATTGTGTGCAAGACAGACATAATATGACACCACTGTAATGTGATTGCGTTCTCACATGGAAATCGAACAAAATATATGCATAATAATGACAGTCGATGATGCAGTTGTTGTTAATGTGTCAATTATTCAACAAATGATTGTTGAAATTGGGCGATTTCCCATTCGGCTTAATACTTTACTGGCTGTATCAGACAAAATAGTAATTTTTCTCCACCAGACAGCAATTGACGGTACAATCGGACGCTATTCGCGCGCTTGAATCGATGATTTGGTGTTTATAGTTTGACAACTCCAATATAGAAGTGTCATTATCGACTTACAATCCAGACAATATGATGGAACTATATCTTACCCTATTGATTTGGAGATGAAGCCGACGTTTCCCATGCGATACTGTTGTCAGACTTCGTATTCATCTATATCCATGAACGACTGTGTGATGATGATGATGATGATGATGATGATGATGATGATGATGATGATGATGGTGATGATGATAAATGATGATGATAAATGGCCAAGACTATGATTATGACGACGCTGATGATGAGGTTGATGGTGGCGGTGATGATATTGATGATGGTGATGACAAATGTGATGGTGACGATGATGATGTTGTTGATAATGGCAATATTCCTCCAAACTAAGCAATCGTGTCATGGGAGGGGTATCTGTGAAATCATGTCATGGGAGGGGTAGCTGTGAACTGCGGATGTGATTCTCATTTGTACATAGTGTATTATATGTTTTCTCATGTACCAAATTACCAATTGGCTGGGAATAAAGCATTACTTACTTACTTACTATATATATACACCAGCCCGTGTTGTCCGTCGTATAGGGGATTACTGTGTATATAATTGAGGTGGATATATGGGAAGCGGACCGGTCGGTGTCTTCGTGTACAATGTATATCCAAATACCACATATGGTTAAATGTGTTAATGAAGTACAATACATGGGTCTCTAGCCCGATATTGTATTCTCGACTGTCAATACTAGTCTGGCTGTCGGAGCTGAACTGTAGGACTTACCCGGAAAAAATTCTTAACAAGCTACATTTGGTATCGTTGGAAAGAGGAGTCCTTCGAGTATAACATATACAAAATCCGCTAAAATCCGCTTTGGGAAAAATTTTCTACAGCGCCCTGAATAGGGGAGTGGTCTGACGTAATTTATGAAGGTAATTGTGACTACGCGACTCTATATATGTGCGCTAAGTGATCTAGATAACAGTTGTTTTCAGTACATATATGTATATATAATGAACGATTATATAATTGCCACCCCATCAGATAATATATTTACATAAATATGGACAATGGAAAACGTATTTCTTATATCATGATGAAATTCCGTTTAATTAAACGCTCTTTAATAGCTTTCATTAAACTACAAAGAGTCAGTCTCGAATTTATCATTCTATATCGGGAAATGATTCACGTTGAACGCTCCTTAATGGTCCAAGACGATAATTTCAATGATTTATGTAATAATGTAATATAACTATCAAATACAACGTAGCGATTATTTCTTCAAGCGTGTAGTGGCAAATAATTTCTTGATATAGTTATTTTGATAGGTTTTTGTGTGACATTGTGTTTATTTTTCGCCTTCTGTTGAAACCTAACGGTGCCCACATATATGCAGAAGGCTTATTGTACATTCAAACTGCATTTTTCTTGGTTGTGTATTTTTAGTTCTCATACTAGTCTCATTGGTTTGGTTTGGTACGTGTTCGGCGATGGCAGAACCAACCCCGTATCTAGGGACCAGTAAATTTCAAGAGGACTTGTGCGTCTTATCCTTTCATATAGCATATGTCAATGTAATGTGGACACTTAACTAAGGAAAATCCATTGGTAAAACTTATGGCAAAAGGATTGGAGACTTTGATTGACTTCTCTGATAAGCGAGGATATAACCATTTATCTGAATATTTAAAGGGGCAACAAATAAATAACCACACCCATTGGTAAGGTCTAGTTGGTCCATAAAGACTGTAGGTGTGATTTCACTGATAGGAAAAGAACCTTCAGTGTCAATCCTGTGTGTATGGATACGGTTCCGCTATCTAAGAAAATGAGGTCTAAACAAGACCCATTTAATTTCAAAGAAGATTATGTGGAAAGGGTGCCATACACCAGATCCCCGTCATCCCGGTAGAAGGCAAGTGCGAACAGTAGCAACTCTCCCTATTAGAGATAAAGTTTTAGAACATTGCCGAATAAGAGAGGATTTGTGGGCATTGCAGGTTCAGAAACGCATTCTAAGTTGCATTGATCTTGCTGCAGAAGCCGTATATCATGCATCTTGTTAGAAATAAATGAGGAACCATCTGAGAGAAAACCACAGGGCAGAACACCAAGTGTCGAAATGCAACGCTCATTTGATTCGTTGCGTGTATGGCTGGAGTCTGGGGGAGGTAAGAACTGTATACTCTGTCCGAGTTACATATATACTCGAATGGTAGAGCTAGCAATTGGGTCAGAATCATATTCAATAAAACGCCTTAAACAGAAATCGGAAGAACGGTATGGGGAGTATATATGTTTTGCTGAAGTCGAAGGGCGTAGCAACGTCATTTGCTTCAAAGATATGGCCAAGTACCCGATAAAGGACAAGTGGTATGCGGATAAGAAAGATGACATGCATGGAGGAGGAGGCAGACAGAGTTGTTGTGACCGCCGCGAAGATGATTAGGGCAAAGTTGTGGGAAATGACATATGATAAGAAAACCTTCCCCACCAGCGAAGAGATAGGGAATATTGACGACAGAAATAAATGGATTCCTCGCCATTTACAAATGTTTCTGGAGATACTTGTTCCATCTGAAATCAAACAGAATAGCATTGGTCACAGTATCGAGCAATATGCGAGGTCCCGGTCTGTTATCACACTACCCTTTTTTGGTATTGGGGTTGAAATGGATCACGTGTTCGGGTCAAGGTGGCTTGTTGATGAACTGTCTAAATTGGGGGTTTCAACTACTTACGACGAAGTAAGCATGTACAAGCAATCAGTAATGTAGGTGGAACGTCTTGAGAGTACACTAGTGGAGTATTTTCCAGGTACCTTTACTCAGTGGGTAGCAGATAACGTCGACCACAACGTCGCTACTATTGATGGTAAAGGTTCATTTCATGGTATGGGGATAATCGCAGTATCAACTACGAAGGACGAGACCCTGCTTACACCTACATCAAAAGTGATCACTCGTCAAAAGCGTGTTATGGTTGAAGAACTAATCGAAGACAAAGGTGTGCCTATCATACACTATTTGAAACCTAAAAAGTTGGAATTATCCACAATAAAGTACCGACCCATGCTTGAGTTACAAAACCCATACACACTGCCTCCAGGTTTGAACACTGATTTGTTATGGCATTGCGGTTGGCTTTCGAATCGAGCAATGAAGCATACACCGAACTGGTCTCGATTCATGGAACACATCTTTTCTTCAAATTGCTCAGAACCTTCAGCCAAGTCAGAAGTTCTTTTTCTACCGATAATAGACCTCAACCCATGAGATGAGTCTTGTTTGTTTTCCACTTTGATGTATATTCAGAATCATGCGTTGGGAATTGTGACTACATGCTTGACGTTTGACCAACCACTTTGGTTCAAAGCGGTTGAGATAATTGAAGCCAAGTCACTAGGAATAGTTTGTAGATTCGGCGGCTTCCATCTGATGAGTTTCATGGGTAGCATTGATACCATGATGAATGGGTCGGGGTTAGATGAGGCTCTTGAAAACGCTTATGGCTCAAACGTAGTTGCCACAATGCTTTCCGGGAAGGCATTCTCGCGAACACGCAGAGGTCATTTCCTTGTGGGCGTAGCCCTTACTAACAAGCTGTTGGGTGAATTGATCTCTGAGGATTCAAATGAAATTTCCAAGTCGACAGCCGATGATGCGGGGTCAAACAGATACCGAATTATCTGCAAAATCAAATGTTGAAGTAACGCCAACGTTAAATATCGAAATACCTTCGACATCAAATGTCGAAGAATCGGCAATCGAAAGAATCACTTCAACTGGTACTGGCAGTTTCGAAGGGGAGAAGCTTAGTCAGGCTGAAGTGAAAGCGATAAATGATCTGTATGAAAAAGTGTTTGATGGGACCATCCCAGTTTCGGCTGTTTCCGATTCAATAGAACTGCTCAAATTGAACGAACTTATGTTATATTACAAGACGTACCTGGCGAGAAATCCAGAACATGCAAACTTTGGATACAGTATATGGAGTACATAGAAATGTTGAAAGATTTTATTCGAGCTGAGAGAACAGGAGATTGGAATCTCCATTTAGTAGGAAAAATGTTGAATTTGTTTGCCGCCACTGGGCACGTGCACTATGCGAAGAGATGTCGCTTGTATTTGCAAATGATGCTTTACTTACCCAAGAAATATCCGTGGTTAAACAAATGTTTTATAGAGGATGGTGTTCATACTATTCGAATGAGCAGTAGGTTTTGGGCAGGACTATCAAGTGACCAAGTTATTGAGCAAGTCTTGATGCGTTCCATCAAAAGTCGGGGTGGACTTACGCGAGGAAGGAGAATAACTGAATCTATACGCCATCAATGGGTTTATTGCATGCACAGGTGTGCCCACAATACACGGCACAATGATAGACTTAACAAACACAAAACACAAGACCAGTGAACAACAAGATACGCGAAGTTCATGACCATGATTTCCTCCGGCCGGTCTGCTATCGAACCTCAGAAATTGGCACCTACAGAGAGGGCAGCCTATTTCCATAGTCTTATGGTTCACTTACAGGTTTTAATCTGGGCATATCTCGGGAACATATATCTAGAACCAAGACATTGGGGATGGAAACTGCAGGGGTCAATACTTATCCCAATAATGACTGACCTTGAACCAGCACCAGAAATATTCTTAAATTCATTCAATGAAATTATAAAATGTCGCCAAGAAAGCCTTGTTGCACAAATCAATGTTCCTGTTGCAAAAATGGACTTAAGTGCGTCACTGCCTGTGAGGATTGTCGTGAGGAGATTTGCACGATTTTGAGCAAACGGTTGTTGATCAGAAACTGGATTGAATGTGGCTGTATAGCCAGAAAGCAATCTCAACACTCAATAGATGTATCTTTCGTTCGGGTGGGAGATTCAAAGTCAATAGATTCATAATATGGAAAATTAGTGGGAAAATAAAGAAAAAACACATATTTTCCGGTTTTGGGTGACATTTTGGCAGCCATCTTTAGATCTTTTACCCGGAAACAACATAGTTTGCTCTGGAAATATATTGTATACACTACAAAAGGAATTTTGGTTATAAAACGGGTTGATAGTTTTATTGTGTGAGTCAAACAATAGACTTCTCGAAATTTTCAACTTTCAAGCGGCCATGTTGGACGCCATCTTGAATAAAAAAAATTCCCCAAAGCGGATTTTAGCGGATTTTGGATATGTTCACCAGGGGGTTATTCTGCTTCGAATGACACCAAATTCAGCTTGTTAAGAATTTTTTCCGGGTTCAACCCTTCAACAGCCAGACTATACACCATGTCGCTCGGTATTCCCGTTATGTAACTTTATACTGTAATGTATAACTCTTGTCTGGTCCTGAAAGCAAACACAACGATGGTGTGTCAAGCAAATGAAACGTTTGATACGTTGAGTCCGCTATCAATAATGCTTCACGACAGCGGTCCACAGAAACATGATCTTAAGTGTGCGTTTCGCAAATACACTGTCTTGTGCTTCCACCCGATTATGATATATGTAGTGTCATTGAGGAACATTGGCAGCGTTCATTTCCAGCTTCCCAATCTTATTCGTGTAGTGAGATATTAGGCAAGGATTGTAAGCCGCTTCTTATTTTGGAATATTCTCAACCACGCATCTAAAACCTCGAATAATTGTGTGGTGTTTGGAGGCTAATTTCGTAAACTTAAATTCCTATAAACACCCAGTGGCTTAAGGACTATCCTGGCAAGGGAATGTCTCCTTCCACATATACATGTAATGGTAATCAGAATTTACCATTAGCTAGTCGAACAGGGAGCATTGTCCTAGAAACATTTAGTTTTTAATATTATAATACGCAATATCTTATTAACGTTTACACTATGCAATGTATTATTTACGTGGCGTATTTCGAAGCCAAAAAAGTGTCAATATACACATACACTGATAATCATGCCATATATGCATGTACGTGCTTTATCCCCACAAAGAATACAATAGATGTAGAATTTTTATAATCTATAATGCTAATCCTTTCATGGCCGGAGCTTCCTGAAATTTTGCGAAACCCTGTGCCAATGCATTCTCTTATATATGAGAGTCGACCATAGGTCGCCTCGCATATATAAGAGAATGCATTGACCTAACAAATTTTATATTAAAAAATGTAAGAACAAATTAAAAAAATAATACAAAATTGTCAACTAATGTAAGAAATAATGATAAAAAATGATAAAAATTATTAAAGAATGTAAGAAAAAATGATTAAAAATATTATAGAATCTAAGAAAAAATTATAAAAATTGTTAAAGAATGTAAGAAAAATAGATAAAAAATTGTTCGGCCAATGTATTCTCTTATATATGCGAGGCGACCTAACAGGTCCCCAGAACAAAACTTGACCCCACCCCCAATAGTACTTAATCCTATAGAAAGGTATCCAACTTGGCCCGGCCGAATTTTTATTATTTTTACAAAGTCCACAATCGGGTTAAAATACACAAAAATAATTTTGGTAACATAAATGCCTCATATATAATTAGAAAGATATGTTATTACTCTTCAATTTGATTTATCCCTGTAAAAATTGGTTAAGAAAAACTCCGGTTATGAGCACAGGTCTGACGCTAACCGACTGTAACATTTCACTCGTTCGAGATGGTGTCCGCTAAACTGGGTCAAAAGTGCGAGTTTTACACCGTCTTGCGCTTCAAAAACACGGTCAACGGTTAGTAGAATATATATATAGTATACATCATTAGAAGTGGAATTGTTTACTGACCCACCCAAACCAATCACGTTACATCACGGCATCGTATCTCTCGTATTTATTGAAAAATCCAGTTTCATAAACCCGGAAGCAAAGTCAAATTTAACAAATGCGGCCATTTTGTGCGAATCTGCTATGAGTACTATTTATAGTTCTTATGCAACACAAAATATAACCAAGAAGTAGTGTATATACGCTCTATAAATATTTATGGAGTTATATTCCTGTCCATATGTATGTTTTCAAATCGGCATTCGTGTTAATTCAATCTGTGTGTATTTATTCAATTTTTATAACAATATATTGTGTTGCATGAGAACTATAAATAGTACTCATAGCAGATTTGCACATCATGGCTGCCTTTGGAAAATTTCAATCTCCTTCCTGGTTTCTGAAACTGAATTTTTCAATAAATACGAGAGATACGATGCCGTGATGTGGCATGCATATATGTGATTGGTTTGGGTGGGTCAGTAAACAATTCCGCTTCTATTGATGTATAATATATATCCTACTTACCGTTGACCGTGTTTTTTGAAGCGAAAGTCGGTGTAAACACCGGACTTTTTGACCCAGTTTAGCGGACACCATCTCGAACGAGTGAAATGTTACAGCCGTTTTGCGTTAGACCTGTGGTCATAACAGGATTTTTCTTGACCGATGTTTACAAGGGATACATCAAATTGAAGAGTAATAACATATCTTTCTAACTATATATGAGGCATTTATGTTACAAACATTATTTTTTGTATTTTAACCTGATTGCGGACTTTGTAAAAATAATAAAAAATTTGGCCGGCCAAGTTGGATACCTTTCTATAGGATTAAGTACTATTGGGGTGGGGTAAATTTTTGTTCTGGGGACCTGTGGGCGACCTATGGTCGAATAGCATATAATTAGAGAATGCATTGGAATAGGGTCTTTAGTGCTGTGCCAGCGCAGCTCCCATCATAAATGGGTCAACAATCACCAGGTTTTATCTTATATTCTTCATATATAACATGCTTGTACAGGAAAAAGAATAATCATTCCCAGAACTCGAAATCACACAGAAGACGTGGGCTAAACTCACTAGATTGCATGATTCGCAGAAGCCGGCATTATAATAAGGCAAATAAGCCTCCAGTATGGCGTTTTTTTTGTAACTATATTGTATCCGCTCTTATATATTCAATAATAGAACAAACATATGTGGCGAAAAGTGGTAAATTTCACTATATGTATTCAATATGTACACATGTTTATTATATATTGAACACATATGTATGAAATGTCGTTATTTTCTGTAACTATATTGTAAATGTGACACATATATATGTTATAAATTGCAAACATATATGGATACTGATGAAAATTTGCATATGTTTGTAGTCAGAATAGCACACCCATATGAGAGTCGCTATTTAGCAGCAGATGTCATTTTTTTGTATTTTAGTCATCAATTTGTTTAATTATTGAAAGCACATGTCCTCGTTTATAATACATATTTGCTGCTTTTGCACACATGCCTGCTGCTCTTAAACGGTGGGGAAAATATATTGTATCTTTGAACACAACCAGCTCACCAATAAAAGGTGTGCACCTTTATATTAGAAATCGTCATCTATCCGTTTTACATTTTATAATGCCCATATATTACCCCAAAATGAAACGTGCGTAATTTATATTCTATAAAACGCCCCTATATATTTTCACATTAAACACATGGCTGAGTCTGTTAATTAACTAAGTTATATATTTGACACATATATATGTTATAAATTGCAAACATGTATGGACATTGACAGAAGTTTGCATTTATATGTAGTAAGAATAGCACATACATATGACAGTCGCTATTTAGCAACAGACAACATTTTATTGTATTTTAGTTATCATTTTATTTAATTATTGAAAGCAAATATCACCATTTACACCTTCAAATATGGGGAAATGAAGCCTTATAAATGTCTTGTATTTTTGAACAAATGTGCGTCTTTGCGATAAAAGGAGTACACCTTTATGTTATAAACCGTCACCTATCACTTACATTTTAGAAAATATAATGTGTTAGCGTAAATTAAAGGCTGTGTAATATATATTCAATATTGCACACACAAATGACCGGCGTTAAAATGCGCGGAGCTCTATTTATATTCAATATTGGACACAAATATGACGGGCGTTAAAATGCGCGGAGCTCTATTTATATTGTATCCTAACATTCGTCTTATAGGAAAACTAGTGTAAGGGTGGATACACACATGCATGTAATCTCTGTAAATATCGTGTATTTTGCGTTTTACATGGATCATACAGACCATGGAATATGTGTCTGCTGACAACCCAATCATTGCGGCTATGTTTGACCACAGTGAGTCAAGCTCTGAGCGTGCAGTGAGCCGTTGACTGGACGAAGTCGTCAGGCCGCTTAAAATAATTGTTCGCGCGATAACCCAAATGTTGGACGTTCTGTTTAAATCATTGTCAGTCTTCTCTTGATTGTATACCAGCGATGGTCCCAGGATTTCCCAATGCAGGGGCTATGGTCCCCAACATGGGGGCTATATTATCCCGGAAGCTACCGGACTGACCACTACATATTTCCTCGACCGGGGGGGGGGGGGGGTGCATGCAGCACATGAGTCCTACCTCCCTGAAGCCACAAAGGCACTCCTGATTTGTAAATATTGTAGTTGACAGTCATATATGTCGTGCCTGTTTGCTACGAGTGATTAATCTCATATGCAGCTATCTATGCTATTCATATAATTATGAACATATTATTACAGCTTTAAATTTGAAGGTACAGAAGGTGGTGTTGCTGTGCATATGTATCTTCATTCGGGAAAAGGGTTGTCTAGCTACGAGTTCACAACTACGTCACATTTCCTCTCTTGTGTTATAATATGTACGCACAATTTACGTCTATGGAATATTTAAGTAAACCATTATGTTGTACATTCTTGCCCAGATAATCCCGGCCGATACATTCAACTAAACCCCTTAGTTATTCGAAACTTTCGAGAACCAGCCTCTCCCCCAATCATGGATTATAGTCCAAAATGTGATAATTCAAGCCTGTACAGGCTAAACTTGTGACAGTTAGGAACTTGTTCATCCTTTGGCCTGAGAAACATATACTGTTCTGTAAATTATGGGTTAAAAATGGGGGGGGGGGGGGAGGTGACTCTTTTTTCTTTCAACGCTGTACCTGCATTAATTTTTTTGGCGCTGTAATGGGATATATGCATGGAAATCCCAATTGAATGTTATCACATGAGCTCGCACTCAAATTATCCGAGCAATCTCAACAAACTGGTATTGTCTGTCTTAATTTTCCAATGCCTGTTATTCAAGGCATGAGAGCACCATATCGGACTGTTAAAATTTGAGCTCAGGCCATGCATAGTCGAGAAACAAATATCCTTATCCTTACGACTCGGCGTTGTCCGATTAGGCTAAATCACTTAACATGGAATTCACCATGTATGAGTTAGTTGATTGCCATGTGTATTACTATATATAGCACTTCCAAAATGTGGAGCCAAAGAGCCGTTCGGGTTTTGCTGGACGAGATCAAATTGGGAGTCAGTGTGTGGGACATTAAACACTCATGTATCACAATCGTCATAAAAGAGCTTCAAAAGTCTGCACATTTTATTTTTATTTGGGATGACCCTGTTTCCAAGAAATGACGAGAAACAAAACAAGTATAAAATCGACGGACTCAAATCCACTTTTCGAAATGAACTAAAACTCGTGAAAAACAGCAACAGATATCAGACAGGATTTATTCATTTCGGCACCCATGAAAAAACACATGTTTATGACTGGCCTGAAATCTCTTGATAACAGTTAGTTTGATTTTGGCTTATAACTACTCACTGGTCTCACCTGTTGAAATGGAACGATCGCGCGCAGGCGATTAATGCTATCAATGATTGGTGTGACCATGTAAAATACATGGATTTTACATACAGACATTACATGCATGTGTGTATCCACCCTTAGGATTGAAAATATATTGCACTGGGTCGTGTTCACGTCGTATCGACATATGTATTTGTTGTATCCAGGGGCCGAAATGCATTTGGTCGAGACAGTGAAACTGCAAGGCAGAGTTCAGTCCCCCTGCACTATCAGCATAGGTGGCGCTAAAAATATGCAGTTTGCCAAATTCGATTAGGGTTATCCAAAGTCGACTGAGGAATTTACAGACAACTTCTTAACTTCTTAACTTTCTTTCCATCCTTGTATCATATATCTTCAATAACAACAACAACATCGTCAATCATGATGGCGGCAGTTCTGATTAATGGAGTGGACATTGGTGGAGTTTGTGATACATTCCATATTCAGATATTGTCATGGCGTTTCCAGTTTCCGGCAAATTCCGCATCACATTGGTTATTTCGAGGACGAAAGTAAACAGGCGTGAGTGGAAAATGTTAAATTTCAGGTAGGCCTAATATTTTTGCCGAAATGTGTTAATTTAACCACATCTTTCCAAATTTAATGGAGTTCAAAATAAATTGGAAAATTATTCCCTATTCCTTATTTTCAAAAATGTCGCTTTCGACCGATTTGACGGCATGGGTGGGTGGCCCGCCCCAAATACCACCTATAAACACCCCGACCCCTGGACTAGATACTGGCTCTATGACGCTCCGATGCTCTGCTCTGTTTGCCGTCATGAGAGACCAGCACAATCCATCATGACGGCGTGCATATAGTGTAACGGCGTAGCCTCATAGAGCCAGCGTCTAGTCCACCCGACCCCCCCCCCCACCCATCACCCCCGGGGGTCCCACCCCGAGGGGTGAAAATGCGGTATGGACCATTTTCGAGAAACGGTAAGGATTTCGACAGATTTTATGTGGCATGGCCATGGGTGGGCGGCACGCCCCAAATACCACCTAGAAACACCCCGATCCCCCACCCATCACCCGGGGGGGAGGTGCCACCCCGAGGGGGTGAAAATAGGGTATGGACCATTTTAGAGAACAGTAAGGATTTCGACCAATTGACGGCATGGGTGGGTGGCCCGCCCCAAATACCACCTAGAAATACCCCGACCCCCAACTACTCACCCCAACTGGGTATGGACCATTTTCGAGAATGGTAAGAATTTCGATTTGATGGTATGGGTGGGTGGCCTGCCCCAAATACCACATAGAAACACCTTGACCCCCCCCCCCCCCCCCACCCATCCCCCCGGGGGGGGGGGGGGCACCCCGAGTGGGTGAAAATGGGGTATGGACCATTTTCGAGAACTGTAAGGATTTCGACAGATTTGATGGCATGGCCATGGGTGGGCGGCACGCCCCAAATACCACCTAGAAACACCCCGATCCCCCACCCATCACCCGGGGGGAGGGGAGGAGAGGTGCCACCCCGAGGGGGTGAAAATAGGGTATGGACCATTTTAGAGAACAGTAAGGATTTCGACCAATTGACGGCATGGGTGGTGGCCGCCCCAAATACCACATAGAAACACACCGACCCCCACCCATCACCCCCGGGGCGGGGGTGAAAATGGGGTATGGACCATTTTTGAGAACAGTAAGGATTTCGACCGATTTGATGGCATGGGTGGGTGGCCCGCCCCAAATACCACATAGATACACCCCGAAGAATTCAGTCATATGCGGAGTCTGGCAAAGCATAATAGGACACAGACCGGCCATCGTCCATCAAATTTGTCGAAATCCTTACCTTCCTCGAAAATGGTGGCACCCCCTGGGGATGATTAGTGGGGGGTCCGGGTGTTTCTAGTTGGTATTTGAGGCGGGCCACCCACCCATGTCAAATCAGTCGAAATCCTTACCGTTCTCGAAAATGGTCCCATTTTCACCCCCTCAGGGTGGCACCCCCGGGGGTGATGGTGGGGGGTCGGAGTGTTTCTAGGTGGTATTTGGGGCGGGCCACCCACCCATGCCGTCAAATTGGTCGAAATCCCTACCGTTCTCGAAAATGGTCCATACCACATTTTCACCCCCTCGGGGTGGCACCCCCGGGGATTATGAGTGGGGTCGGGGTGTTTCTAGGTGGTATTTGCCGTGTATTTGGGGCGGGCCACCCACCCATGCCGTCAAATCGGTCGAAAGCGACATTTTTGAAAATAAGGAATAGGGAATAAGTTCCAATTGTCATGTTCGTTATGTTCACTTTTATTAGTAATCACAGTATTCAGTAACCAAACCCATCTAGTAATTTATCTGATCTGCGATTTTGAAAATCCCCCGATTCCTACCGAAAGATATTCGGCATTAGTCAGCTTGAGGTCTGGTGTATTCTGCACATACTCCAAACAGATCCCCGATTTGTAACATACTCGAGCTACGAGACATAATTCTAATCCATACATGCCAAGTTTCATAAATATATTTCGCCGTATTAAAGGAACAAACACTACAGTCAAGTCGAAACATGAAATATGCACCTCTTTAAGCACTCTATCAAATGGCATTGAATGATAGTGCAGTGAACCTGAGTGTAGCATGCTGGAATTGATGTTTCAACTATACTTCTAATATTTCGGTACGGTACTTAATATTGGGCCAACTATCAAGGATGTGGAATTGCGCTGTCAGTCAGAATCAAAGCCGAATTAAATTTCGTTGATATTTCACTCCGATCACAAACAAATAATTATCATAATATTAATAGCAGACGACTAAACAAAATTCCCGTTGTTTGGCGAGACTTTGAGTCTGAGATCCTGGGTGTCTTTTTGGCAGTTTAAGAGATTCTGGGTGTCTTTTTGACAGAAACCATGCGACAATGACCTATTCAGCATTAATAATGCTCTTAAAATGTTGCATTCATGTGTTTGGTTATTGTGATTACTAACAAAAGTGAACATAAATCTTTATTTTGACTCCATCAAATTTGGGGAAAATTGGGTTAGCAAAGTCCTTAAATGGATTCAAATTTTAATCCATTGGCACACTCTGCATGTTCCATCAATTTATTATTATATATAGAAAATTTACAGGCATGTTTAACACCTGTATTACTATTAGCCTACTTTAGCCTACTCTTTGCATGAATCCATGCATCATATAGACCACATCCCTCACCCAATCATTGATCAAAGTTTATATTAGCAATAGGCAACCACGGACAAGAATGATAATGCGCCAATTTCTGGAATTCGAAATATGATAACATCACCAGGAAAACTCAAAGAGCCTGGTGACCATATATTGCATTAATCAGGTACATTTTTCCTCCACTACGCATTTTGTAACAGTGTTACAAGTGTTATAAATGTTACAAATGATTTAAAGTCCCAGTAGAAAAACGCAGCCTATGTTATTTCTACTGTCTCAATGTAGCGACGTCACATGTTACAAAGCATTACAAGTGTTGCATTATTCTGAGATACCAGAGAGAGACCGTTCGTAGACAGGTGTTACAAATGTTACAAATGACTTAAAGTCCCAGTAGAAATAAAATATGTGTTCTCATGCACTTTTCAGACAATAAAATCTCAATTTTTAGATGCGAGAAGGAGTCTGTTTCTATTTATTTTTTTTCTCAAAATATGGAAAACAAACTCCAGGAAAACAGAATTTTCCTTGTTACAATCCAAATTTTTTTAAATTCCTTTATTTGCGCTTTAGCACAATTCCTGTATTTACGCTTTAAAACTCAATTAACAAAACAAATATAGTTTAAACTTATATATATAAAAAAAAGATTTATAAATAAGTCCAATTAATAAAAAAATATGTGTTCTTATGCACCTAACTCATCATTGAAAGTTTTGTTAAAAAAGCTTTGTCTAAAATATTGGATTGGGTGACAGATTTGTTAAAATGGATCACAAAGTTAAATAAGGGCAGTGCCAGAGACATAACTATTTCACCAGATAGTAATTCTTAAAATATGTTTGCAAGAACTAGTTGGCTTATTTAGCATGGAATGTTGATCTTGTTTGATCAAGACTGTTGTTGAAATTTTTTTTAATGGGGTTACCTGGTCAAATAGGGGGCAAGCGAAGGACAGTTTTTCTCTTAATATGCTTCCTTCACAAGGACCATCAGGTCTATTTTACTGATATTTAGTATTAATACGAAGAGTTCTTTGGTGTCTAGGGTTAAAATTTATTCTGATGGGTTCACCAGGTTAAATAGAGTGGGACCAGGGACATACGATAACTATATGTCTCTATAGTAGTTCCTAAAATGTCTTCTCAAGAGAGGTTGGACTATTTAGATTACATATATTGTAGTATGGAGGATCCTTTAGTGACTGAGATTCAGATTTGTTAAAATGAGGGCAACCTGTCAAGAAATGGCGGGGCTGTTGGGAGTTAACACATTTGTGTCTAATAAATTCATATATAACACAATATACTGCTATATGTAGCATTGACTTCATTATACAATATTTTGTCCATTTATACATGTAGGTGAAAATTTATGCTATATTTTGAGAAAAGGAATGAGGAAAAAATGTTCAGTCTGAAAAAAAAAATTCATTTAAGCTGATGACCCACCCATCCCTCCCTAAGTGTCCGATTTTTTTTCTGCCTCACCCTGCATGTGCAAAACAATAATAACTAAATGAAAAACAAAATAATATATAAATATAACAATATACTAGTAAATATTAACATTTTTTTTACAAAAGATGTGACTCGATCATACAAGCCTGCACAGTGTGGCTGTCATTTGCAGAATTACATGTAGGTCCCCAGAGGGTGAATTTAGTGATGCTATCCCACAAAGTAGGCTAGCATCACAAAATTCACCATCTGGATACCTCATCTGCTTAGCCATCATCTTCTGGAAGGTATCTTTAGTCTCAAGTTAACATTGTTTTTAATTACGTTTTCCCTTGTGAGAAGTTTTTATTTCTTCTATAAATTTCCAGAAGATAAAATTCGTAATTGAGGCGACTAATTTGGGGGAACATGACCAACTTCAACTGGGGAATTTCAATCTGATCCTAGGTTTCTAATAGTAGTTGAGGCCTAAGCAGAATGAGGTTCCCGAAGGGTGAGTTTGGTGATGCTTATAAGCCCACTATGTGAGATAGTATCAATAAATTCACCCTCTGGGGGGGGGGGGGGCTCATTCTGCAAATGACAGACACACTAAATATTTGCAGACTTGGACTCATACCCCCTCTAAAGTCTAAATGCTCCCTCTGGTCTCTTTAAGTAAGACAGTTTGTGATATATGTGGGCACTGTTTATAGTATCTCTGGTATCTCAGAAATCATATGAAGTAAGATCGATGCCAAGAATATGCATATTGTAACACTTGTAACATTTGTAAAGGTGTTACAAAATGCCCTAGTGGAGGAAAAATGTACCGGTGTAACAGGATATCTCCCCCCCCCTGGATATCTTCCCCCCCCGGGGGGGAAGATATCCTAGGATATCTTACCCCCCACCCTGGATATCTTCCCCCCCCATGTACGACTAAAAAATAATTTCACTCATTTGATATCGTTAGGTTCTGAAATGGCCAGAAAAATGTTTTTTGAGATTAAAATTTTTTTGATTTTTGATTTTGACAAAATTATTGTTTTCACGAATTTTATTGTCTTTTTTTCTTCTTTCAAATGTCCAGGCTTGGATAATATTCCATCACCCCCCCCCCCCCCCCCTCCACCCAGCACCTACATGACAAAAAAATCATCTTATGGTTTTATTGCTTATTTTGCTTTATATATTCATGAGTCAGGGTTTGGGGTGGGGGGAAGATGTCCAGGTCAGGATAACTCCCCCCCCCAACCCAGCACCTACATGACAAAAAAATAATCTAATGGTTTTATCGCTCGTTTTGCTTTATATAGTCATGAAACAGCGAGAAATTAACTTCTTCTGACAACAAGTTGTTTGAGTCAGGGTTTGGGGATGGGGGGGGGGAAGATGTCCAGGTCAGGATATCTCCCCCCCCCCCCCCCACCCAGCACCTACAAGACAAAAATAATAATCTTATGGTTTTATCGCTCGTTTTGCTTTATATAGTCATGAAACAGCGAGAAATTAACTTCTTCTGACAACAAGTTGTTTGAGTCAGGGTTTGGGGTGGGGGGGGGGGGGGAGATGTCCAGGTCAGGATATTTACCCCCCCCCCCCACCCAGCACCTACATAACAAAAATATAATCTTATGGTTTTATCGCTTGTTTTGCTTTATATAGTCATGAAACAGCGAGAAATTAACTTCTTCTGAGAACAAGTTGTTTGAGTCAGGGTTTGGGGGGGGAAATGTCCAGGTCAGGATATCTCCCCCCCCCCCCCCACCCAGCACCTACATGACAAAAAAATAATCTTATGGTTTTATCGCTTGTTTTGCTTTATATAGTCATGAAACAGCGAGAAATTAACTTCTTCTGAGAACAAGTTGTTCGAGTCAGGGTTTGGGGTGGGGGGGAAGATGTCCAGGTCAGGATATCTTCCCCCCCACCCAGCACCTACATGACAAGAAAATAATCTTATGGTTTTATCGCTCGTTTTGCTTTATATAGTCATGAAATAGCGAGAAATTAACTTCTTCTGACAACAAGTTGTTTGAGTCAGGGTTTGGGGTGGGGGGGGAAGATGTCCAGGTCAGGATATCTTCCCCCCCCCCACCCAGCACCTACATGACAAAAATATAATCTTATGGTTTAATCGCTTGTTTTGCTTTATATAGTCATGAAACAGCGAGAAATTAACTTCTTCTGAGAACAAGTTGTTTGAGTCAGGGTTTGGGGGGGGGGGGAAATGTCCAGGTCAGGATATCTCCCCCCCCCCACCCAGCACCTACATGACAAAAAAATAATCTTATGGTTTTATCGCTCGTTTTGCTTTATATAGTCATGAAACAGCGAGAAATTAACTTCTTCTGACAACAAGTTGTTTGAGTCAGGGTTCCCCAGCACCTACATGACAAAAAAATAATCTTATGGTTTTATCGCTTGTTTTGCTTTATATAGTCATGAAACAGCGAGAAATTAACTTCTTCTGAGAACAAGTTGTTTGAGTCAGGGTTTGGGGTGGGGGGGAAGATGTCCAGGTCAGGATATCTCCCCCCCCCCCACCCCAGCACCTACATGACAAAAAAATAATCTTATGGTTTTATCGCTTGTTTTGCTTTATATAGTCATGAAACAGCGAGAAATTAACTTCTTCTGAGGACAAGTTGTTTGAGTCAGGGTGTGGGGGGGGGGAAGATGTCCAGGTCAGGATATCTTCCCCCCCACCCAGCACCTACATGACAAAAAAATAATCTTATGGTTTTATCGCTTGTTTTGCTTTACAGTCATGAAACGGCGAGAAATTAACTTCTTCTGACAACAAGTTGTTTGAGTCAGGGTTTGGGGTGGGGGGGGGGGAGATGTCCAGGTCAGGATATCTTCCCCCCCCCCACCCAGCACCTACATGACAAGAAAATAATCTTATGGTTTTATCGCTCGTTTTGCTTTATATAGTCATGAAATAGCGAGAAATTAACTTCTTCTGACAACAAGTTGTTTGAGTCAGGGTTTGGGGTGGGGGGGGAAATGTCCAGGTCAGGATATCTCCCCCCCCCCCCCACCCAGCACCTACATGACAAAAAAATAATCTTATGGTTTTATCGCTCGTTTTGCTTTATATAGTCATGAAACAGCGAGAAATTAACTTCTTCTGACAACAAGTTGTTTGAGTCAGGGTTTGGGGTGGGGGGGAAGATGTCCAGGTCAGGATATCTTCCCCCCCCCCCACCCAGCACCTACATGACAAAAAAATAATCTGATGGTTTTATCGCTCGTTTTGCTTTATATAGTCATGAAACAGCGAGAAATTAACTTCTTCTGACAACAAGTTGTTTGAGTCAGGGTTTGGGGTGGGGGGGAAGATGTCCAGGTCAGGATATCTCCCCCCACCCAGTACCTACATGACAAAAAGATAATCTTATGGTTTTATCGCTCGTTTTGCTTTATATAAGAAACAGCGAGAAATTAACTTCTTCTGAGAACAAGTTTTTTGAGTCATGTAGGTGGCGGGTGGGGGTGGATATCCTGACCTACCTGGACATCTCCCCCCCCCCACCCCAAACCCTGACTCTAAAAACTTTTTCTCAGAAGAAGTTAATTTCTCGCCGTTTCATGACTAGATAAAGCAAAACAAGCGATAAAACCATAAGATGATTGTTTTGTCATGTAGGTGGGGGGGGGGGGGAGATATCCTGACCTGGACATCTTCCCCCCACCCCAAACCCTGACTCAAAACACTTTTTCTCAGAAGAAGTTAATTTCTCGCCGTTTCATGACTAGATAAAGCAAAACAAGCGATAAAACCATAAGATTATTTTTTTGTCATGTAGGTGCTGGGTGGGGGGGGGAGATATCCTGACCTGGACATTTCCCCCCCCCCCCCACCCCAAACCCTGACTCGAACAACTTGTTCTCAGAAGAAGTTAATTTCTCGCTGTTTCAAGACTATATAAAGCAAAACAAGCGATAAAACCATAAGATTATTTTTTTGTCATGTAGGTGCTGGGTGGGGGGGGGGGAGATATCCTGACCTGGACATTTCCCCCCCCCCACCCCAAACCCTGACTCAAACAACTTGTTGTCAGAAGAAGTTAATTTCTCGCTGTTTCATGACTATAAAGCAAAACAAGTGATAAAACCATAAGATTATTTTTTTGTCATGTAGGTGCTGGGTGGGGGAGAAGATATCCTGACCTGGACATTTCCCCCCCCCCCCCCCACCCCAAACCCTGACTCAAACAACTTGTTGTCAGAAGAAGTTAATTTCTCGCTGTTTCATGACTATATAAAGCAAAACGAGCGATAAAACCATAAGATTATTTTTTTGTCATGTAGGTGCTGGGTGGGGGGGGGGGAGATATCCTGACCACGACATCTCCCCCCCCCCCCCCACCCCAAACCCTGACTCAAACAACTTGTTGTCAGAAGAAGTTAATTTCTCGCTGTTTCATGAATATATAAAGCAAAATAAGCGATAAAATCATAAGTTGATTTTTATTTGTCATGTAGGTGATGGGTGGGGGTGGGGAATATCCAAGCCTGGACATTTATAAAAAAAAAAAAATTTAATTAAAAAAAACCAAAAAAAATGGCCATTTCAGGAACAAACAATCAAATGCATGATAAAAACAATTTGTCACTTTTTTTTTTTAAATAAAAAATAATAAAAAAAAAATTTCAATCTCAAAAAACATTTTTCTGGCTATTTGAGGACCAAACGATATCAAATGAGTGAAATTATTTTTTTGTCATACATGGGAGGGAACTTATCCAGGGTGGGGGGAACTTATCCTAGGATAAGTCACCCCGCGGGGGGGAACTTATCCTAGGATAAGTTCCCCCGCGGGGTGACTTATCCAGGGGGGGAACTTAACGTGGTACACCGGTTGCCTGCAGTATCTAACTGGAAGAGATAATGTATGGAAATGAGGACCAGACAACAAGCTAAAAATGGTTTATATGACGTTTTCTACCCTTTGGCGACATTGACCTTCCCCAATTTTAAAGTGAGGGAGGGGTATCGAACAGATATGAACAATTTCCAATTATTAAATTGTGTTCAATGCCAGGCCATGAATGAAATTTCCAATTGTTGAAAATGTTTTTCAGTTGAAATTAAAATTATTTGAGAATGATAGGCCACATATAGCTTGAATTTGTTCTAATTGATTGATATTCCAGACAGCAGTAAAATAAATGGGGACAAAAAGTTAGTGTAATCATGTATGAAATTTCCAACTGTTAAAATTCTTTATAACAGTTGTGACTCCCACCCCCTCAAAATACCTCCATCACTCGATCCCCGACCCCATCATAATGGGGACAATAATTACTAGTTGGGATACCAGGCAATGGTAACCATGTATTTTAACCTTTACGTTGTAGTGTAATAATGTATGAAATTTCCAACTACCGGTACATGTGTATTAACTTTTTTTTACAAAAGTTGTGAATCATACACACTCAAAATCCAACTTCCACCCCCACCCCACCCCACTACACTGTTCCTTCCACTTCTGGAGATCAAGTTGGCCACAGGTGTTCAGTTTATATTATACCCCATGTGTCTTGGACTGTTGCCAAATTCACAGTGATCCATGCAGAGAGCCTGCTTGGACTGTTGCCAAATTTACAATGTTCCCTGCAGAGCAGTGTGCAGAGAGCTTGTATGTTATTGGAGACTGTTCTAATATGACAATAGGCTGGCCTAATTAACAAACCATGCACAGCTAAATACACATAAGGTAGGATATATTTGTCACACAGTGCCTTTTTACTTCATTGGTCAGCATTGGTGAGTATTCCAAATAAGATTCACTTGGGCCTTGTATCGTGATGTAATTCCGAAAAAAAATTCACTCCAGCCATCACACAGGTTCATGGAAAGAGTTGGTTCTATAACTACAAATTCCTGTATAAATTAGGTCAATCTACCACAGTTGGACATACAGTCCCAAAAAATAAGGGTTTAATCAAGTTTATAAATGGGTATCCCATCATATTGGGATACCCATTCATAAACTTGATTAAACCCTTATTTTTGGGCATAAGGTATTTTTTGTCAGGAAAACAATTGAAAGTGTCAAAATTTCAAATGGATCTTGAAAATACATTTTTGTTATATGGCATATTCAAATGATAGCCTGTTAAAGGGTTATATCACTTTTTAGTGCTCAATTAGCACAGATTTTTTTTTTTTTTTTTTTCGAAGTTCGGTCCATATGGTGTTTTTTGTATGTAAAACAACCTAGGTGTCAAATGTTCACATGGATCTTGAGAAAACATTGCTGTTTTCAAGGCATATTCCAATGAGAATTATGAGATGCAATACCTTTTAATGCACAATGAGCCATATTTCCGACTAAATACTGGAAAGTTACCCATAATTCTGCTTTAGTTAAGAGGTTGATTACTTAAGGCATTACTGTAAATCCTTTGACACACCCTACAGACCATATCCCAGATCTGATCATCACCAAACTTCATATTGAGACTAATTGAGTATCAGGGTGGCCTAGATGGGAACTCGTCATTTTGGGGTCATTCGGCAAAAAAAATATTGCCGCCAATGGCCAGTTTGGTTTTTACTCTTTGTATCACTAAATATTTCTACAAAATCTATTTGCATGTGCTGCAGACCCATCTGTTGTCAACCATTAAATTATTCCCCTACCTAAGTTGAGCTACAGTGTCATTGACACTTTCAATAGGTCATTCGGCCAAATATTCTGGCCGCCAGAAGCCATCTTGGATTTTACTCTTCGCATGACTAAATCCTTTGGCACGGACTGCAGGTCGTACCTTTAGTTGGACCATCAATGAAATTTCTCATGGCTGTTGACATTGGGACGTAGTTAGGAACGAGTCATTTGAGGGTCATTTGGCCCTAAAACGTGTCCACTGTCAGCCATAAATCATTTGACATATCCTACAGACCACATCCCTGATTTGATCGTCACCAAACTTCATATGGATCATCGGGGTGACCTCTAGATGGGAACGAGTCATTTTGGGGTCATTTACCCAAAAAAACATGGTCGTCCGCAGCCATATTGGATTTTACTCTTTACATCATTAATTACTTTGATACACCCTACATACCACATCCCAGATGGTCGACCAATTTGGCCATAGTGTGGTATCCGTCCAAAACACTTCGGACTGACAATTCGACCCATGCGCAAAACCAGAAAAAGATGACTGAGGTTAACTATGGAGAAAATATAAACAACCCAATATGTTGTGAATTTGTGATTGGGCGGTATTGTGACAACATATGATTATAAATAAACATTAAATTAATTCAGTTGTATGAATGTGTCAACAAAATAAAATTTGGGGAAACTGATTGGTTGGGGAAACTAAAGAACCATAGGCATAGCCTGAATTAGTAGGAAATTTCATCATCATTTCAATGATTTTCATGCCAAAATGGCAAATGGAAAATATCAATTATCATATGGAATTCTAAATTTGTAAATGATTCATTGATGCAGTTATTGTTTCAGTGTGTCTCACCCCCCCCCCCAACTTTGGTAAAAAATGTTGCCAAAACAGTTGCCAAAACAGATGGAAATTTCACACAGGAATTTCCCCAAGATGGACACAGACACTCTCCCACTCCAACAGAGACATCCCCCAGACAGCACGTCCCTGCCTGACTGTCACAACAGACCCCATCCTAATGAATTGTAGAAGCTGGTGTCTTTACTGAAAATCACTGTTCATGCCATTAAATAATTTAAATGATTAATTTTGGGACTTGTTAGTCTGTCACTTGTGCTCAAGTGCAAACCATTTGCGCTTAAGAACAAATCATTTGTGCTTAAATGCAAATCAGTTATGCTTCAGCGCAAATAATTTTTTTCTCAAGCGCAAATAGATCATATTACTCTTAAAGCGCAAATTATTTGCGTTTAAAACTTCCATTAAAGTGATATGAAACACTGTGGTGGGGTGATCAAATAGAAATGGAGAATAATCTTGCTCAAAGTTTTTCTCTTTACGAATAGTAATCCAAATTGACAACACACACCGCCATTCTTATATATTAATTAAATGCAATGACTCTCGATGGCGAAATCATTTGTGTTAGTTTATCGCCGATAGTTGCGTCCCGAATCGAGATGTAAATATTGATAATTGAGCGTAGTTCCAACCGTGTTTTCTAAGGAGTGGTATGGTCGATTTCTTTGAAATTTGCGGCATTGTTTGTAGAATGCTACATTCACCAAGTTGGCATAGCGCCTGCGTACTAACTTATTAGTTTCCCACACTCGACCAAGTGCTTAATATGTCTTTAAGGCTTTAGCGCAAATAAAAAAATTCATGATTCCCCCGGCTGATCACCATGGATTAATTTTAAATGGCACAGGCCTGAATAGCCTACATCATTAAAGTCTATATAGGCCCACCATAAAGCAAAGATAAATAATAATATGTGACAAAGGCCTCTCATATCTGTGACATTGTTATTTTCATTTTAAAAAATCTGGACCCCTGTGATTTCATTGCAAAGTGCCCAGCTAAAATACTGGCAAAAGGCCTAGTGCCTAGTATAGTGGGTGGGGATCTCAAAAAGCGATGAACATATACATGTAGGAGGCAAAATTCACATCTAATAAGGAATTGCGCTTAAAGGTACTCAACCCGTAAAGAGGGTCCCCATCTCAACAGATTCCAACAACAACAATCCGATCAGAGGGTCCTATATTACTATTTCTTTGGCTTTGGGGGTAAAAAATATTTGATTCGAGTCGAGGAACCCATCAAACAAAGCTCAGAGTTATTAGATATTGATTTTTGAAAATTCTTATGTTCTCGAGATGGGTACCAATAACTGCCGTCAATTTGGTAACATGCTCGAGATGTTACGCCAAAATTCTATTCAAACAGGCAAGGATGGATAACTCTATAATCAAGTGGGTAATAATAACGAATTTATGACTTTCTTCTGGGCCAGAAAGAATTCCCGATAATGAAAAATAATAGATTTCTAAAATCGATATCTAACAAATCTGAGCTTTGATGGGTGACTTCCTCGACTCGAATCAAATATTTTTGACCCCTGAAGCCATTGAAATAGTTATTGAGAGGAGTTTTTACGGGTTGAGTACCTTTAAGCGCAATTGATTGCGTTTAAGCAGGGTGGGGTCTGCAATTTTTTCTGATTCTGAACACTAGGCGGGGGTTTGTGGGTGGTTCAGCAGCCCGGCTTACACATTTTTTCCTGGCAGGGCCCTGTATATTTTTTTCCTACAGTCATTTTTAGCTGAACTTTACTTTGTAAAGTTTGAGCTATTGCCATGGCTTTGTCGACCGTCGTCCGTGTGTGCATGATTTGTCAACAATACAGGCTACAGGTCGTACCTTTGTTCAGATCATTATGAAATTTGTCATAGCTGTTGACATCAACATTTAGACTGGAATGATTCATTTTGGGGTCATTCGAAAAAAAACATGGCCACTAGCAGCCATCTTGGATTTCAAAGTCCAATCCATTAGCACAGGCCACAGGTCGCACTGTTTGTCTGATCATCATGAAATTTGTCACGGATGTTAATATTGACATGTAAATGGGAACGAGAAATTTTGGGGTTATTCGGCACAAAAACATGGCCGCCAGCAGCCATCTTGGATTTTACTCTTCGTATGAATAAATTCTTTAGCACGGGCTACATGTCGTACCTTTAGTCTGATCATCATAAAATTTGTCATGGCTGTTGAAATTGGAATGTTGATGGGAACGAGTAATTTTGGGATGATTCGGACAAAAAACATGGCCGCCAGTGGCCATCTTGGATTTCAAAATTCAATCCATTAGCACGGGCTACATATCGTACTGTTCATCTGATCATCATGAAATTTGTCGTGGATGTTAATATTAACATATACCGGTAGATGGGAACGAGTAACTTTGGGGTCATTCGGCACAAAAACATGGCCACCAGCAGCCATCTTGGTTTTTACTCTTTGTATGACTAAATTCTTTAGCACGGGCTACAGGTCGTACTTTTAGTCTGATCATCATAAAATTTGTCATGGATGTTAACAGTGACATGTAGATGGGAAACGAGTCATTTTGGGGTCATTCGGCCAAAAACATGGCCGCCAGCAGCCATTTTGGATTTTACTCTTTGTATGACTAAATCCTTTAGCAAGGGCTACAGGTTGTACCTTTAGTCTGATCATCATAAAATTTGTCATGGCTGTTGAAATTGGAATGTAGATGGGAACGAGTCATTTTGGGGTCATTCGGACAAAAAACATGGTCGCCAGTGGCCATCTTGGATTTCAAAATTCGATCCATTAGCACGGGCTACATGTCGTACTGTTCATCAGATCATACATGTCGTACTGCTCATCAGATCATCATGAAATTTGGCATGGCCGCCGGCAACCATCTTTGATTTTACTCTTTGCATGACTAAACCCTTTGGCACAGGTTACAGGTCGTACCTTTGGTCGGATCATCATAAAATTTGTCATGAATGTTAACAGTGTAATGTAGATGGGAACGAGTCATTTTGGGGTCATTCGGCCAAAAAACATGGCTGCCAGCATGCAGCTATCTTGGATTTTACTCTTTGTACGACTAAATCCTTTACCATGGGCTACAGGTTGTAGCTTTAGTCTCATCATAATGAAATTTGTCCTGGCTGTTGAAATTGGAATGTAGATGAGAATATTAAAGTCATTTTGGGGTCATTTAGACAAAAAACATGGCCTCCAGAGCCATCTTGGATTTCAAAATTCAATCTATTAGCACGGTCTACAGGTCGTACTGTTTGTCTGATCATCATGAAATTTGTCATGGATGTTAATATTGACATGTAAATAGGAACGAGTAATTTGGGGCTTTATTTGGCCAAAAAACATGGTCGCCGGCAGCCATCTTGGATTTTACTATTTGGATGACTAAAGCTATCAAATGTTTTTGAATTTTATTGGAAAACATAGCCGCCGGCAACCATCTTAGGTTTTACTTTTATATATATACTAGAAGGTGACCCGACTTCGTCCGGGGTTTGACCTTGAATTGTCTATTTTGAAGGCCAAGGTCAAGTGGGGTCACGATTTGACCCGTCCAAAACACTGCCCGAACAAAAGTACCCGACAAAAGTACCCGTCGAAATCCATCCGGTTTTACCCGATTTGACCTTGAATTGACCATTTTGAAGGTCAAGGTCAGGTGGGGTCAAACACCAACACCCCAAAAATGGTGGAAATCGGCCCAGCGGATACCGGGAAATCGGCCCAGCGGATACCGAGATACCCTATGCATCAAATTAATTTCGTCCGTAAAAATCCGCCAGTTTAACCCGATTTGATTTCCACTGAAGTATATAAACGCGCCTCATATACACACACTCATTAATTATCAAGTTTCAACGTAAAGCTAAATTACCATCGGTGCCCGAGATATCGCCAAGACGTCTGAAACAGTCAAATGCATCGGCCGGGTGAGAGTTAACGTGATCTAACTTTATGACCTCTAACGACGTCATAGAAGTTACGCATTGTTTTTATCCTGATAAAAGATCGTACCACTTCTTCTTAATAATTGAGGCAGATAACTAAAACGGATACATACATATTATATATCGTTGGAAAGATGAAGCCACACAGATTCTAACTGTGCAAATTATATGACTGGCAATTTATTATTCGCGCTATATCGAATCGATTTGTGAGCACCGAACTGAAATATATTAGCGCAAAACGGCGTGAAAACAGATTTGACCTCGGCACGTGAAAAGTTGACCTCGCACGGACAAATAAATATGCCTATGTTCGTCGCCGGCCGAAAATACCCTAAAATACCAAATTTCATCGAAATTGGCTTAGTCGTTTTCGAGTCCATCGATTAGACACACACAAACACACACACACACAGATCTTTCAAATATAATAGATATATCTTCATGTTGATAAACTAGTATTAGACATTAAACTTTCCACATTCCTAATCGCTCCATTGACTGTAATACATTAAATTATTCCCTTTCCAAGTTGAGCTACAGTGTCATTGACACTTTTATTTCATGGGTGCTGTGGGTTTTTGGCTGTCTCCATACCCTTAAAACCCACTGATGAGCCCAAACTTTTGCAAATTTTCTTATACTGATTAAGAGACCTAGAAGTTTTTACCTATGTCACTTTTGACTGTGGAGTGATTTTCAGAAATATATTTTCATAGGCATGGGTGTTGTATGCTATTACCATGGGTGCTGTGGGTGCTGGGCTCTCTCCATACCCTTAAAACCCACTGAGGAGCCCAAACTTTGTGTAAACTACATGTATTTGCATAGATGCATACCTATCCACAAACAACAAAAGTGCTGGGAGTAGGTACCTGTAATGGGCCCATGTTAAATATACCAATTTGACCATTAAAAAACCCCAAATATTCCTCTCCCTCTGACCGAAGCCCAAAATGATAATCCCAAACAGATGCCCAACAAATTTTTGTCCCCATTGCCTCTACATATTCTAAAGTCAAATGTGGAATCATTTTCTGAATGGGTATATTCTGAGACAACAGTGACCCAGAAATATGTTTCCATAGACACGGGTGCTTTATTGTTTTATCATGGGTGCTGTGCCAGCTGTGGGTGTTGGGCTATCTCCATACCCTTAAAACCCACTGAGGAGCCCAACCTTTGTGCAAACTATTTGCATAGATGCATTCCTATCCACAATTACACAAACAACAAAAGTGCTGGAAGTAGGTACCAATAATGGGTCATATGGCCCAGTTCAACTTAAATATACCAATTTGACCATTAAAAAATCCCAAATATCCCCCTCCTCCTGACCAGAGCCCAAAATGCCATTCAGGTACCCAAATAATTTTTTCCCATTGCCTATATATATTCTAAAGTCAAATGTGGAATCATTTTCAGAATGGTTATAGTCTGAGACAACAGTGACCCAGAAATATGTTTTCATAGGCGCGGGTGCTGTATGGTTTTATCGAGGGTAATTTGGGTGTTGGGCTGTCTCCATACCCTTAAACTCACTGAGGAACCCAAACTTTGTGCAATCTATTTGCATAGATGCATACCTTAAATTTCTATAAACAGCAGAAGTGCTGGAAGTAGATACATATAATGGGTCATATGGCCCAATTCAAGTTAAATATACCAATTTAACTTGAATTGTCATGGGTGCTGTGGGTGTTGGGCTGTCTCCATACCCTTAAAACCCACTGAGGAACCCAAACTTTGTACAATCTATTTGCATAGATGAATACCTATCCACAAACAACAAAAGTGCTAGAAGTAGATACCTATAATGGGTCATATGACCCAATTCAACTTAAATATACCAATATGACAATTCAAAAATATATATATATTTCCCTCCCCCTGACCGAAGCCCAAAATCCCAAACAGATGCCCAACAAATTTTTTTCCCATTGCATCTATATATTCTAAAATCAAATGTGGAATAATTTTCAGGATGGGTATAGTCTGAAATATCGCTGACTCAGAAATATGTTTTCATAGGCACGGGTGCTGTATGAATTTGTCATTGGTGCTGTGGGTGTTGGGCTGTCTCCATACCCTTAAAACCCACTGAGAAGCCCAAACTTTTGCAAAACTTCTTATACCGATGCTGATCTTTCCAAAAACACTAAGATACCTAGAAGTATATGTATACCTATAAAAGACCCAAATATTGCCATCCCCTCAGCCCAAAACCCCACCCAGGTACCCATATGTTTTTGTTCATAGCCTGCCTATATTCTGAAGTCAGATGTGGAATTGTCTTAATAATGAGTATAGTCTGATAGAAAGCTGACCTCAAAATATGAGTTTATAGGCATGGGTGCTGTATGGTTTTATCACGGGTGCCGTGGGTGTTGGGACTGTCTCCATACCATTAAAACCCACTGAGGAGCCCAAACTTTTGCAAATCTTCTTATATTGATGCAGATCTTTCCAAAAACATTAAGATATACCTAGAAGTTATAATGGGTCACAGGGCCCAATTGAAGTTAAATATACAAATTTGACCATTAAGAGACCCAAATATTCCCCTCTCCCTGACCAAAGCCCAAAATCCCAATTAGATGCCCAACAATTTTTTCTCCCATTGGCTATATATATTCTAACGTCAAATGTGGTGTAATTTTGAGAATGGGAATAGTCTGAAAGAGATCTGATTCAGAAATATATTTTCATAGGCACGGGTGCTGTATGTTTTTTTCATGTGTGCTGTGGGTGTTGGGCTGTCTCCATACCCTTAAAACCCACTGAGGAGCCCAATCTTTCTGCAAACCATTTGTATAGATGCATACCTATCCAAACACCCTAAATGTACTAGACTGGTACCCACAAAATGTGATGCAGGGGCCCAATGAAAGTTAAAAATACCAATTTGACTATTAATAAACACAAATATTCCCCTCCCCTTGAGTCCAAAACTCAACCAAGGTGCCCAATTATATTTTTGTTCATTGCCTGCCTATATTCTGAAGTCAGATGTGGAATTATCTTAATATATATATATATATATGATTGTAGTCTGATGGAAAACTGACCTCAAAATATGAGTTTATAGGCATGGGTGCTGTATGGTTTTATCACAGGTGCCGTGGGTGTTGGGCTGTCTCCATGCCCTTAAAACCCTGGAATTAACTGAGGAGCCCAAACTTTTGCAAATCTTCTTATACTGATTCCGATCTTTCCAAAAACACTAAGATATACATGTACCTAGTAGTTGATACATATAATGGGTCACAGGGCCCAATTTGAAGTTAAATATACCAATTTGACGATTAATTAGAGACCCAAATATTCCCCTCTCCCTGACCAAAGCCCAAAATCCCAATTAGATGCCCAACAATTTTTTCTCCCATTGCCTTTATATATTCTAGCGTCAAATGTGGAGTAATTTTGAGAATGGGTATAGTCTGAAAGAGATCTGATTCAGAAATATGTTTTCATAGGCACGGGTGCTGTATATTTTTTTCATGGGTGCTGTGGGTGTTGGGCTGTCTCCATACCCTTAAAACCCACTGAGGAGCCCAAACTTTGTGCAAGCCATTTGTATAGATGCATACCTATCCAAAAACCATAAATTTATTAGACTGGTACCCACACAATGTGATACACGGCCCAATAAATGTTAAAAATACCAATTTGACTATTAATAAACACAAATATTCCCCTCCCCTTGAGCCAAAAATCCTTTCCAGGTGCCCAAATATTTTGATTGATTGCCTGTCTATGTTCTAAAGTCATATGTGGAATCATTTTCACAAATGAGTATAGTCTGAGACTGAGAGAAAACTGACCCCAAATTATGATTTTATAGGAACGGATGCTGAGTAGTTTTATCATGGGTGCTTATCCTTAAATTCAACTGAGAAGCCCAAGCTTTTGCTAATATTTTATATAGGTGCAGACCTATCCAAACACACTAAAAATGGTGGAAATAAAAACATATAATGGGTTACAGGACCTAATTCAAGTTAAAGTTCCAGGCGGGGGGGGGGGGGTCGGAAAAAATTTCCAAGCACGTATGATGGGGTGGGTGGGTGTCGCTTTAATGGTTCCAAAAAACAGTTTTTTCCATATGCCAAATTTGTTTTCCATTCCTGCTATTGAGTCTTATTTTGATGTGTTTTGAACAGAAACAGGTCTATATAGTTAATACTAATGCTATACTACATATAGAGGTTATCAGAAGTTGGATCAGTTGCACAATGGCCAACAATAACCCAAATTCAACTTGATAGAACTAGACACTGCGCTATTGGAAAAATAAAATAATCAGGATTCCATCTACTGATACAACAAAATTAGAATAACTATGCAGAACTCAGCTGAAAATAAGCAATAAAATGAAAGCACACTTGACCATATGTGACATGGAAATAAAGATATAATAAATAATGGAATAAAATAGACTTTTGACAACGTAAAACATAAAATCTTAACAAATAAATTGAAGGCCAGCCGGGCCAGCTTGAATAATTTCACATTGTTTTCCATGTTAATGTGGATCAGCTTGTAATGTTAATCACAGTAACGAAGATTTTATTGTCACTGATATCGTGAGCAAAAAAGAAGTGAAATTTGGCTATACATCCATTTTTAGCTCAACTTTACTTTGTAAAGTTTGAGCTATTGCCATGGCTTTGTCGTCCGTCGTCCGTGTGTGCGTGTGTACGTAACGCGTCAACAATAGAGGCTACAGGTCGTACCTTTGATCGGATCATTATGAAATTTGTCATAGCTGTTGACATCAACATTTGTACCGGAATGATTCATTTTGGGGTCATACGGAAAAAAAACATGGCCGCCAGCGGCCATCTTAGATTTCAAAGTTCAATCCATTAGCACGGGCTACAGGCCGTACTGTTCGTCTGATCGTCATGAAATTTGTCATGGATGTTAATATTGACATGTAGATGGGAACGAGTAATTTTGGGGTCATTCGGCCAAAAAACATGGCCGCCAACAGCCATCTTCGATTTTACTCTTTGCATGACTAAATCCTTTAGCACGGGCTACAGGTCGTACCTTCAGTCAGATCGTCATAAAATTTGACATGGATGTTAACAATGACATGTAGATGGGAACGAGTCATTTTCGGGTTATTCGGGCAAAAAACATGGCCGCCAGCAGCCATCTTGGATTTTACTCTTTGTATGACTAAATCCTTTAGCACGGGCTACAGGTCGTACCTTTAGTCTGATAATCATGAAATTTATCATGGCTGTTGAAATTGAAATGTAGATGGGAACGAGTCATTTTGGGGTCATTCGGCCCAAAAACATGGCCGCCAGCAGCCATCTTGGATTTTACTCTTTGTATGACTAAATTCTTTAGCACGGGCTACAGGTGGTACCTTTAGTCTGATCATCATCAAATTTGTCATGGATGTTAACAATGACATGTAGATTGGAACGAGTCATTTTGGGGTCAATCGGCCAAAAAACATGGCCGCCAGCAGCCGTCTTGGATTTTACTCTTTGCATGACTAAATCCTTTAGCACGGGCTACAGGTCCTACTTTTAGTCTGATCATCATAAAATTTGTCAAGAATGTTAATAATGACATGTAGATGGGAACGAGTCATTTTGGGGTCATTCGGCCAAAAAACATGGCCGTCAGCAGCCATCTTGGATTTTACTCTTTGTATGACTAAATCCTTTAGCACGGGCTACAGGTCGTACCTTTAGTCTGATAATCATGAAATTTATCATGGCTGTTGAAATTGAAATGTAGATGCGAACGAGTCATTTTGGGGTCATTCGGACAAAAAACATGGCCGCCAGTGGCCATCTTTGTTTTCAAAATTCAATCCATTAGCACGGGCCACAGGTCGCACTGTTCGTCTGATCGTCATGAAATTTGTCATGGATATTAATATTGACATGTAGATGGGAACGAGTAATTTTGGGGTCATTCGGCCCAAAAACATGGCCGCCAGCAGCCATCTTGGATTTTACTCTTTGTATGACTAAATTCTTTAGCACGGGCTACAGGTGGTACCTTTAGTCTGATCATCATCAAATTTGTCATGGATGTTAACAATGACATGTAGATTGGAACGAGTCATTTTGGGGTCAATCGGCCAAAACACATGGCCGCCAGCAGCCGTCTTGGATTTTACTCTTTGCATGACTAAATCCTTTAGCACGGGCTACAGGACCTACTTTTAGTCTGATCATCATAAAATTTGTCAAGAATGTTAATATTGACATGTAGATGGGAACGAGTCATTTTGGGGTCATTCGGCCAAAAAACATGGCCGCCAGCGGCCATCTTGGATTTCAAAATTTAATCCATTAGCACGGGCCACAGGTCGTACTGATTGTCTGATCATCATGAAATTTGTCATGGATGATAATATTTACATGTAGATGGGAACGAGTAATTTTGGGGTCATTCGGCCAAAAACATGGCCACCAGCAGCCATCTTAGATTTTACTCTTTGTATGACTAACTTCTTTATCACGGGCTGCAGGTCGTACCTTTAGTCTGATCATCATAAAATTTCTCATGGATGTTAACAATGACATGTAGATGGGAACGGGTAATTTTGGGGTCAATCGGCCAAAAACATGGTCGCCAGCAGCCATCTTGGAATTTACTCTTTGTATGACTAAATCCTTTAGCACGGGCTACAGGTTGTATCTTTAGTCTGATCATCATAAAATTTTTTATGAATGTTAATAATGACATGTAGATGGGAACGAGTCATTTTGGGGTCATTCGGCCAAAAAAGATGGCCGCCAGCAGCCATCTTGGATTTTACTCTTTGTATGACTAAATCCTTTAGCACGGGCTACAGGTCGTACCTTTAGTCTGATCATCATAAAATTTTTCATGGCTGTTGAAATTGGAATGTAAATGGGAACGAGTCATTTTGGGGTCATTCGGCCAAAAAAGATGGCCGCCAGCAGCCGTCTTGGATTTTACTCTTTGCATGACTAAATCCTTTAGCACGGGCTACAGGTCCTACTTTTAGTCTGATCATCATAAAATTTGTCAAGAATGTTAATAATGACATGTAGATGGGAACGAGTCATTTTGGGGTCATTCGGCCAAAAAACATGGCCGTCAGCAGCCATCTTGGATTTTACTCTTTGTATGACTAAATCCTTTAGCACGGGCTACAGGTCGTACCTTTAGTCTGATAATCATGAAATTTATCATGGCTGTTGAAATTGAAATGTAGATGGGAACGAGTCATTTTGGGGTCATTCGGACAAAAAACATGGCCGCCAGTGGCCATCTTTGTTTTCAAAATTCAATCCATTAGCACGGGCCACAGGTCGCACTGTTCGTCTGATCGTCATGAAATTTGTCATGGATGTTAATATTGACATGTAGATGGGAACGAGTAATTTTGGGGTCATTCGGCCCAAAAACATGGCCGCCAGCAGCCATCTTGGATTTTACTCTTTGTATGACTAAATTCTTTAGCACGGGCTACAGGTGGTACCTTTAGTCTGATCATCATCAAATTTGTCATGGATGTTAACAATGACATGTAGATTGGAACGAGTCATTTTGGGGTCAATCGGCCAAAACACATGGCCGCCAGCAGCCGTCTTGGATTTTACTCTTTGCATGACTAAATCCTTTAGCACGGGCTACAGGACCTACTTTTAGTCTGATCATCATAAAATTTGTCAAGAATGTTAATATTGACATGTAGATGGGAACGAGTCATTTTGGGGTCATTCGGCCAAAAAACATGGCCGCCAGCGGCCATCTTGGATTTCAAAATTTAATCCATTAGCACGGGCCACAGGTCGTACTGATTGTCTGATCATCATGAAATTTGTCATGGATGATAATATTTACATGTAGATGGGAACGAGTAATTTTGGGGTCATTCGGCCAAAAACATGGCCACCAGCAGCCATCTTAGATTTTACTCTTTGTATGACTAACTTCTTTATCACGGGCTGCAGGTCGTACCTTTAGTCTGATCATCATAAAATTTCTCATGGATGTTAACAATGACATGTAGATGGGAACGGGTAATTTTGGGGTCAATCGGCCAAAAACATGGTCGCCAGCAGCCATCTTGGAATTTACTCTTTGTATGACTAAATCCTTTAGCACGGGCTACAGGTTGTATCTTTAGTCTGATCATCATAAAAAATTTTATGAATGTTAATAATGACATGTAGATGGGAACGAGTCATTTTGGGGTCATTCGGCCAAAAAAGATGGCCGCCAGCAGCCATCTTGGATTTTACTCTTTGTATGACTAAATCCTTTAGCACGGGCTACAGGTCGTACCTTTAGTCTGATCATCATAAAAATTTTCATGGCTGTTGAAATTGGAATGTAAATGGGAACGAGTCATTTTGGGGTCATTCGGACAAAAAAACATGGCCGCCAGCGGCCATCTTGGATTTCAAAATTTAATCCATTAGCACGGGCCACAGGTCGTACTATTCGTCTGATCATCATGAAATTTGTCCTGGATGTTAATGTTGATATGTAGATGGGAACGAGTAATTTTGGGGTCATTTGGCGGAAAAAACGTGGCCGCCAGCAGCCATCTTGGATTTTACTCTTTGTATGACTAAATTCTTAGCACGGGCTACAGGTCGTACCTTTAGTCTGATCATCATCAAATTTGTCATGGATGTTAACAATGACATGTAGATTGGAATGAGTCATTTTGGGGTCAATCGGCCAAAAAACATGGCCGCCAGCAACCATCTTGAATTTTACTCTTTACATTACTAAATCCTTTGGCATGGGCTACAGGTCGTACCTTTGGTCAGATCTTCAGGGAATAATTTAATGTGTTACAGTCAATGGAGCGATTAGGAATGTGGAAAATTGAATGTCTAATACTAGGTTATCAACATGGAGAGATATACCGGTATGTATATAAAAGTAAAATCTAAGATGGTTGCTGGCGGCTATATTCAAAAATATTTGATAGCTTTAGTCATGCAAAAAGTAAAATCCAACATGGCCATTGGCAGCCATGCTTTAATGCCGAAAAACCCTAAAATGGCTCGTTCCCATCTACATGTCATTGTTAACATCCATAACACATTTCATGATCAGACGAACAGTACGACCTGTAGCCTGCGCCAATGGCTTAAATTTATAAATCCGAGATGACCGCCAGCGGCCATGTTTTTTGGCCAAATGACCCCAAATGACTCGTCCCCATCTACATGTCAATGTCAATATCCATGACAAATTTCATAAAGATTAGACCAAAGGTACAACCTGTAGCCCGCGCCAAAGGATTTAGTAATGCAAAGAGTAAAATCCAAGATGGCTGCTGGCGGCCATGTTTTTCGGCCAAATAACCCCAAAATGACTCGTTCCATATACATGTCATTTCTAATATCAATGACAAATTTCATGAAGTTCCGACCAAAGGTACGACCTGTCGCCCGTGCTAAACGATTTAGTCATGCAAAGAGTAAAATCCAAGATGGCTGCTGGCGGCCATGTTTTTTTGGCCAAATGACCCCAAAATGACTCGTTCCCATCTACATGTCAATGTCAATATTCATGACAAATTTCATGAAGATCTGACCAAAGCTAAAGATCGAACACATATGCACACTGGTGTTGTAACATGCACACTTGTGTTGTAAAATACCACATATATGTTTACAACATCGAACATCCAGTGCCTGTATAAAAGTCAATGTCATGTATATGTTCAATAAAAGGTGAGTAGTGGCATATATTTATTCAATAATATAACATATATATGACACATACATCAAATAAAGTGCTGTCTTTGTTCACATATACAACCATATGTATTGGATAATATAGAACATAAATGAGCATTTTACAACAGCATGCCGTGTGCATATGTGTTCGATCTTTAGCTTTGGTCAGATCTTCATGAAATTTGTCATGGATGTTAACAATGACATCTAGAAGGGAACGAGTAATTTTGGGGTCATTCCACCAAAAAACATGGCAGCCAGCAGCCATCTTGAATTTTACTCTTTGCATGACTAAATCGTTTAGCACGGGCTACAGGTCATACCTTTGGTCGGATCTTCGTGAAATTTGTCACGGATGTTAACAATGACATGTAGATGTGAACGAGTCATTTTGGGGTCATTCGGCCAAAAAACATGGCCGCCAGCAACTATCTTGAATTTTACTCTTTACATTACTAAATCCTTTGGCACGGGCTACAGGTTGTACCTTTGGTCAGATCTTCAGGGAATAATTTAATGTGTTACAGTCAATGGAGCGATTAGGAATGTGGAAAGTTGAATGTCTAATACTAGGTTATCAACATGAAGAGATATATATAAAAGTAAAATCTAAGATGGTTGCTGGCGGCTAGCTTTAGTCATGCAAGATGTAAAATCCAAGATGGCCACTGGCAGCCATGTTTTAATGCCGAATAACCCTAAAATGGCTCTTTCCCATCTACATGTCATTGTTAACATCCATAACAGGTACGACCTGTAGCCCGCGCCAATGGATTGAATTTTTAAATCCGAGATGACCGCCAGCGGCCATGTTCTTTGGCCAAATGACCCCAAAATGACTCGTTCCCATCTACATGTCAATGTCAATATTCATGACAAATTTCATAAAGATTAGATCAAAGGTACAACCTGTAGCCCGCGCCAAAGGATTTAGTAATGCAAAGAGTAAAATCCAAGATGGCTGCTGGCGGCCATGTTTTTTGGCCGAATGGCCTCAAAATGACTCGTTCCCATCTACATATCAGTGTTAACATACATGACAAATTTCATAAAGATTAGTCCAAAGGTACAACCTGTAGCCCGCGCCATAGGATTTAGTAATGCAAAGAGTAAAATCCAAGATGGCTGCTGGCGGCCATGTTTTTCGGCCAAATAACCCCAAAATGACTCGTTCCCATATACATGTCATTTCTAATATCAATGACAAATTTCATGAAGTTCCGACCAAAGGTACGACCTGTAGCCGTGCTAAACGATTTAGTCATGCAAAGAGTAAAATCCAAGATGGCTGCTGGCGGCCATATTTTTTAGCCAAATGACCCCAAAATGACTCGTTCCCATCTACATGTCAATGTCAATATTCATGACAAATTTCATGAAGATCTGACCAAAGCTAAAGATCGAACACATATGCACACTGGTGTTGTAACATGCACATTTGTGTTGTAAAATACCACATATATGTTTACAACATCGAACATCCAGTGCCTGTATAAAAGTCAATGTCATGTATATGTTCAATAAAAAGTGAGTAGTGGCATATATTTATTCAATAATATAACATATATATGACACATACATCAAATAAAGTGCTGTCTTTGTTCACATATACAACCATATGTATTGGATAATATAGAACATAAATGAGCATTTTACAACAGCATGCCGTGTGCATATGTGTTCGATCTTTAGATTTGGTCAGATCTTCATGAAATTTGTCATGGATGGTAACAATGACATCTAGATGGGAACGAGTAATTTTGGGGTCATTCCGCCAAAAAACATGGCCGCCAGCAGCCATCTTGAATTTTACTCTTTGCATGACTAAATCGTTTAGCACGGGCTACAGGTCATACCTTTGGTCGGATCTTCATGAAATTTGTCACGGATGTTAACAATGACATGTAGATGTGAATGAGTCATTTTGGGGTCATTCGGCCAAAAAACATGGCCGCCAGCAACCATCTTGAATTTTACTCTTTGCATGACTAAATCGTTTAGCACGGGCTACAGGTCATACCTTTGGTCGGATCTTCATGAAATTTGTCACGGATGTTAACAATGACATGTAGATGTGAACGAGTCATTTTGGGGTCATTCGGCCAAAAAACATGGCCGCCAGCAACCATCTTGAATTTTACTCTTTACATTACTAAATCCTTTGGCACGGGCTACAGGTCGTACCTTTGGTCAGATCTTCAGGGAATAATTTAATGTGTTACAGTCAATGGAGCGATTAGGAATGTGGAAAGTTGAATGTCTAATACTAGGTTATCAACATGAAGAGATATATATAAAAGTAAAATCTAAGATGGTTGCTGGCGGCTAGCTTTAGTCATGCAAGATGTAAAATCCAAGATGGCCACTGGCAGCCATGTTTTAATGCCGAATAACCCTAAAATGGCTCTTTCCCATCTACATGTCATTGTTAACATCCATAACAGGTACGACCTGTAGCCCGCGCCAATGGATTGAATTTTTAAATTCGAGATGACCGCCAGCGGCCATGGTTTTTGGCCAAATGACCCCAAAATGACTCGTTCCCATCTACATGTCAATGTCAATATTCATGACAAATTTCATAAAGATTAGATCAAATGTACAACCTGTAGCCCGCGCCAAAGGATTTAGTAATGCAAAGAGTAAAATTCAAGATGGCTGCTGGCGGCCATGTTTTTTGGCCGAATGGCCTCAAAATGACTCGTTCCCATCTACATGTCAGTGTTAACATACATGACAAATTTCATAAAGATTAGACCAAAGGTACAACCTGTAGCCCGCGCCATAGGATTTAGTAATGCAAAGAGTAAAATCCAAGATGGCTGCTGGCGGCCATGTTTTTCGGCCAAATAACCCCAAAATGACTCGTTCCCATATACATGTCATTTCTAATATCAATGACAAATTTCATGAAGTTCCGACCAAAGGTACGACCTGTAGCCAATGCCAAAGGATTTAGTCATGCAAAGAGTAAAATCCAAGATGGCTGCTGGCGGCCATGTTTTTTAGCCAAATGACCCCAAAATGACTCGTTCCCATCTACATGTCAATGTCAATATTCATGACAAATTTCATGAAGATCTGACCAAAGCTAAAGATCGAACACATATGCACACTGGTGTTGTAACATGCACATTTGTGTTGTAAAATACCACATATATATGTTTACAACATCGAACATCCAGTGCCTGTATAAAAGTCAATGTCATGTATATGTTCAATAAAAAGTGAGTAGTGGCATATATTTATTCAATAATATAACATATATATGACACATACATCAAATAAAGTGCTGTCTTTGTTCACATATACAACCATATGTATTGGATAATATAGAACATAAATGAGCATTTTACAACAGCATGCCGTGTGCATATGTGTTCGATCTTTAGATTTGGTCAGATCTTCATGAAATTTGTCATGGATGGTAACAATGACATCTAGATGGGAACGAGTAATTTTGGGGTCATTCCGCCAAAAAACATGGCCGCCAGCAGCCATCTTGAATTTTACTCTTTGCATGACTAAATCGTTTAGCACGGGCTACAGGTCATACCTTTGGTCGGATCTTCATGAAATTTGTCACGGATGTTAACAATGACATGTAGATGTGAACGAGTCATTTTGGGGTCATTCGGCCAAAAAACATGGCCGCCAGCAACCATCTTGAATTTTACTCTTTGCATGACTAAATCGTTTAGCACGGGCTACAGGTCATACCTTTGGTCGGATCTTCATGAAATTTGTCACGGATGTTAACAATGACATGTAGATGTGAATGAGTCATTTTGGGGTCATTCGGCCAAAAAACATGGCCACCAGCAACCATCTTGAATTTTACTCTTTGTATGACTAAATCCTTTAGCACGGGTTACAGGTCGTACCTTTAGTCTGATCATCATGAAATTGGAATGTAGATAGGAACGAGTCATTTTGGGGTCATTAGGACAAAAAACATGGCCACCAGTGCAGGGCCATCTTTGATTTCAAAATTTAATCCATTAGCACGGGCCACAGGTCATACTCTTTGCCTGATCATCATGAAATTTGTCATGGATGTTAATTTTGACATGTAGATGGGAACGAGTAATTTTAGGGTCATTCGGCCAAAAAACATGGCCGCCAGCAGCTATCTTGGATTTTACTCTTTTCATGACTAAATCCTTTAGCACGGGCTACAGGTCGTACCTTTATTCTGATCATCATAAAATTTGTTCATTACGTGTACATCTGCTTTAAACTGCATACCCTGGATTATAGAAGAAAGTCGGGGTCCCAACCTCACTAAATTAATTAAGCCAATATAGCCAGCAAATTACCCATATATCACGTTTTGACATGACTCTTGTAAAAGTAGACATTTGTAAGACTTGCTACATCAGTCGTTTGATGTTATAAACTTGTTTAAATTGAATTAAATTAAATTAAATAAAAAATCACATGCATGTTAATTGAATTTCCTCATCGTGTGGTCATATGTTCTGTTTATGAGGTAATCTAACTACCATACACATTGAGATATTCATTATAAATAGAGAGGTTAATATAATAGCGGGTAACGTGAACATCAATGTTTCTTCGCCACATATCAACAGGTAAATATACAATTTTCTGAGATGATGTGAGGCACCTGAGTGAATTTTTAAGTTTGTAAGTTTGCATTATGCTGACAACTTTCCTTTACAATATATCAAGATTAAGCATGACAAATAAACAGCATTCGTTTAAATGCATTGCGGGGTATGGATAAAGAGCGTTTGTCCATTTCATGTACAAGGACTTTAATAGAATATAGCCATCGCACAGGGGAACATTCCCTCTGTATAACTAGATATTTCCCGAGCCCCCCCCCCCCTTCTGGAGAAGTTGCCGAGATATTAAGAAACAAAAGACGGGGTCCCAACCTCACTAAATTTACAGAGTGCATATGCTATAAATAATATTCGATGAATCTGCCGAATTTATCACTTGAAACGCTGGAATATTTCCACGCTGTGGGCAGAAGCTGGGCATTAATTTGATGCCACCGGAAAGAGGAGCATTCCCTCTGTGTAACTAGATATTTCCCGAACCCCTCCCTTCTGGATAAGTTGCCGACATATTAAGAAACAAAAGTTGGGGTCCCAACCTCACTAAATTTACTGAGTGCATATATGTTACAGAATATGTTTGTTGAATCTGCCAAATTTATTACTTGAAACGCTGAGATATTTCCACTCTGTGGTAAGAACCTGGGAGTTAATTTTGATGTCATCGGAAAGAGGAACATTCCCTCTGTATAACTAGATATCACCCGAGTCCCTCCCTTCTGGATAAGTTGCCAAAATATTGAGAAACAAAAGTCGGGGTCCCAACCTCACTAAATTTAACATCAGAAATAACTCCGGTGCCCAACCTCACCTCGCAAAATGGTATATTTATCTATTAAATTCTTGATATGTTTGTAAAGAAACGCTAACAAAATTAAGAAACAATTTCTTTACAATGATAGTCAGAAATCACTCAGGTATAACCTTTCACCTCTGTGGCAGACAGCGGCAATTAACATTGTTGGTATGAGTGATTCCCAATACACTCCCGAATACACTGTGTATAAGGGATTATGGGCGCGGTATGGATGTTTATTGATAGTGTACTGATAGTCTAGACTGACAGGGGTCATATATGGTCACATATAGCTAATGACCGCAACATGCATGCATTGTTTATTTGTAGTTTATTGCAACTGAAGTCAATGATACATTGTTGGTTATACGACACTTATTGTTGTATATTACATGTATATCCAATATATATGCTATTTAAAAGCTGTTAACCGTTTGCAAACTGCAATCATCATATCAGTCTAACTAAGCGTAACCGGGAATTAATTTATCACTTGAGACGCTGGGATATTTCCACGCTGTGGGAAGAAACTGGGAGTTAATTTTGATGTCATCGGAAGGGGAACATTCCCTCTGTATAACTAGATATTTCCCAAGTCCCTCCCTTCTGGATAAGTTGCAGAAATATTAAGAAACAAAAGTCAGGGTCCCAACCTCACTAAATTACAGAGTGCATCTATTATAGATAATATCTGATGAATCTGCTGAATTTATCACTTGAAACGCTGGGATATTTCCATGCTGTGGGAAGAACCTGGGAGTTAATTTTGATGTCATCGGAAAGGGGAACATTCCCTCTGTATAACTAGATATTTCCGAGCCCCTCCCTAATGGGTAAGTTGTCGAGATATTAAGAAACAAAAGTCGGGGTCCCAACCTCAATAAATTTACTGAGTGCATCTGTTACAGAATATGTTTGTTGAATCTGCCGAATTTATTACTTGAAACGCTGAGATATTTCCACGCTGTGGTAAGAACCTGGGAATTAATTTTGATGCTATCGGAAAGGGGAACATTCCCTCTGTATAACTAGATAATTCCCGAGCCACTCCCTTCTGGATAAGTTGCCGACATATTAAGAAACAAACGTTGGGCCCCCAACCTAACTAAATTTACAGAGTGCATCTGTTACAGAATATGTTTGTTGAATCTGCCGAATTTATTACTTGAAACGCTGAGATATTTCCACGCCGTGGGAAGAACCTGGGAGTTAATTTTGATGTAATCGAAAAGAGGAACATTCCCTCTGTGTAACTAGATATTTCCTGAGCCCTCCATTCTGGATAAGTTGCCGAGATATTAAGAAACAAAAGTCGAGGTCCCAACCTCACTAAATTTACTGAGTGCATCTGTTACAGAATATGTATGTTGAATCTGCCGAATTTATTACTTGAAACGCTGAGATATTTCCACGCTGTGGTAAGAACCTGGGAATTCATTTTGATGCCATCGGAAAGGGGAACATTCCCTCTGTGTAACTAGATATCTCCCGAGCCCCTTCCTTCTGGATAAGTTGCCGAGATATTAAGAAACAAAAGTCGGGGTCCCAACATCACTAAATTTACAGAGTGCATCTGTTATAGTTAATATCCGATGAATCTGCCGAATTTATCACTTGAAACGCTGAGATATTTCCATGCTGTGGGCAGAACCTGGGAATTAATTTTGATTCCACCGGAAAGGGGAACATTCCCTCTGTATAACTAGATATTTTCCGAGCCCCTCCCTTCTGGATAAGTTGCTGACATATTAAGAAACAAAAGTTGGGGTCACAACCTCACTAAATTTACAGAGTGCATCTGTTACAGAATATGTTTGTTGAATCTGCCGAATTTATTACTTGAAACGCTGAGATATTTCCACATTGTGGGCAGAATCTGGGAATTAATTTTGATGTCATCGGAAATGGGAACTTTCCCTCTGTGTAACTAGATATTTCCCGAGCCCCTCCCTTCTGGATAAGTTGCCGATATATTGAGAAACAAAAGTCGGGGTCCCAACCTCACTAAATTACAGAGTGCATCTGTTATAGATAATATCTGATGAATCTGCAGAATTTATCACTTGAAACGCTGGGATATTTACACGCTGTGGGATGAACATGGGAGTTAATTTTTATGTCATCGGAAAGGGGAACATTCCCTCTGTATAACTAGATATTTCCCGAGCCCCTCCCTAATGGATAAGTTGTCGAGATATTAAGAAACAAAAGTCGTGGGTCCCAACCTCACTAAATTTACTGAGTGTATCTGTTACAGAATATGTTTGTTGAATCTGCCGAATTTATTACACTTGAAACGCTGAGATATTTCCACGCTGTGGTAAGAACCTGGGAATTCATTTTGATGCCATCGGAAAGGGGAACATTCCCTCTGTGTAACTAGATATCTCCCGAGCCCCTTCCTTCTGGATAAGTTGCCGAGATATTAAGAAACAAAAGTCGGGGTCCCAACCTCACTAAATTTACAGAGTGCATCTGTTATAGTTAATATCCGATGAATCTGCCGAATTTATCACTTGAAACGCGGAGATATTTCCACGCTGTGGGCAGAACCTGGGAATTAATTTTGATGCCATCGGAAAGGGGAACATTCCCTCTGTATAACTAGATATTTCCCGAGCCCCTTCCTTCTGGATAAGTTGCCGACATATTAAGAAACAAAAGTTGGGGTCACAACCTCACTAAATTTACAGAGTGCATCTGTTACAGAATATGTTTGTTGAATCTGCCGAATTTATTACTTGAAACGCTGAGATATTTCCACGTTGTGGGAAGAATCTGGGAATTAATTTTGATGTCATCGGAAAGGGGAACATTCCCTCTGTGTAACTAGATATTTCCCGAGCCCCTCCCTTCTGGATAAGTTGCCGATATATTGAGAAACAAAAGTCGGGGTCCCAACCTCACTAAATTACAGAGTGCATCTGTTATAGATAATATCCGATGAATCTGCATAATTTATCACTTGAAACGCTGGGATATTTCCACGCCGTGGGAAGAACCTGGGAGTTAATTTTGATGTCATCGAAAAGGGGAACATTCCCTCTGTGTAACTAGATATTTCCCGAGCCCCTCCCTTATGGATAAGTTGCCGATATATTGAGAAACAAAAGTCGGGTCCCAACCTCACTAAATTACAGAGTTCCCCTTTCCGATGGTATCAAAATTAATTCCCAGCTTCTGTCCACAGCGTGGAAATATTCCAGGGTTTCAAGTGATAAATTCGGCAGATTCATCGAATATTATTTATTGCATATGCACTCTGTAAATTTAGTGAGATTGGGACCCTGTCTTTTGTTTCTTAATATCTCGGCAACTTCTCCAGAAGGGTGAGCTCGGGAAATATCTAGTTACACAGAGGGAATGTTCCCCTTTCACTCAGGTGCCTTACATCATCTCGGAAAATTGTATATTTACCTGTTGATATGTGGCGAAGAAACGCTATAAAAATTAATTAACAATTTCTTTACAATGATAGTTAGAAATCACTCGGGTTTAACCTTTCACCTCTGTGGCAGACAGCGGCAATTAACATTGCTGGTATGTGTGATTCCCAATACACTCCCGAATACACTGTGTATTAGGGGATTATGGGTGGATGTTTATTGATAGTGTATTGATAGTCTAGACTGACAGGGGTCATATATGGCCGCATGTAGCTAATGACTGCAACATGCATGCATTGTTTATTTGTAGTTTATCGCAACTGATATCTATGATACATTGTTGGTTATACAACAATTATTGTTGTATATTAAATGTATAGCCAATATATATGCTATTTAAAAGCTGTTAACCGTTTGCAAACTGCAATCATCATATCAGTCTAACTAAGCGTATTGTCGGGGTTAAGCCATGCTAGTCTTGAAACAATTTTCCTGGCGTGCACCTGAATATTCAGTGTATACGTAAAACCGTCATCTTGTTTGTGTGTTATCGTATTGGGAGAGGAGCTTTATAAGTTGCAAAACTTGTGTCCAAATCCCTTTCGTATTTTTTGTAAATAAAATTTGTTTCAAGTCAAGTATTCAGTGTACTCTACCCGACCGCTCAATGCATGCTTTGACGAAATATTTGATAACAGAACAGGGTCTTGACCTTCAAGTTCGCGTGTTTGAATTTTTATATACTAGTAGCTTATAAAAGCAACTAGAAAAGACATTAGTCGATGAATTGTCCAAAGTTTCCAACTACAACTTTTACATATTCACTAGCCTATATATACCGACGACTGTAAGATAAGCAAATATCATATAAAGAGACATGAATATCGATATGCAACCTCAAACAAACCTGCATGAAGTTTCAATGCACCAGACAGGACTACTCCTACACATGCACACACTCAAGTCGATTAGATTGATGAATTATTAGTGTAAAACACAGACCCAGGGTGTGGACTCAGGGGTTCCAAACCGCACCTAGCATTTGCTGCGTTTGCATTGATTTGTTTCACAGTAATAAAACCCCATTGGAACTGATATTATGACCCACACCAGCTCAGAACATTTGGTGAGGTACCCCCGAATCATTTTTTAAAGCCAGTGTACACGTAATATGATGAATGTTAATAATGACATGTAGTTGGGAACGAGTCATTTTGGGGTCATTCGGCCAAAAAACATGGCCACCAGCAGCCATCTTGGATTTTACTCTTTGTATGACTAAATCCTTTAGCACAGGCTAAAGGTCGTACCTTTATTATGATCATCATAAAATTTGTCATGAATGTTAATAATGACATGTAGATGGGAATGAGGCATTTTGGGGTCATTCGGACGAAAAACATGGCCGCCAGCGGCCATCTTGGATTAAAAAATTTAATCCATTACCACGTGCCACAGGTCGTACTGTTTGTCTGATCATCATGAAATTTGTCATGGATGATAATATTGACATGTAGATGGGAACGAGTAATTTTGGGGTCATTCGGCCAAAAAACATGGCCGCCAGCAGCCATCTTGGATTTTACTCTTTGCATGACTAAATCGTTTAGCGCGAGCTACAGGTCGTACCTTTGGTGTAATCTGTATGAAATTTGTCATGAATGTTGACATTGTCATGTAGATGGGAACGAGTCATTTTGGGGTCATTTGGTCAAAAAACATGGCCGCTGGTGGCCATCTTGGATTTAAAAATTCAATCCATTGGCGCGGGCTACAGGTCGTAATGTTCGTCTGATCATCATGAAATTTGTCATGGATGTTAATATTGATATGTAGATGGGAACGAGTCATTTTGGTGTCATTCGTCAAAAAAATATGGCCACCAATTTCCATTTTAGATTTTACTCTTTGTATGACTAAATATTTCTACAAAATTCATTAGCATGTGTTATAGACCGATATGTTTGTTTGATCTTCATGAATTTTTTCATGGATGTTGACATGTAGATGGGAACGAGTTATTTTGGGGTGATTCCCAAAAAAATTGGTTACTGGTGGCCATTCTAGAATTTTATCTTTACATCATTAAATACTTTGGCAAACCCTACAGACCACATCCCTGATCTGATCATTATGAAATTTATCATGAATGTTGATATTGACATGTAGATGAGAACGAGTCATTTTGGGGGTCATTCAGCCAAAAGACATGGCCGCTGGTGAACATCATGGATTTCAAAATTTATTCAGTTAACGTGGTTACAGGCTGTACTGTTTGTTTGATCATCATAAAAATTATCATGGATGTCGACATTGAGATGAAGATGGGAACGAGTCATTTTAGGGTCATTCGGTCAAAAAACATGGCCACCACGGCCATCTTGCATTTACTATTAGGATCACTAAATCCTTTGACACACCCTTTATTAGCTCAACTTACTTTTGTAAGTTTGAGCTATTGCCATGGCTTGGTGTCCTTCGTCCGTGTGTCCGTCAACAATTTCCTTTGGCGCGGGCAAATGTTGACATTGACATGTAGATGGGAACGAGTCATTTTGGGGTCAGTGGGCCAAAAAACATGGCCGTCAGCAGCCATCTTGGATTTTACTCTTTGCATGACTAAATCATTTGGCGCAGGCTACAGGTCGTAGTTTTGATCGGAACTTCATGAAATTTGTCATGAATGTTAACATTGACATGTAGATGGGAACGATTCATTTTGGGGTCATTCGGCCAAAAAACATGGCCACTGGTGGCCATTTTGGATTTCAAAATTCAATCCATTGGCGCGGGCTACAGGTCGTACTGTTCGTCTGATCATTATGAAGTTTGTCATGGATGTTAATATTGACATGTAGATGGGAACGAGTCATTTTGGGGTTGTTCGGCCAAAAAACATGGCCGCCAGCAGCCATCATGGATTTTACTCTTTGCATGACTAAATCATTTGGCGCGGGCTACAGGTCGTACCTATGGTCTGATCTTTATGAATTTTGTCATGAATGTTGACATTGACATGTAGATGGGAACGAGTCATTTTGGGGTCATTCGGCCAAAAAACATGGCCGCTGGTGGCCATTTTGGATTTCAAAATTCAATCCATTGGCGCGGGCTACATGTCGTGCTGTTCGTCGGATCATCATGAAATTTGTCATGGATGTTAATATTGACATGTAGAACAAGTGATTTTGGGGTCGTTCAGCCAAAAAACATGGCCGCCAGCAGCCATCTTGGATTTTACTCTTTCAATGACTAAATCCTTTGGCGCGGGTTACAGGTCGTACCTTTGGTCTGACCTTTATGAAATTTGTCATGAATATTGATATTGACATGTATATGGGAACGAGTCATTTTGGGGTCATATGGCCAAAAAAATGGCCGCTGGCAGCCATGTTGGATTTAAAAATTCAATCCATTGGCACGGGCTACAGGTCGTACAGTTTGTCTCATCATCATGATATTTATCATAGATGTTAATATTAACATGTAGATGGGAACGAGTCATTTTGGGGTCTTTTGGAAAAAAAATGTGTCCGCCAGCAGCCATATTGGATTTTACTCTTTGCATGAATAAATCCTTTGGTGCGGGCTACAGGTCGTAGCTTTGGTCGGAACTTCAAGAAATTTGTCATGTATGTTAACAATGACATGTAGATGGGGAAACGAGTCATTTTCGGGTCGTTCAGCCGAAAAACATGGCCGCCAGCAGCCATCTTGGATTGTACTCTTTGCATGACTAAATCCATTGGCACAGGCTACAGGTCATACCTTTGATCAGATCATTATGAGATTTGTGAAGGCTGTAGATGGGAACAAGTCATTTTGGGGTAATTCGGAAAAAAACATGGCTGCCGGTGGCCATTTTAGAATTTACTCTTTGCATCAATAAATCATTTGGCACACCATAATCACCACATCCCTGATCCGATCATTATGAGACCTGTTATGAATGTTGATATTTAATGTACATCTAGTCTTACTTAGACATTTCAATTAGCACTTTTCCTATTCCTCCATTTACTGTCGACCATTAAATTATTCCCCTACCTAAGTTGAGCTACAGTGTCATTGACACTTTCATTGATAAAGATACTTCCAAGCACCACACACCAAATCAAGACTTGATCTTATTTTCACATACATGACAGATGTTCTGACAACAGTAATACAGTGTCCATGGTCTGATCACAAATGACTTGTTGCTGCTTTTCCTGTCCTTGCCATCTAGTTAACATTGTTCATTCGTATACATTATCATTCCATTTCTACTTCTACCAATACGACTATTGTTTTGGTCTCACTTCACATGTACATCTTGTCATACTTAGACATTTCCATTAGCACCTTTCCTAATTCCTCCATTTACTGTCAACCATTAAATTATTCCCCTACCTAAGTTGAGCTACAGTGTTATTGACACTTTCATTAGTACATGTATGTTGTTTGTGCTGGGTTAAAGTACCTATTCCCACTGAAAAATTAGTTTGAGGTGAAACCATAAATGCACTGGATTTCATCCAGATAAATAATAGAACATTCCAGTGTACACTTTTAAAACTGAGGGCAAAAATCTATTTAGTACAGAAATTGTTAACCCGTTGAACCCCTACCCTAGATATTGGGTGATTTACGCATTTTTCAAGAGACAAACTAAACTTATTATACCCTCCGCAACGAAGTTAGGGGGTATACTGGAGTCAGCTCATCCGTCCGCCATCCGTCGTCCGTCGAGCCGTGGACACAAATTTGTCAGGAGTTTTTGTCAGTCTTGAAACTTGGTACAGGCATCAACCACCATGGGCACCTGCGCACTTGCGTTTATGACGTCTGTCGGACTTCTTTTGATGGAGTTATTCCCTCTTTTTGAAACATGTATAATTTTTATACCCCCCCCCCCCCCCGCAACGAAGTTAGGGGGGGTGTATACTGGAGTCAGCTTATTCGTCCGTCCATCTGGCCGGGGACACAAATTTGTCCGGAGTTTTTCTCAGTTGTTTTTAGATCAATTTCCGTGAAACTTGGCACAGACATCATTAACCACCATGGGAACCTGTGCACGTGCAATTATGACATCTGTTGGATTTTATTTGTGGAGTTATCCACCCTTTTTCGACTTATAAATTTTTTCGCAACATGTATAATTTAGTCCGAGCTTTTATTCATACATTTTTAGGTTTGAATTCTTTTAAAACTTGGCACAGATATTTAGTACCATGGGAACCTGTGCACCTCCAATTATGACGTCTGTCCGACATTTTTTGGTGGAGTTATCCTCCTTTTTCAACTTAGAAATATTTTTGCAACATGCATAATTTTGTTCGAGCTTTTATTCCTACATTTATAGGTCAATGTTTTTTTTAACTTGGCACTGATATTAAGTACCATGGGAACCTGTGCACCTGTGACTATGATGTCTGTCTGACTTTTTTTTTGGAGTTATTCCCCTTTTTCGACTAAGTTTGCAACATGCATAATTTTGTCTGAATTTTTATTCCTACATTTTTTGGGTCAATAGGTTTAAGATTTGTGTTATTGTTGTGCACCTACAATGGGAACTTTTATTTTATTATTTTAACTAAATGTTTACTGACATGTGAAACATCTTAGTATTTTAAAAACACGGGGGGGGGGTATCCTCTAGTTATGTAAATTTGATTTTAACTTGGCACAGACATTTAGTACCATGGGAACCTGTGCACCTGCGATTGTGACATCTGTCGGGCATGTTTTGGTGGAGTTATCCACCTTTTCTGACTTAGAATATTTTTTGCAACATGTCTAATTTTGTCCGAGCTTTTATTCCTACATTTTTCGGTCAATAGGTTTAAGATTACAGTTACGTTTGTGCACCTGCAATGGGAACTGTTATTTTATTATTTTAACTAAAATGTTTACTGACATGTGAAACATCTTAGAATTTGTAAAATTGTCCTTGAAGACATCTTATATGGGTGCATATATTTGCCATACATCTGGGTTTTATCACATGATCATATTCCTTTCTCAATGCACTCTGAAAGTATGCTAAACAATGAACCCTTGTTTTTTGATGCATTTCATGAATATAAAAAGCAAACATGTTTTCTCGAAGATTGATTTATTAAGTTTATTAAAGAATGAATATCAACATATATATCCTATTCATATGGTTATTTCATATTGAGTCGACTGAGTTTAAAAAACGTCATCAGAATTTGTCTGATTTATATGCAGGTAGCTGAAGAAGATTAGTCAGTTTTAATTAGTTCACAAAATGGTGCTCTCAAAGTTAGGAATGGGGTTCCGTATGACTAGTGAATGCTAATTCACTAACTGAACTCATACAGTCATCTCAATTATTTGACATTATATAATGGTATATTTTGAGTATTTCCAAGTGATGCCGTCCGAGATAGGGGTTGGGGTCGGGTCGGGCACCATCAAATTTGGAAATATGAGGTTATGTATATGTTTATCTGTTAACCGATAAAAATATATTTAAATTTGTATATATGAGGTTCCGCTATTTAAATTTGGTTTACTTTTTACAATATATGCCAGGGTACCCTGCTAGTATACAATATTGAAGCACACAAGCTTAACTGACATTACACAAGTGATATACAAGCGACAATTAAAACCCTTTTATTTTTTTTCAGGTTCTGATTGTCTTTTTTACAAGCATTAGTGTCTTGTGAGATGACTATGCCGAAATAACACAGTGGTAAAGTTCTGTGAATTATGTTCATCAAATACCATGCAGCCATACCGGGCAAGATGTCATGAGATTATTTCTTCTGGAATCTGACAACACATATGAAGGCACTTGAATACCAAAGACTATCCAAACTGCTATATCACAGCACCAGTCTTTTCGAGGCAGGTACAACCAGCAGGCTGAAAACTTGTCAGGCTATTGTTCAATACATTTGGTTTGTAGATAACCAAATGCAACTTGGTATAATAATCTACTATATATTTTGGAACTGCTGTCTCTGTGTATTTTGTATATGTGTGTGTTATAGACTCAAAATCTTTTTGACCGATCTGACTCAAATTTGGTATGTGGGTTGTAGTTCCCATTCATCTTTATTGTGTGTTTATTTACTTTATATTGTGTCCATTTACCTTTACTATGGTGTGTATTTACCTTTTTAGCTCACCTGAGACGAAGTCTCCGGTGGAGCTATAGTCATCACTCCTCATCCGTCGTCCGTCGTACCGTCCGTCAACAATTCTTTAAACATCTTCTCCTCTGAAACCATCAGACCGATTGGGTTTATATTTGGTGTGGATGTTCCCTAGCTATAGATGACTCTTATTCAGATTTGTTCAAATGAGGTCACCAAGTCAAATAGTTTTGATGTCAGGACCATAACTATTTTTCCACAGTAATTCTTAAAACGACTACTTTTCTGAAGTTGTCGGGCCAAATGGGTTCATATTTGGTATGAGCGTATCTTGGGTGACTGTGGTTCAGATTTGTTCAAATGAGGTCACTGGGTCAAATGTGGGTGGGGCTATGGACATAAATCTGAAGAATATTTTTTTTTTAGATTTAACTTATTGCTCAATTTAACCAAAAAAAAAAAAAATTATATATATTTTATTTTTAATAAATATTTTTTTTATTAAATAAAATATTTTTTATTTAAATAAAATAAAAAACATTTAATTAAAATTTTTAAGAACTTCTGACATTACATCTTCGGGGGGGGGGTAGGTACCTCTAGTCTCCCCACTAAATTTGGTTGAAATCAGGGGTTTGGGAGAAAAGATGAACAGTCGGATGTACAGAAATGTTCAGTAAATTCCTTTTAATACTAGTATCTGTGCATTCTCATTACAAGCCAACTCTGCTCTGAACTGACAGACATGACACATGTTGTTTATAATCAGGGCCAGATAGATAGATAGATAAGAGAACTTCTGTAGCTATACGCAGAGTCCCCAGGGAGTGTATTCGTGTCATTCATTATTTAAATGAGATTAATTGTGTTGTACATTTGTTTTCTAAAGTTGTCAGTAGCACCATCATTGTTTACATTACACTGGTCATTAATATCAGATTAAATTCCTTTTCTCAGAGCTTTAAGTGTGTCTGGCATCATTTGTAGAATGAGGTTCCCAGAGGGTGAATTTAATTATGCTACCCTGCACGACAGGCTAGCATCGCCAAATATACCCTATGTGGACCTCATTCTGCTTAGGCTTCATCTTCTGGGAAGTATCTAGAGTTTCAAAGTGACATTTTTAGCAGCTCTTTTCCTTTCTGTTCAGATTTTAAAATGCATAATTGAGGTGTCAAATGGGTGCGCATACTGTCATATGTCAGTAATGTCACCAACTTCAGCTGGAGAACTTCTGTCTGTCCCTAGGTCTCCCATAGCAGTTGAGGACTAAGTAAAATTGGGTTCCCAGATGTGAATTTGGTGATGCTAGCCTACCGTACAGAATAGCATCACTACATTCACCCTTTTTGGAACTCAGACACACTAAATTCACGCTTGGCTGTTCCAATATTATTTTCTTAATCACTTAGCTACATGACCTCATTATACCTTATTATGGACAAAAAAGTGGGGGGGGGGGTATATTGGATTAAATATGTTGGTCTGTCGGTGTGTCCTTCCATCCATTGTTCTGTCCATCCATCCATCAACAATTGTTTTCTTCTCGAGATCTATATGAATTCCCTACCTGTATGTGACTCAAATTCAGATTTGTTCAAATAAGTTCATCAGGTCAAATAGGAGGGATGCCAGGGCCATAACGTTTTCCCTCCATAGTAATTCTAACAACTATTACTACTCAAGAACCATCAAGTCTATTTAGCTTATATTTGTGTATGCAGGGTCCTTGGGTGGCATGTTTAGATCTGTTCCAATGGGGGCCTTTTTGGAAAATCAATTAACTTTAACTCTTAAAAGCGAATGTTTATAATTATAAGATGAATAGATATCAGAGATGGGGATTCATGTTTGTTCAAATAGGGGCAGAGACCCCACCCACACTACCTGTATCTATGCTGTACGCTACTGGTATAATAAGATAATGTCATATTCTTGCAGCGATGTCCCCACAGTGTTGGGGAGGTGATTTACAGATTTGTTCAATGAAATGTAATTTTTGAGCTCACCTGAGACGAAGCTATAGTCATCACTTCTCATCTGTCACCTGTTCATCTTTCTGTCCATCCATCAATCTGTCAACAATTCTGTGAACATCTTCTCTAGATCATAAGACTGAATGGGTTCATATTTGGTGTGGATATTTTCCCTAGGTGATTCACATTCAGATTTGTTCAAATGAGGTCACTCTTTCAAATGGTTGTGAAGCCAGGGCCATAACTCTTGCCCTCCATGGTAATTCTTAAAAACGACTTCTCATCTACCATCAGATATAGTGTGGGACCCGAGACATAACTGTATGCCTCTATAGTAATACTTAAAATGTCTTCTCAAGAGAGGTTGGACTATTTAGCTTACATATAGGATGGAGGATCCTTTAGTGACTGAGATTCAGATTTGTTAACATAAGGCAACCTGTTAAGAAATGACGGGGCTATGGGGACTTAACACTTTTGTGTCTAATAAGATCATTAAAATACAAAATTCATTAAAACATCTACCTTGGAACTAACTACCTGACTGATTAATTTAACATACATATATGCTGTTTTTGGGTCCATGGATAATTGGGCTTCAAACATGTCTAAATAGTTTATAAAAAGGTGCTTGTGAGATTGGAAATTTCCAACAATAGAGAAAGTTTGAGATGACAGTTGCCAATCTAAGACTTGGGAGTCTGGAGCCTTGTCGGGAAGGGACATGAGCTGGAGGAGGAGGGGTGTGATCAGTAGCGTACAGTTGGTATGTGAAGCCTCTCTATCTACATATCCTGTTTACATTACTTTTTTAAAGTGATTATGAAAAGTTCTGTTATGGTCTCCAAAGTCCCAGTCTTATCAGTCTTTGCAGTATGGTGAGCGACCCCACAGTCTTTGACTGTCTTGTTATGGTGTGTATTTACCTATATATGATGTGGTTTGTACCTTTATATGGTGTCCATTTACCTTTGTTGGTATCAATTTACCTTAATCTGTATATGGTGACCATTTATGATGGCCGCTATTATTTATATGATGTACATATTACTTTATATGCTGCATATACAACTTTATATGATGTGTATATATGATGAGTATATGTCTGTATGTTATGGTATAGCATTATGATAGTGAATTGACACCATATTTAAAGATATTTTCACACCATATAAATATGGGCATATTTCCACCATATGATGACAATTGTCCTCTAAAAATGAATGGAAACCATATATAAAGGTGGAACCACATCATCAAAGATGTATGCATATCATATAGAGAATAGAGGACATCATACTAATGGTGAATGGATACCATATACAGGTGAAACATAGCATATGAAGGTAAATGGACAATATATAAAGATGAATGCGCACCAAAAAAGAACAGTGCTACCACCTTATAAAGTCATAAATGATTCGCACTCCACGCAAATTTAAGGTGAATGGACACCATAAAAATGTAGAACAACATCATAGAAAGGATGACACATACGATGGGTGCATCTGTGATGATGATGTCATGATGATGATGATGCTGGAGTATCATTTGCAAGTATATTTGTCACGCTAAAATTCATTATGATCTACAATTGACTTCAACATTAAATTTAGTCAGTTGATAACAGGTATCAATAAGACAATAATTTACAACATCTTCACATTGTGAAAAAAAAACTATAGTCTTGTGATAATTTTTCGTTTGGCTCAACATGCATCAGACTGTATGATATCGGTGTCATTATAAAGTATTCTATACAAACTTTTGCCCAGTACTGCATCTAGAAGCATAAATATAGCGACTAACTACATATATTGCTTGAATTAGATTACTGATAATTACAGTATGTCAGACGCCATTGTATTGTCTTCACATAGTAGCACGATGTGACCATTTAGAGATATTACTATCAAAGTTTGAGTAATATAACAAAATATATTCAGTAGGTTGAATGCTAAATTTTGATCGCAACTGTAGTCGGGGAGAATAATCTGACCACATCCAAATTTTTCTGAACTGCACCTGAGTTTCATACATACTATGTTTGAGAAATTTCAATTCACATATCATACACAAAAGACGCCAGTGAAAAAAGTGAAATTTTTTTATATTTTGCCCCCTATATTGACCCCACAAGAACTGGTTCCCAAAGTTAGAATAGCTGGGCTACCTAAAAAATGGTGGTTGCTGAAATTCCGCTTTCTGGTGACACCTCGAGTATTAATTAGAGCCCATACTTTAATTGCTCAGATTCAATATACAATGAAGATGATGATATAAGAAACTCTAGATTTTTTTGCCATATAGATCGAGAGAAATTCATTATAGAAAATATCTTGCCATTTTCGGCAGGATTTATGCAAAACTTGCGTCTGCCTCTTAAAATATGATCCCTGTCTATATTAAGTTCTAACAATAGTTGGTTTTGATACAATTTAATCAATATTATTATCCCAAACATGATAATATAGATTATAGTTTAATTTTACAAAGATTTTCTGATTTAATTTCCCCAAACGAGACAAATGTTTCTAGCATTTGAAAAATAAATTACTCTTGTCTCTGCCACATTCAACATCACATTCTCACGACCTCTTGTTAACAATTTTTCTGTACTAATTTTAACAACATTTTTCAACAATTGGTTTCTATTATGGTGATTCATGATGAGCTTGTTTGAACATGTTGTGTGATTTTTTTTTCTCATATATGTCGTTTGAAAATTTCTGTTTGATTTTGGTCGATTCTTCACGAAAATTGGACGTTATGATATCTGCTAAGTATAATCACCCATTATCACCGAATTCAAAATCAAAATTTGTCTTTTCCCCCAGAACCATAAGACCGAATGTTTGGTGTGGATGTTCCCTGTGTGACTCACATTATCAGATTTGTTAAAATAAGGTTGTCAAGTCAAATACTTACAAAGCCAGCACCACAGCTTTTTCCCATCATAGTAATTCTTAAAACAATTTCTAAAAAACCACCAGGCCTCTTCAGCTTATATTTGGTATGGAGGGTCCTTGGATGATAGGAGTAGAGCCAGGGACATAACTCTTTAAAAATATTAGATTGGAATCCTTGCTCAATTAAATGAAATAAAGTCTATATAAATTTTAAAGTTTTTTATTTTTAATTTGACTTTTTTTGGTTATAGAAGTTTAATTTTTTTTGGTCACACCACATCACCATCATCTCCCATTATCAACTATGTCCATCCAACCCCACCATATAGCCAGATCCCTGCCCAGCATATTAAATTCCTTCTGTTAACTACAGTTGTTTTACAGGCTATTTGACATTCCAATGTGTGCATGTAGATATGGCAATACACTGGCTTTACTATATACAGGTGACACTCTGCAACACATTATAAACTAATGGAGCTTTCCACAGAGGCCACACCCACAGCGGTAGTCCCGCCCACGGGTGAAAATACTTTATCCACATAAATATTTTCTGTTACCCGAGATCGATTTCCGACGTGAACACATTAGCACCTGCCATTATGTTAACTAGCTGAAACAGACTCATGTATATGATTCGTTCAAATTTGATCTTTTAACCAGTTTGATTTAAAAAAAATTATTGAGATTCAATTTTTTATTATTTTTTTAGATTGAACTTTGATCTGCTGTTGAACAAAAACAAAATAATAATTGTTTTTTAAATTAAAAAAAAAAAAATTTGAAATTTTTTTTTATTTAATTTTGAATTGTTTTTTTTAGATTTTTAGATTAAAACTTCTTGCTAAAAAATTCAAAAAAAAAATTCAAAAGTATTTTTATTTGTTTAAAAAATTTAGTTTAAAATATAAGTTGGCACCACGCCAAATGTGGTTAAAATCGATCAAGGGTTCTGGAAGAAAAATTGCATACGGACCAGAACAGACAGACAGATCACTGAACTCTAATATATCTAAACCAGAGAACATACATTCGTTTTGCCATTAAATGTGAAAATTGTGACAAGTGTCATGCTAAACGAAAAACACTGTTATAATCACGGATAAATTTGTAACATCATGCCGCAGATACAAATCTCAGTATATTATGATTTGACAACAAAAAAGTTGTTTGAATATAACCAATTTAACACTGAATGTATGCATGGATATCAAAATTAGGGTGAAGAAAGATGGCGTCGAAAAGATCTCCGCAGCCAGCGGCCGGCTCGGCATCTGATTGGTCGAATATATTCTAATAAATTGCCATTGGGCGGGACTACGCTGTGGGCGTGGCCTCTGTGGAACGCTCCATTAGCTAGCAGATAGTGGGTTGGAACCTTTGGATGAATGCAGTTTAATCCAATGTTTTGACCACTGTCTAAAACAAATACAGTTTGACATTTTATTATTAGTATTGGTATGAACCCTTTCATAACAGGGTCTGTGTTGGTGTAGTATTAAAGGGACCCTCTCATATATATACGAGAATGAACTGATTTTGAAGGTCAAGGAAATTATGTTAGGTCAATGTATTCTCTTATATATGTGAGGCTACCTTATATATGTGAACATGCATTGGCACAGGGTTTTCTCAAAATTTCATGAAGCTCCAGTCATGGAAAGGGTGAGTCGGGTGACCCATATATTTCAGTTTTATTTGCTAAGTCCTGATTTATATGTTTATGTTTACTCACAACAGTGGGACACATATCTTGTTCCTAATTGAACATGGGGTGGAGTGTTATTTCCATATAGTAGTATAGTATAATGATATTAAATAGTGAGCGATAAACAAAACACTCAACACTCAAGTATTTTTTATCGGATCATGTTCAAATTTAATTGCGCGTTTATGATGACACACCCCTCACCTGTATAGTTTTTGGTATCGATCGGTTGTTAGTTTAGAAATGATTAACACTTTCCATCCATACCTGGTCATGTTCTATCCGATGCCATAACTCATGTATTATTTTACCCATTGTGTTCATATATGCTGGTTTATGATGATACATGGCTCACCTGTATAGTTTTTGGTGTTGATTAGTTGATCAGTTTAGAAAATAACTAACACTGCACACAAATGCTATCTGATGCATCTAAGTCAAACAATTTTCTTCTGATCTGCCTGATATTTCATACCTACGTCTTTCTTAGCACGTTCTTTATCTGTATGGATTGGATTTTGGTAATGTTTAGTTAACCCTTTCCACTCTTGTTTTTAAATAGAATTCATCCAAGCCTGACGATGACTCTAACATTTTTCATCTGATAGACACCAAATTTGGTATATGAATTTCTGACAACTAAATACAGATCAAGTTCAAATATCGGTTTGATCCAATATATTTCAACAGAGTTATGGCCCTTAATAATTCATACCTGTTTGCCATGCACTGTGAAATTTGAAGAGAACATGACACAACAGGCCTGTGGTTTGGAGTGAGACAATATATAGCTATGGACAACCATAGTACTTTGTAACTACTGATGACTGCAGACTTTTTTATCGTCTATCACACTATAATTGAAAGCCCTTTATTCCAGTTCTGTTTTCTGTGTTGAAACAGGTACGTACATTAATTGTTTACAAAGACACTGTTGTCATATCTTAGAAAAGAGTTATTCCACACATTCCTTACTTCCATCATATGATGTCATCGAAAATGATTAACCCTCTACACACATCATATGGTCTTCTCATGTTTTTTATTTGATCATTCTCCATTTTTTGATTAAAATCCAGTTGATAGACACATATCATCTGATAGACCGATATTAAATTATCGCCTTCACTTTGAGCCAGGTTCAGTCAGTGTTTCAATACATGACCAATTGAATATTCATCATTAGAGGAAATGTCTTATTTTGAAATTCCCTTAAATGCATTTGGGTTGCAGAATAATATTAACAGTGCTGGGATTCTTGAGACTGACTACTCTGTGTTTATCAGTTCATTAGTTTGGGTAAGACTAACCCCTTACTATCCAATTTGATAACTCAAATATTTCCATTGATTATGTTTATAGTTATGGCACGGTTTATGATAACACACCCCCTGACCTGCATAGTGATGGTCATTTGGTTTATTTGCTTAAATATATTAACTTCCTTCATCAATCCTGATGACACAATGTGATAGCTAAATATTTTGTACATGACCACTCTATAAATAATCACATCTGTGATAATCATGACACATTCTTCACCTGTATAGAATTTTGTATCGGATCGAATGGTTTTGAAAATATTAACCATAACTTTAATTATATTTAAACTGTTTACAAACATTGTATCTTTCCAATGATCAGCTTAGAAGAAAACTAACCTTTATAGCCAATCATTAGCAATCATATTTTATATCCAGGTCTATACATTCCTCACTTGTATAGTTGTTCAGGTATTGATTGTTTTTTTAGTTGCGGAATATTAATAGGTTGTTATGAATTTTTAATATGCAGCCGACACAAAACATAATAAAAAAAAAATAGCAATGATACTACATATATTAATAAAAAATAACACAATATGTTATGTCTCATGTTCCATTGTAATAAACGGATAACATGAGTTGCTATGGTGTTTATCTACTTAATTTCTTAACTATTTTGTATTTAACAGCTATAAGGCCAAAAAAAAAAAGGTTTTGGTTCTCAGGCACCGCCGCATTGAATAAAAAGGGCCGCATTAGGCCTTTTTATTGCAATGCCCGATGTTACGACAAAAAAACTTTTTTTTGGGGGGATTTAATCAACATGTCCATAGCAGATATGTGTTGAATATTAGTGTGCATTGAGCTCTAACATGTAATGTGTTAAAAAGTGACTTGCAGGCTTACAACATAAAGTAGATGACTACAATTAAGAAAATGATTAGCTGATCCTCATGCTCTTCTTACAATTAGTCATTGTGAACAACTTACACTAATTGTAACTTTATACAATTGAAAGGCACAGGACTAAATTCAGGATCACATATTAGAATGGGGAGTTATCAGTTTTTAGACAACAATAACAGTAGTTAATGTCAGGGGCATTATATATTGTTTGGTAATCCCAGTCATACACTGGTAGTACAATGTCATTTTTATATAAGACTAAATGAGTTTATATGCATAACAGTTCCCTCTACCTTTCTGGTTATTACTAGACAGAGGAAGGTATCTTTGTCCATGCTTACTATGCGCAGAAAAAAATAAAAAATAAAAATAAAACCCTCCCTCCCTCATTGATTTGAAAAAAAAATTGCCCGAGAACCAAAACACTTTTTTTTTTTGGCCTAAACTGTCCCACTTTTAATTGAGTTTAATTAGCTTTATCACTCAAAAAGACATATCTGTGTTGGAGTCACTGATAGGTTGAAATCAAAGCCACATCTGTGTTAACATTGTGTTAATGTGAGCAAGGTGCCCAATAAGTGTTATTCCACTTGTGAACTTAATAGTAAGGCTTGAATTGTTGAAAGTTTTGCACTCATGGAAAGGATTGTGTAAGGTTTTATGAAAATAGCTCATAGCTGTCGCCAAGGTATGTGTTAAACATCTGCAGATCGTGATCCGCCTCTCGTTCACATTAGTTATTGTTGTATGTTTAGAACACTATGTGCTTTTAATATCCGAAAAGGCCAATGTTACTGATACCTTAAGTGTTATCAGTAGTATTGCTATTAAAATAGCCATATTTGTTAACACTTCTGTAAACAAAAAGAATATTGTATCATAGACAAACTTTGTTCTTAAAATCATCGCGTAAATTGCATGTTATTGCCATGTTAGTTATCTGTGTTCTTAAACAAATGCTAAACTATGTAAACAATCAGTAGGCAAAAAGTATGCAATAAGCAGTACACTCAACAACAGGCAGACCACACTAAGTGACCATTGGTTAGAAAGGACACCAAACTGTTTACAATATACCGGTATAGTGCTTGTTAATCCTCCCCACAAAAGATTCCAGTGCATAATCCCAATTCCAAGTTGAGCTGTAGTGTCACTGACGCTTCCACTGTCAATAACACTGTGTAACTGTATAAAATTATTTTGCTGAAACCAACAACTGACAACTTAAGTATTAACCATCTAGATATCTAGGATAAAAGTGTGATGAATAGACCTCATGTGTAATGGTTTTGGTATGGATATATGACTTTAGCTCATCTTGACAAATTCAAGCACAAACATTGTCCGCCCATCATAAATTTCCATTAGTACAACAAACAGTTCACATCTCTCATCCGATTGTCACCAAAGTTTATATGGATTTTTCATGCATTGCCACAAAATGTGAATTTTGTTGATTTACATGGGTACCAGATGCCATATTGTTGTTACTAATTGCACGACTAAATTCTTTGTCATATCCTACATGTCACATTCCTTATCATACCGCCCCTAAACTTCATATGGAACTGTGGGTTGACCATTAGATGGAAGTCTTCAAAGTTTTCCAAATTTAGTTAAACATGTTGGATTTCTTAATTGAATCCATTGCCACACTCTGCAGCCAACATTTATCGGAAAAATGTTATCATTTCTAGATGGGAACTATCAAATTTGAACAATATTTGGTCAGAAACATGGCTGCTCTTTGAATAAATAAATACTTTGGCATACCCTTCATCCATCATGTTTTATCCAATTGATCCCAAACTTTATATGGCTATTCAGGTAAACGTCTGGTATGACTTAAACTTTTCATAATAATTCAACCCATTGTAATGTATGACATTAACCTCTCTCCAAGCTGAGCTACATGGTCATTGACATTTTTGTCTGTGGTTTATAATAGTGTCAATGTTTCAACATGTATATTATCTACAAATAACTGAATGTGTTTATATATTTTTTTGTTTTCAATATTGTTTCAAAGCTTTGTGTGCTCATTATTGATGTACTAAATATTTATTGTACATGCATATGTGTTCTGTTGATAAGACTATTATTATGATATAATAATTAATAATAAAAGAATACAAATAGTCAAGAATTGCATTTCTTATGAACACTCTCCAATAATGGAATATATCTTAGTTGATGATGTCAGAAAACTAGGGGAAGACAATATTCTGGGTGAAAATTATCACTGGAAGGTGTCCACCATCTGCACTGATTAATAAATATATTATGTGGGGATACATTATTTTCTAGATCTGACTAGGAACTAGTGATGCGGACCGGACCAGTCTGGTCCGCAGTCCAGGGGTGGACCGCAGTCCAGGGGTGGACCACGGTCCGGACCGGGTGTCGCTGGAACGGACCGGAACGCTTTTTGCCGTCGGTCTGGTACTCTCCGGTCCGGTCCACTATTTTACTTCAGTTATAATAAACTATCGCGAATATTATTGCGTATTTGCCATCATATAAATTAGCAACGATGTATTTACACATTCAAGTGATTAATATCTTGTATTTTGTAGACAAGACAGTCACATTAATCCAATAGTAGTTGTACATAGGTGTATAACTGTAATTGTCAGGACTATACAATCAGCCATCACAATCTCCAAGACTCCAATATTAATGTAGTAGTCATATTACAGTACACTTTTGTATAATTTTTATCAGTAGAGTTTATTTCGTTTAAATTTCAATTCAATGAAAATAAGTCTGATACGAATCATGCACACGATCAGTTGAGTGCTATGTTAGATTGGTTATAACACATTATATGGCCCAAGCTATATATCTCTCCAATACACTTTATTAGTGCATGTTCGCATTACTAGAAATACTATTATCGTGCATCGTTCCCAGTGTATCCCACCAGAGACAGACAACGATGCATACAATCGGCAAACAATGTAAGTTTTGACATATATGGACTCATTGCAATGCACTGAACTCAGTAACTAGTGTGGTCGTGGTACGCAAAGAAAGGGGTTGACCCAGAAGAAATTGGTAAAGAAGCGATCTTGGTGTTCTTCAACGTGGGACAATCTCTGCTACAACATATCCAAAGTCCGCTAAAATCCGCGTTGGGCAAAATTCAGGATCCAAGATGGCGTCCAACATGGCCTCCTTTAGTCAAAAGATATTCCGACTGAGATTAATTCGACATAATGAGAACAAATGTTGACATATTTATACAAATGTAAACATTTTTGCGAAGGTAAAGTATTATGCCACATATCTATAGAAAAAATGGAACCCCTCGCCCCAGATGGCTACCAAAACGGCGGTCTAAACTCAAAAAATTGAAGTTTTTGCCTAATATCTTAAATATCAATTCCTGTTGTTTGATAATGGTTCAGACTGGCGACATTGATCAGTCATATTCGTGTTAATTCAGCATTGGAGCAATGAAAGATACCATAAATGGGGTCCCAGACTCATATACACCCTCAAAAATTTGATTTTACAGAACACGGTATAAAATTCCACAAAAATCGCCATTGGGATTCCAGTCATGTATCAACAAGAAATGGACAGAACTGTACAATGTAAGTTGGGCATACCATTATCTATAAATACTCCAATTCAATGAAAGCCAAATTGGCGCTTTGTCTTAAAATGACGGTCATATGGAAAATGGCAGATATTTAGAATGGTCGTCAGAGGGTTAGACCCATAAGGAATTGGTAAAGAAGTGGTTTTGTTGTCATTCGACGCTGGATAATCTCGTGTATAACATATCCAAAATCAGAATTCAAGATGGCGTCCAACATGGTCGCCAATAATAATGAAAATGGCAAATATGTAGTTAATCACGAAAACCCATTCGACAAAACGCCAATTCGGCACCAATACACATCATTGATTGAAATCAATGTTTTTTGTGGGTGTGAGTAGCCAATCACGATTCAAATTGCTAAGATGGCTACCAAAATGGCCACCGAAAATTGTCGAAATTTAAGTTCTGCTCAGAGGAAAGCCGAAACAACACTTCGGTTGTGAGCTAACGATGACAGACCTATTAAACATGTTGCCAATAATCTACTACCACAATCAGTTCAGCCCGTAATGTTCCAACTAAGCAGTATATACTACAGGATCCAACACGATGTCCACTTATTACGAGGGACTATCTGGAAATTAATTAAAAAGAAATTAAATTGCTACGAATCTGGATTATTTGAAAACACAGTGTCAATATTTCTACTTATAACGACTATTCGGAACATCAAATATATGGGCATCGGTGGTCTAGTCCGGAAGCATCAGGCTATAATGGGTTTTCCAGTGATGGCGAAAGTGTAAAGGACAGGAGGGAAAAGCGAATAATCTGGGGTTTACTTAATTGGTGGGCAAGTTGGTTATCGGAGCTGGGGAGTTTCAAAGTAAAATTATTTTCTTCAATATCAAGAGGAAAAATGAAAATTCGCACGTATATATACATTGTATACCCTTCACACTCCATGTGACATTTCCGTGTCATGCGACTGTGGGGTATATACATGTGGATAGACGCACCGATATCTTCTACACATTTAGTGAATTTCATCAATGATATGTGGACACAATGTGCGCCACGGCTGGATCTGACCCGTATGTGTAAAGGTATCAACCATTTAGCTTGATGAACTGGTATTTCAAGGTTGTCATTGCATATAAATGCAACATGAACATGGTGATTAACAACATGTTTGTCTAAGAAATGTGAACAATGAACATGATATTTTCCGGATGCTAGACAATCAAACTGCCACATAAGGCGTTCATCCATGCTAATCAGAGCACGAAATATGTGCAAATTAATTACACGAAAACTATTTCATGCGGACGACGTACTCTAGACCTACATCATCCAACGTCATTTCCTATTAACTTTTATTGTTGGTACGGACGGTTTCGAGGTTTGAAAATCCCGCTTGTCCAAGAAAACCTCCACATACTTACGGAGTCGATGTGTAAACAATGTATGGGGATAGTTTCTTTATACAGATATGTATTTGGTACACGTATTTTCTAGAGCATAAGAGATCAACATTTACCGGCGAGTTGATATCTGGGAAGAGATCAGAGTAAAACTACTTTCTTACATGTCGAAATGGGGAATCCACGGGCTACATTTAGTCCCAGCTTGAAACTGGAAAATGATGGCCGAGCCCGAATAGTTAATATTTCGTCGCATCAGTGCTATAATGTAACCCACATTTTCAACTTTCCGAGAAATTGAAGGTTGAAGTTTTAGACAACATTTCTCCTAATGTTGACAAAGCATGGCGTATTGTTGTATTTATCCCAATGGAAACTGACATTAGCTGTTCATCGAACCACATATTGTTTTCTGTTTACTCCCTCGTTTTCTTTTAAAAAGAAATAGCTTGTTTGGAGTTATGACATTTTGCGTATGCCAGCGACGATTCGTTTCCGTGCTGTAATGAATTTGTGCTAATAAATGCAGATTAAGCTAAATATGGTGGCAATCGCATGTGTCTATGAACTAAAGAGTGCCTATTCTACACTATGACAATTCACCCATGTGCATCACCATACAGAAATGTGTGGAACAATCACAAAATTTAAATCACCAAATGATCACGTGACTAGCATGGAGATACTACCATATAGCACACATTTTAGAATTCACAAACACAAAACAGATGTCACGTGGACAACCTGAAGCGTCCGATTGGCTGCTGTTGGACATACGACCTCATAGCACGAATAATTGTAAAGATCGCTGGAGATACGACATTTGCTTCACTGGTTTGTGCGAATATTTGTCATCCAAATGCAAAGACAGTTTGGCCCATCGGATTGGATTTTTTCAATGGTATCAAATACTCCGTTCCCGCCATAATGGAGTTACGACATTATAGCACTGATGCGTCGAGATTTTGTCAACCCGCGGGAAGCCACCAAAAGATTGAAAATGAATAGTTTGTATGTATATGAGCCACATACATGTATATTAGCCAACTATCAACTGCATCCACCACTCACAACTTCAGTCCATTATATGATAAGCTGGCAGAGTCTACCATTTTCGTTTTGGAAGCCATATTAGATAAAAGTTATTGTTTATTTTTGTCTATTTGAGATGGAATGTTCACAAATAAAAGAAACGATCAATTATTTTGTAGACAAGATCTGCTCATCCCTCAATATCAAATGTGACCAAAACCCCAAAGTCGATTTTGGTTAAATTTCATACCACATTCGTTATAACTTATTAGTGAAGGCCCGGAGTAAACTATTATCTAATCGATTAGACATGTCATTGCTGTAATGATCAGTTGACACGATCATTGGAAGAATATACCCATTGTTTCCCAGTTCAGACAGCAACAAGTGATAAACAGAAGTGATAGAAAACAGTATTTTTCACGTCGGGTGGCCATTTTGGCAGCATTTTTGGTACTGATTTTAAGTCTTTACATAGAGCTAGCATAATGGCATCATAAAGAGGTATACATTCGTATTTATTTTGTCAATTTTATTCATCAGCCACTACTTATAATGGATTGAATGACACTGTGACCAATATCCGCCATTTTCCATATTTTGACCGCCATTTTGGCAGCCATTTTGAGACAAAGCGCCAATTATGGTTTCATTGAATTGGAGTATTTATAGATATTGGTATGCCCAACTTACATTGTACAGTTCTGTCCATTTCTTGTTAATATATGACTGTAATCACAATGGCGAGTTTTGTGGAATTTTATACCGCGTTCTGTAAAATCGAATTTTTGAGGGTGTAGATGAGTCTGGGACCCCATTTATGGTATCTTTCATTGCTCCAATGCTGAATTAACATGAATAAGTCTAATCAAAGTCGCCAGTCTGAACCATTATCAAAACAACAGGAATTGATCTTTAAGATATTAGGCAAAAACTTCAAATGTTCGAGTTTAGGCCGCCATTTTACCTTTGCAAAAATTTTGGACCGGTCCAGGCATGTGTACTTGATTGGACCACCTTGGGTGATCCGGTCCGGTCCGGTCCGCATCACTACTAGGAAGTATGTCGTGGTATGCCAAGATCCCACAAATTTGATTGGCATTATATGTGAAACTCTTGCTGACCCATCAGTGAAAACAATTGCATTTGAAAACCCCAGCAAACTGGACTGATGCAGAATATAAAGGAATCTTACATTTTAATTTAAATTTTTTATTGGTTACAATTCGTTCTGGCCTTATAAGAAACCGAACTCTCAAATCAAAATCATTTGTAACCCAACAAAAAATGGTATATGTCTTAGATTTTGTATGTGAGATATCATTCCAAATATTTTTGTCAGCTTTTAATACTACAAAAAGGGACATAATGGTATTCACATTTATCTACTACTTTCAATTGACAACTATTTGTGGAGTTCGGAACATATATTTTAATTTATATATGATAAACCAGTTTACTGTCCCAGTGGTGATATTTGATCACAGCCATTTGGGGATTTTAGGTGAGATGGTCAGCATTCGATCATTCCCATAAAAGTGACCGATGTATTTCGATGTCGCATGTACACATATATATAGCCTATATATAGGTGACTGATTTTAAGGTAGCTGTGTTAGGTGTATGATATATGCGTTGGCACGCCTACGGCTGCATATTATATGTATTTGTCTCCAAGACATGTCGAGCGTTACCCTGTGTACATGCCAGCTACCATATAATTATAACATAACACATAAGGCGCCGATGTATAATGTGTATTTTGTTTGAATGGGTGGGATTCGAACCCAGGCATATAACTTGTACCTCTAACACAGCAACATTAATATGGCCATAATGATATTGTCCTAACTCCCAAGTGCATGTGACGTCGGAATACAGCGGCGAATTGAGCTTCATATGTTTTGGGTAGCTTTGTGGTGGCCGTGCGGTATTGAAGTCGCACTGCAAGCTCGGGGACGTGGCTAGATGATGTCCGTTGGGGAGGGTGTCCACCTTGCGAAATTTCAAATGCACCCCCGTGAATCATAAGGTTTTGAATAATTCCACTTGCACCCGTTGTAGTACGGTTATACACATAAGTGCTCAGGCCTCATAGCCTATGCATATACCCAGTATGAGATATTCATATATCTTAACATGAAAATTGCATAAATCATAACACCCATAGTCGGCCCGGTCTGAGAGAACTAAACTAAGCAAGAAAATCGCGAAATCCTAGCATCAATACTGACCTCAAGCGAAATTTCAAACCTCATACTCCCCGGTATTGTCAACTGATGACCATTTCATTTCAATTTTGACCAAATGTATTAAACTATTGTTTTCATTATACAAATAAGCAGTGTTTTATCTGGACACGAAAATCGCGAAATCTTAGCATCTAGACTAGCCTCAAGCATTCCTAGTGTTTGGAAATTTTAAACCCGACACCCTACATAGGTTGGAAAAGTTCTGACTAATGACAATTTTTACCAAATGTAGGACAATATTGTATTCTTAAAATTAATATCAGTTTTTACTGGCCACGAGGGAGGGACCAGGACACAAACTTTCCAACATGGCACCGCCTATAAGGTTGGAAATGTTGATGCCCATTTCAGTCCAAAATTTGGACAAAAAGAAGGAAAATATGCGAATATTGGTTGAACAACAATAAATTTCACTCAATAAATTGTTTGAAATCAAACTACAAGAACATTTTCAACCTATTGTTGATGTGAAATTTCCAACTAATGTTGTGTCAGGTGTGAAATTCTTCTCTGTTGAATATTTTGACAAAGGTTGGGGAGTGAGACTGCATACAACCTCTCGTGCTTATAGCGGATTTTACAAAACGCCTCCAGTATATCAGGTCAGACCTAATATACTGGTCTTTTTGGTAATTCGGCTATAAACTGGGGACCAGTTGTAGATCCTCTATTTTTACAGAATTATTGCTCATCAATTATGATGCACATCTCCTCTACATAGTGTATATCATATCTATGACCCATATGATGACACCATGCAACTAGACAACTTTATTAACACATTTAGCCCCCCCCCCTATAGCCGAGGTGGGTAGATTCTGGATATATGTGATCGTCGTCTGCATGGGCTATGTATAGATGAGGTTGTCATGCATCGGATTAGAACCATAACATGTTCGAAATTTGGGATCGATTTCCAAGCTTGATATGAGTTGAGGAGCATCCCAAAGTGCTATTCCGATCGACGCATAACCATTTTGATAAAAATGAGAACTTATTCACGCTCACTGAAACAATCACATTTGAAGCTATGAACACTCATGAACTGAGTCTGTGCGTCAATTTCTCTGACATATCTAAGATTGGGATGAAATTTGCGACATACCACATCGCCAATTTGTTGACCCAGAACGGCGCCTCGTTGACAAATTTGAAATATACCAATATATATTGTTAACATAGAATATCATGAAATTCCGAAACGACTGGTGGAAATTTGCGTCAAAACAAGGACCTTTTTTATTAATTTCAGTGGACCACCCCTCTCCCTTGCATGTCCAACTGTTTCTGTCTGTGTATATACATCATAGCGTATGTAAATGACATTGTATTCATGAATTCACTAATTATAAATCATTGAGATGCCTTATTTAAAATATAAGAATCGGCCAAGTAATCATTATTTTCAGTTTCTACCGCACCCCCCCCCCCCCCCAACCCGACCCTGGTCGTGATACTGGTGACCAAAGTGAGCCACGTTCAAGCACCTGTCAGATTACCTATAAACTATTTCCTCTGCCTTCTAGATGGTAGGCCTTCATGTAAAACCCGTTTATTGTCTGCTACAAATTTTCGCTAAAGGAGATTTTTTAGTACGCTGCCCCAGTGCGGCCATATACTACCAATAGGATAGCAATTCAGCAAAACCCACCAACAACATATCACATTAGCAGGACCACTTGGCCGGGGTGTTATACAACCGATATATATGTGACAACCGTTTAGCAACGCAATCATACAATGTATGCAATGTGGTCATCTACATGTGCGCAAATAAAACTCAATGGTGTGCCGACAATATACATCTGTATACCAATGTATGCAACATTTAAACGACTATGCGCACTACAGGCTTAACATGCTCAATGTGTTACATACTACCCACTAAATCGTTGAGGTGTAGTCATTATTTTTAGTCCCCCTCCCCCACGACGTGGCCGTGACACCGGTGACGTCAGTGAGTAACTTTAAATAATATGTCAGATTCATTACTCTGTCTGAAGCCTTCTTGGTGATACATGTATATATATTTTCTACTGCGATTTTCGAGGAGTGAAGCATCCTATCTATCCACCCTCTCGATCATGCCGGGTCTGGCCCCCTTCCCCGAAACACTCACTACAAGACTGCCGGTGATCGATAAAGTATAATTTTGTCCGCTGCCCCTCTACGCAACCACCCATGTCGCAATTCAAAATCAATACGGCCCTATTGAACTGTTAATTTAGTCCGGGGCAAGCCCCCTTCCCCGAAACACTCCCTATAACCTATTTGACTGGCGGTATTCGATAAAGGATAACTTTGTCCGCCGTCCCCGTACGCAACCAGCCCTGTCACAATGCAACATCAATGTGTTCATGTTGACCCGAACATACTTTAATTTGGTCCGGGGCTAGCCCCCTTCCCCGAAACACTCACTATTTGACTACCGGTTTTCTATCAAGGATAGTTTTGTCCGTCGCCCCTGTACACAACCGCCCCTGTCACAATGCAACATCAATACGTCCCTGTTGACCCGAAAATACTTTAATTTGGTCAGGGGGTAGTCCCCTTTCCCGAAACAATCCCTATTTGACTGCCGGTTTTCGACAAAGGATATTTTTGTCCGCCGGCCCTGTACACAACCACCCCTGTCACAATGCAACACAAATACGTCCCTGTTGACCCGAAAATACTTTAATTTGGTCAGGGGCTAGTCCCCTTTCCCGAAACACTACCTATTTGACTGTCGGTTTTCGATAAAGGATATTTTTGTCCGCCGGCCCTGTACACAACCACCCCTGTCACAATGCAACACAAATACGTCCCTGTTGACCCGAAAATACTTTAATTTGGTCAGGGGCTAGTCCCCTTTCCCGAAACACTCCCTATTTGACTGTCGGTTTTCGATAAAGGATATTTTTGTCCGCCGCCCCTGTACACAACCACCCCTGTCACAATGCAACACCAATACGTCCCTGTTGACCCGAAAATACTTTAATTTGGTCAGGGGCTAGTCCCCTTTCCCGAAACACTCCCTATTTGACTTTCGGTTTTCGATAAAGGATATTTTTGTCCGCCGCCCCTGTACACAACCACCCCTGTCACAATGCAACATCAATACGTCCCTGTATACCCGAAAATACTTTAATTTGGTTCGGGGCTATATAGCCCCCCTCCACGAAACACTCCCTATTTGACTGCCGGTTTTCGACAAAGGATATTTTTGTCCGCCACCCCTCTACGCAACCACCCCTGTCACCATGAAACATCAATACGTCCCTTTCATTTAGTCCGACAATTTCGACCAATTTTCTCGGCGATAGCGACCGGAATATACAACAAATATATATGACAACCGTTTACGCACTGTCATATATTGATGCAATGCGGTCACATATATATGCAAAAATTTAAGACAATAGTGTGCCGACAATTTATATCTGCATAACAATTTATGTAGTTTTTGAACAAATATGACAATCTACACACTTTACATACCTACTGTGTTCTATATTATCCAATACATCGTGTTATATTTTTGAACAAATAAATTAATGTCAGCACACTATTTGATGTATGTGACATATATATGTTGTATTATTGAACAAATATATGCCACTACTCTCGTTTTATTGAACATATACATGACATCGACTTGTTTACGGGCACAACATATGTTCGATGTTTTAAACATACATGTGGTATTTTACAATACCAATGTGCTACCTTTACAACACAAAGGTGCAGTTTACACTACCAATGTACATTTGTGTTCAATCTTATCACACAGTGTTGTAAATTTTGCATACACATATGTGTATAACCGTTTACGCACTGTCATATATTTATGCAATGTGGTCATATATATATGCAAAAATTGAATACAATGGTGTGTCGACAATTTATATCTGCATAACAATTTATGCAGTGTTTGAACAAATATGACAATCTACAGACTTTACATGCTCAATGTATTCTATATTATCCAATACATAGTGTTGTACATTTGAACAAAGTCAAAACACTATTTGATGTTGGTCACACATATATGTTATAGTTTTGAATAAATATATGTCACCACTCCATTATTATTGAAACTATATACGACATCGACTTGCACACAGGAACTGGGTGTTCGATGTTTTGAACATGCATGTGCTATTTTATAATGAATATGTGAGCAGTTTGAACTGCGTGTACTGTGTGTGATACCTGATAGCATTGGTGTTCGATCTTATCACACGGTGTTGTAAATATTGCATATATATGTGTATATAGTGTAATACATGGTTCGATGTGCATAGCACATTATGGTTTGCAACGACCAGAATATAGAACCCATACCCGGTATATAATATAGTTACAATAATAACACTATACTCCAGTTAAACGTAGAAAATAATACAAATCAAAAGCTAATCACGGGTTGCGCGACATCGAGAATTTAGATTGGTATGGTTTGCGCTGATAATTGAAGATTGTTCTTTGACACAGAAGGATCTTCGCAATAAATAATCTTAATTGTCCTTAATTTAGCAAATTATATCCCACGCAGGTTGCGTCACTGTGCCGATGAAACATTTTCCTCGTCGTTTTGATCTAACTAAACAGTACTTACACCTTCTCTGTCCAAATTACGCACATGTACATGCAGGCTGTGGAACACTGAATGCCTTACACTTATAATTAAGTTAAAATTATATTTACATATATTAAGCTGGCTGGCAAACAATTAATATTTGACGCTCAAATCTCAGTTGGGCTCAGCAAGAAATGCAAAAGGGTGGTGTGTACTAATTATTCAAAAAAGTGGCATACTTCCTAAATCAGTGAGGATGTTGGAAACGGAAGGGATGTAATTTATGACTCGATACTAGGCGACATGTCTTGACCAAAATATATACATGTAGAAGGACTAATTAAAACATACTGTTCAAAGCGCGATTATTTATGCTCGGAAATATCAGTGTATATATACAGTTGTATCCATAACTGTAGTCATGCAATTAGGATGAAATTGTGTATTCCACAATAGACGAAAGTGAGCGAGTGTCCACTAACACGCATCATAAGCTTCACCCGCACAACATTGTGCTATGCAAAGAGTGGCTGTGGAGAGAAGCGACCCGGTTGTGATCGAGAGAAAATCGGCAAGATAAACTGATCTTGTGAATTATATCACGTGTATCAACGGCATACATGTATACTCAAGCAATACACATGCGAAGTATTGTTTCTGTATTGTGGCTGTCGCCACGACTGACCATTATTATTATTATTGTCTCGATTGTCGTGATTGTTTGATAGGCTCAACATTTGCTGAGTCAGATTAGGCATTGAGATTAACATTTGCATTGCCGAGTCGATGTTGTTGTTGGGTCACATTCAGTGACCCTTTTGGAATTTCCAACGGCACCACCCCCATCCTGAACCAGACCAAACTCACAAGTTGGCGTAAATTCGTGTGCACCACTTCTTACCCCCCACCACCCCGTTGGGCTTTGATTTTACCCAACTAGTTCCGCACACGCCTGCGAGGTAGGCTATTCTGAATTGATCAGTAGTCTATGATCACCACCGGCTCGGGCAGAAACCGGGTTCACTTGCCCAGTGTGAGAACAGTTTTTAATCTGAACATGAAAATTGCCAACAAAATGTTGCATCTAGACCGGCCTCAAACTTTCGAAGTGTTTAAAATTTCATACCTGACACCCCCCTAAGGTTGAAAAATTTTCAACTAATAACCATTTCAGTCCAAAAATTATAGTTACATAGACTTATATTCAGTCAATAGGACGATTATTTTGTTATCAACTGATACGGACGATCGATCGCCCAAAAAGCGCGGCATGAGGATACAGCGGCAATGTCTGGACGTTACAAAAGAACGAGCGCGGCATGAGGATACACCGGCAATGTCTGGACGTTACAAAAGAACGAGCGCGGCATGGAGATACACCGGCAATGTCTGGGCGTTACAAAAGAACGAGCGCGGCATGGAGATACACCGGCAATGTCTGGACGTTACAAAAGAACGAGCGCGGCATGGAGATACACCGACAATGTCTGGACGTTACAAAAGAACGAGCGCGGCATGGAGATACACCGGCAATGTCTGGACGTTACAAAAGAACGAGCGCGGCATGGAGATACACCGGCAATGTCTGGACGTTACAAAAGAACGAGCGCGGCATGGAGATACACCGGCATTGTCTGGACGTTACACAAGAACGAGCGCGGAATGAGGATACACCGGCAATGTCTGGACGTTACACAAGAACGAGCGCGGCATGAGGATACACCGGCAATGTCTGGGCGTTACAAAAGAACGAGCGCGGCATGGAGATACACCGGCAATGTCTGGACGTTACAAAAGAACGAGCGCTGCATGTAGATACACCGGCAATGTCTGGACATTACAAAAGAACGAGCGCTGCATGTAGATACACCGACAATGTCTGGACGTTACAAAAGAACGAGCGCGGCATGGAGATACACCGGCAATGTCTGGACGTTACAAAAGAACGAGCGTGGCATGGAGATGCACCGGCAATGTCTGGGCATTACAAAAGAACGAACAAGTTTTGCGTGTGTATATCCCCTGGATACACATGTTTTAATATGCAAGTTTTGTGCATCTCGCAGTAGATATCTCCACCTCGAAAGGTGGGTGCTCCGGATAAGAAGTTTGGTGTTGTCGGTCATTTTTGTATATTTCTAGATTAGCCATAATCCCGTTCTACGAACATCTGATTGATGCATTTAAATATGCATACAGCGGCTGCAAACATGGCAACAAATTGTTCGCGAGTGAGTGAAAACAAATCAAAATTACAAACCATATGTTGAGTCAACAACAATCGATTATTTTGAAACTAGATTGCTAGCTGAGCAGATACAGTACCATTCTGAGTGACGGTTCTGAGCACAGATCATGCATTTAACAATCACATAGACAGCCACGCCTAAAAGCTCGTAATAAGACGCATATGTCCAATTTCCCACAAACTGTCCTTGCATTCCAATGTTAATATGCATATACACGTATATGTATTATAATGAGCGTCAATATAATTTCGAATGTGTTCTGCCTTTGTTCAAGGTAAAGGTATACGTGCCACTGCGTAAAAAACTATTAGTCACAATCTCAAGTAGGACTACCTGCCTATGTCTCGTTTTTTTCACCAACTCGCGATTTTCCGAGCGATTAATTGCTGCCATGACACAGCTTGCATAGCTAAAAATCCTGTTATCCCGCTGATTAATTAATGTCCACACATGGAACCAGATTATAACGACGCAAGGTTGTGTCGACCCCAACGCGGAATATCAATGCCGAAATGCAATATATGACCGAAATACGGTCCGGAAAACCTAATCAGAATCATCTATCAGCAAATGAGTCGCAGACAATCTCGCATTCTGATACGAACGGTTCCCATTTGTTATGGCTGATCCTGAACGCAATGGGAGCATTACGAAATTTGATCAACTAAGATCAATCCATTTGTTTCTCCTCAAAAACTCCCACTGGTGAGATGTCTTTCTAGCCCCAGACATCATGTCGAGACGAAAGTTGTAAAATCGTTAAAATTTCCTATCAATGTAGCGTAGTTATGAATGCCGATCAGAAATCGTCGAAATTCTACCTACAGAGAATTTAGCAAGAAACTACTTCGGAACTCGTGAACCGAAACTGATAACCTGACGTCGAAGCCTTATTACGCATGTACGTGTAATACAATTTAGTTTGCCGGCAGTTCTCATCACAAGTACAAGTACCGCCCCAGTGCTCCAAAACACATTTTGTTGTGTCTACATGACCAAATGCATATGCTAGATGGTGTTCAGTTGTCCCAACCGCAAGTCACCTCCGTTGGCGACAGATCATATGACGGCGACAGCCCTGCAACAATTTGCATGGAAATTGAAGCCACTGGCGTTCTTCGTATTGAGTCGGAGTATCCAATTGTTCTCCATTATAAGTCTCAGTCCCTTTTAACCACTTAATTTCTCCACTGTACAGCCATAAATGTCCTGTGTGGTATTACAGTGAGTATATATATTTTTTTTTTAATTGGAGAAATACATATATAAAAGGATGGTCAGACAGACTGACAAACATAGAGACTTAAAGGTACGGTTGGCCTTGGCGGTGGGTATCCTGTGAAAATATTTCCACCCGTCAAAAACCGCCACAAACAGAAAGAACATCAAAATGTAGACAGGCTTTGTCCGTACACAAATAAGAAATATCGCATAAACAGTATGTTATTGTCAAATGTTTGACCATTGTTATGTAAACAAAGGTATAAAAGTGACTTTTCTGGTGTTTGTTTATATTATGATGGTAAACATAAAGAGCGTTCTTTATTGGTGAATTCCTGATATGGAACTAATAAAGAGCGTTTATGCCATTTGTGTGTGATTAGCCAGTAGCACTGTGCTGTCTTCTGTAACACAATCAGGCTCTTGCTCAGGTAAAATATAGTAGGTCTTTATGATAACATGCTGTTTACGTGATGGTCATGGTATATATGAACGAAACTGTATGCGTTTTAATGTTTTTCTGTTTACGGTGATTAGAACAAATATGACTATTTTCGACAACAAAGGCCTCACGTGCCTTTAAGGCACACACATAATAGTACAAATACAGTTAGAATTAAATATTTATTGCACTTTTGCACACACCCAAGTGATGTAGGATTTTACTTGGGTTACTGTCTCACAGGCTTCACGCATACATGTAACATTTATCAAATATGTTATAGTTTATTTGAAGATATAAGTAGAGTGTTATTCCGCTTACCTTTGGGTGGCACAACGCTCATGATCTTAAAGAAGCATGTCTGGTTATACAGTTACATGTATATAAAGAGTTTAGTTAGTGGCAGATAAATTCATGATCGGCTAAATTAATAGATGACAGAGTTGAGACACGATTAAAGGTACGGTTGGCCTTGGCGGTGGGTATCCTGTGAAAATATTTCCACCCGTCAAAAACCGCCACAAACAGAAAGAACAACAAAATGTAGACAGACTTTGTCCGTATACAAATAAGAAATATAGCATAAACAGTATGTTATTGTCATATATTTGACCATTGTTATGTAAACAAAGGCATAAAAAGTTACTTTTCTGGTGTTTGTTTATATTATGATGGTAAACATAAAGAGCGTTCTTTGTTGGTGAATTCCTGATATGGAACGAATAAAGAGCGTTTATGCCATTTGCGTGTGATTAGCCAGCAGCATTGTGCTGTCTTCTGTAACACAATCAGGCTCTTGCTTAGGTAAAATATAGTAAATCTTTATGATAACATGCTGTTTACGCGATGGTCATGGTATATATGAACGAAACTGTATGCGTTTTAATGTTTTTCTGTTTACGGTGATTGGAACAAATATGAATATTTTCTACCACTAAGGCCTCACGTGCCTTTAACGTAGATGAGAGAGATCGATCGGGTTCCGGGCTTTATTTATCTAATTTAAAATACATGTATATATTTAGTTGTGTTGCAAGGGTGAACATGATCAGCAAGTCAATCAGTGTTCTCGCCAATGACATTTTCTAATGGTAGCCATCGCTTTTGAAACTCTTGATATCGCATGTTGCATCTGGATGTGTACTTGTCGTATTCATATTTGAATTTCAATTCAGTAAGAAATGCTTTTGTTGAGAGTTGAAAGTAGTTAGTGATATAATTCACTTGACAGTGATTAACGGCAAAAGGCATACATGTTTTGGTTACCTGTATAGACACTTGCTTGATTTTCAACCAAGAAGAAGTTCGGTTATGAAATGATGTGTGTGGGCAGTCCCAGAAAATATTCGAAATGTTTTCTTGAGTATTTGCGCATCGATTTTTTTGTTTTTGTTTAAACATATTTTATTTGTTCATAAATTAAATTAGTTTATGACAAAAGGGATTGGAGGACAAGTGCTAAATCACTTAGAATACCCTCCTCTCCTCTCCTCTGCGCATCGATTACACAGTGAGTGTTAACCTGTTGATAACTTGGTTTATCTGCGTGTAATCGTACCTGTCCCTGTCCCTGATATGTTTATTTGCTTAATATTTGTGATTTACAAACAGAGTCACAATATAGCCACCACACCCCATGTGGCCCCTGTGAACTTTTCCAACAACTTGACGGATGCTAAATAAGTCCAATGTCGATTCTACCTACAAACAACATGTATACGATATATGATGGATCGATCCCTTATAACCAGCATCAATTCATGATAGCTTTCAAGGCTATCATACATGTACCTGCCGGTATACTACACATCATGTGGCTAATGGTGGTCGCTCATGATGGTTTTTTGTTTGTTTGTTTTATTCGTTGGTGTGTTGGTTCTCTGAAAGGCTCGTCATATGCATATATATCGATCAGGTGGAACACCAATAACCTATCCGATATAGAACCAACTGTTACTGCAACGTGAATAGAGAAGCACTGTGAATCATCTAGCCTTATTCACCTAACAAGGATTGACTAGGCTCAGCGAAAGCCATAGTTGATTACAGAGATGGCGACTATGACGGAAATGATGATGACGATGATAATGACGACCGTGACGATAATAACGGAGGGAAATCGATTATCGAAACATGATGGTGATGGCGATGGCGACGACATGGTGTTCGTCGCTAAATTTCAATATCTTTACCCAAACGTATCGAAATGTCAATAATGACTTTCAGAGAAATATTGCAATACCTGTCTGTGCGCCATTAGATAATCTGGATATCTCGAACACGTTCAAGAAACACCCTGTTGTTTATGGTAACACACTTGTTGGTGAAATTCGTTGATTGATGTATTTAACCCGGTTGGTGTTTTATCTCATGCATGAAAGCTACCGCAGCGAAGAATGATGGGGCTCTTGATCTTCGAACTACATGGGGTTGAATGCAATATTTAAAGACATGCATATTATGGACTTACTTCAGTAAAAAATGATAAGTTAGTATACAAACACTAACTGCACTAGAGGAATGTAAAAATCAACCAAGGTTATCTAAAATTCCAACCACATCTGCCATTTCAGATAATACAACGTTTGAACTACGCAAAAATGTAAATGTTTACTACTTTCTTCTGTACGAATTATTGGGCATCAACATCGCGGAAATGATTCCGCCAGCACTGGTCACTGCATAATTCGTTTATAAACAATGACGTTATTTTCTGACTATTTTGTGGTCCTGAATACCTCAGCGGAGTGTTTCAGGTCACTTTAAGTGTGTATATTTTGGAAATACTATCTGTCATCGGAGCTGTATATCGTAAATGTCAACCTGTATATAACTCTTTTTCTTGCGATATATTGTGATTGTCTTCGCCGTGTCACCTGGATATGGTTCGATCGGCTCATGATTTCTGATTAGTTAAACGTAATTGATGTAATTTCCCTCCGAGACTTCAGTTCGATAATATCTCAAAACAGTTAGCGCACGCAAGTAACGGCGGTGGTTGTACTGACACTTCACAATTATTCCGTATTGGTTTTATCATCTCGCCGCAACCCTACACCAGCATTCCATTGACGCCAATTCATACTTCTCCCACGGAGTGAGCCCGTCAAGCGGAGAGACAATCGAACACGACCGCTGTCTCAGGCGAAGGTTGCATTCGACCCGACTCGGTGGATACCCATGTCTGATCTTCCAGACACCCGGGTATAATTTCTGGATTAATACTGCAATTGCGGAAGAGGTAAGTTGCTCAAAACAATACTTTTCTCCTGGTCTTGTGTAATGTTGCGATGTTGATGGGTCTTGCTGTTTTAGCCATGATGCTCGGGATAAGGACCCATGATGTTGAATCATGGCACATTTATTGTTATATCCACGTAGTCATATTTTAATGGTAACTGCTATGGACTTTTAAGAATCTAAATTATTCAAGACGGAGTCATTATAATGTAGTGGTAACTCAGGATCGTATAGACACTGGAAGATGCTAAGAATTAACAAGGGCCGTCACAATACAAGTTGCGAAGATCGGAAATTTTATCTACAAAAACCAAAGCGTAATAATTGCTTATGCTATTGTGTAATAATTGTATATGACACCTACTTGGTAAATTTCAGCTTTACAATCTACTGTGGGTATAGAGCTTCCTACTGTGGGTATAAATTTATATTGTGGGTGTAAATATTCAAATGTAATTTCATATGTTAAACGTTTATGCCAATAGTAGAATTACATCGTATAGATTAGATATCAATTATCAATTAGATATGAGGAAAATTGCCTGCATTTCATTCAAATGTAGCATGCTTGTGTTATATGAACTAGGAAACATATGAATGGTTGTGTCAAGTGACGGATGGCTCAGAAACAGACTGACGCGGTGGTGTAAATGTTTGCATCACTATACGCGTGAAGCAAATTCCTTATGGCGTCGTGTTTGTGTTTTCACCACTCGTGGTATTGTGGATTTAAGGTTCGTGGTTAAACTCGCAATTCCACTCGTGGTGTAAATTTGGTATTATTGGCTACTATGGGTATATTCTAAATACAAAGGGATTCAAGGCCTTCCATGTGGGTTTATGCGAAATAACAACAGTCAAAAACATTTATCATCAACAAGTATAGATAAAAATAGTCTGACTGTGTTTATATTTGCATTATTAATAACTATAGATCCCATAATGAGATTTTGCATGTCACAGCCGTTGTAAAACCAATGTTATGTAAACACTACTCTTTTGTGGAATTACCGATAAAAGTCCAGAATAGACAAATGTTTAATAAAAACCGGACGGTAAACATTAGAAAAGGTCAAAGCGTTGAACAATATTCTGAAATTCATATCAGACTAACACAATATACCGATGTTTGTTGACAAATCACTTTGTTTACATAATGATGGTTTCGACATGCGCAATTTCGTTATTGGAGAACTATCAAGATTTTTTAGTATAAACAGTATTTATTTTCCCTCTATGGACAAATATATAATTACAATAGGTACAAATTTTGAAGAAAATGGGATTAGGCAACAAGCCATAGGCTCATACGAAGCCATCTCCCTTGACAATGGCGCGGCCCTACTTGACTGAAAGTCATATAGGGGTAAATGATATACATGTAGCCAAAAAATATCCATAGCAAGAAGAAATACATGAAATAAAAAATGGAGGCGAGACAGAGGGACAGAAGAGAATATCAGAATTTAGAGAGATCAGAAAGCAGAGTTCGAGGTGTAATTATATCAAATAAAATAGAGATTATTAATGAATATACGAACACAAAGTTTATCTATTTCTCCGTGTTCTTCTTTGTGGTGACGTTTTATATACTTTTATATTTTTGCACGTTTGCCCACTGCCAGTCCGCTTATTCAACACAACCAACCAACAGTTTTCAGATATATGACGTCGCAAAAAACAGCATGCACAGGTGAGTAACTATCGCGTACCAAAACAGTGCCCCGAGAAAGACACATGTACAATGCCCGACCTCAGTGTCCAAGATCGCTGGCAAGAAAGTGACATTCCTTTCCATTAACCCATTCCTTTCCATTACGATAATGATATTCGAGCAGTTCCCTTAGGACATGTTCAGGTAATAAGATAAAGAAACGACCATCAATTTATAGAAATCCTTCTGCACTTCTACTATATATTTGTCTGACTTATGTTGGTGATATCTCTTGAACATCCCTCCAGATGAATAATATACCTTGTCCATGTATACTTTTATATTTGGGTGGGAGAATCCATTTATAATAGAAATGGTTAATCAATCAATTTATTCCATTTAAAGGCACGGGCGCCGTTCGTTGCAGAAATAGTCACCAGCGCGTAAATAGTATATTGTCGTCAAGACGTACGATGGTGTACATAAACAAGAGCCTGCTCGTGTTGCAGAAGTTTTGCTTCTGTTTACATAACACAGCGCAATTCTATTGGTTAATCACGCACAAATGATATAAACGCTCTTTATTATTTCCATACTAGGAAAACAGTAACAGCTAACGCTCTTTATGTTTACCATATCAGGATCTAAACAAAAGTCAGGTTCTGTAATGTTTTTTGCTTTTGTTTACATAACAAAGGAAAAACATTTGACAATAACATACTGTTTATGCCATATTTCTGATTGCTATAAGAACAAGGTCTGTCTACATTTGACTATTCTTTCTGTTTTTGACGGAGCTGAATATTTTAACAGAATAAAAACTGTCAACGCCGCCAGTATCTTTGTATACTGACGGGTTTGAAGCCTCGGTTGGTGTCCGTTTTTTATACCATCGATCGATTCCGTGGATCAAAATAGGAAATATATACGTTCCATACTATTACACGGGAGGTATATGCTACTGAGAGACTTGTTCAACAGACATGGCTCATTCGAACCTCGAAATTTTGTCCTACGTATTTGGAGCGACGGATACATAGATCGATAAATAAACGAACTATTGATATACCGGCTTCATATATGCTCTGAACAACTAAACACTTGCTCAAGTCACAGCCATTTTTCAACCGTTTTCAACTTTCCGCCAGAAGTCAGACAAACGCTCTTTATTTCTACCATATCAGGAATAGACTTCCACGGAACGCTGTTTTATGTTCCACGTCGCGCAAATGGCTGTTTTGTGTTTGGGACCCAAACTTCGTATTCACAGTTGTATTTTTCATTACTTCTATGCGTCTTTTTTGGGTTACATAATGCTCGTAGAAAGATAGTTCAGATATGTACCGACCTATTTCGATACTGAGAAAAATCCAAAAGCGAATATTAGGTGCATTTTGGAGCGCAATTCGCCATGTGGCTTTAAATTCATACAATTTTGAAAAATCTAAATAATAAACTCGGAACAATAAAGAGCGTTCCCCGTTAATCTTTTCCTCGTATGGTAAAGATAGTGAGCTTTCGGCTCCTATATTGGCGCAATATTGAGAACAGCTGGAACATTGCTATGACGTATAGCAAAGTGTTTAATGGTATACAAAGTATATACTCTGTAGATAGGTATTTATATCGACCAATATTGTCCACATTTTCAGATTACGTATAAATATGTTTGAGGTTCAAGCATACATGAGCGCTATCCGTTTAACCCGTTCTTTGTTGAATGGATTTTTCATATTTAGTTATAAAAGTACACATTGGTATGGTCTACTTTTTCATTTGGAGGGCTGTTCGGGTACCAACAATAGACAAAGGAAAAGCTAAAACAAGGGCCGAATGGTTGGAACTGTTCCGATAATGATAAGTTCAACAAAACGACAATTATCTGAACATGTCCTAAGGGAACTACTCGTCAATGAGTTAACAGAGTAAGATCATGAGAACAACATCCTCTGTGTTATCATTTTCAATTGCTTCTAGCGGACAATAACAACCACACTCTTGCATGTTATTCGTTTAAAATTCCAGTCCGATTTGGCACCAAATTAGTCAAACTTTGTTAAGGTAATTTTCAGTTTATCGGGCAAAAGAATAAAGTAAAGTACTTGTTATCATCATTATAGTTTCATATCGGACTTATTTGATAATAAAATAAGCCCATAGAGGTATTATACCTTTATTCTGTTTATGGCGTGAGTCACAGTGAAAACACATTATTTGGAACGCACATCCGGTAAGTCGATTTAGGTTGATATAGAGCGTAATTCAGATACAAATAATCCCGATATGGGCATATTTGTGTTTTTTAAATAAGTTCAATGTGAGCTTATTTTCAGGAGAACAGGCTGTACTCACATTAACAGAGTGTAAGTGAAATTATTTTCATAAGAACAGGTTGATATGGCACAGGATTCGCGAAAATCCGCAAAATCGTCCACCATGTTTGCGTACTGCTTTTGGCAACGGATAGCATGGGCGCCCTTTATCAGAGACAATCACTGGATTTATTTTGCTACCTGACACACATTCAAAACGTGTTAAAGTGATGTGAAACACTCCGGTATGGTGATCAAATAGAAATGGATAATATTCTTGTTCAAAGTATAGTAATTTTTGCAAATAGTATATCCAAATTTACAACGCACACCGTCATTCTTATATATGAATTAAATGCAAGTGACTCTCGGTAGCGAAATCGATTTCGTTAGTTTATCGCCGATAGATGCGTCCCGAATCGAGTAGTGAATATTTACAATTGAGCGTAGTTCTGACGATGTTTTCTATGGAGTGGTACGGTCGATTTGCTAAAAAAATTCGGCGATGTTAGTAGAATGAATGTTACATTCCTCCAGTTGTCATAGTGCCTGAATAATAACTTATCAGTTTCACGCACCAGAACAAGTACATAATATGTCTTTAAACCTGTCCATACTGAATGGATTATCCCACTCAGTTATACAAATGAACATCGGAGCATTATATAGTATTCGACAACAGCTACATTAATACGATTGAAGAAGAAATGTTCAGATAATAAGTTTTATGGTCGTTTGTTGAACATATTGTCTAAAAAATTCCTAAGGGAACTACTCATCAATGAATGAGCTTCCGAATCGGATATTAACCGTTCCATGACTGGAGATTCCTGAAATTTTGCGAACACGCTTGCCAATGCAGTCTGTTATAGGGAGTTATATCCTATATAGAGAGCCTCGCATATATAAGAGAATGCATTGGCCTAACAATATTTACCTTGACCTTTTAAGCCAGTGCATTATCTTGTATATGCGATGCTCCCTATGTGAGACTCTTATATATAAGAGAATGCAATGGGACATAATAATTAATGCTGCGCCAGCGCTGCTCCCGTCACGAAATGGTTAATGGGCTCGTAGGCACGATCTTGTAGAGACAACGTACACATTACAATTGTATAGTGTCAAATCGAGCTGTGGATCTTTAAACTTGATGAATCCGTGAGAATTATGTACATATAATTAATGTCCCCAATTATGAGTACTTTCATACTATTGGCGGTGTTACCGCGCTACATGTAAGTTTTCAAATCCCTTAAGCCGAATATTGTCAAAGAATCAGCAGTAAATACCAATGTCGCTAAAAAAACCTGTCACACTCAGGCCGGCGCTTGCATTGCGCTGCAAAGGTACTAAAATATGAGTAACACGCAGGAGGAGCGCGGAAAACTGTCAAAAATTGTCAAACTTTAAAAACAAAGTATGCTCCTATTGCGTTCCTACTTTGTCAAGTCTCACACTCTTAGTGCGTTCAAGTCGCTGTCATTGTGTTGCTAGTATACGTTCTCAATAAGTTTGCACAACGTTCTCTGCTCGGGCGCGGAGAGTATAGATAGCGCCTCCTGCGTTCTCCAGGCATAGTCAGTTTTTAGGTTGTGGGGAAAATACCCAACAATCCGCAATATATTAGCTGTCCGATTAAACCACTGTCACACTCCGCTGCGATCAGGCCGGCGCTTGCCTTGCGCTGAAAAATAATCAAAGCGCCAAGCAAAGCGCACTAAGGTATCCAAGAACCTATTGGTGACGCAGTTGACACTGGCTAGGACGGGAGAGGGTCCCCGTGACCGTCCCAGAGCGCCAGAGCGCCGCGCTTGTTTTGTGCACGCACAAACCAAGCGCAGGGGTTCTGCGTTCTGACCAGGGCGCAGTGCTGTCGCAGTGGAAACGAAAAGTGAGCGTCCCGTTGACGTAGCAAGGATCGCAGCAAGAAATCATCTCTTTCGTCTCTCTCCCGACTTCATTGCGCTCTTATTGCGCTACCACGTGGTATTGTGGACTGGTTCCCGATCATATATAGAACGTCCACACGATATTGCCACTGCAAATATGGCTCTCGCTATATGTCCAAGCGTGACCAATGGCGTTCTTCCAACGCTTACAGCAGATTTACACTACGATCCCACTTTGAAATGCGATCTGCTCACCCACACCATCGGAGTTTGCATATAATATGTAAATTTAAACTGGAATCAGATGTACATGTATTTCGTCGCGAATGTGGCACATAATATATGACATGGAATACGCAACAAGAATAGTGCACGTGAAGTGGCACCTAAGGGAATCCAATGTATTCCGTATATACATGTGCTACATGTAAATTTGGTTTGGTTTGGTTTATTACGATTTATCGTCGTTCTAGCCGCTAGGCCACACACGACGTTGTCAATTTTACGGGTGGGGGAAAAACCACGCAGAGGCTTGTGCTACTTGTAAACAGTCATAGACAATCATGGGAATGGTGCTGTCACCCTCCATAGGTCATGTGATTCAAAAATAAAAAAGGCATATATTAAGCCGATCTATTTAGCCCTGACGAAATTCGCGTTATCACTATCATACTATAGTGTAAAATTTAATCGAAACATATGCTCAATTTAAATTATGACTATTTATCCGGAACATATAAAACATATAAGTTTGACAATTTCTGACACTTTTTCACCTGTGTGTTACTCGCATTTTGATACAATTTCAACTCAAAGCAAGCGCCAGCGTGATCGCAGCAAAGTGTGACAGGGGTGTGAGCAGATCGCATTTCAAAGTAGGATCGTACTGTAAACCTGCTGTAAACGCCGGAAGTACGCCATTTATAACGCTTGGGCGTGTAGCGAGCGCCACCGTCGCAGTGACAGCACAGCGTGGACGTTCTATGAGCGGGAACTAGTCCATAACTCCCCATGACAGCGCAGAAAGATCGCGATAAGTTTGGGAGAGAATCGCAATGGGCGTAATAATGACGGAAAGACACGTAGTGAGAGTCTGATAAGCTTACTGTAGTCGCAAAGGACACAATTGATTTCTTGCTGCGACCACGAGTAGCTAATATGCGCTGCTGCTACGTCCACGCGACGCTCACGTCGCTCGCTTTGCGCTTTGCTTTGCGCTGTCACGGCGATAGTACTACGCCTTGGTCAGAACGCCGAGCCCCTGCCTATGGGCGATCATGGGGACCCTCTCCGTCGTAGCCAGTGTCCACTGCGTTACCAATCGGTTATTGGAGACCTTAGTGCGTTTAGGTGGGCGCTTTGATAATTTTGCAGCGCAATACAAGCGCCAACCTGATCGCAGCGGAGTGTGACAGGGGCTTTACGTGTAGATCAAAGTGGGTTCATGTCAAATAACACAGAAGTCTGTAAAACAACTATCATCAACAAGTACATGAAAAATAGATTGACTTTGTTCTTATTATCATTGTTAACAACTCTCCAATAATGAAATTTCTCGTGTCAGAACATTGTTATGTAAACATTACTGTTACAGTGGAATTGCCGATAAAAGTCCAATTAGTCCAATAAGACACCAACGTTTACTAAAAACTAAACGGTAAACATTGGAAAAGGTCAAAGCATTGAACAATGTTCTGAAAATCATATTAAGACTAAACACTTTTAACTACACTATTATCGATGTTCGTTGACAAATCACTGTAACAGTTTTGTTTACATAACTGGTTTCAACACGCGGAATTTCGTTAATCGGAAATTAATTAATGTTGAAGAACACAAGGTATCTATTTCTCCATGTTCTTATTCGTTGTGACGTTTTGCAGAGTGCATTGTGTCCCTTTTTAATTGGTTCAACTAGAGTAGGTGAATGTCGGTAATTATCAACAAAATTTACCCCTCTAGTTATTCCGCTACTTTGAAGTGTTCTATAAGGGTACGTTCATACACTGGCAAGTTTGCAGGGTATGGTTTGCAGGCATGTCGTCGTAGAAAACGATATGGTGCCAGAATATGAATGGAAACAAGCATATAAAATGCATCTGTGCCACAACTAACTACATGCGAAGTAAAATCCCCGTAGTTTCACATGTAGCCATGCTACCGGAATTTGCCTGTAAATAGCGTGCAATTATCTCGCAAGAATCAATCATACAGGTATTTGAAGGCAAAATGTCAGTAGCGCCGCTACAAGTGGAATTACAGAACGTTTACTTCTCATGTCGTTCGCTTGGTAAAGATGCATATTATATGCATGTTTACTTTCAAAGTATGGCACCATGTGGTTTTCTATGATGAAATGCCTTGCAGAACATACCGTGCAAACTTGTCAGCGTATGAACGTATATACCCTAAATCACAATGGTGACTCACGTACCGCGTCTTGTTTAATAATAGTAATAGTTCATATATAGTCTGGTATTTAGCTACTTCTTTATAGAGCACGTAAAGAGTGTGCAAAACATTCAAGACCGTGGCGATTATTTGGGAGAGTGATTCAAATGTGACCCATTTAACACCGAACTTTTGAGTGGCGAGGATTAGCAAGCGCTATATCGGTATGTTGTAAACAATATTGTGTCAATTTTAACCAAAGTACACTTAGTGAGGTCTCCCCGCTGTTGGGTGTTTTGCGTGTATCACACTCTGTACTCAATTTACCGTATCATAATATGGCTTTTGTTTACTTAAAGGCGTACGGTCCTTGTAATAACATGTTATTTGTGCGATATGTATGGTTGGTATAAGAACAAAATGTGTCTTTATCTTAATAATTTTTCGGTTTATAACGGTTTTAACGGATGTGTCTTTATAACCCTTTCAGTGCCAGGGGCCCATCTCATCGGCTCTAATTTACGGTCTGTAAAATCGGCCCTAAAAAAATAAATAAAATTAATTTAAAATTTTTTTTATTTTTTTTTTTATAGATATTTTTTGGGTTGCATTTGTTTTGGGTATGATTAAGCATGCTATATCAAATTTAAAAACAAACTGGATAAAACCTTAGGGGCATGTTATAACTCAAAACTATCACCAAGTATTCATAGTAATAATTTTGATGCCCATGAAAAACGTAAGATTCCCTGGCACTAAACCTACAAAATAAGTCTGTTAAAGAATATAAGAAACAATTATTAAAATTGTAAAATATTGTAACAAATAATAATAAATGATGAAAAATTGTTAGGCCAGACTGAGATGGTTTTGGATTAGGCTCAGGACGGATTATGGAGCTAATCCCTGAGGCCGCGTTGGCTGCTATTCAGAAAAGCCGGTTAGTCGACGCTGTTAGTTGGTCTCTCCAAGCTAACAGGGGCTCTCTGGTTCTCTGTATAGAATTCCGGACAGAAGAAGCTGGTATCAACCCATATACTGACTATATATATATGCCGGGGGAATCGTCAAGTGATGGTCCCCGTATCCCCTTCAAAGAAACAATAATTATGGATTCTTATCGGTCCATGTTGCGAATAAAGAGAGTTTGTCTCGTACGAGAAAGGGAAAACAATTGGAACAGATCTGAAAATTGGTATTTCGCATTTTACGACAAATATTGTTCTCACTACAAAAGTATGTATGCACACGAACCATGGCGACGTACATGTAGAACATTTTATTCATTCAAAGGTCGAAACCTTTTCTATTATGGTATTTGGTTGAAAACGTGTGTCGCTATATATTTACAAGTATATACATGTATGGCTATGTCCCGCAGGGAATAGCCACGATGGAACTCCATCTTATGTTTGACCGCTAGTCACCGATCCGCCCCGGGTATATCATATTTCCTCTTAACTTCATTAGGTTTGGTGGTGTGGTATTGATTGTGGCATATAATGCGATTAAATGCATTAATCAGCGAAATCGATAAATCATGCAAATATATAGATACGTATCACGAACTGACCTGCTGCCGTCGAGATAAATAACTTTGTTCATCCATAGAGGAGTTGACAATAATTCCGATACCATGCAAATAATAAATGCATGTATAAATGTATTGGAAAGAAATGTTGACTATATGTTGTTATACATACATGTAGTTTTTCATGATAGCTATATTCGAATTTCAAATGAAAGGTAAAGGGGTACTGTACACTAAATCCCGCCATTTATGGGATCATCTCCTTTTATACTTAACTGAATATATGCAACAAATGAATGAATGTGAGCCATGGATTTGTGCCAAATACACTCATGTGCTCTATGAACGATGCAAACAACATGGTACATGTAATTATAATGAAAACGAATTTATGACTGGAGTCATAAATTAATTTTATTTATAATGTTTGTTTGCATCGTTCATAGAGCCCATGAGTGCATTGTGCACTAATCCAAGGCTCAAATTAATTAATTTGCTGCATATATTATGTTGAGTATAAAAGAAGATGGTCCCATGAATGACCTGATTTAAGGTACAGTACCCCTTTAAATGGACCCAAGGCACAGGCAGTGGGTAAATGTGCAAAAATACATAACAGTCTGTAAAGAATCACAAAAAAATGCGAAGAAGTAGATAAACTTCGTTCTTAAATTCATTATTGTTAAATCTCCAGTGATGATATATAAGATAAGATAAGATAAGATACGTTTTAATGGTTTTAAGGCACACATTGGTGTAGGACAACCTACATGTATAGTTAAAAATAAACAGGAATACGTGGTATATATGTGATATACATGTAACAAGTAACAGATTAACATAAATTGTAAAGATGTAGAATGTCAAATTATTTGATTTATTACTGGACATAGGTCACCTGCGGATGGATGTGATGTACCATATGGTACATTACCACTTCCACAGTCGACCAATGCCCGCCATGAGTATGGCGTTTATGCAGGGTATGGGACTCTAAATGAGTTGTCCGGCACTAACAGGTGATCAAAAACCATCGGGGATAGCATAAGAAAACAGACCTAAGACCATCCATTTCCATTATGGTCCCCAACCATTGTTGAAACCATTGTTATGTAAACAAAAATGTTACAGTGATGTCAACAAACATTGCCAATCGATCGTTTAGTAACTTAAAATATTTTAGTCTGAATAAGATTTTAAGAATATTTTTCAATGCTTTGACCTTTTCCAATGTTTACCGTCAAATTTTGATTAAACTTTTGTATCTTGGTGAACTGTTTGAACTTTGATCGGTAATGCCACTGTAACAGTAATGTTTACATAACAAATGTTTCGATAAGCAAAATCTCATTATTGGATAATTATTGATGATGATAATAAGAACAAAGTCGATCTATTTTCCATGTACTTGTTGATGATAGTTGTTTTACAGACTTTTATGTTACTTCGCGTGAACCTATTTCGAAGGCATTGAATCTCTTTTAACATTTGAAACACACTTTACGAATCGAGTTCCGTGTTCTATCATCCACGCTTCACACAGTGAGCAATAAATTAAAACTTGATTTTGTGTTTTGCCGGCTGAAAGCAATTACTTGAAATCTTTGTAATGGTTAACATGACACAGGGCCTTCGCAGTGGGTGAGCGTGCAAAACATATAACAGCACGGTATGTAAAAACATCACCACTAAGAAGAACATGGAGACATATATAAACTGTTATCTTATATTCATTATTGAAAGTTCTCCAATAAAAAAAATTCACATCTTGAAACCATTGTCAGGTAAACAAAACTATTGCAGTGAATTGTCCTCAAACATCGCTGATCACGTTGTCATTTCAATTATTTTAGTCCAAAATGATTATCAGAATAATGTTAAATTCTTTGGCTTTTTTCAATGTTTACCGTCAAGTTTTGATTAAACTTTAGTAGCTAATTGGACTAATTTGATTATTATCGGCAATTCCACGTAACAGTAATGTTTACATAACAACGATTTCAATATGTGGAATGTTGTTATTGGAGAGTTATTACTAATGGAAATAAGAAATATATCGATCGATTTTACATGTACATGTTGATGATGCATGTAGTTGCTTTACATACTTTTTAAAACACATTATGTTATTTCGCATGAACTATCTTCGAAGGCCAGAGTCCCTGTAATGGCTATTGGACATGTTAAATTAAGATGGGTCGGCTTTTTTGGACTTTATTCGACCATTCGCCAAGTCTATGTGTACATACCAGGGATTGTGTCCGCGATTGACTTGACTGCTTTCAAAATGTCTCATAAGTCTTTTTCATTTGTTGACAGTGATTCCATGATGTGTTATGCCACCATGTTATGACCAAACTCATCTATTGTGCAAGTGACATTAAACGCCGATCGCGGCAGAGTTCATCATATAGACAATTGAAGCATTTTGTGTCAAGCTCTGTGAATATTTTCCCAATTCAGAAAGCAAAAGATGTGTAGATAACACTATAATCTCTACTCTGGCTAATGCCACCAGTACAAAACCTGGGAACTTTTTGAAGTTTTGACAGCGAACCTTATAAAGTCGACAAAATAACGCGGGTAATATATTTCTTAGTTATTTTCTTTTCCCTAATAATGTAATTGCATGCCTTTCTGTGAATTTTCTGAGCCGATATCTCAATAAACGTTGATTAAATTGCCCAGGAGAAATTCTTTAATTTTAAGGGACGCAAAGAAAATCGCTCACAAAGTCACTTAAATCGTGAAATTTCAAGTTAGAATCTTCACCTAGAGAGAATTACATTATTAAAGAACAGGAAACTAAGAAATATATTTTCCGCGTTAATTTTTCAACTTCATAAGGTTCCCTATCAAAACTTCAAAAAGTTCCCAAATTACAATTGTACTGGTGGAATATGATCTCTACGCGCGTTAGCCAGAGTAGAGATTCATGGCATTATCTAAAATATGTGATGTAGAAAGATGTTCCGATGTTGGTGAGCTGATTGACTAAATGAAATGAACATACCAAAATTTCACAAAATGTTATGCACACCGACAGGCGACAATGATGCATGGTACAGTAATGCCCTAATTAATCAACTCCTTAACTCCGGAAATATGGCTTGTTGCCATTCATCGGAAAGCTCGACTAAATCCTGAAAAGTTACCCATAATTCTGCTGTGGTTAAGGAGTCGATTAATTAGGGCATTACTGTATATTGCAATGTCTGCCTGGGTCAGTATTATAATCATTTTGTACGTGCAAGTGATCAAATCGGACAATTTCCAGTACTATAATCCCCAATAATATCTTATGAAGAGAATGTTATTGAGCGCTCACAACAATCGCATCCATGAATTTCTAATGCGATTGCTTGTCGTGAATGCATGTAAATCCTGTCTACATTATACGCCTGCATGAACTATCGGTTGGTATATATAATATTCGCGTTGGTGAGCATTGATGATTAGATCATTTCATACACTTTGCACATATAATGACGAGGTCCGTCCGTGTTGCCAATTGATATCGGTCGTTATGCTTTATTGCTAGACATGATTTAACATAATAGATGCAAAAACATGTATACATATATACAAAAGTGGATTAGGATGCCTACAATGGGAGACAGACACAAATCATTGGAACGGCAACTCTATATGCCACCAATTCCTTTGGTGTGGACCAAACATGCATTGGAACTATATGGCTATATTTTTGCATAAAGGGCACCGTGAACAGTACACACCCACATCAAGAAAGCAGGGGCTAGATAAATATATCCACTGTGTGAGACAATCAGGACGTGGTGAAAGTGATGCCCAAATACCCAGTCGCACGCAGATTAATTCATCATGCTGTATTCTCTCATGGCTAGCTTCAAATATATAGACACATTTTTCAATAGGGCTATATTCTCAACGTACAGAAGTTTGTGAAATTTATCCACATTTGGGTATTTCCAGTAATATTCCGGGATATACTTTTGTCTAATTTCTGAGAAACATATGCAAGTTATCATGTACCCTCTATACTTATATTCAGATTGTGTACTTTCCCATCGTATTGTAGTGTCATGCATGTATACATTAAGGTATACTCTTAATATGTTTAAATACTGAGGAAGAAAAGTTGGTCAATAAGACTAACTTAGGCTAGTCAAGTGTCTGTACCCTCGATGACTAATTTTAGTTAGTCATTATGACTAATGTTCTGCATGACCAGGGTGATGTTAGTAATTGTGTCATTACCTTAGTATTGTGTTGGTCAAAATGACTAAGTTTGAGTCATAATGACTAACTTCTCGTAGTCACAGGGAAGATGCAAATGCAATTTGGTGGACAATTTGTTTGAACAATTCCATTAATCAACCAGATGATATATCCGTAATCAGACACCTAATTCAAAGCAGGACAAGCTTTCATTAAATTCTCTAAAGCACACATTCCAATACTGGTCTGCTGAGAGGTATGACACTAGTTTGTGGTATGGGTCTGTTTAACTGATTCATTTTTGGATATGTATGCAATTATATCCTCCCATCACATTCGTTCTATTATAGATCTAGAATAATTGGGATGTAAATTGGACATTTTAGCAATGCATATCAAACAATATTTAAGACAGTGTTGCAATTAGAGATATTCTTCGTGTAATTTAGTCACTATGACAAAGACCAGAGTCACTCATGGTCACTCACTGAAAGGCGTGGGTTAGTCAAAGTGACTTCAAATGCTTGTGGCTAACCATATGTTAGTCATATTGACCATAATTATTTTCTCAGTGCAGTAAAGGACGATGCTGTCGATTGGAGAATCGCTGTTGGCAAAAATAACACACTAATTAATTTTGATATTGTGACGTTCTTTTCCTAATTCTCTGCATAATTAAGCAACATTTACTCTCGTCAGAGACCTCATTTTCGATCAGCAGCAACTCGACATTCGGAGCTTAGAACGGAAAAGTCTCCGGAGTCTATAATGGACCAAACCTCCTCTAATTACGTGGAGTCCCCACTGAGACATATGACATTTACTGGCATTCTCTCGAAGTCTCGGCAAGTCGCCCACCCATGCGTACCTCTACATGTGTAAACCCCACACAAGTTTGCTATAATTTAGTCCGAAACAAAAACATACACCACGTCCGTATACAATTGATTGAAATTGTATGATATAAATTTGACAACAGTTTGTACTTCGGTTGCCTAAACATTTCTGGAGAACTTGCGGCCCAGCAGATCGTGCGATGTGTATATTGCATGAAATATTCTCGCAAATGGAATATATCCGAATGCTGTAGCGTACATGTAGGTTCGATTCCTGAACTGGGTCAGCATGCTAAGTCACGTCTACACATTGGAGAGGAGTTTTGTGGCTTATGTTCTCACGAAGTGTGTAAATAGCGTCAACAGGTACAGTATGTCTTCAGCGGACTACATGTATAATGGTGTGTATGCATACACAGTTTACCTATAGTAAGTTAATAGTAAGTTATAGTAAGCATTCCTTCATTGTGTAGTTCCATAGAAATATCATCGCTGGTCTTATTGTTGGCCGATAGTCAGTATAGGATAGTTTAAACATATTTATTTGTCTAATTTCAATAACACATACAGGAAATGACACATACATTTTTATAGACAATGGGATTGGAGGACAAGTGCTGACTCATTTATGAGTACCCCCTCTCCCATTTGCTATTACACTGAAAAATAAATCAAGAATAATGGCATTGCAACATGACTACCAAAGGCAAGTTGAACTTATATACATGTACATTTCACCGGTCGTTTCCCTCCCCCGAGTCAGTCTTGTGTTTATATATGAATTACCTGAAAGTCGTCTTTGTTTGAGTCATTTGCTGGCTTGTATATGTATTTGTATTTGCTAGACTTAGTCAATAGAATCTATAGAGTCAGTAAAAAAATAGGATAGTCGCGTTCATGTGGTCCAACGGATATGGAACGGATAACGCGAAGCGTGTTGTCATATATTGAGTTCTTAAAGCATTTCTTTGTGAGCTTCGAGAATATCCCGATACCCACTTGTCTCAGATGCATGAGGTATATCCATCAACCCCGATCATTAAAGCGGGCTGAGTGAAACATTGATCCACAAAGTAAGGCGATTAAAGCTATAAGTATGTGAAATCAATGCTTAACCGCAATAGTATAATGTGGTACACACGAATGAGCCATGACAGACACGTACATATGGCCTTACATTATCGTTGATCAGTCCGCAAAGTTATTGTCACATCAGTCAAACCCCTGTTAATATTTCATCTAACAGAGGGTTGGTTCAATAAAACAGCACCATCCGACCTGGTTGCATTTTAAACCTGGTGCCGTTACTCCCATTACAATTATGCATGTGTAAGGATTGCCATATTGAATTTATTTTACCAATTTCACTAAACCCCTTTTCGGTGCCGCGGAGTTTTCCGAGGGTTATCTTCGGACTTCTTCTACATAAACATCAACAACAAAAATGTGCATAAAATGTATATAAATAAATAAATGAACCAATAAAGCAAAGCTGTATCTCATATATATTTTGAAGACCTCTGTCCTTTATAGAATCGAAAACGGGTTGACCGATCGAGACCAAATTTCGTATATAAGTGTAAAATCCCACGGGGATCGTCGACGTCGCATTTTGGACAAGCTCTGAGCACCGATTCTCCACTCCCAATCATCAAAATCACCTCAAACGCCACTTTGGGCGTTAAGGCATCAACGATCTTTATATTGACCATATTCGGAGGTGTTAAGGTGTAAAATACGGATGCAAAACGAAACGCGGAATGCAATTATCTCGATTAAAAAGGCAGAATGGGTTGTTGTGTCATATATGTCCTAGGAACAGGGGAATTTTTCATCGGGTCAGTCTTTGAGGGACGGGTACCATGAATTAATTCACTTCTCGACCGATCGGGACGAAACTTGGTACGTGTGTGTAGTTTGACCAGGCGGTCGACGTTGTCGTATTGGCGAGCCCGTTCGGCGCTCGCTTCGCGCATGCGCAGACGAGATCTCGGAAACGGGTGGAGCTATCGACTTGAAATTTGCTATGTGAATGTATCTTGCCCCGGATACGAATTGAATCGGGTCGCCGAGCCCGTGCGACGCCAGCTTCGCACATGCGCAGACCAGATCTCGGAAACGGGTGGAGCTATCGACTTGAAATTTTGAATAGCCCGGACAACGTCGGGCTCATCGGCTAGTATAATATAAAATGCCAGCTTCAGATTATCTCATATATATTTTGAAGACCTCTGTCTGTCTGTCTGTTTGTCTGTCTGTTTGTCTGTCATTAATACAAATCTACGATTCTCGACCGATCGGGACGAAACTTGGTACGTGTGTGTAGTTTGACCAGGCGGTGGTCATTGTCGTATTGGCGAGCCCGTGCGACGCCCGTGCAGCGCATGCGCAGACCAGATCTCGGAAACGGGTGGAGCTATCGACTTGAAATTTGCTATGTGAATGTATCTTGCCCCGGATACGAAGTTTATCGGGTCGCCGAGCCCGTGCGACGCCAGCCTCGCTCATGCGCAGACCAGATCTCGGAAACGGGTGGAGCTATCGACTTGAAATTTGCTATGTGAATGTATCTTGCCCCGGATACGAATTTTATCGGGTCGCCGAGCCCGTGCGACGCCAGCTTCGTGCATGCGCAGACCAGATCTCGGAAACGGGTAGAGCTATCGACATGAAATTTGGTTTTTGAATAGCCCGGACAACGTCGGGCACACCAGCTAGTCTAATATATATTTTGGGACTTCTGTCTGTTTGTCTGTCTGTTAGCTATGGCCGGGAAAACGGCTGGACCGATTGAGCTCAAACTTCCAATCTAAGGTTAAAATCCCACGGGCAGTGTTTACCGCCGTTTTGGAGAAGCTGCCAGCACCCTTCTCCAATCCCAGTCACCAAAATGACCGTCATTGGCACTGTGGGGTTAATCGCGTTGATAGTTAAAGAGCGTTCGTATCCGCAGTGTCGTTGATAAAGAGCGTATGCGTGTAGCGTGATTCGTATGTCTGGGGCCAGACGTGAGTGTGTCTGTATCCAGACATCAGCGTGTTGTGTGATGCCTATGTCTGTCTTCGTACTTAGGGGTTAGGAACGGGGGAATTTTTCATCGGGTATGTTTTTCCGCCAGAGGTGATCTTCACCTTGAAACGGGTACCCACAATCGTACCTCTTTTAGGGACAGGTACCATCACGGGACGGGTACCATCATTTCTCTTCATTAAAAAGGCAGAATTAACTCAAATTAAATTTAAAAATTAACGGATTTCGACGAAATTTGATACATAGGGATACTTTTGTCGGGGGAGTGTTTTGGACGGGTCAAATCGTTACCCCGACCTGACATTGACCTTCAAAATGGTAAATTCAAGGTCAAAGCCCGGACGAAGTCGGGTCACCCGCAAGTCTCATATATATTTTGAAGACCTCTGTTTGTCTGTCTGTATGTTTGTTTGTCTGTATGTATGTCATTTATACAAATCTACGATTCTCGACCGATCGGGACGAAACTTGGTACGTGTGTGTAGATTGACCAGGCGGTCGTCGTTGTCGTATTGGCGAGCCCGTGCAGCGCATGCGCAGACCAGATCTCGGAAACGGGTGGAGCTATCGACTTGAAATTTGCTATGTGAATGTATCTTGCCCCGGATACGAATTTTATCGGGTCGCCGAGCCCGTGCGACGCAAGCTTCGCGCATGCGCAGACCAGATCTCGGAAACGGGTGGAGATATCGACTTGAAATTTGGTGTGTGAATGTATCTTGCCCCGGATACGAAATTTATCGGGTCGCCGAGCCCGTGCGACGCAAGCTTCGCGCATGCGCAGACGAGATCTCGGAAACGGGTGGAGCTATCGACTTGAAATTTGGTGTGTGAATGTATCTTGCCCCGGATACGAATTTTATCGGGTCGCATGCGCAGACCAGATCTCGGAAACGGGTAGAGCTATCGACTTGAAATTTGGTTTTTGAATAGCCCGGACAACGTCGGGCTGGGTAGAACTATAGACTTGATATTTGGTTTTTGAATAGCCCGGACAACGTCGGGCTCATCGGTTAGTCTATTATATATTTTGGAAGATCTGTGTGTGTGTCTGTCTGTTCGCGATGGACTCGAAAACGGCCGAGCCGATTTCGATGAAACTTGGTATGTGGGGGTACTTTCGGCCGGGGAGTGGCATCGGCTTGTTAATTTTCCCGTGCGACGTGACCTTGACCTTGAAATCGGGTCATTTCAATGTCAAACGCCCGAGTATTTGTGTCTGGGGATACTTTCGTATGGGGCGTGTCGTAAGCCTATTCGTTTGCCCGTGCGACCTGACCTTGACCTTGAAATCGGGTCAATTCAAGGTCAAATCGCGAATTTTTATGGGATTTCGACGAAATTTGATACGTAGGGTTACTTTTGTCCACTGAGTGTTTTCGACGGGTCAAATCGTGACTCCAACCTGACCTTGACCTTCAAAACGATCAATTCGAGGTCAAATCGGGTAAAACCGGATGCATTTCGACGGGTACCTTTGTCGGGTACTTTTGTCCGGGCAGTGTTTTGGAAGGGTCAAATCGTGACCCCCACCTGACCTTGACCTTCAAAATGGACAATTCAAGGTCAAATCGCGCAATTCGCCGAAAAGGCAGAGAGGAAACAACCCGGACGAAGTCGGGTCCACCTGCTAGTCTATACTATATATTTTGAGACTTCGTATATATATATATATATGTGTACTTCATAGAATCGAAAACGGTTCGCTCGAATGAGTTCAAACTTCGCATCTAAATGTAAAAAACCACGGGAATCGTCGTCGCGGCGTTTTGGAGAAGCTCAGAGCACGCGTTCTCCACTCTCAAAATCACCGCAAAGGCACTGTGGGGGTTAATCGCGTTGATAGTTAAAGAGCGTCAGTTTTCCGAAGTGTCTATATAAAGAGCGTCGTTTTCGCTATCTACTTATCTGTATGACGGGCAATTCAATGCAATGTTATCGCGTTTGTTTTCAATGCAATACCGGATTCGACATCAAGCGTGAATGCTTATGTGAGTCGTTTCCGGGAATCAGTGTTAAAAAAAAGGAAAACAAAGAATGCGTTGTCTGTCGTTCCTAGGAAGGGGGGATTTCATCGAGTTCTATTGACCATCTCGTAAGGGTGGACAACCTCTGTCAGGGGCTGCTCAATGGCCACGGGGAGTTAAATAACGGGGAAGTTTAGGACGGGTACCATGAATTAACTCATTGAAAAACAAAGAATGCGTTGTCTGTCGTTCCTAGGAAGGGGGGATTTTTCATAAAAAAAACAATTAAATTATAAAAAAGAATTAAATTAAATTAATAATTAAATAAATATTAAAAAATTCAAAAAAACATAAATTAAATTTAAAAAACATTAAATTAATATTAAAAACATAAAATAAATTTAAAAAACATTAAATTAATATTAAAATATATTTTAAAAAATATAAATAAAAACAAAATAATTTTTAAAAATGTCATGTTTCGAACAAACACCGCCGGTGGCGGGCTAACCTGCTAATCTAATATATATTTTGGGACTTCTGTTTGTCTGTATGTTAGCTATGGCCGGGAAAACTGCCAGACGGATTTCGACGAAATTTGATAACTAGGGCTACTTTTGTCCGGGGAGGGTTTTGGACGGGTCAAACCCCTACCCCTAACCCCTTCTAATCCGTTCTAATTTTTCGCTCACGCATAGCTCCTACACGACTAGATGGGTTTTCGTCCTGCCCCATAATAAAGCTCGTTGGCTCTGTCCCCTTTAACTGCCGCCTCTATGGTGATAATCAACAAATCGAGGCCCCAAATCACTATATTCACACTAAACCACGCGGCGACTTGAACCTTGAACCTATGCTATATATTGTTTCGTCCCGATCCTGTTCCGATGATTGGTATATGTCGATAAATGCGTTTAATAATTTTATACGGAAAGAAAGAAAGTAATATAATTTGGAACAATTGGGTCACGATCTTCATTCAGCATGAATCAATAAAGAACGCTAATTGCTGGTCTATACTAATCCGTTAATTAACCCTTTCATGAAGGGGCAGCGCTTGTGCAGCATTAAAGAGAATGTGCCATTGCATTATCTTATATATGCGATTCTTCCTTAGGGAGCCTCGCATATATATAAGAGAATGCACTGGCTTACAAGGTCAATGTAAACATTGTTAGGCCAGAGTATTCTCTTATATTTGGATGCTCACTCTGGGAGACTCGCATATCTACATGTAAGAGAATGAATTAGCACATGGTTATCGCAAACATTCAATAAGCTCCAGTCATGGAAGGGTGAAAGCATACTGGTTTGCATCTATATATCTATATTTGCAAATGCCTGTCTGTCTATCTGTGTTCTATAGAAATTCGCGGGGGACTATCTATACAAGGCAACCTAGGGGTCTAACAGGGGTAACTTTTTACGAGGCAGATAATGGTGCGTGTTAATATTTTCTAAAGTGAAGCTGTTTCGTTTGCAAGACGCCAATGTTGTTCAACAATTGTATTGTCTCAACCAGCAATAGAGAACACATATTAGTACTTTGTCACACGTAAATTGGTATGTCCACATGCATCATATATGACAATACATAATGCTCAAAGCACGTACGTATGCTTGCGACCAAATACAGACATAATACAAATATAAACAAATGTGAATTCAGAAAGAATGCACAAGGAAGACGTTACGGACAACTATTCCGGCTGAGATACTTGTATAATGTGAACACAATAGTATAGATGTGTGTGGTCTTCAAAACTATAAACACACACGCATCACAATGCATTAGTACACGCTTTACAAACCAACTTATTAAATAGTTAACAATATCACAAGTATATGTATGCATCCCTTTTGCACGGTGTCATATGAAGCTCGAAACCAGTCAGGTGAATTATCAACAGAAATCGATACGATTCCAATCAGTAAGCAAATGAAAACAGAACAGGTATCATTCACTCAGGATCTGTCAGGCATTTTTATATAAATCTGTATTCGTAACACTTACAGGCAATATCTGGGATTAAATACGACGGGTGATTGTTTGGGCTGACTTATTATACAGTGCCATCCTCCTCTCCCATATCCCTCACACCCTGAGTTTAGCATTTCTTATACGTTTTTCGAAGTTTGTGTCTTATGGTGTAATGCTTTAGACATGCCCTTCGTAAAAGTCATATTTAATGAAACAACAGGCATCTTAGAGTTATCTCCCATTTTGAAAACATACACATTGGGCGCTGTCGTATCTAATCCCATACTATGCCGACGACAGTGAAGGCGCAAACATTTGAGCCTATATATTATACTTCAGTTAGAAATGTGGTCTTCTCAAACGGTACCCACAACAACGCCATCGATTTCAACGCAGTGAAATAACATTCATTGAGTCTTGCTTTGTCTTGCCTTGCCTTGTGCTGTACATTCCTCCACTTTCTGGATCACCCAAATTAATGGTAAGAATTCCCGTCACCATCCAAAATACAAGGTAGTCTTCAGCGTGGATGCATAAAATACTACATTGAAATAACTAAGTTGCATATGTGGATTGAGACTCAGTCGGCACTGATAAAGCAGAAGACCTCTGTACCAAGCTTTTGTCGTTGATGGGTTTGCATCGCTTGGAGTGAAGAACATATATTAATCATCTAGACATGTTACATATCTGTCGTTTCATGTCACCGGGTATTGTCTGTAGGCCAGAACAATCGGGTATCAGTTGAACTATATATTTGGCATCTACACTGTGTACATACGACACCGGAAGCAGTTGGCATCCCGAGTGTTTTTATGCTACACTTGGTGCAGATATCAGGCTTTTTCACGTAGACTTTGACACTTTCCAAATACGAAACTCCGCATGTGCATGGCCGATATGTTGTAGTTAATGGTAGTTATTGTCACTTTGACATAAATTGATAGGTTCATTCATCAATTGATAATTTAGCCGAATACTCGCACTAAAAGTCATCACCTACTTTTGTTTAAAAATGAGAAAAAATAGAATTGCGCATAAATCTAACAAACAATGGGTATAATAACATATGATGATTTTATCTGCGTTATATATAACGTATCTGCTATCAATAAGGCAGTTTCTTGGCAAAAATCCGATTTAAAAAAAGCCAGGTGTACGTATGCAAATGTAGCCAGTGGACAACTGTACTGCAGTATGCGAGTTCGGTGTACGGCATCATGTTTTAAAAACACAAATCTAGGCCTTGCGCACTGATTTGGGCATGTACCTGGGTATTGAACTTCTCACTAACGCGAGTGATGTGGATTTTGAACACATTTGAGCACAAGATTGCTCTATTTGCACATATAAATCATTCGTTTTTTCCATGATTAATAAGACTTTGTGGCACAAGTGATGTGACTGCATTGGCATGCGACAGGTTATTAGATGATCTGACCACTGCCGATTCTCACAGAAAGATGTGTTTGACACCAGAATGTGAAAGAAATGATATAATTAATATATGTTCGTGTTTGTTGGGGTGGGATTGGGATTGCAGTGTGCGCGACTGCATGCACAACCATACTGTATAATCTGAGACGACACGTAAAAACACATACACCACCAATCGCAGCAGATAATCCGGATCAAGATAAAGAACGACGAAGCTCCCACTTGTGTGACTATTGTGGCAGATCTTTCAGCAGGCTGTTTGCACTAAAGCTGCATGAGAAATCGCAAAAGCAGTTGAGCACACGTGCAACGTATGTGGTAAGGAGTTGTGCCAACCGCCATAGTTACGTTATCTCAAAGCGTCACATGCTGGAATCGCCATCGACCAATGTAAAAGATGTAAAAAAAAACCGGGATCTTTGAATAGACACAACAAAACATTCCATGCAGATGCACCAGAATTCCCTTATGATGTTTGTTCTAGGACGTTTTCCACCAAATTCAATATGGAAGACCACAAGAAGGGGATGCTCTAACTCTCACGATACCAGTCCAGATGTACGAAATGTTACAAATGGCGATCAAGTCTGAATAAACACGAAACGCTATGTAAAAACTGATACACAAATACAGTGTTTCCATTTAATAGTATTTATTCTTTTACCACTCAATTGATAGTCACGAGTATGCTCATGCACGTATAGGATTGACCATGTTGGGATTGACTGACAGAAGGATTGTCTCCGAGAGTCTTATTTCAACACATATCCAGGAACGTGGATTCGTTTATTTTATTTTGGTGTTCAATCCTGATTATTTCTACCTCACCCCCTTGAACACCAAAATTTCAAACCAAGTGAAAAGCTCAATATATATATTTTTCCAACCATAGTCTAATTGTGGTTTAGTTTGAATATTTCGACAAATATAGGTACATGTATAAACCAGTAGCATGCCAAAAAGCATGCCTCTAATAGTCTAAATATTCCAACTAAACTCACTTACACTGTTGTTGGAAAACAAAATCAGTAGTCGATTTCAGTTTACTGTCTAAAATATGACTGATGGCTGAATTACTGTTGTAAAAGCCATTTTAACATTAAATTTTGGTTGGACAATTTGTTGGGGTTACGACTAAGTTATTTATTTAAAAAGTAATGCTACATTTTTGATACAGTTCCCATCAAAATTATCCGGACCTTGGCATAGCTTTAACGAGCAGCAGGGACGTGGCGACAGCGATTTTGGGTGCCTCACCCCCCAATTTTGTTAAAAAAAAAAGTTGGAAATTTCATACCTGACACATCATTAGTTGGAAATTTTACACCACGTATAGGTTTAAATAGTTCTCATTTAATTTCCAACCAGTAATATTAGTGGGGAATATGTTTTTAGACCGGGGTTGAAGTTGACCAACAGCAAATGTTTCTACATTTGGTCAAAGTTCTGTCTGAAATGGTCATCTTGGTTGGCAAATCTTTTGGTTCAGTGTCAGCTCGGGACACGTGGATAGTTGCGTTGTCCTCGTTTACAGTAATTCGTCGACCCTGCTCACGATAAAACTCGGGAATGATGGAAATTGTTAGTACTGTGATTGTTTATTGTTGTTTTATTTCGATGTTTTCATTTTGATGTTTCCTTGTGGAGTGCCCAACAGCTTCGCGAAATTTATTTCCCTCGTATTCACAGTAACAGCATTTGCACACCGTTGGATATCTTTCAGGCTGAACTGAGAAACAATGCGGTGTTTACTCATCATGCATACCTCATTAGGAATAATTATTGTGTCAATAAGCGCCCATATTGTTTGTATTGCAACGTTTAGGACATGCTGCAGTACACTTGGTAATTGACTAAACTCGCAAACTGCTGTACACTTCCCAGCATACTGCCGTACACCAACATGCTAGGAAAAACTCGATATTTAGTGACAAGTGTCGCCAAATTGGCAACATGTTATATACGTATTTATACCATAATTGTCAGTTCTATTGTGTGTATAACACCCATTTTGTAAACATTCATCTTTACACCCCACTGTGGGTATACAGCTTCCTACTGTTGGTATAAATTTCTACTGTGGGTGTAAATTTTCAAACGTGATTTCGTGTGTTAAACGTTTATACCCATAGTAGAACTACATCGTAGTTAGCAAAATAGTTATTATGTTACATTCATTTAAAATTGGAGATTGTCATGATATCAATTATATATGATAAAAATTTCTTGCATTTCAATCAAATGTAGCATTCTAGTGTTATATGAACAAGGAAATATAATATCAAGAGACTGATGGCTCAGAAAGATGCTGACGTCATGACGTCACTGTATGCATCACTACGCGTGACGCACATTCCTTATAGCGTCGTGTTTGTCTCTGGATAAGGATACACATTCAAAGTAAACAGCGGAGTTGAATTCGCGAACAAAAATAATAATTATGGCATAAATAAAATACACGCAGAGTAGCCGAGAGTACAACATTTTCACCACTCGTGGTATTGTGGTTTTAACCACTCGCCAAAAGGCTCGTGGTTAAAACCACAATTCCACTCGTGGTGAAAATTTGGTATTCTCGGCTACTATGCGTGTATTCTATATATAACCGCTAGAGCAGTGGGAAAATACACCACATGCAAAACTTACGTAAATCTCAGTTATTCTATGTGAACATACAGAGTGAAATGGAAGAGAGCGTTATTTACATGTGAGTTTCTATACATTCGCTTTCTTTTTCTCGACAACATCAAATCATCCGATAAAACTCGTCTGCTCTATGTGATTGGAAATAACATTTTTGTAGCACTGAGGGAATAATTAGAAGCCAAAACACTTACCCTGGTGTGTATTTTGAGTCGTATATTCCACTTTTTCCGATTCCATTTCCGGTTATCGAATGTACACAGTGATCTATATACATATAGATGTATATGCACAATGTTGGTACAATAAAACTAAGATGCATGCATCAGGTCAGCCGTGAACTATCTACCATAGAATTGTTGTAGCTATCGATTATACATTTTGGAACACCTGTCTGTATGTATGTGTGTATGCATGAATGGATGTCTGTATATGTTATAGACTCTAACACTGCTCGACTGATCCGACTCGGATTTGGTATTTAACGTGTCAACTTGACCTCGCTCATAGGCATGTTTCTGGACCTTGACCGATCCGACTAAAAATTTGTGTGTAGGACTACTTCGATCCCGGGAGCAATATGGACGGGTCCAATTTTACGTGGGACCATGTTCTCGAACGTGTTGATATAGGCATGTTTCTGGACCAATTGAACAATAGTTTGGCCAGACGCTGTATATACTGGGTACTGTCCAGATGGAGGCGATCACAAAACAATCCCTAAATAGCCCGAACGAAGTCGAGTACATCAGCTAGTTTAATATATATTTTGGACATTTGTCTGTCTGTTTGTCTGTTAGCTATGGCCGGGAAAACTGCCGGACAGATTTGACGAAATTTGATACCTAGGGGAAATTATTTCCAGGGAGTATTTTGGACGAGTCAAATCTTGATCCCGACCTGACGTTGACATTCAAAAAGATCAATTCAAGGTCAAATCTGGTAAAACGGAAGTATTTCAACGAAATTTAATACATACTGTTATTTTTGTCCCAGGAGTGTTTCGGGTGGGTCAAATCATGACCCTGACCTGATCTTGACATTCAAAATTGTCAATTCAAGGTCAAATCGGGTAAAGCCGGGTGGATTTCGACGGGTACGTTTGTCGTGACTTTTGTCCGGGGAGTGTTTTGGACGGGTCAAATCGTGACCCCACATGACGTTCACCTTTAAAATGGTCAATTCAAGGTTAAATCGCGCAATTCTCCGAAAATCAGAGGGAAACACCCGGACGAAGTCGGGTCCACCGGCTACTATTATATATTTCTAGATTTAGTTACAAACTAAATACCTGTATATTGTACAAAGAAATGTTTGACAAATATATCTGTATCAATATTACCATACGGGTCATTAAAATAGATACGACGAAACAAATTTTGAAAGGGTGCATGTATCAGGTAAATTTTTATATTTCAAATGATGACAGGAATGCGGAAAGTTGAAGTACCTACGTCATACTGGCTATCCGAATGAAGAGATATACATGTATATATAAACCAAAATAGAAAATGACTGCTGGCGACAATGTTTTCCAAAAAAATTCAAAGCATTCGATAGCTCCCATCTAGTTGTCAGCCGGAAGATCAATATGAAGTTTGGTGACTATCAGATGAGGGATATGTCTGTACAGTTGCTAAACAATTCAGTCACGCAAAAGAGGATCAAACAGTACGATACCAAATTGATGCCTGTGGTAATGTTTTTTAACGAAATTCGGGAAAATTAGATTACTCTCACCCTGGTTATCCAGAAGATCATTGTGGAATCTGGTGACGATCGGACAAGGGGTGTCGTCTGTAGGATCAACCAAATTATTTAGCCATAAAAATAGTAAAATTCAAGATCACCGCTGGCAGTGATGTCTTCACAAGGACAGTTTGAGAACAAAATATGGCTCACATCTAGCGGTGACCAAAAATATCCACATGAGAAAAAGTTCTCCAATAAAAGCTGGCTGCAGGGTGCGCCAATTGATTCAAATTCGAAATTTAGCAGGGTGTACTGCTTGTGGCCATGTTTTCCCCGCAAATTTGATAGACTGATGGACAAAACCACTGAATCCGTTGAATCAATATACATGTATACATGGATTAATTTATATGCATTGTTATACACAGTACTGGTATATAAAGGTACTGAAAATAACAATATTACTAGTATACACAAAATAAACCATATATCATGGCTATGGGTTCTAATATCCGAATATGACAACTGAGAACTTGGTGTGAATTGAAGAGTGGTGGTGTCTCAAGTATATCTAACCCTCCACGTTAGAAACATGCCATTAAATGTCATAAGTATAATCTAGCTTGAGGACAGAAGATATCCATAAAACCCCCCTTAATTCAACCAGGTCCTCGCGCGATGTATGGTCGATCACATGATGATCTAGGGGGGGGGATTAAAATTGTTGTATAAAAACAGCATGTAAATATAAAATAAAATAGTGCTACATCTTTTTACAGATTATTGCTATATATAATTAGTGACTATACAGACAGTCTGACAAAATAAAGTTTCAGTGACACTCTATCCGAAGAGGAGAATAATTCCATCTGTTACAGTCAATGGAGCAATTATGAATCTGGAAATGTGAAATTTCTAAGTAATACTAGATATCGACATGACGCGATAACATATAACGTAAATGCAATATGGCCACTGGCGACCATTTTTTCCTATAAAATTAAAAATATATTTTATAGCTCTCATCTGATAGATCAATATCAAGATAAATATGAAGTTTGGTGATGATCGGATGAGTGAAGTGGACTGTGCTAAACGGTTTAGTAATGCTTAAAAAGATTCTTACCTTAATATTTTTATGTTCACTTTATAAACTTCACTGAGTCATCTTTGTCATGTATTGAGTTTGATATCTTTTGTTAACAGTTTATAAATCATGTATGTCTCATGTTTGTTATTTTAATTTATGTGTTTATTATCATTAAATAAAGTTGCATTCCTTAAAAAGATTCTTACCTCAATGTTTTTATGTTCACTTTATAAACTCCACTGAGTCATCTTTGTCATGTATTGAATTTGATATCTTTTGTTAACAGTTTATAAATTATGTATGTCTCGTGTTCGTTATTATATTATATACACTGTATAGAGTGTTTCAGAACGAAAAAAAAAAATGAATAAAATCAACAAATTTGTAAATTTAAAAACAATTCAAACGTTGTTGTATTCCATGTCCCAGCCCGGACATATACACCAAATTTCAATAATATTCATTGAGAAACAACGGACCAAACGCCATATAGCACCCCGTATACATCTTTTATTCCGAGCTGGCCTTTTATTCCGAGTTGGCACAAGTCGATTGGGGCGAGTTAACCCTGGGGCGAGTACGCCGATTCCGGCACCTTCTCTATTTGCAGCAGGTATACGTTTACGCTGATTTACGCGTAATTTAATTTACAAAGTTCCCCAATTGGTATCGTAAATAGAGCGACCTTATTTGACAGAGAATGCCTCTGTTATTGATTATCAAGTTGCTATACATTAAAAACGACACAAATTCACATGCTCGTTCAAGCGCAGTAGTCTATTTTCCCCATGTTAAAGGACATCCACAAATACTAAATAACGCTAACCTACTGCGAATATTTGACACGACAACTGTTAACATATTTGGGCTGAATTCATCTGACGCGGTATTATTCCTCAAAATAAACAACAAAACCATCGTTACTTGGAAATGTAGTTTGGCCTAACATTTACATAAATCCTCCACATTATTTATCCCGACACACACGTCAGATGAAAAACAGACATGAAGTAAACGGCCAAATTGGCCGAAATAATTCAAGATCAGGAATAAACGATTTGATTCCCCAGTGACAATTCCTCACAGTTGAATCACATCGAATGTTCTCTATCACCGCGTGACACAGACGTTGTTTTGTCATAGCAGAAAAAGGGGAGGGCAGCAAATAACTTTGTCGCCGATATCCACCAAACTTACAAGTTATACATAATCATCTCCATGATGTAGGGATTCTAATGGCGTGTTTTATATATGTCAAATTGGTGTCATTTGGTTAGAGATGGCGATAAGAATATGTTTAGTCGACGATTTCCACCAAACTTATATATAGTCATCTTCATGATATAATGAGTCTAATTGTGTGTTTTCAAGATGTCAAAAGTGGTGCCGCTCCAGTCAGATATGGGTAGGGGGCACAAAACATGATAAAAATTTGTTTAGCGAACAATCGTATAGGTTAAAGACACCAAACTTATACATTATCATCTACATTGTTGACGACGCCAATCGAGTCAGGGGTTCACGGAGGGGGAGGGGCACAAACATTTATAAGAACTATTTTAGCGCAGGTTTGTACCAAATTGATATATTATTCTCCGCGGTACGAGGAATCTAATATTGTGATTTAAACACGCAAATTGGTGCAGATTTGGGGGATACTGAACTCGATAATATTTTGTTTAGTCGCCAATTACCACCAAACTTATACATAATCATCTCCATGCATGTTATCGGGGGTCTACTTGTGTGGTTTAACGATGTAAAAAAAAAAATTCGAGCCATGAATGCGGAGGGGCACCAAAACTGATAAAAACTGTCCAATAATATACTCCCATCAAAAATATTTTCAACAAAAAAGATACGATTTGTCAAGAGAGATGGAAATGTATGAAAGGCCTGTTCAAAGATAGTAGGCAGTGTGCAGTCAAATATATTTCTTCTGAGATAATGAAAACAGCCAGTAGCACATAACTTTTCAGGATCTCCAATACTATCATCTGACCAGGAAATGCTACCAGGATCCTACAAATAAATGCGAATTATACCGGGGCAGATCCTCTCGATAACATACGTAGGATCTTCAGTTGAATGGCTATCGAGGTAGGATCCATCGATATAACGTATGTGTGAATCTTCAGTTGAAGCAGCAGGGAGGGTGATTACTATAAACTTCCCAGGCCCACCCAACCAATATGGTTATTGTAGACCAAGATTGAACACTTGTGGTGTTGTAATTTTTTCATACAAATATCCATTATTTCGTTAAAATAAGTTATATTTGGAGTTATTACCCTTCCTTCTGCTTCATTCCAGGTGAATATCCTACGTATATAATCGAGAGGATTTGCCCCGGGACTATTCGTATATATACGGTGGAGCCTGGAAGGATCAGGTTATCTGACAAGGGTACATCTGCCCATACAGAGGATTTATTTTATATTTTAGAACAGACTCATAACATAAACAATTTAAATTATCGCTCTCTGTCGGGCACATATAGCTGACATGTAGCAACGTTTGTTTTAAACTGAGAATAATTAGCCAGTATAGCACCATAAATAGAGGAGCACCTGGAAATTTCAATAAAATATATTTATCTTCATGGAGATATGATAACCAGGTGCCCTCAAAATCTTAGATTAATACACTAGATTGATGTATATATCTCTATATGTAAAACCCAATTGTCGTGTTTTATTTTTGCGAACTATTGTGTTTATGATATTCATGTTTTGATCGCAATAAAAAATATTTTTTAAATATTTTTAAAACAAACAAATTCCAACCACGTTGACTGTACGATTTAAAAAAAATGATAACGTCTGAAGTACGCGCAGTTGTAAATAAATAAATACTTCTTTATAATCAAATAATTTATAATCAAATGACAATCACTCCGACAAGTACGTGAGCCACTACTTATAATCCATGTATATTAAAATGAAATTTTGTGATGTCCATTTGGGTATACAATTTATGGCATATACATGTAACACATTGAGCAAATGTATTCTATATTCCCACCAAATGTCCACTGCAGAGGGTTACACATCAATTTAACATGGGAAACTACCGGTAACCCTGCTAGTAGGCTGTAAACGTATACATTATTGATTTGAGAGAGAATATGGCTGTAATAGAGACATAAACTGTCTGCATTGGCTAAGATGTTAAATATCAAGCTGGTTATTAACTGGTCACTTTCTGGATATTGTGGAGGGGTTCCACGTCAGACACTGACGAGCAAGGATGGGTCGATATTTCAGAAAGGCACTTTGGCCAATGAGGGTTTAGATGCCTACACTCAATTAGCGAGCCACTGATAAGACAGTATCTGAGTACCAGCTCAGGGTTAATAGTAAATTGTTTAAAGTAAAGAAACTATCACATTCTTGAACTATATTAAAGAAGACAATAGTGTTGTCATGATATATTCATATTACCACATGTCCCTGATATAAAATTGGTCATAACACCAAAAGTACTTGATATGAAATAACGATTTGTTCACGCTTACTTGAAGCAAGCACATAGAAGCAATGAACACTCAGTCCGTGCCTCCTTAAATGTGCAGCCTTGGCACTATTTGAGCAATATGTTATACATAGTCCTCTTATTTAAACGTGTACACACATACATATTTATGGTGGTTATGTATTTTCACTGTGGCCCGCACCATTCAACGGAATAATGGGTATAAGTTACTTTGGGCTTATTTCAGAATAAAATGAGATTAAAAATGAACCCATGTGAATATTTTGGTTCCATATGAACCTATTTGCACGAGAACATGTTGAAATCTTATATATATGACAATGTTCCAACCTCCCGAATTTTAGAACTTTCACATGTCCATAAAACGTGCCAGAAACGCAGCAATATACGAGAGCATATCATAATAATGAAACAGTGATATTCCTATAACAATTCCATTTAGTTTGGTGTATGAGTAAAACATGTACAGATAGCGAAAGTGGATCTGCCTTCCATGAAATATTCGGACACCACGGGAGACCGGATACAACAGTTGTCCAACAAGACTCTGCCCGGACATACGACAAATTATAATGGCAATTACAATTAGATAAGGAAAATATCGATACAAACATCGAATTCATGAACCAGTTCCCATTATGTTGATATACATGAATGGATTAACCATGTACAGCTGATGCTAGTGGGGATATCACCCATAAAACCATCTGATACCGGCGAAAGAAAGTTGTCGAATAGCGGCCATGATACATATACCACCCAGGCTTCTTCGACCAATTTGTTTCCGGTCTCCGATGGATCAGGGAAGATACCTCCGCTAACCGAACATTGTTGATCTTTGTTCTGAATTCGAAGAGTTAAGAACATTGTCTTGTACATCAATTTAGGAACTTTTAGTGTTATATGAGCAATTTTGTGCCAGGGACCTCTGCATATTACCTGTGTTCACAAATTTGTCATCTGCCTCTGTATTGATGTTTCGGTATTGTCTATATAACAAAGTATCCAGGGGATCCACATATATGTCATTGTCCCTAATGTCGTGCCATTCGCTATATTAGCCCATATAAGGCCGTGTGTTAAAAGTCACAATCATTGATCTTAGTTGTAATCTCGGAAAACACAATCGATCAGCAACCTATATGCATTATATATATTTACCAATTACTTTGGGTCGTTATAACTGTTTCCGCACTACAGTGTTATAGGTCAGTCTACGGGAGCAGCGTTGACAGTTTCTTGGTGAGTCTCCGGGGACAAATATGGACTTAAACGGAAACAGCTCATTTGATCACAAAATCATGTATATATATCAGATGTGTGGCAGCACGCGCTCAGTATGAGAGCATATTCATTGGTTCAATGTGCGCAAACAAATGATCATTTCTTATCGAAATGGCCATCAACTCCGATCAGGGTTGCAAATCGGTCATGATTCGATTCGAATCGGATCGAACCCACACCATCCTCTGCTACCCCAGAATGGGTTTATGGTATATCCGCGACCAAACCACAACGGGTCGATATCATTAACAAGAGCATCGCTAGGTCGTGGCAAAATATGCCCGTGGTAATTTCATCAAAGGGCCATAACTCTGGTAAATAATGGTGGGCGGAACCCAAATTCGAACTTTACCTGTATTTTGGGCCAGTAAACTCACATACCAAATTTCATTACATTCAGTTGTGATTATCGAAAGTTATTATCGAGAATAATAACAAAATATGTCTCGTTATTTTAAAGGAAACAGGAGTATAAAAAGAAGATCATTTCTAAGAGAGTTGAGCTGCGTATCACTCTGAACATGGGACCGGTGGTTGACACACAATATGCAGCTCTACCGTTATTAGAACATCCCAATGCACTTCCTACGAAATTGTATCTAGAGGAACTGGTCCAGTATGCGTGTTCACTGCTTCGTGCACCCTAAATCTAGGTGGATAACATAATTTGTTGAGTGGTTTTTATTCAACGGTTGTGAGGTTTGTATTCAGTGGTTGTGTCACGAGTACACAACAATGATAAATCAGGATAGCTAGGAACGATACCTCAATTTACAACACTGTGCACCTAAAATGGTAGGCAATATCGGGATGTTTAATTTACGTTTCAATATGTTTTTATGCAACATGCAACATTGATATTGGAAGAGATGACCGATAGGTATGTCAGAACTTCATCACCTTATTAAAGAGTAAACATTTTGAAGCCGATGTTCTAATTCCATGGACACCACAAACAATCCAATGAACCACATGAATCGAATCGTAGCACAGAATAATTTAATATCTTCCAGCAGACCATTTATCCGATATTATAACGGGAATTTAATCAATTTCCCGATATTTCCAATTCTGAGACGGTCGACGATTCTGGATATGTCATCCAGGTCAGTTTTGAGAATTCTTCCAATAAATAGGCAAGGGTGATTTGTTTGTAAAAACAGTTGAGTAACATTCATAAACCAAATTGTCATCCAACCTTACTCAACCCACAACAGTTTAATCAATGTAAATATGTTCTGTGGCCAAACTATTGTTGATATTGTGTTGGGTAAAATTTCATCCAGCAGGTTGAATGGATAGTACATCTATATGCAACGTTGTGTAAATTGTATCGAACAAAACTGCCATGCAACATTTTACACAACGTAGATAGGTGGGCAAACAACGGTTGATCGCATGTTGTGTAACATTTTATCCAACTAGTTTTAGGGTGTGTGCGAACAAAAAGACATGATAAGCTTTGAAAAAATTAACACAGCGATGTTTATTCACGCACTATTCACACTATTTCACGTATTTATAGACCTATTTGTTCCCCGGAAACAGACAGGAATGTGACACAGTCGACGAGTTGTATAAGGTATACAAAATAGGTACATATAACGATATTTACTATATATATCGACCTCTCTCAACGTTACTATATGTGACCCGCCATATCAAAACCAGTCGTAAGTCGGGATTTTTTTACCCTGTGCCAATGCATTCTCTTATATATGCGAGTCGACCATAGGTCACCTCGCATATATAAGAGAATGCATTGGCCTAACAATTTTTTACAATTTTAATAATATTTTCTTGTTTTATTCTTTAACAATTTTATAATTTCACCCATACAGAGCCCCATACAAACGTGAGCAGATGCCACTCTTCTATATGATTCTATATATGTGTGGGGCTCCCTGCAGGGTAATGGATGTTTTTTTATTGTATGTCCTAAAAATTGTAAGAAACATTTATTTTTAAAAAATGATAAAAAATTGTTAGGCCAAATCATTCTCTTAAATGTGCGAGGCGACCTATGGTCGACTCGCATATATAAGAGAATGCATTGGCACAGGGTAAAAAAAATCCCGACTTACGACTGGATTTGATAGCTTACCGATACCGATATCAGGCCTGAGTTTAGTGTGCCTGTCATTTGTAGAATGAGGTCCACATAGGGTGAATTTAGTTACGCTATCCCGCATAGCGGACTAGCATCAACAAATTCACCCTCTTGGGACCTCATTCTGCAGTTTTTCCATGCACGTATTATGCAGTACACGTATCAGACATATATATTGGGTTACGCTGTTGAAACCCTATATTCTGTATCATTTCTCCTAATTCTGAAAACCACCAATAGAACTCTGTGACCAATAATGCCTGCATATATATATAGGTTTCCCCAACGTTCTTGTATTGAATACATTCCTAAGCCCTGACTCAAGATCGGCATTAGTTTGAGACCCCGGGGTCGAAGTCGCTTCCGAAATCTAACATCTCATGGTATAAATCGATAACAGGCTATAACTTCACTTTTGTTCAATGTTAATATCGAGGTTTCGTGTATTATTCCGTTCTACTGCAGACTTTATTAGTCTTGTCTGCTTCTATTGAATTGTTGTGCGCCGAATTTAATCTGATGGTTCTCTTCTCTGAATCGGAAACAGGAACGCGGCATATCCCCAGTAATCGACATAATGAATGTCATGGTCAACATAGTCAGATCAACGCTGCCAGACCACATATCCTAGTTTATTCAACAGTAATTGCTACGTTTGTTATATGCGCCTGACATACCGCCTTGGACATCCGACACTCCAGTTTACTCCAATGGGCGAGCTAACTTTCTTGTTCCATGGTCAGGAATATTTCGGTCGCAGTTGAAATAAAAAAGGGCTTTGAAAACGGACAAAAATGAGGCTCAGCAATTTTACCATTATGCTTTAATAATAACTCAGTCTTGAATTAACACGCTTTAGTGTTAATAACGTATTTACATGTACATGTACGCTGTTTATACATAATAATGACATAAGATCACCAGTACAATCAGCATGCATCATCATCGCCATCAGCATCACCAGCATTATCATTATCATCATCATTATCGTCAGCATCATCAGTATCATAATCATCCTCGCCATCGCCACCATCATCAGCAGCAGCATTGACACCATTAACAGCAACAACAACAAAATCATCATTAACATCAATAATAGCAACCACCACAAGCGCATCCACAATTTATCATATAGTAATTATCGTCATCGTTATCGTCAACATCTATACGACTCGTTTCTTTATTCTATCTTACTTATCGCTATCTTAATCGAAATTCCTAAGCCTTTCTGGATGTTTGTTTTGTGGGAAGCTAAGTGTATGTGAAATTTCCATATAAAAGGTTTCTCCCAGACCATGCATCGCCGAATATATTTCTGTCTGGCCCATACGTTTGTACTCATTTAACATGTTTGTACTTTACATATGACATCACTGAGCGATGATCGAATTTTATTATTATTATTTAGAAACAAACGTCTAATATATTGACAAGACAAAGCATTGATAATGGCAAATTATTACCATACGTATGATATTGTTCCATGGGGAAGGCAGGTAGACAACCCTCTTTGCTGCGCTGTCCCCGATGGCGCATTGCCTTACAATTTAATTGCGCCATAAGGTAGTCATGTCCAATGTACTAGAATAATCACGTGCGAAGAAACTGTCTGTGAAATCAATCAAACAGCGGGCTACAGCAACGGAACTCAAAACGATATTAACACGTATAATAAAATCAGACTCACATATCAGACCCTGAAAGCACGCTAACAGAAAACACAGTCATACAACTTAAATACAAATTAACGTTGTATTCTGTAATTGTGTATAATGTATCGATTTATGAATAATAATCAAAGCAATGGTCATGTTTCTTTGCCGAGAATGTTAGAAAACTACCGAGTAGTTCGATACAAGGGCACCAACATGTTCGGGGTATAATTGATAATAATATTGTTCGTCCCATTACCACATACCCGATATTTTCCTTGATACAGGTATATACACTTGACATTTTCTTGCAAATATGTAATCCCCACCACAGTTTCTCAGATATATGTGCATGTAACTACATCACAGACATGTTCTTTGATACACGTATAACTATACCATATATATAATGCATTGTCCCAATTTTCTATGATTTACACCTTTATACATCATACTTGATATAATTTAAACGCTTGATATGACTTATGTATGGCGAATGGTAAATATATGAATGAATGGGAAAATTATAGACAATATTTCCAGTTGATCCCAGTGTGTACGGTCAATTGTAATCTAAGTCCGTCAGATCAAGCGAATAGATCTTTACCGAATCGAGCCCCACGAACATGGCGTGTATGTGCAATCGGCACACCTCGTCAGATTTTGTATAGTGAGCCGTTTGTAAATATGGTGTATCTCTTCCGGGTCACATTTACAACAACATATTTGTAAAAAAAAAAAAAAAAAAAAAAAAAAGATTTCCAGACTACAAATACTTTTTCTAGGTATCAAATACAGACAAAAATGAAGATGTGTGTACTATCTGTCTATAGAGTCAAAATAACTATTTTATTCCTTGTGTAGCCGAGCAAAATATCTTAATCTGAATGACATTTTGCTTTGGTGGAGTGTGCTAACAAGGTACGAGTTTCCCCCCTTGCTACGCTCTGAACGTTTCCGCGAGATCGCCTAAAGTTGTTGTTCTAAGTATAACCCGTAAAACTGACCCGAATGGTTGTATGAATTATACCAGAAATAATCACATTAAATCAAGATTAATTGATAGAAGCGTTTCCTGATAGGTGTCTCCGGTTCACAGTTTTACATCACGGCAAGACAAATGGGTGCAATAACGTTAACACGGGGTAGGAACTGCCCCGCGAAGCAGACACCGCTTCCGATCTTTGGTCCAGTTCACTATCGATCCGTGTCCAGTTCACTCGTGACTTTTGTTCAGAAAATGGCGGCTAATGCGACCATGCCGGTGAGTATTCCCCTAAATCTACATAAATAGACGTAGTTTTTCAAACTATTCGCATGGGAAACAGACAATAAACACTACAAGTTAAAAACACTAACAATTCAGGCAACAAGGATACTAAGTCCTTGTAGAAATAACCACTGGTCGGTCGGATTTCTGTGAAAAAATGACATAACAACAGATAACATCGTTTTTCGAACAATTTTCTGTTTAACTAGAAATTAGAAATGCGTTGCATACACGCACGGGAAGCCCACTACTGTTGACATCGATCGATTGATCAAGACATGGTATGCGCTCCAGTTCACTAACAGGAGCTCCACTACGACCTAAATATGATACGCTCCAGTTCACTACATCGAACATCGCCTTCTCAAAAGGCAGTCTTTATGTCTGAAAATGGCTGTCAATTTGGGTATGCTAATGCAATCGAAACTGGTTTGCTATTCAACAAAGCTCTAAACAATTTTACTCGACAAACGCGCTGGTTTCGTGAAGCAATTATTTATAAGTATAATTGCATAATTTGTAATAAATTGTTAACGGTAAACTTAATTCAAATAATGCTTTCTATTATGCGTGGAACAAACATTCAATGTATAGAAGACACTTCCCAATATATTTTGTCTTGTGGTCCGATTTTGTCTCTAACTATATATATTCTTATTCAAATTTGTGTATGAATCAGTATACACTATAGGTGTACCATCATAGGCAAAATCGGACGAGCCATGATATACTGATATCACATAAAAAATACCAGAACCTGCATTTATGCGCCATTATACAATTGTTCTTCCACGTTAATAGATGTTACTATTGCTAGGAGACCGCCATAGATGTAATCGGTCATTGGCATGCGGCGTGGGTTTCAGTGGTGTGCTTGTGCGTTGTGGCTAGCTGTCGGATAATTTCCACACGAAATGTCCATCATATGCATCGTATGTTCGAGCGAAAACATGGAGCCTTCCTGCCCTTCGTATAAACTGAAAACAAGAATAAGTTGCAACTTATAGGAAAGGAGAAAAAGATAATCTTAGCTCCAACAACTTCGCCGCCATACAAAGATAATACGTTTGGGTGGATTTGAGTAAGCGACGTCGCTGAAGGCATTTGGTTCAAAGTTCAATCCACAATCCCTCATACTTTTGATTTCGAAATTCCGAAAGCGATTAAATCATTTTGGAGCCTACCCAATGCGTTTGTGAATGGTTGCAAGGATCTCCAAACTCAATCTCATAACTTAAATTTAAAATCTCAAATACTTTCCACATGTATGCCAATAGGTCTCCGCGGCCATTTGTATAAATGATGAACACCATTCCATGATATACCCACATATTTGTACTTTGCACTTCAAGACACACTCCAGTGAACCAAATGAATATCCTATCAACGTGGAAGCAAGAATGGGAGGGGTGTGTCTTCGTCCTATTGGTGGGAGTTCAAAGAGGAGACTATATATACACAGGTACAATGTTTTCAGTATTGGAGCCTAAGGGGGCTATTTGTTGTGTATAATTGTAGGTTTAATAGCGGTTTTATCTGTATTGGGTGGGCTCAAGCCCCGCTATTCCCCTTCCCGTCTTCTCCATCATGGCCCGCAATTGTTTCTCCAATACGCGTATCTCGTGGTCTCTCACCCCACACTGCCTTTACAATACGTGATGTTACACAGCCCATATACAGTTATTTCAAATAAAATCAATATAAGCTTTTTCGACTATAGGAGTGGTCAAAATTTGAGGATCCCGCACCTTAATCTGCTCGAAGTGTAAAATATGAATCTACAGGACATTGTTGATCGGCAAAGAATTTGGTCTTATTTTCGGAAAGTGGACCGATCTTATCTGTGGTGAACTGGAGCTTTCTCGTCACAGTTTCAAATCTAAATATACCATGGAGTCCAATGGAAATTTTACACTCAAATGTTTACACTTAAATTGGCAAGTTGGTGCACTATATATTGGAAATATCAAACTCATGGACAGCTGGGGTTGTATGGGAGTTATAATTAACACAAAAACTGTATATTATCTTACTTTGGTTAATCCATTTGCGACAGTCACATTTAAAAAGATCACCAGTGAACTGGTGTGCGTCGGAAGTGAACTGGACAAAAGATTGGAAGCGGTGTCTGTCTCGCGGAGCAGTTCCTACCGCGTGGTTAACATTTCCACACAATTGCATTGTTCTATATTAATTGTCCACTTTGAAGATTGTAGCTTTTAATACGTTGAACTTTGTAGGTCGATATTTCTTAAAATAAATAATTAGCATAATTGGATAAACTTGTGATGTATAAAGGTTATACCTAATAATTTAGTGAAGCGATGGAGTGAATTCTTGCACACAATGACAAATTCACGTACGTTACTAAACGTATCTAAGTCAAAAGGGGGATACTTAGAGTAAAACAACACTCGGATCGATCACATATTTCCAGGTGCAGAGGTTCAAATGATGGTCAATAATTGTGCCAAGTTTCACAAACATTTACCAATTCACTGCGCCAACATGTCTACAAAAGAGTCATAGCAGTATACGTAATAGTGCATAAATATATTCTGGAATGGAGAATTTTAATTCATGCATTCATCCCCCAACCTGATCGAAATGCAATGTTATACAAATATTGAACATAATGATAGATCAGTTGTGTTTCTGGGATACTTCTTTCAATGTGTTGATACATGGACCAACCACGTAGAGCTTGCGACAGTGGTGATATTTTACGGACCACCGGAGACCAGAGAAACGAGGTTCGCAATTCTAACAGAAAAATAATCTATATCGATATCAAGTTCTTAATCATGTACCTTTGCCCTTCATTTTGGTATCGTGATGAACAATATATCATCATGTATCTGCCATTATACTCATCAACCGATACCGGCGAGACTAGTGGCCTCATGTCATGGCGGCAGTTTACACGCACACACTTCCGGAAGTCTTATCAACTTATATCAAGATAGCATGCCAAGAATGCCTTTTGTGGCTTCTTTTATTGTTCTTCTTAACAGGAGATCAATATACACGCTGTTTTCGTCTCAAGACTTGATGTTTACGATGCGCGAAATATGGAGTTGGCAGACGGCTACGTGTTGCGTGGGTGTCTTCAATCGTGTGTCCAATCAATACGATGGGTGAACCCGCCGGCATAATGTGATCTTACCCCTGGTCAATATATGCTAATATACTATGTGTTAGGGAAAACGTATGCTGTTAAGAAAAGAAAAGTACCGTTATTTATTCTAAAGTTGTCATTTTCGCGGTGTTTGGCTAATCCGAGCGATTTGAGAAAAAGCCAGTCTGTGTATTATTAGTCAGGTTCGAAAATCTAAAAAAGCCTCTAGTAACGAAGGTGCGGGCATTTTTCTTTCAGAAGCTTTTGAGAATTGTTTCTCAAGGTAATTTTTATGCTGATTTCAAAAACCAATGTTGGCAAGTTGACAAATTATTATTTCTGGTCAAAAAAGGCAATTCAAAATGGCCGCCATCAAAACAAAGTCTAACTTTAAGTTTGTTGTTATGTGTTGCTCTAAGACGTTCGAATATTGAGTATTTCCGTACTTTCGAACGAATTGGAACAAGAAGAAGTATACACAGAACATATGTGGTAATTTAAAGTGAACATGTTTGACATTTAACCCCATTTATGCCCAAAACATAAAAAAAAACGCAAATTTTATAAATTATTACGGTCTTAAATGACAGAAAGTGAAATATGCTGGAAATTTATCCTTCAAATGGTATAGACAAATGTGTCTAAATGTAATTTGTAATCTAATTCCAAAAAACAATGTTGGCAACTCGACAAATAATTATTTCTGACCTAAAATGACAATTCAAAATGGGCGCCATCAGAACAAAGTCTAAATTTTCGATTACTGTTATATGTTGTTCTATGACGTTTGGATATTATGCATTTCCGTACTTTCGAACGAATTGTGACAAGAGACATTATACACAGAACATGTGTTGTAATTTAAAGTGAACATGTTTGACATTTAACCCCATTTATGATCAAACAATGACAATAAACGCAAATTTTATAAATTATTGCTGTCTTAAATGGCAGAAAGTGAAGTATGCCGTAAATATATCATTCAAATGGTTTAAACAGATGTGACTAAATGCAATTTGTAATCTGATTCCTGAAAACAATGTTGGCAACTCGACAAATAATTATTTCTGACCTAAAATGAAAATTCAAAATGGCCGATATAATAATCAGTTAAAAATTTGAAAATCATCAGAAATATTATGAAGCTGGTTCATGAACACCCATTGCGACACAATATGCCATCATATAGCCAAAAATGGTCACAAAAAGCCTTATTTATCAAGTACGTTAATCCAGAACGAATGTAAAATGAAGGTACATGTATTTGTAATTGCAGTCAGTTCCACAATTGCAGAGTGGTGTGCAGGGTAACTCTGAATTTCTGCATGTACACCTTGCTGTTAGACACCCCTTCTTGCACTCACATTTGATTATTTCGAGACATGATTTTGGAATGGGTTCTAGTGACATCATGGTTGGATCCTAATCAACAATTTTCTTCTTTCCATCCCATTGTCGAATGATCCGGTAATGTTTGCACAGGATATGGTTGCTTGTTTCCAAACTAAACTTGGAAACGAATGTAAAATGAAGGTATATGTATTTGTAATTTCAGTCAGTTCCACAATTGTAGTGGTCGACAGATACTCGGATAAATCTACAAAGACTGCCACCAGATCGAGAAGTCGCAATGTACCATTGATCCGAAGGACAATAACAAATCGTCATGGTCCCATCCCACAAAATTGGAAAATTTCATTTTGTTTTCTGACAACAATTCCGATTTGAATGCTTTCTTGTCTCGAGACGTGTTACCAACGCGAACACAGAAGCTGCTACCGTTTTTGCTGCAAGTGCGGTTCCCAGAATACTGTAGAGTAGATTATTCGGTAGATGGAAGAGACTTGAACGGGTTAGAGTCTAATCATGAAGAGGCTGACATTAGACTTATCCTTCATTCACTTTATGCCAGCATGGGGTACAATCTGAAACAAGTCATTGTGGTAAGTAGGGACGTCGATGTTCTAGTGTTATTGCTTGGTTACCTAGACAAATTTCCTGCAGATTGTGATGTGTTCATGATTGCTGTAACTTCCAAATGCCCTATTATATCCATCAGTGATTTTGCCACCCAAATACCAAGCGAAGCTCTGAACTATATTCTTGCGTTTCATGCTTTAACGGGGTGTGATTCAACTTCGTTCATATATGGGGTGTCTAAACGACCCGCATGGAAGATTTACCAGGAATGTTGTGAACTCTTAAAGTGTATAGGTAATATTGCAATATCAACTGAAACAATTGAAAGCGCTGAACATTTTGTATGCATGTTGTATGGAGTTTCCGATGCAAAACTCAACAATGCAAGATTCAGGATGTTCCCTCGGGCTGAATCTCTTGAAAAGCTTCCACCAACCAGTGACTCATTTCATTACCACCTTTTGGGAACAAACTACCAGGTTTTAGTTTGGAAACAATCAACCATTCCTGTGCAAACATTATCGGATCCTTCGACAGTCGGATGGAAAGAAGAAAATGGTCGATTAGATCAAACCTTGACATCACTAGAACCCATTCCAAAATCATGCCTCGAAATAATCAAATGTGGGCGCAAGAAGGGGTGTGTAAGCTCAAGGTGTGCATGCAGAAAATCAGTGTTACCCTGCACACCACTCTGCAATTGTGGAACTGACTACAATAATAAATAAGGTTTTTTGTGACATAGTTTTGGTTATATGATGGCAAATTGTGTCGCATTTGGTGTTGATGAACCAGTTTCATAATATTACTGATGATTTTCGATTTTTTAACTCATTATTATATCGGCCATTTTTAATTGTCATTTTAAGTCAGAAATAATTATTTGTCGAGTTGCCAACATTGTTTTTTTTTAATAAAATTACAAATTACATTTAGACACAACTGTCTAAACCATTTGAAGGAAATATTCCCGGCATACTTCACTTTCTGCCATTTAAGACCGTAATAAAATATCAAATTTGCTTTTTTGTCATTGTTTGGGCATAAATGGGGTTATATGTCAAACACGTTCACTTTAAATTACCACATATGTTATGTGTATAGTGTCTCTTATCACAATTCGTTCGAAAGTACGGAAATACATAATATTCAAACGACTTAGAACAACATATAACAGTAAACGAAAATCCAGACTTTGTTCTGATGGCGGCCATTTTGAATGTCATTTTAGGTCAAAATAATTTTTTGTCGAGTTACCAACATTGTTTTTTGGAATCAGATTACAAATTAAATTTAGACACAACTGTCTAAACCATTTGAAGGATATATTTACGGCATACTTCACTTTCTGCCATTTAAGACCACAATAATTTATAAAATTTGCGGTTTTTTTTATCATTTTTGGACATAAATGGGGTTAAATGTCAAACATGTTCACTTTAAATTACCACATATGTTCTCTGTATAGTGTCTCTTGTCACAATTCGTTCGAACGTACGGAAATGCATAATATTCAAACGTCTTAGAACAACATATAACAGTAAACGAAAATCTAGCCTTTGTTCTGTTGGCGGCCATTTTGAATTGTCATTTTAGGTCAGAAATAATAATTTGTCAAGTTGCCAACATTGTTTTTTTAGAATCAGATTACAAATTACATTTAGACACATCTGTCTATACCATTTTTTGTCGAGTTACCAACATTGTTTTTTGGAATCAGATTAGAAATTAAATTTAGACACAACTGTCTAACCCATTTGAAGGAAATATTTCCGGCATACTTCACTTTCTGGCATTTAAGACCGCAATAATTTATAAAATTCTTCTTTCTTTTTTTTCATTTTTGGGCATAAATTCAACCTGATAAATTGGGTTAAATGTCAAACAGGTTCACTTTAAATTATGTTCTGTGAATAGTGTCTCTTGTCACAATTCGTTCGAAAGTACGGAAATACATAATATTCAAACGTCTTAGAACAACATATAACAATAACTATGGATATATGCTGACCCTCTCAGGCAAAAAATGTATCTTCAAATCTTTCATCCTCTCAAATTTTAATTACTGCCCTCTTACCTGGCATTTCTGCAGTGTGTCCTCTACGGACAGGCTGGAGAAAATTCAGGAGAGGGCCTTTCGTTTTATCTATAATGACTACATAAAGATTGCAAACTGTGAGCATCTACATCTCCAAAGACTCAGACTTATGGCACTCACAGTTTTCAAAATACTAAAGAAGGACATTAGCACTCCTTCCTATTTGGACTGCCTGGTGAAACGTAAACATAGTTCATACTCTTTTAGAAATTCTGAGACTCTGGAACTGCCATCACCTGATACTACTACTTTCGGTTATGCTCGTTTAGATTCATGGCACCTAAAGTGTGGAATTCTCTTCCAGAGTCATGCAGAACCACAGAGACGATGAAAGACTTTGAATGTATGTTACAAACCTGGAATGGTTTTAAATGTAAATGCAGTGCCTGTAGGATATCCTAATTATATGCATATGTTTTTGTATTTTAATCCGCACTCTCTGGTCAGGTATCTCTGAATGGAACAAAACGTGTTATCCAGGAATGAAATATGGACTCGTTGTGCACATTACTGTGCCGTATATGAATATACAAATTTGTGTCTTACGCTTTTGATCCAGTCAGGGCTACCTGTCCTCAGGGATTTTACTCGTCTTATACAAAGTTTTAGCTAATATACATGTAATTTATTTTTCAGATAGGTTGTGTTTTATTCACGTTACTGTTTATGTACATATTCATTGTTTTACAAGTCAGTTAAGAGCTTAATGCTCATGTTTGTAATTTAAAATGCTTGACTTTATAAATAAAGCTTTTGAACTTGAACTTGAACAATAAACGAAAATCCAGACTTTGTTCTGATGGCGGCCATTTTGAATTGCCATTTTAGGTCAAAATAATTTTTTGTCGAGTTGCCAAAATTGTTTTTTGGAATCAGATTACAAATTAAATTTATACACAACTGTCTAAACTATTTGAAGGATATATTTACGGCATACTTCACTTTCTGCCATTTAAGACCACAATAATTTATAAAATTTGCGGTTTTTTAAATCATTTTTGGGCATAAATGGGGTTAAATGTCAAACATGTTCACTTTAAATTACCACATATGTTCTCTGTATAGTGTCTATTATCACAATTCGTTCGAAAGTACGGAAATGCTTAATATTCAAACGTCTTAGAACAACATATAACAGTAAACGAAAATCTAGACTTTGTTTTGAAGGCGGTCATTTTGGGTCAGAAATAATCAATTGTCGACTTGCCAACATTGGTTTTTGAAATCAGCATAAAAAATACCATTAGAAATAATTCTCAAAAGCTTCTGAAAGAAAAATGCCCGCACCTTTTACTTTTATTCCATTTCGAACCTGACTATATGAAACATTCAAGAACATATATGTTTTTGAAAAAAATAATAATGGCAGCGCTGGCGTTTTTAGAACGACGCGAATAACCATCTTGATCATAGGCGATTTTCAACAATTAATACGACCAGTATTTCGCAATAAATTTGTTTTTAATGTTTGCTACACATCATGGCTTTTCCAGGATATGTTCAGATTATCCGAACAACGCGAAAAAACCTAATTAAAAAAATATAACAGTACTTTTTGTTAACAGCAGGACACAACAGAACGGCCCTGTGCCAATGCATTCTCTTATATATGCGAGTCGACCATAGGTGGCCTCGCATATATAAGAGAATGCATTGGCTTAACACATTAAAAATTATAAAATTGTTAAAGAATGTATTCAATGCATTCTCCAATGCATTCTCTTATATATATGCGAGGCGACCTATTGTCGACTCGCATATATAAGAGAATGCATTGGCACAGGGCATAACTGTAACTATCACAATGTGGTCAAGGAGCCGGTTCCAATGATATCCATATTTGTATGGTTCTATTGAGACAGACCGAAGATATTTTAGGCTGTTGAAGCCTTATTTGGGCGTTTTTGGCCGGTTTGTTGGGTAAAGGGTTAACAGCAGGGCACAACCTCATCATAAAACACTAGCAGGGCAACTTGACCAGGGGTGGTTCTATTGAAGTTTGTGGGAGGGTGGGCGCGCCCCGACTTACTTCACCGACAAGCATACATGTGTGTAATAAATAATGATACCATGTCCGAGTTAACACCATAAAACCTTCATAAATTATGTACGTTTTATATACCAAACAATGGGCCTCGGTGGCTCAGTCGGTTAGGGCTACAACTTCAAGTCGTCTCGCCCTCCAGCGCTGGCGATAAGTGTTCAAATCCATGTTTCCACCATGGACTTTGTAACTCGAAATCGTTTTCCGGTGGGGTTGCCAATTACTCTCAGATGGCCGGTTATCAATCAATCATATCAAATCATACGCAGGAACCCATTAGTATGACGTTTTCATTTGTTGTCAGCCTAGAAAAACATCCAATGATTGTCTCGGATAAAAGCTTCCGTGTTTGCGTCGCCCAATAGTAGTAGCTAGTAAAGAGCGTTTCAATTGTGAGCTTGTGTGGTCGTTTTCAATGGACGAATGCGTGGATTTGCGCGATGTTTGGGAAATACGAATGATGTTGATTTTTCACTTTTCTTTTGCATGTTGATCTAAAAGCCCTGGGTATTACAATGAGGGTCATGTATATGCATGGATCGCTGCTGTTTTCTTAGATCATGTCATGAATATCTACTCTTGCTACTCCTGTATATGCATGTATCATGCTGCTCCAGTTCAAAATATGGGAACTGTTTGATGTTCTGATAGCGACGTTTTATAAATAGAGTTTCTTTTACATTCCCGTATGGAGCCTTAGACAAGCAGATGACAGTCATCAGTGTATTGTTCTCCATGGCCGGGGCTCCATAAAAGGGTTAAATGAAAGGGATAAAAACATACCAATATAATTCTCCCGGGCAATACATTTAATATTTATTGCGATGTCACACACGTCACAAAATTCGTGTAATCTCGAACTGGGACCACCCCCCTACTGTGAAATAGATTGTCAAGGAATCACTGCGATGGATGGGGACATCACATTTACCTCATAACATCCAAAGCTCGTTTTCATCAGTAGAATTGTGTGAGGCTGTAGGAAAGAAGTTACGGTAGCAGCATATTCGGCCATTGTCCGACCTATCCTGGAGTACGCCTCCACCGTTTGGGACCCACACACAGCGCGATTCGTCACTCAACTAGAACGAGTCCAGCACAGAGCCTCCCGATTTATCACCATCAATTATTGGTCCAGAACACCAGGAGCAATGTGACCTGGACTGTTAATCTCTCTATCACAGCGGACCAAAAGACCGTCTTACGATGTTCCGTAAAATTAAGGATAGAGTGATCGACATCAATCCGTACTCATACATCAGGCAAGGCGACGAAAGAATACGGGACAAGCACAAGCTCTACCTAAGCACCACTGGGATCGACATATACCATCAGTCGTTTTTCACACGTGCCACCAGATAAACTGTCTCAGGAAACCAGAAATGGACACGAAGAGCTTCAGAGTGGAGTTGGACAAGCTGTCGGCCAGCTATCCAGCATTAACCACTGGGAAGAAAAAGAACAAGTAAGTTCGGAGCTGTTTTAACTATAATAAGATATATTAACCGTTTGTATCATGCATGAGCCAGACTTAATGAGATGTGCCTTATGTGGAAGGAGATTAACACAGGAATATATATCATGCGCTGTTTGCTCAATGTTATAAAGTTCCCTGTCAGAACAGATTAGGTCATCAAAAATTTGCCACATGTTTAATGGGTGGAATATGATATCTAAGGGCTTAAGCCCGAGTAGAGATTCATGCTATGATCTAGTGTTTTATGTGATACACTGATGGGCAACAAATGCTAATACGCATGCACTTAAAAGCTATCATCAGTTCAGCTTTGTCAAGTTGTTTAACTATTAATTAGTGGTGTATTTGTAACTATTTATCTAAATGTTTGACCATGGACGCCAAAGTGGATTCACGTGTTAGACAAAGCCCAGACGAGCAACTCTCATAATCGTCATACCAACCAATGCGGTTGCAAATCAATCGATTCAAACTAATCTCGACCCTCAAGTGGAATAGAATGGGTGTAACCGCTAAACTGGAAATGCGATTGTCCGAGGCGGCGATATGTGTCGCCCTGTTTCGCTAACGACGCTAATTGGAAAGGTTGGTCCATCTAAATCGCATTGACAACGTCCGATACACACATAGCAATATCTGAATCAATGAATGAAAGTGTATTGCCAAGTCACTAAATATAGTGAAACAAGCATAAGCATATTTACACTACAGTTTGTACACATTCACTCATTCCCATACATCTATGTATATTAGTGGTGCTATACAGATTCGTATACATAACAACTTAATAAAGAAACGTCATTTAACACACATGTTGGTGATTTTTCTTCAACGCATTGACTCACATTGCCATATTGTCGATCCTTTTCAAAAGTTGATCCAGTTTCTTTATAATTTCCAGCTACAAAATGATCAGTTGTTTCTAGCTATCGGGCACTCATTTGCTTCTCATTGTTTTCATCTTTAACTATGAGTAGTTAACACTTTCATGATGGGAGTGCGCTGGTTCAACATTGAAGAGCCTGTGCCAATGCATTCTCCTATATATGCGAGTCGACCATATGTCGCTCGCATATATAAGAGAATGCATTGGCCTAACAATTATTTTTCATTATTTATTAATTTTTCTTACATTCTTTAACAATTTTATCATTTTTTATCATTTTTTCTACATTCTATAACAATTTTATCATTTTTTTTTTATCATTTTTTCTTATAATCTTTAACAATTTTTTATCATTTTTATCATTATTTCTTACGTTCTTTAACATTTTTATATCTTCTTAAATTCTTTAACAATTTAAAAATAAAATAATATAAAATGTGTTAGGCCAATGCATTCTCTTATATATGTGAGCGACCTATGGTCGACTCGCATATGTAAGATAATGCATAGGCACAGGGTTTTCGCAACAATTCAGGAAGCTCCCGTCATAAAGGGGTTAAGAGAACGCCACAATCCAGTGCATGGATCGCATGTGAATATCTCACCATTTACCGACACAAGACGGTCGGATAAGGCAATATTGACCACAATGTCCTCAATTGGTATGTTCATCATTATGATATTATATTGTTAGCATCGAGTTTACGGATATTCTTCGTAGATAGTTGTTAGATGTAGCCATTCGTTTATGTTGATGTATAGATGCATGCAATTCCAGGTACGCGCTATCGTTTCCGATAGAAGATGATCAAAGCGAGAGCAAATCTAATGTACATGTGCCCCCCAACATATGCAAAAACACACTGTGTGCCAACTAAATGAAACTTTTCCAATTCAACAAAAAAACAAACAAAACGCATGTATATATTATTCTATACTTTGAATAATATTGATGCTTCCACTATCAAATTAATTATTCCAAAGTCGTAGACCAAACGAACAATTATATCATCCGATTATATTTTTGTTATCCAATTATTATTTAGTTTGCAAATAACAATCTGCTTTGAAGAGTCACCTCTGCACACCATTAAACATTATTTACTGCGTCAGACGCCGACTAATAGAACTCACACACTGATGTAGTTATATCCGTTATTTTATGCTATCATCAGCTTCCGTAGCGACTTTTTTTTATTGTTCCAATATATTCCAGGAGATATTGGTCGAACCTTGCACCTCCAGGACTCAACGTCACACAATTAATTTTATTCCTTAATTTCTCCTCTAATTGTATTCGATTGTTAACAAAAAAATAAAGTGGCCGCAGAATAAATATAATATCACTTTTATTTTCAACTCGATCCATTATGCTAATATACAGCGAAAACAGGTTACCAAAAGATACGACACCAAAATCCAATATGGCGGCCAAGACGGCGGCCGAAATGTGAAAAAAATGCAAAATTTTCGACATTTCACCACCTATCGTTTGTCTCTGTGGGAAAACAAGGACATCTTGGGCGCGATTTTATACATTTATCTTATTGTGTGATTTATTTATATTATATGTATAGTATGATCATCTGCTAATTGATTAGCTGAAACAGCTTAAATGCTATTAAAAGGCACAAATGGCAGTGTACTATATAACAATGTAATAACACAGTAATGAGGATTAACACTAATGAATCCTTTGTCTGTCATAAGACTGAATGGTAGATGAGGGTAATGGTAAATTGTCAAGTATATAGTAATGTGGGATTAAAGAAGTCCAGACAGCGAATTTGATGGTATGAACATAACTATATAGAATGTCAGATGTTAAATAAAACAAAAATATTCATTAATTGAGAGACCAGAAAATGAGGATTTAATTTGACCATTTTTGTGTTTAATTTGGGCTAAAAGATTTATTTTGAACACTGTTGATATTTCCGTACTTTCTTACAATCGGCGTTATTGTTACATGCATTCCACCAATATTTACATGTGAGAATGTAACATTGACAAGAAATATTAATTTTAGTTGGGCAGCAATTGATACTGACAGCCAGAACTGGTGGCCAGATATTGAAAAGCCGTCGGTATTTGCACATTATTATGTCCACTGTTGTCATGATTTCAACGTGTAAAGACGTAAACAAAAACAAAAACCTATTCGGACCTACTCTCTTGGGAGGTCGAAAACCCACAATGAATAATCACGATGTGGCATTTCGAATTCCATTCACAAAAGCTAAAAATTTTCTTATTCTTTTTCAAGCTTCATTCGTGGTAGCATATGGTATAATTCATCAGCAACATATGGGACGTCATCTTGCGAGATAAAATAGAAAAGCGTACGTCGTATGTCGTACTAGCTTCCAGAAGGTAACCTCTATCTACGTTTTTCTCAGTAGTGATCTTGTCAGTCAGTTAGCCACTTCTCAATATATGGTTCGTCAATTCACAAACTCATCGATCTGGTTGACGTACCTTGATGACTTATGTACGGTTCTGATAGTTACTAGAATTCCCGCTGGGTAGCGGCCGGTATTGTTCAAGAAAATATGAATGTCATCAGCACAAGGATGATATGTTCAACGCGCAGAACAGCGAGTGAGCCAGAGGAATGTTGCATTGATGAGACTTACAATCATGTCATCACAATGTTGGGAACACCGAACGGTTTCTTGGCAACACCATTCGGACAATGTGCCCGAGACATAAAAGCAATCTAATCAATCCTGCAGACTCATAATGGTTCATCTCACGTTCGACCGTTTAAGAATTTCCCACCACGTTTACAACCATTGCCATCGAGACTATAACTTGTTCTTGAGCAAACACAGTGATATAAATACACCACATTTCCTGCCATTTTCTTGAATCCTACTTCCCACGTAGACATTAAACCCGCGACAGGATAACAAAGCATACCTTCATTCTTGAATGACATACCACCAAACTATCAAAGACATCGTCTTTTAGACTATACACCAGTTCTGGTGAGTTAGCATAGTATTGTCCACAAAGGTATATACTTGATCCAGTTGATTCAGAACTGCTTCGAAACGGATGTGGAAATAAAATCTTACCACATAAAAAACACCGACACGCATGAGATTCTATATCTTAAACATACACCTGGTGTAGGGGTGGTGCAGATCGTGGCCCGCTAACATGACGCATGTCTACAAATTAACACATCGTGTACTGTTCTCTGCTGGGGGCTCTTCGATGAGACGACGGATGGACGTCACAAAGATTGCTTAGGATTACGATCAAGAAGTGTGGATATATATGGTCTTCTACGGCTTTAACAGAGAGCCATCCGCTCAATAGAATGATATAGCTAGTAACCTTCGAAACAATGCCGATGTTATCCAGTTACGTCAATGCGTTCGCCGAGTTATTGAATTGACGAACAACCTATTGAGAAGTGACAAGCTTACTGGGAAGATCACCAGCCATACATGTGGTTAACCACATGAGGTCTGAGAAAGACGTAGATATATATGACCTTCTGAAATTTAGTATACTTATCTACCGTATGCCTTTCCAGTTCAAGATGACGCCCATATTTGGCAGATGAGTTATACCATGGGGGAAGCTTGCAACAACACAAAATTACGAATCCGCATATTTTGGAGCAAAATCGTGAGCTAGACATCGGGAAATGAATTGTTTGAACGTTAAGAATTAGAGGTATCCTTCTCGCAGTATGTTTTTAATACTTTGTTGGTGTGATAGAGCTATATCACTAAGATTAAGAAATGCAGATAATTATGAATATGTCAAATCAGAGACGATTCTCATTTAATTGTTCTGAATCTTGCAATTTATAATATGACTATTCAGCACATTACGGTTACGGCCATTATCGGCCCTTACCGGAGAATGGATTTCGAAATGCTAATTCGCGATTATTAATGGTGGCGTTTCGTACTTCAAAATGGCTACTAGCTATGTTTTCATTTAAAGATGTTTAAGGAGTAACCGATAGATGATTTATATACTGGTTCTTCTGTAAATATCTATGTTAAGACATAAGCGAAAATTAATATGTGAAAACATTGACGACTTTTCCATTTTTGGCCGCCATCTTGGCTATGAGTATCAATTGCCCAACTCAAACGAATACGTCGTAGCATTGGTCGCATAACAATAACGCCCATTGTCAGAAAGTAAAGAAATATAGGCGTGTTTTTTAATTTGGATTTGGGAAAACATTTCTTGAATGAGATGTCAGGTAGCTACTTCGCCTCAGTATTTCCATCTCAACTGTAAGCATAGATGGAGTTGTCATGCATGATGAGAATATGAGGGATTTTCGGTCATTTTTGGGCGCCAGTTTGGATTTTGGAGAATTTTTGTTAGATGAGATATAAGGAAAGTACTTCGCCTCAGTATTCCCACTCATAACAGTAAGCATTGGTGAAGTTGTCGTGACAATAACGCTCACTGATGTGAAAATCGGCGATTTTCGGTGATTTTTCAATTTATGGTTGCCATCTTGGCCACCATCTTGGATATGGGGGACTATTCCTCAACTCAAGTATAAGAGGAATCCTAGTCGGGCTATTTCATATACCTACAAATGCATGAGTGGAGTTATAATAACAATAACACCCACTGAATCGAAAGACATTACATTATTAGCGTGGATTCGGCGTTGACATGATTATATGTGCATTTGGAAAATACCTGGCAAAATATCCGGCCAGGAATATCTGCGGCCACTTTTTTTCTTGTTAACAACTAAAAAAATTAGATGAGACATTACAGACACGGGCGGCGTTCGTTGCAGAAATATTCATATTGTTCATATTTGTTCAAATCGCCATAAACGGAAGGAATATTAAAATATATATAGTTTTGTTCATAAGCCAAACATAATCAGCGCGTAAATAGTATATTGTCGTCAGGGCGTACTTTTAGTGTCCGTAGACAAGAACCTGCTCGTGTTACAGAAGTTTTGCTTCTGTTCACAGTACACAGCGCAATTCTATTGGTTAATCACACAAAAATGATATAAACGCTCTTTATTATTTCCATATCAGGAAAACAGTAACAAATATCGCTCTTTATGTATAGCATAGCCGGATCTAAACAAAAGCCAGGTTCTGTAACGTTTTTTGCACATTTGTTTACATAACAAGGGAAAACATTTGGCAATAACATACGGTTTTTGCCATATATCTAATTGGTAACAAAGTATATTTTACTATTCTTTCTGTTTGTGGCGGTTTTTTGACGGAGCTGAATATTTTAACAGCACACCCACCGCCAACACCGCCCGCATCTTAAGGAAGAAAATTAGTGTGGTGAAATTGAGTTCTGGTGTGCAAGGGTCGACCAATATATCCTGGACTAATATCTGACACAACAGCTGCGTTCGGTACATTGTGTCAAGACGTCCAATTATCCTACAATCACACATATGTCGATTGCATACCTTCTGGGCCACATGTTGCCTCTATAACGTTAGATTCATTTGTCAAATAAAAGTTATTTCCCATTAAGCCTGAAGGAATTTGCGTCGATTGTTTTGTTGTATCTATCGACGAGGGAGCCATGAACTGATCCCCCAGCGTTTATTTAACATCATGTATAGGTTCCAATAACAAGTACGTTGTTGTCATCGCCATGGTAGTAACAAGCCGTTGCGTGGCAACATTTCTCGGTCGTTTACGGATTGTGCACGCGCTTGCATTCGATATCAGTAATCTCAACAGTTATTTCGCTGTAACTACCAGCGAGTAATTTCCGGACATAAATTGAGGTGAATAGTGAAGAAGACTCCTCAGGGAAATTCCGCCGGTCTGTAAATAATCTCCCAGTCTGAAGCGTGTTCTCCAATCGAATATCTCTAATGCAATCCCCGCAAAGCGTGCCTCGTCAGCAAACAATCACACAACCCCTTGAAACCCTCTGAACTGATACCAAGATGTTTGGTCACATGGGATAGGCAATGTCGAAATGGACAACATATTGTTGGAAATAAGGTCGCTGTGAACCCAACAGTATACGCGAATGTGTTGTAGAAGGTAATTTTATGGGTACATACCCCAGAATGTCTAACTGCAATCCCATCGGTGCCAACGGAATATTCAGCCTGTTCTCCCGAAAACCGCACATTATCTGCTTAGTATAGAACTTGCTTTAGGTCGAAAATCTGCTAAGAATCGCCTCATTTTGAGTTGCTAATGTGCTGAAATTGTGAGCGTTTTAGTAACATTATAGACTCACAATGAGGCGATTCTAAGCAGATTATGTGCGAACAATGACTTAAGTAAGCCAACACAACTTTTCAGGCGTACGCCCTTTAACATGTGTTTTCAATGTAACCGCTCCATCAACGAAATAACGGATATGAGTCCATTACCTGCTTATTCTAGAATCAAATAATTACATTATATACATATTTCACATTATACATGTAGGTCGGTTATGTGCGTATTTGCGCGAGGATATTTAGGAATATTTCCAACTTCACAAAACCACTATACAATGTACGTATTTATGCACATAGGTGTACAAACGATGAAGACCGAATGTCTTAAAACAAATGAAATTTTTCATTTGAACAGACATTATTTGACCAATAATGACAGTACATAAATATTTTCTCAATGATTTTCGCATCATGCTCAACTTACCTTTTCTTATTAAGAGTCGTTTGTGTATTATTCCTACTTATCGGATTCATTTATTACAGCCGGATTTATAATACCACAAGCAGTTATCGACCAATGGAAGTTATCTAATGAGGTCTGGTTACCTGATTTAGTCGTTGCCCGTGCTGTAAAACTGTATGTCGTTGATCACTTGTGTGTATTGTGTTTGTGTGGGGGGGGGGGCAACTACCAAATGTGTCACTGATCAGGAAAGTGGATGCATGATATCGTCGAAATAGCAGATGCCCATGCAACTCTTCCGAAAACTACACCCACCTCGATTTGGATTAATATTCCAATGTAATCCAGAATTTTCAGAAAGTTTTATGTAATTAACCATCTGGTTTTGTAATACATTTATCCATACAGATGTCAACAGATTGGCAGATTTCGGACTTTGACTCGAACATTCCGCTCATTCTACTACATTTGTAGTACATTTGTCGTATTTATGATTTATCCCTACAGTGTCAACAGATTGGCAGATTTCGGATTTTGACTCGAAAATTCCACTCATTCTAATATTTTCCATTCAATTCCATTCAACGTAACTATTCCATTGAAGTTCAAGTGTGGCGTACTCGGCATTATACAAACTGTTCTTATTTCGATTATCAACGTTTAAATCGTCGGCATGGTGTGTCGTCCCCTGACTTCCATGTCGATATGTCCCCGCATGTGCTCGGTGTGAACACACATGGTATCGCAGCTCATACTAGTATCACTCACTTTGTTGGACCAATCTTTAAATCTGTCTGAATGATCGTGGATGCACAATTGGTCAATCACGGTGTACAGTGCAAATACAATGCATAGGCCTATTGCCATCACGACGGACAGTTTTGCAGCGCAGGCGACAGATTACAGATATGTCCAGTACATAAAGGTGCATCACCGGAACTCATTGGATAAACTTCCATTGGTCGAGAGATGATTGGCAACGGGACCACCGACCCAGGGACAACCGGACCCGGGGCAACGTCTATCCACTGACAAGCCCCATATTTGTAAATTGAATATTGTACATAATGTGTAATGCTCTATTTAGGTACAGTCCCTGGTTATAACATCAATTAATTTGATTTGGAAACGACGAAATATTACCTTTAAAGAGACTATACCACCATGACGTAAATATGCGCGTATATACATGTGAGGACGATGCATATTATAAGAGCAGTTTGGGTGGGGGAGCGGAGCGCGTTAGAAGCCTCTGTGGACTTTTACATTTTAAATATATAAATTTTACAATTCTTAGAAAAAAAGAAGAAAACATTGTGAATACGACAAGAAATATTTAACCAAAACATGGGACAACACGGGAAATGGGGATAACCCGATCCAAAATTATCCTGGGTCGGGTTTAGCTGTTAACAATGGCGTCGTATTACTCGTACATTGGTGTATATATATGAGAACTTGACAGCGTTGATCGTGGTCTTACCAACACCACCAGTCATAGGAAACCCAAGATATGATCGTGGTCTTACCAAAACCACCATTCATAGGAAACCCAAGACATTCGTTGTCAGAGAAGCCGTATCGTGCAATAGATATCTGAATAAGTCAGACAGGTCAGACCACACGATGGTGTCAGTATCTCATTTATCAAATAATGATAACACTGGCATTGTCATCAAGCCGCGCCATAGTCCTCTAGTCGACGTCAGCGTTTATTGGTATACATCAACAGAACGGTTTCGTAACTCACGGATATAGAGCAGCGCATGCGTTTTGGGCGACGGTTAGTATACTACGTAATTAAATTATGCACACTTTATAATCGTAGTTGTAACGTCCTAACAGTGCGACGGATAGATTATCAATTTCTTCGGTTTATACCCCAAAATCCATTTAAAAATACAGAAACTCGGTCCATTTGTTTTGTTGTAACATGCAGCCATGACTTATCAGGCTTTGACCAACTGTCCGCAATTGGCCGATTGATATGAAGATTATCGTTCGCGCTGTACATAATCTGCATGCTAGATCGTGCGAAGTGGTAACTCACTGCGTGCAATTGACCAACCATTTTTTGCTGTGTATTTTATGTGATAAATCCGTTCCGTTGGTCGACTTAACGTGTGCATGAATTTATCGGGATATATTCAAACCACACCGTGCACCACGTTCTTCGTCTGCATACATGGGCTTGACTAGAGGGTTTCCGTATGGGGAGTGTCCACATTGGAATTTCAAACTGAAACCTTCTTGAACCATACCAAACTTATATGTTTTCGTATTCCATTTGCGCCCCCGTGGGCTTTGATTTTCCTAACTGATCCCTCGCAGGCCTGGGTGATTGCAATGGTTTTAATGAATCGGTAGTCTTGAAGTCATGCACGAGAACTTTTCGAGATGAAAACCTGAAAATTACATGGTTCGGTCTGGTGTTAGAACATTTTGAAATATGAACATAAAAATTTGAAAATCCTAGCAACCAAACTGGTCGCAGCTTTCAATTGCTCGAATTTCCAATATGATAACCCCTATGTAAGGTTGGTATATTTCCGACAGATGGCCATTTCAGTCAAATATTTTGACTTAATGTAGGAAAATATGCAAATGTTGGTCTAAAAACAACAAATTCCCCGTTTATGAATAGTTCGAAAATCAAACTGCGAAAAATAATTTAAACTTATTGCTGATGTGAAATTTCCAACTAATATGTGTCAGGTATGAAATTTCCAACTGTTGAACATTTTTACCAAAGTTGGGGTTGATATCCCCCCAACGCAACTCCAACCTCCCTCGCGACGTCCCTGTGATCATGTTTCCGTCTGCAGTCTACATGACGATATTAGTGCTAACTCATCTGGCGTTCCGTGCAATATCAATCGTTATGTTAATTCTAAGGTATAAAACACAACCCTAATCGTAGTCGTTATGTTTTGCGAAACGATTATTTTTGTCCCAAGCGAATTTTACGGACACGAATAGCTAAACGTATCCGTTGCTCTAACCGCGAGTTGCGAATCATTTCTTATATCATGCTCACAAGTTAACAAGAAAACCATGGTCAGAAATGGTAACGCGCTCAAGATCATATATTATATACCCATGATTGTAATTATAGAATCTTTTTCATTTCTGTTATTTGTAATTGGCATAGCTTATCACAAACCAAAAATCAACATTATTGACATAATGTAAACGCCAATAAACGAAATTTAAATTCTCAATTACACCTTTTACCGGGCTCGGGCTCGGGGTCGCACTACAGCTCGGCCTCGGAGTCGCACTACAACTTTTAATGTGTCCCAATAATTAACATTCCTTAAATAGAACCCCCAGCGCTATGGCAGCGCCCAGGCGAAACAAGAATATGTACATTAGTATACACGCGGCGCTCGTAGTGAACGAGCACGTGTTCACATACATGTTAATTTCATCCTACTGTGTCTCCGCAGGCAGTCAGGAAAAACCACCAAAAAACCTATTCGGTAAAAACGATGGAAGCCTACATTCCGAAAGCAACATCTCTGTAGTTTAATTATCCAGCCATGGCAATATGTTTAGTGCAAAATGAGCTGGTTTGCCATGAAACGCCGACTATACTTTCCTACTTTCAGTTTTCAGTTTTAATTTTTGACTCAATTAATTTTCCACCAGTGGAAAATTTCATGTATCAGTTATTACATCAACCCAATTGGATCCATGAAGTTTTTTTGGGGGGGGGGGGAGGTTGGTCTTCACGGGTAGGGGCAAACATTTGAAGTTGCACTTCCCCAGAACCATTTATCTGACCGGGAGAGCCCGATCAATATCATGCAAGTTACGACCTAGCAGGGGCGTATGTGTCGGGGAGAGCGACAGTGAGGTAATCTGGAACACCTTTCTTTGAAAAAGATAACGAACGAGATGTGAACCTGAGGCACGACAGCGACGATACATGTGCAGAGTGCGTCTGTCGAGCATAACAGCAGACAACATAGAAAGAGCTTACTTTTGCTTAACTCAATTTGTGGCCCATTTAAATATTTGGCCGTGTTCGCCATTGCTCCGTGGAGTCCTGGTAATCCCGAACGGGAATCCTTCTCTGGATATAAACTGTGAAAATGTTTTCATTAACTATAAAGTTATATTTGAATTGGCAATACAATGCACACGCATACGGTGCTGTTTAGCATACATATAGCTACAACATTACTCTGGGCATAAAGATTATGTTTTAAACCTCGAAAGTACGGTCGCGATGTTCGGGATATATTCCATCTCAAAACACCATCCTTCCCCAAACAACTGTCTAAGAATCAAATTGATTGCACAGATTAATTACAGCTATTTTTTTTAGACCAGATGTGCCTGGTAAGATTTTTATCTTCAGTTTGAGCAATGATCTTTCAGATCAAATTAAATTCAACACGACAGTGGTAATCTATATTTTCACTGATTGTTCGAGATTACCCCATATATAGAATGTCATGGCTGGTCAGTGTCCCTTGCCCCAACACTCTGTCTTGGCATTATACACGTTATATTTCAACGTGTCAAGATTTCCACACAACAATCAACTTCCCTATACGCTAGCGATCATGCTTTTTGTCGTTTAAAAGTCGATCATCTGAGTTTGTGACAGAAGTGTGACGATGCATGAAACTTCCCAATTGCTGCTGTATTAATGTGAAGAGAATAATCACCAGTATCTCCCCTTATTTCAACACTACTGTCCAGCAACTTCTCACCATTAACATATTTTCCCACCATGAGAATGACAACTACTCGACCACCCTCCGTTCAGGATTTCCCTCCGTTCGGGATTGCCCCGCATTCGCGATTACCCCATGCTCTACCCTACATGCACTACCTAATTCCGCAAGATGAGGTCGCGTAATTTAGTTTAGTTATTTCACCCAAAGGTGACCAATAGCGTAGGGAAATGTAGCTTTTAGCGTGCCAGCCAAAATCGTATGCGTTTCGGTTTATACCATTTTGAAGACAAAAATTATCCCAAATACCTGTCAAATTACCATTGATCTTGTTGCTTTATCGATAGTAATCATACAGAATCGCATCAAACCAGCCCAAAGATAGTGACAGCTGTCAATTGGGACACAATAAAGTGTAAGCCAAGGCCGGCTTCAAATAAAAGGTGTAGGCGTGGTTTCCATTGTTTCTTAATGGATATGAATGAAAAGTTGAGTGTATGCCCGTGTAGGATATGGAATACACAAACGTTTTGAAATTTTAAAACATTCACAAATTTGTTGATTATATTAAACTTTTTCGTTCCGAAAGCTTGAAATGTGTAAGCTTGTAAGATGTCCATTCTCTCCTTTGTTTCTCAGTGGATATGAGTGAAATTGGGAATTTATGTCCGTATTGGGATATGGAATATATCAACATCACAGAAATATCACAAATGTTGATTTTATTTCATTTAACTTTTTCGTTCTGAAACACAGCTGGCTCAAATTAAAAGGTGTGAGCGGCTTATGTGCTTTTCGTATAGACACATGTATATGTTAGATACATCTATTTATCACATAATTTGGCCATAAAAGCAGTTTCATAATTATCGGTAATAGACACGTTTAATATCAGCGCGTGCGATGACGTCACGGCGTTCTTCAAATAACTTGCGATCGCTGTAGTTTATGATTGTTGTTTTCGATGAATATTTCGCGTTGCTTCGGGTTTATTTGATCATGTGATAAAAGGTATCTCACACTCGTCCTATTTTATACGTAATTTATCAACCTCGTCCTCTAAATTCTATTTGAGCCTCGGTAAACCTCGGCTCAAATCGAATTTAGTGAACTCGGTTGATAAATTCCGTATAAAATAGAAACTCATGTGAGATCCTCTATATATATTTATTTTCATAAATGGACACGTCGGATTCATGCATGGACGGGGTTTGGGGGGACTTGGGTCAGCAAATTGATGATGTTTTGTCGTCGATTTCCACCGAACTTAAGTAGAGACCTGATTAGCTATGATATAAGGAGTTTGGTAGTTTTGTTCAAAGTTGTCGGAGTGGCAACTTCCGGGTCGGGCCGCCACAATTGATGAAAATATATGTGTCGCGATTTCGCGCGTAATTCGAGGAATCTATTCAATTTATAATGGTGTGGCTTAAACTTGTCAAGGTGGTGTCGGAATCATGTGCGGATATTTTGGGAGGGACACCAAAATTGACAAAAGAACTTTCATGTCGTCAAACTCCACCATACTCTCAAAATAGTTGCGGTCCCATACCTTCCATCACTGGAGCAATCTGAAAGTTTTCGAAAACCCTGTGCCAATGCGTTAACTTATATATTCCATAAGCCTTACATATTTAAGAGAATGCATTGGCCTAGCAATATTTACCCTGACCGTGCAAGCCAATGCATGCTCTTATATATGTGAGGCGCTCTATGTGATAGTTTTTGAAAGGACCATCAACATAATACCATATTAGCAGGACCACTTAACCAGGGGTGTGAATGTCGAGTTCATATTCTATATTTGAAGTATTTATAATTATGCACATGATATCAAAAGCTGGCACATTTGTCCGGTTTGTGATATGGTCTATATATGTGCATATGTGGCTGTTGCATATCTTGACTGTCAATTCGCTCCACATGTTCACCAAGGGAAGTTTATGCTGTTGACTTAGAAATCAACCGCGCCCTTTAAAGAAACGAGCGGCGTTGGCGGTGGGTATGCTGTTAAAATTTTACCTCCGTCAAAAACCGCCATAAACAGAAATAATAGTAAAATATAGACAGACCTTGTTCTTATACCAATCAGAAATATGGCATAAACAGTATGTTATTGTCAAATGTTTTTCCTTTGTTATGTAAACAAAAGAAAAAACGTTACAGAACCTGGCTTTTCTGCTTTTCTGTTTCCTGTGTTATGTAAACAGAAGCAAAACTTCTGTAACACGAGCAGGCTCTTGTTTACGTACATCACCGTGCGTCTTGGCGACAATATAATATTTACGCGCTGATTAAGTTTGGCATATGAACAAAACTATATATATTTTAATATTCTTTCTGTTGATGGCGAATTGAGCAAAAATGAATATTTCTGCAACGAACGCCGTCCGTGCCTTTAATATGCGCACCATATAGCTTGTCTGTGATAGTGGCTCAACATCGCAAAAACGATCCCTTATTTACTGTATCTGGATTCCGGCAAGGAAAAATCGGTGCATTCCACTCAGTTTCATTCGAATTAACTAGATATTAAATCAATTAGTCGCAACCTCCCGGCAAACTTCCGTCCCAAATCACACAAGGGAACGGTTTTGCAAATAAAGTCAAACAGTAATGTTCAATACTATCGATTGAGTCGGCACAGCTTTCCGCCAATGTCCAACGAACGACTCGTCGAATGTAAGTTTTATACCGAACACTACCGCTGTATCTACTGGATTCATATAGATTACTCCTGTGTGGTCATCCGTATTTTCTTACGAGTCAATAATTTAGTTGTCAAAATTGCATTGCGATTGATTTCTCCTAGATATTCCGTCCAGTCGCCTCGGTGTCATTGGATTAAGCATCTCCATCCAGGCATATTGTTTAGTGTATCATTCATGCATGTGGTTTGTTCTAACCTGATTGCCGAATCCCGATAGGCGCCGGTTCGTCGTCCACGCGGAGAGTAACCTGATTCGTGTATCTGGTCAAGTTTGTCAGTTGCTTCCCTGAGGTCTGTGTTTTCGACGTACAGTGGGTGGTTTGCTGGTGAAATTAACCTCATGGTATGGTCTAGCGACTGAAACAACGACGAACTATATATAGATGTTTCCATTCAATCACCTCTACGTAAAACAGCTTCTGGCTTATTAATATTAGAAAGGATATGTTTCTTCTGTTGCCAGTGTTGTCAATGAAACTCAATAAATATTTAATTCAAAACAAAAGAGATAGCATAACCAGTGTCCAAGATTATGTCAAGATGTTTCCGTTGAATCACCTTTAAATAAAATTGCTTCTAAATTGTTAACATTAGAAAGGAATTATTTGTTTCTTCTGTTGCCAGTGTTTTCACTGAAGCACAAAATAAAACACATATATAAATGAAAAGCGATATAGGTCCAAGGTTGTTTCAAGACGTTTCCATTGATTTACCTGTTAACAACATTGCATTAAAATGCTTAAGCAGCCACACCAGAAGAAGAATTTACATACATAAACCTACAGTAATGCCCTAAATAATCGAAAAATAGAACTGAGAGCTTTCCGATGAATGGCAACAAGCCATATTTCCGACTAAATCCTGAAAAGTTACCCATAATTCTGCTGTGGTTAAGGATTCGATTATTTAGGGCATTACTGTATATACAGTAGCTATATATGTATGGTTAATGAAGTGAACATTTGCGGGAAATCGCCAGTCACTTCAATTAGACGAAATTCTCAGCAGGCCCTGTAACTGACTGCAATGAATATTCGGGTTCCTGACCATATAATGCAGAACTCCAATAAATAAAACCTGATAACCATCTCTAATCTCTAAAAATGGATGCAATTTGGGGATCAGCGCGCGACGTCATTTGATGTAATTTCGACCAACCAACGTCCTGCATTCATTTTCCACAACGCGAATGCATGTGTGAGTGTAAATATTATCACATCAACACGTTTCTTTAGAAAGATTTTTTTTTTTAGATTCTCTATGTCCCAAAATGGGCAGACGACACAATGCATAATCATCCTCTGGCAGAATGAAGTCGACAGAGGGTGAATTTAGTGATGTTACCGCACTTGTTTATTCATCACGATTGGATTTTACAATGTATCATACGGAATCTGTGTTTGTGGACGAGTTGATGAGTCACTCCAAGGATTCCGTTGATAGTGAAAAATAATGGGAATAATTACTTTTAATTTCCTACCCTTGTCAGCATGAGAACGTGCACACCGAAGATGTATAATTATCGAACACCATCACGTCCTAGCGACTGTTACTTTTTGAGAATATATGTGATCGCGTACCTCGACGGGGATTCCGATGGCGCACCAATCAGCAAAAACTACAACCATAATTTATGTGAAGCAAACGAGGAACACCATGAGTAAACGAACGTTCTCATTTGAGGAATATATCAATTGCCTGTCGCCTAACGCACTTACTCCGGGTTTTGAGATAATTTAGAGAAACAATAATGGAAAACTCATTTTGCGATATATATACTGATACCAAAGATGGGCCAAAGCCGAGCTCCAATAAAATCAGGTTGTTTCCAGAATGTCTTGCCATATATGCACATTGACCCTTCTCAGACAAAGTGATGCATGCGCCTGTGACATTTTCACCGTGGTAATCAGATATAATCTCTTGTCTTCAACGACCAGATCTCCTCGCAGTCTGATACCGCGTCCAAAAGTAAAAAGCAACTTGTTCAATTAGTACATTGTTACCAATTCGTTAGATCTTCCGATTAATTGGCGTGCCTATTGCTTCATATCTAACTCCAATATCACGGAAAGTAGCTGATTAGTACTCACGTCAAAGTGCATTCGTCTGTAAAACCTTATCTTGGCACTTTTATAGTTATCCTATACAAATGATCTCCGGTCTGAAAGAGGTGAGTGGTGTGAATTGGTGCAGATAGTGTCTCGTTTGATATATCAATGGTTATTTGATATATTGTTTTCTCCCTTGGAAGAAGTCATATCACGCCAGCGTACTGGACTACGTGCTGTCATCAAGCCTGAGTTTAGTGTGCAGAATGAGGTCCCCGGAGGGCGAATTTAGTGGCGCTATCCCACACAGCGGGCTCGCATCACTAAATTCACCCACCAAGAACGTCATTCTGCATGGCCTCGTCTGCTATGGGAGACTTAGACTCAGATTGAAGTTCCCAAATGGTGAATATTGTAATGTACACCCACTGGGAACCTTGATTATGCAATGTGTCGTCTGCCTATTTGGGGATATAAAGAAACTAAACTAAAAAAGAAATAGAATCCATGTGAAGAACTTTCAATAGAAATTTGATACTCTAGAAACTTTTCAGATAAATGAGCCTCGCATATATTCGAGAATACATTGGCATAACACTATTTACCTTGGCCTTGTAAGTCAGAGCATTCTCTTTGATATGCTAGGCTCCCTATGGGAGACTCGCATATATAAGAGAATGCACTGGCACATATGAGGGTATGATTTCGATGACGCTAATATTGCATAACTGTATCCGCGCAACACCGGATGACTCTTATTTGTAACAATATATGAATATCTTTAATACCTCATATATGAAGAGTAAGATTATATACACTATACGTGTATAGAAAATATAATAGATACACACAAATGACAAGAGAATCACATGCGAAGGAACGCATTGCTTTAGACACGAGTGACCGACATAAGGTTGAACGCGTGCAGAAGAAACAGAGTGGCGTCAACGATCAGTTCCCCGGATTTGGAACAAACATCTATCCATTCGCAAAGGGCAGTACTTCCTAGAAGTAGCGCCGTTAAGTTCACGTTTGAGAGGTATTGCAGGCGATCGAAAACCTGGATCCCGAATACGTCAATGATTCTCTCCAAGGATGTCTCTCCAAATGTATTGGATATTAGATATCGGATATGTAGTTTTATTTCAAAAGCACCAAATGACACAGCTCTCTCGATCGGTGTCGGTTGCGCGTAAGCAGAGACGGGTCCTACTAAAACCCGACCGCACCCGACCGCACCCGACCGGACCCGACCGCACCCGACCGGACCGCCCCCAGGAGTCCGAGCGAGATGGGGTTTGCACTATCGTGTAGAATGGACCCGAATGTACCAAAGTTCCAATCCCCAAGTCGATAGCTCGAGCGGACACGGCACTGTTAACCCCTGAATGGCGGCAGTTTCCGCCAGGTACGGGAAATCAAAAAAGGCGCCGACCGCACCTCCCCTGACTGCCTGACCACGGAAATGGACATTATATCATGAAGTGAATACCCATATGCATCCATGGGCGATCGGACAATTCGCTAGCTGCAGCGGAAGTGTATAAATTAACCCATGCGCTGCTGCCGAATTCGCTATAAATGTACGCAAAACCGCCGAAATTAACACCCGCCGACCGGACCGCCCCTAGGAGTCCGAGCGAGATAGGGTTTGCACTATCGTGTATAATGAACCCGAATGTACCAAAGTTCCAATCCCCAAGTCGATAGCTCGAGCGGTCACGGCACTGTTAACCCCTGACTGGCGGCCGTTTCCGCCAGGTACGTGAAATCCAAAAAGGCGCCGACCGCACCTCCCATGACTGCCTGACCACGGAAATGGACATTATATCATGAAGTGAATACCCATATGCATCCATGGGCGATCGGACAAGTCGCTAGCTGCAGCGGAAGTGAATAAATTAACCCATACGCTGCTACCGAATTCGCTATAAATGTACGCAAAAACGCCGAAATTAACACCCGCCGACCGGACCGCCCCTAGGGGTCCGAGCGAGATGGGGTTTGCACTGTCGTGTAGAATGGACCCGAATGTACCAAAGTTCCAATCCCCAAGTCGATAGCTCGAGCGAACACGGCACTGTTAACCCCTGAATGGCGGCCGTTTCCGCCAAGTACGGGAAATCCAAAAAGGCGCCGACCGCACCTCCCCTGACTGCCTGACCACGGAAATGGACATTATATCATGAAGTGAATACCCATATGCATCCATGGGCGATCGGACAAGTCGCTAGCTGCAGCGGAAGTGAATAAATTAACCCATACGTTGCTGCCGAATTCGCTATAAATGTACGCAAAAACGCCGAAATTAACACCCTCCAACCCCTAGGGGTGTGAGCAAGATGGGGTTTGCACTATCGTGTAGAATGGACCCGAATGTACCAAAGTTCCAATCCCCAAGTCGATAGCTCGAGCGGACACGGCACTGTTAAAGACACGGTTGGCCTTGGCGGTGGGTATCCTGTGAAAATATCTCAACCCGTTAAAAACCGCCACAAACAGAAAGAACGTCAAAATGTAGATAGACTTTGTCCGTATACAAATAAGAAATATCGCATAAACAGTATGTTATGGTCATATGTTTGACCATTGTTATCTAAACAAAAGCATAAAAAGTTACTTTTCTGGTGTTTGTTTATATTATGATGGTAAACATAAAGAGCATTCCTTGTTGGCGAATACTTGATATGGAACTAATAAAGAGCGTTTGTGTCATTTGTGTGTGATTAGCCAGTAGCATTGTGCTGTCTTCTGTAACACAATCAGGCTCTTGCTTAGGTAAAATATAGTAGGTCGTTATGATAACATGCTGTTTACGCGATGGTCATGGTATGAACGGAACTGTATGCGTTTTAATGTTTTTCTGTTTACGGTGTTTGGAACAAATATGAATATTATCGACAATTAAGGCCGCACTTGCCTTTAACCCGTACCTGGCGGAAACGGCCGCCAGTCAGGGGTTAACAGTGCCGTGTCCGCTCGAGCTATCGACTTGGGGATTGGAACTTTGGTACATTCTGGTCCATTCTACACGATAGTGCAAACCCCATCTCGCTCGGTCCACTAGGGGCGGTCCGGTCGGCGGGTGTTAATTTCGGCGTTTTTGCGTATATTTATAGCGAATTCGGCAGCAGCGTATGGGTTAATTTATTCACTTCCGCTGCAGCTAGCGACTTGTCCGATCGCCCATGGCTGCATATGGGTATTCACTTCATGATATAATGTCCATTTCCGTGGTCAGGCAGTCATGGGAGGTGCGCTCGGCGCCTTTTTGGATTTCCCGTACCTGGTGGAAACGGCCGCCAGTCAGGGGTTAACAGTGCCGTGTCCGCTCGAGCTATCGACTTGGGGATTGGAACTTTGGTACATTCGGGTCCATTCTACACGATAGTGCAAACCCCATCTCGCTCGGACCCCTAGGGGCGGTCCGGTCGGGTGCGGTCGGGTCCGGTCGGGTGCGGTCGGGTTTTAGTAGGACCGGCAGAGACCATATTCGCGAAGAAGACAGAGGACCGGCGTGACATTTCAGACAGAAAGAGAGATCATGCAGTGTCCGATGAAACGAAAGAGTTTAACCACTTCTGTCTGTATTGAACTGCGACTGAATTTGTTTTCCATTCCATTTTACCAGGAAAGAATTCAGTATCCATGTATTCTGGGAGATGATTGAGAAGTTCATACTGGCGAAGCAAAGGCATGCATGGTATCTGCGACGAACCCAGAAGACTGACGATTGAAGAACACATATTGGTGCAATTTCAGCAAGAATAGATGCAATGGAGTCAGATGCCCCTGTGGAAGATGAACGATCTTCTAAACGAATTCAAGTTTTTTCACATGTATTTCTCTTGACACAGTCATGATACCGAGAAGACTTAGAGACACGTTCTATCTGGTTCGAATTGGTGGAGACTGACAGAGCTTTATGTCTGATCGGAACGACTTAATTCTCCATAGTTTGTATGGCGGATTTATTGTCAAGTCGGAAAAGTTCCGCTTCATATAAAGCTCTAGGCAGCACAACTAATTTGAGTGCAGTTTCTACTTCCCTGATAGGGTAAATATTGTTTGTGTGACATGAGTTCTGCTCGTTTTTGTCGCCGTTTTGAATTTGGTTTCCATGTGCACTCCGTTCCCTCTTGGATAGGCGTTCCAGCCAGAGATCACGACCTGCTAGAACTGTTGTGTTCTGAGTGGACTCGTTGAACACTATTGTTTGGCTCTTTGTACAAGAGAATGTGAATCTCCATTTCACGCTGTACTCAAAGCACTTAGACAGCAACGAGTCTAACCCGCTCTTTGTTAAGGATAGTAGCGCAATATTGTCGGCGGTTGTGGGAGCAGCACAAGAAATGCCGTACACTTTCAAACCATCGAATGTGATTTCGAGGTCTTTGTTCGGGTCATTTATATACACTAGACAAAAATGGCGAACATACCACTTCTTGTCGTGCTCCTTGACATATCTCCATTGGTTCCGAAATGAATCCATTACGGCTATTATCAGTACGCATGCCGTGAGTTGTCTGAAGCATTTTGTCTTCGATCCCAAAGCTATGCAATATTAATAGAAGTGAAGTGTCACACCTTGGCAAATGCTTTTCTATAGTCTAAGAAGCATACATAGCCGTGGGAGCCATTGTTTTTAGTGTATGCAACAGATTCCTGTGGTATGAAGTAAGTCATCTCACAACTGATCCCTTTCTGTAACCCATTCTGCAGCGAATGTGGGCATCCATAAAAACTCGGTGATATGATGATTCTGTTAAGTAGAACGCTCTCATAAACGTTATATATCACGGGTAACAATAGCTATCAGGCTGTTCTTTGTGTTTGGGTTCTCCTTTGTGAGTGGAACGATGGACAAATTTTGAGTTTATGTGGAATATATGCCATATCAAGCATGCTATTGTAGAAGAAGCAGATAATTCGCAGGAAAGATTTGTTGCAGAAAATAAGGTGCTCGTTCACAATACCGTCTGCTCAGGCTTTACTCCTTTTAAGTGAGTGAACCTCTGCTAGTATATATCTTTGTCATAGAAATAGGATCAGTTGGCACATGTTGGCTAACCCTAATTTCGCAAGCAGTTCTTCGACAGTTCTCTCGACTTCTATTTCGAATTGTGTGTCGTCGTGCTCACTACGAGACTAGAGGTTTGCAAAATAGTCGCTCCATCCAGATACTATATCACAAGGATCGCGCACAATATAGTGTCACGGAATTTCATTGCTGAACTTAAGAGTAACGATTTCCTGCTGGATTGATTCAAAAGTTTCTAGAAGGAAGCGTGATCGCATGTGGCGAAGCGCTCAAGATCATATATATGTTGTTGGTGGTGTTCGGCTGCTAACCGTATATTTCTTTGAAGAAGACGCTTTGATTGTAGTCCATATACGTAGGCGATAATACTGAGTGATGTTTACCCGACTTAATCCACGCGGTTCTCTTTGACTTCACATCGTCGTGTAGATATGTGAGGGACGGGTTCCAACAGGGCTTCAATTTTGCGAAATACAGCTGCGAATTCAGATGCCTTTAGTACGGTTAACACAGTGCGATCATATGTGAAATCGATCAATGTTTTGCACATGCGTGTGGTCTGGATGCATTCAAAGTCGTCACAACAGGCGTCTGGGTGAGAATTACACATGGATTCGTCAAGTGTTTTTTTCCAATTGAATAATGGCTTATTGAGTGGTATTGGGTTTTCGAATGAATCGCTTGATTTCGGAAATATGCAGGAACAAGCGACTGGCACGTGACATGATGCGTTTGAAACGTCATCGTCGAAAATTGTGCACGATTCAATTATATCAGTAAAAATCGAGGCACAAGTATGTGATAAATGACCTTTGGATTGGCCATAGTAGCGAATGGAATGAACGTTGGTTTGTCTCTGATAAATATGGATGATGCACAAACGGAGACGTAGTTTAAGCCTTCTATGAATTGGGAGAATAACACAACACGGTCAGCATGTCTCTGAGGGCAGGTTAGTTTAAAGGAATCACTTAAGTGGAAATTAAAATCTCCCATCGCTATCACGTGACCGAACTCGGAAAATTTGACGATACAACTGTCCAGTGAAGATAGACATTCGGCAAAATAGTCATAGCATGTGTGTGTTTCTCTATCTCCCGCATTGTCTCTCTTTCTCTCTGACTAGTAATACGACAACGTTAGGGTAGACCGAGGGGCACTCCGGTCAGTTCTGTTCCCAATAACGACCACTGTCGTGTGTACGTGTTTAAAGAGCAAAACCGTGTTACTGTTATCTTACTTAATTTCAAAAGGAGGTTTTATGGTCGGATTGAGATGAGTATGGCTTCTCTGAATTCTTATAAACTAGCATTCTGACTTATAACTCTGTGGTTTTATTTCCGCACTTTAATCTCAAGACTGGACCCTTTCAATATTGTATGTTAAATTCAGTAAAATCAGTATTCCCTCTTTATACGATTGTTACAGCGATGGGGACTCGGGTGATCTCTAATTCACCAGCCAGGAACCTGAAATCATTGAAACTTGGAAAATGTGGAAGGGTCTTTGTAAAGTAATTAAAACCTAAGTTTTGACTAAAGTTAGTGCATCTGTTTATAAAAGTATGGCTCGGGGTCAATGTTAATTGTGAAACCAGATTCCACTGGTCTTATATCTTCTGCTAGGACCGAGCTGCGGAAAATGCTGATTATCATCGGTGTCATCATCACAATCATCTATTTGTTTTGTCACCATCTCGGCCAGATGCCGGTGGCCTGTGTAATTTACACATGGTTGTATGCGAGATATACACAAACAAAACACGCTCCGTGTTGTGTAGAGACAAGCCATATGCTGTCTATTCTGTTTTTGTTTTGGGTTATTTTTGTTGGAACAATCGGTCGTCCGTATCAGTTCTTTCAACACACTTATTGCCTTATAGTGCTACACGTCGTCATCGTGTGATCGACACCGAAGCAAATTCTAGTATAAAAAGTTTGTTTAGTTCAGACATAGTTAAAACATTACAGCTGACCAGAACAACAACATTGAGCTACAACTTCGCAAGAAATAAAAGGCGCTAATCCAATTGTCAATCTAGCAACCCCAGTAGGTCACTATTACCCTTTCAAACAAGAACGCCGTGCAACAGGTTGTGGCCAACCACCCGCACACACAACATGGCTAAATACACGGACAAAAGTATGTATGTATTTTGTAAGGTAATAGTTTGTGAATACACGTGTGTACATGTACATAATAAACGGGCTACCAGCATCGCATGCTATGCTTTAATCTCCAAGACATGAGTTCGCATGTTACTGGCGAGATGTGCAATATTTACAAAGTGCTGTGTGGTATATATATAAATATACATAAAAGAAGGCACAAGGAGAATAAGCGGAAGAAGAATAATAATAAGAATAAAAGAAGAAGAATATAGAAGGAGATAGAAGAAGATCGATATATAGATATGGCGGTAGTCTCTCTGTTATCCATCGTCAGTCCTCATTATCGTCATTTATATAATCATCTAAGATGTTCTATCAGTATACTTTTCGAGGATGTCTTATATAGCAATACTAGTAATAATAATAATATTAATAATAATACGAACAACAACTGCAACAATAGGCTTGAAATTTCAATAACATTTAATAAAATGTATTCTGACTATAAATTTATATTTCTGTGTTTGAACGCTAATTTCAGATACAGGGTTACGTTTCTCAAGTCAACGCGAACAGACTTTGTCAGTAGATCGTAAAACTTTTTCTTAGATGGTGGATTCCAATAGTGTTCGGATATGTATTTTCCTCGCAGGTGCTTCGCGGCAACTGGGTTTTTATATGGTCAATGTAGTTTATCAACATATCCTCGCGCAATACGCACTTAATCGACCTATAATATGAAATAAGTACATAATGTGATTATTGTATTCTGAAATAAGCATATAATGGACGCATACCCGTTATTTCGTTTTCGGGCGACAATTAAAACACATGTTAAAGAGCGTACGCATGAAAAACTGTCAGTTGGCTTCTTTGTGTCATTATCGGCGCATAGTCTGCTTAGAATCGCATTATGAGTAGATATGTGACTAAAACGCTCTCATTTTCAGTAGAAAATGAAGCGATTCTAAGCACATTATCTACCTAAAATATGATCTATTATAAGCAGATAATGTGCTGATTCTCGGGAGAACAGGCTGAAGTTTATTCTCTGATCCAAAAATGCGCAGATTCTAGTACAAAAAGTGCGTTTATTTCATATATAGTTCAAACATAAAATCTGACCCGAACAACAACATCGAGCTACGACTTCGTCGATGAGTATTTAGAATAGAAATTATGCCCCGCATAATAACCTCTAATTCAATTGTCAATCTAACAACCCAGTAGGACATGATTACCCTTTCAAACATTAACGCCGTGCAACAGGTTGTGGCCAACCACCCGCACACACAGAATGGCTAAATACACGGACAAAAGTATGTTTTCTGTAAGGTTAATTATAGTTTGTGAATACACGCGTATACATCTCTTGTTTGACATCTTTCCCTTGATGAACTACTACTGATATAAATACTAACAGGGTAATACGTCAATGTAGTGTGTGTTCTTTCTATCAGTTCTTGTTAAAACATACCCGTATAGTTACGATTACGGTTTCGAGTTTTAAACAAAATTCACAAATACATCATATAACATGTAACATGGAGGTTGAGAATGAAGAACACTTCCTTATGCGCTACAACACATATGATAAGATGCGTAAACACTTCTTTTGTGAGATAGGGATGACGAGTGATAAATTTATTGGTTTGAATGATGGCCAAAAATTCCAATACGTAATGCAAAACAACGAGCCTCATACATGCAACATAATCTGCAACATGGGTCCGGACATTTTTCAAAGAAAGGTCAAATTGTACTGATATAACAATGAGATAGTTACTATAATATATATATTACTAGCCGATGAGTCCGACGTTGTCCGGGCTATTCAAAAACCAAATTTCAAGTCGATAGCTCTACCCGTTTCCGAGATCTGGTCTGCGCATGCGCGAAGCTTGCGTCGCACGGGCTCGGCGACCCGATAAAATTCGTATCCGGGGCAAGATACATTCACACACCAAATTTCAAGTCGATAGCTCCACCCGTTTCCGATATCTCGTCTGCGCATGCGCGAAGCTGGCGTCGCACGGGCTCGGTGACCCGATAAAATTCGTATCCGGGGCAAGATACATTCACATAGCAAATTTCGAATCCCATCAAAATTGGCGATTTGACCTTGAATTGACCCGATTTCGAGGTCAAGGTCACGTCGCACAGGTAAATGAATATGCTTATGAGACTCCCCCTACGAATGTACCCCCACATACCAAGTTTAATCGAAATCCCGTGATATTCGGGCGTTTGACCTTGAAATTACCCGATGTCAAGGTCACGTCGCATGGACAAATCAATAGGCCTATGCCAGTTCTCGGCCGAAAATACCCCCACATACCAAGTTTCATCGAAATCGGGTCGGCCGTTTTCGAGTTCATCGCGAACACACACACAGACACACACACAGACAGACACACAGACAGATCATCCAAAATATATAATAGATAGATTGGCAGATTCCAGTAGCTTTATAACGGTATATCTGGGGAGAAATCTGATGCTATATTCGTGATTATCTGGGATGATTTCGGTATATACTGTAAAAACAAAGCGCGCCATCCGTGCGTAAATACGAAATTGTGAGTGTTGGTTTGTAACCGGGATTTCTGAGAAGCATTATGCCTATAACTACCCCCCCCCCCCCCTAAGCCCTGACCTAAGTGTCATACATACTATAACAATGATGTTGTAAGAGCTCCAATAAATCTCCCCGCATAGACAAGCACTCAATGTTCCCGTATAACTATGCAGATGCTAATAACGTTGAATGGGAAACAGACGCTCTTTATAGAGATGCGTCAAAAACAAACGCTCATTAAATAATCACTTGATTAACCCCCGCCGTGCCTTTGCGGTGATTTTGAGAGTGGAGAACGCGTGCTCTGAGCTTCTCCAAAACGCCGCGACGACGATTCCCGTGCATTTTTACATTTAGATGGGAAGTTTGAACTCAATCGAACGAACCGTTTTCGATTCTATGAAGTACATATATATATATATATATATATATATATATATATATATATATATATATATATATATATACGAAGTCTCAAAATATATAGTACTAGAAGGTGACCCGACTTCGTCCGGGCTTTGACCTTGAATTGTCTATTTTGAAGGCCAAGGTCAAGTGGGGTCACGATTTGACCCGTCCAAAACACAGTGCCCGAACAAAAGTACCCGACAAAAGTACCCGTCGAAATCCATCCGGTTTTACCCGATTTGACCTTGAATTGACCATTTTGAAGGTCAATGTCAGGTGGACCAACACCCCAAAAATGGTGGAAATCGGCCCAGCGGATACCGGGAAATCGGCCCAGCGGATACCGAGATACCCTATGCATCAAATTTCGTCCGAAAAAATCCGCCAGTTTAACCCGATTTGATTTCCACTGAAGTATATAAACGCGCCTCATATACACACGCTCATTAATTATCAAGTTTCAACGTAAAGATAAATTACCATCGGTGCCCGAGATATCGCCAAGACGTCTGAAACAGTCAAATGCATCGGCCGGAGAAGAGTTAACGTGATCTAACTGTATGACCTCTAACGACGTCATAGAAGTTACGCATTGTTTTTACCCTGATAGAAGATCGTACCACTTCTTCTTAATAATTGAGGCAGATAACTAAAACGGATACATACATATTATATATCGTTGGAAAGAGGAAACACGAAAGATTCTCATAGTGTCATTATTATGACTGGCATGTTATTATTCGCGCTGTTTCGAATCGATTTGTAAGCACCGAACTGAAATATATTAGCGCAAAACGGCATTCGTCCCATGGCTTTGGTCGATCCATTAATTTTAGTTTTTCAATGTAACCCCGTACAGGACCGGGCTACTCAAAAACCAAATTTCAAGTCGATAGCTCCACCCGTTTCCGAGATCTGGTCTGCGCATGCGCGAATCTGGCGTCGCACGGGCTCGGCGACCCGATAAAATTCGTATCCGGGGCAAGATACATTCACATACCAAATTTCAAGTCGATAGCTCCACCCGTTTCCGATATCTCGTCTGCGCATGCGCTGCACGGGCGTCGCACGGGCTCGCCAATACGACAGCGACGACCACCTGGTCAAACTACACTCACGTACCAAGTTTCGTCCCGATCGGTCGAGGTGTTGGTATCTGATGCAAAAGACGAAATTGTGAGTGTTGGTCAATAGTCCCCGCCGTGAACCTCATCGTCGCAAAGAGCGGACAGTCAATTAACCCCGTTGTGAACCTCAATCACCAACGCGACGTAAACATGTGTTGCGTTCTAAAAATAGGAAAGCACTTTCTCTCTGCATAATTCTGCAGATGCTAATAACGTTGCTCCCCGTAGGTAGCAATATCGTTGTTGTTGATATTTACGCCTTGGGGGCTATTTTCTTATTTAGCAAGTTTGAGCTCAATCGGTTAGAGTCTATAAAGGACACACTCATATATATGACACTTCCCGTAGGTAGCAAGTTTGAGCTCAATCGGCATTCCCTGGAATTTCCCGTAGATTGGCAGATTCCAGTAGCTTTATAACGGTATATCTGGGGAGAAATCTGATGCTATATTCGTGATTATGTGGGATGATTTCGGTATATATACTGTAAAAACAAAGCGCGCCATCCGTGCTCGCAGGGAATAAATTTCGAGCGATAACGTTTGCGTTCCCGTATAACTCTGCAGATGCGAATAACGTTGAATGGGAAACAGACGCTCTTTATAGAGATGCGTCAAAAACAAACGCTCATTAAATAATCACTTGATTAATCCCCGCCGTGGTTTTGCGGTGATTTGAGATTGGAGAACGGGTGCTCTGAGCTTCTCTAAACCGCGACCACGGTCGTGTCGGTGTGATTTGACACTTACATAGGAAGTTTGAGCTCAATCTTTACACGCGTTTTGGATTCTATGAAGTACATATATACGAAGTCTCAACATATATAGTATAGACTTGCCGATGAGCCCGACGTTGTCCGGGCTATTCAAAAACCAAATTTCAAGTCGATAGCTCTACCCAGCCCGACGTTGTCCGGGCTATTCAAAAACCAAATTTCAAGTCGATAGCTCCACCCGTTTCCGAGATCTCGTCTGCGCATGCGCGAAGCTGGCGTCGCACGGGCTCGGTGACCCGATAAAATTCGTATCCGGGGCAAGATACATTCACATAGCAAATTTCAAGTCGATAGCTCCACCCGTTTCCGAGATCTCGTCTGTGCATGCGCGAAGCGGGCGCCGCACGGGCTCGCCAATACGACAACGTCCACCGCCTGGTCAAACTACACACACGCACCAAGTTTCGTCCCGATCGGTCGAGAATCGTAGATTTGTATTAATGACAAACATACAGACAAACATACAGACAAACATACAGACAAACAGACAGAGGTCTTCAAAATATATATGAGATGTTGAATCATTGTTGACATTGTTATATATATTTGTTATTTTTACATCGGTCTCGTGTGGACGTTTTATGTCATTAAACTATATATCTGTAGTTATATGTTCGAGATCGTTTCTCTGCATGCACGTTCTCTGTGTGGGAGTTGACTTTGAGATTGTGTCCTTAATTTGTAATCGTAATGCGAACTCAATTTCTATCTCTTAGGCGCAATCGAATCATTCGTCCCCGTGAAATAAGAGAATAGTGCGAATCGCAACGCTCTAAGCTATGACATATTAAAGTGATGTGAAACACTCCGGTAGGGTAATCAAATAGAAATTGAGAATAATCTTGCTCAACGTAGTCATTTTTTTTACGAATATTAATCCAAATTGACAACACACATGGTAATTTTATATATTAAATAAATGCTATGACTTTCGATGGCGAAATCAATTAGGTTAGTTTATCGCCAAAAGTTGTGTCCCGAATCGAGATGTAAATATTTACAATTGAGCGTAGTTCAGACGGTGTTTTCTATGGAGTGGTATGGTAGATTTCTTTGAATTTTTTGGCGACGTTAGTAGAATGCTACATTACCCAAGTTGCCATACGCATAAGTATTAACTTACCCGAACATGTCCATAATATGTCTTTAACAACGTAATTAAGTGCACAATAATCACGGCAAACCATGTCACCTTCTTTAGAGTGGTGAGACGTTAGAATGGCACGATTTTCACACAAACGGATTCGAAGTCGCCAATTCTGTGAAAAGGTATTTTGGACCGATCGAAAAAGTTGCGACTACTATTAGCTATTCGTAATTCTTATCAGTTGTAATTCGTTATGCGGAAGGTCTCCATTATAATTGAGTCTTAAATTTTGAAACCATTACGTTTAAAGTTATTTAATAGATAACACAATCATATGTATTAATCATTTCACTTGTTCAACGAAACGGACACATAGATCAATAGAATGATGTTATGGCGATATTTTAATTACTGATTGTTGGATGTTTACCCATATATACATGTACCTGTATACATGTATACATGTATCTGCAATGAAGGTTTATCTCTACACCAAAATGCGTACCAAACAGATATAAAATGTAAATAATTCCATGTACAGTAATGCCCTAAATAATCGACTCCTTATCCACAGCAGAATTATGGGTAACTTTTCAGGATTTAGTCGGAAATATGGCTTGTTGCCATTCACCAGAAAGCTCTCAGTGACCAACGGAAAGATGTCTTGGTTATGTTTTTTTAATTACCGATTGTGTCAGCTTTACCATGGTGGATGGTGCGACTGTTTGCATTCTATCTCTGTACAAAATGTGGTGTATACTGAAATGGGAATAACGTGGGTGAAATGAAAGCACTGTTATTGATATTCGCAACGCTGTGTGTCGATCGTCTGCAATATATTGATCAATGTAGGAGAGCGCACTCCATCCAAACCAAATTAGTGGCAATTGTGTGGATACAGTTATCTCCCATTACTCAAACGTAGGAACGATGCAGTTCAATCCCCGGTGTTTGCTACACTGACTTTTGTTTAGTCTTGACATTGGTCGAATTGGGTTCTTACAAAGTAAAGTGGCAATCGATTAGTTCCTTATTGAATACTTTATTCTTCTTTCTCTATCGTAGTCTGTGGTTTCAGCGACCATATGACATTATGCCTGCCTTTGTTTCACATCGGTTCTGTTCCGGGGTAACAATAGGTCTGTAAATAATTGAACTACTTTTACAGGCTTTATATGCCGCATAAACGCGTATTCAAATCATAGAATTTAGAAAAGTCAATAGAGTTCGTTCGTTGTTGGTCGATCCCTATGGTAAACTTACAGAGAGTTTGTCTGACTTCTGTGCAAAGGTGACATTGAAAAGTGTTGTCAAAGTATACAAAGGGCCATTGAGTCGGTATTTCGTATTGTTTTGAGTTTTCGCATCCCTCGGTCCAAATGACATGCCCATATATTGGAGGTCTAACCCTTTCTATATCAGTCTAATTAAATTTAGACAAGATACGCGTTACATGGTCTAAATGAATTCACTGTCAGGCATATTACTGCCGCTATAAATAGCTTATGTGGGCAATCCCTGCACAGTCTAGAGTAAAACGCATACCCGCATATCAAATAGTGAGTCTGATGACCTTTCATTTCTCAACTTCGGGATTCCACGTCAGTAGCGCCAATCAGAACTCACTATTAGCAGCACCAAGATAAAGGAGTCCAATCAGAACTCACTATCAGCAGCACCAAGATAAAGGAGTCCAATCGAAATGATTAACCCTTTACCCAACAAAACGGCAAAAAACGCCCAAATAAAGCTTCAACAGCGTAAAATATCTTGGGTCTGTCTCAATAGAACCATACAAATATGGATATCATTGGAACCGGTTCATTGACCACATTGTGGTGGTTACAGTTATGCCCTGTGCCAATGCATTCTCTTATATATGCGAGTCGACCATAGGTCGCCTCGCATATATAAGAGAATGCATTGGCCTAAAAAATTCTTTTTTTAACACTTTTTCTTACATTCTTTAACAATTTTATAATTTGTTCTTACATTTTTTAACAATTTAAAAATATTTTTCTACATTCTTTGACAATTTTATCATTTTCAATATGTGTTAAGCCAATTCATTCTCTTATATATGCGAGGCGACCTATGGTCGACTCGCATATATAAGAGAATGCATTGGCAGAGGGCCGTTCTGTTGGGTAAAGGGTTAACGTAACGCGATGTGGTGTAATTCGGGGGAATACTGCAAGCCTTCAGAGACGTGAAAACTTGGCGGGAATACTATAGACTCTGTATCCTTATGAATCTGAGTGTACGTTTACAAAGACTGCTCCCTGAGGTATGGCATCACACCACACACATAGTTTTACAATGGACAAATATTACCTTTCGGTTTCGTTCTTTCTAGCGAATAACAAATTGGCTGTTAAACGGACATGGCTCGTTCAAACCTCCAAATTTTGTCTACGTAATTTGGAGAGACGGATATGATAGGTCGATAAATGCACGAACTATTGATATGCCTGTTTCATATGCTCAAAAGTCAGATAAACGCTCTTTATTGTTACCATATCAGGAATAGAATAACACGGAACGCGCTTTTATGTTCCATGTCGTGCAAATGGCTGTCTTTTTGTTTGGGGCCCAAACACCTTGTTCATAGTTGCATTTTTCTTTACTTCAATGCGTATTTTTCGGTTACAGTATGCTCGTAGAAAGGTAGCTAAGATATTTCTCGATATTTAATGACCGCGCAGATCGGACAGCGTGCGTACTGCACGGGGTGGGGGGGGGGGTCTGCACCCACAACAACAGCATTCATTGACAAAAGTTGTAATGGGGGGAAGTCGGCATTTTGCATTCGGATCTTTATTCAATGATCTCGAATGAGACTTTTCAGCCTGATATACTTTGTATCTGTCAGAATACCCTGACCAGGTTACAATCCCCGAACCGCTAACCCGAGAGACCAGGGGCCTGTTTCATGAAGCAATGTCATAAGATTATATTAAGATGGACTTAATCTAAGATCTAAGGTGGATCTTATGATGTAACTTTTCCGTTTCAAGAACGCGTTTCACAAAACAAGATTAAGTCCTACTTAAGTAGTAATTTAAGTTCGCGCGTATTTAGACTGGCTCTCGACAATTTATTACAGCTATGCACAGAAAATGTTGGTTCTGTGTATGTTATATGCCTAGGTACAGTGTCTGGTGACAGATACTAGGGCGTGTCTAAGAATAATTATGATATTTTAATGCAAGGGCGATAATCAGTATAATGACTAGTGAATACTTAACTGCACGAGCGCGCTTTTGAACTGTGTTTTCGCGTCAGACCCCATCCACACATAGCTACATGCTTACAATGCCTATTTTATACAAACGTAACGAGCTCAAATATTTTATTTCAGTTATTAAAGGGACTTATACATCGTAACTCAGAATGTGAACCTTCACCCATATAACATGCCACTAAGGCGACGCGAGACATACATGTATGTTCGCTCCTTTCAATGCTGATATTAGGTTCTAATACATTATACACATTTGAAGCATCTATAATACCAGGAAACCGAATATGTCGCCACGACGACATACACATACAATACACCACAATGGAAGCACTGAGGTAAACGCTCTTTATTAATTGCCAACATTCACGGAATACTAACACAAACGCTCTTTATTTATATTGCTATAATGTGAATAGGACTTCATATCGTGCTCCAAATAGACTTATTTCCAATCTGAGACATACTCGTAGAAGCCATATATAAATGATGTTAATGCCATTTGCTCTGGTTCTGTTTACAAATGTGCTAAATGCCTGTTATAATTAACAAACTGCGTATGCACTTCGAAAGTACGTTACGTTGAACGACATTCTGCATATATGTTTTAAAGGGGTACTGTACGCCATTTTCATTAAATTTCCGGTGACAACAACGATCTAATATCGATAATATATAGAAACATAAGTAATTTGAGTCGAAGATGTATTCTGTAAACGCTCAGGTTAATAGGCTATCTTAAAATTTAATAATTTAAAAGTTAATAATTTGATATAAATTGAATTTATGACTGGAGCCATAAAATGGCGTCAATTAAATTACGAATTTACGTAATCAAATACAATAAATGAGGGATACTGGCTTGTTAAACCGATCGCACACACGATCGCTTAAAATATTATGATGATACGGGGAGAACACTCAAGCCACCCACTGACTAGCGACGATACAATAACTTAAATGATTATATGGGACTACTATGCATATAATATAACTTTTATTTGTTTCATTAGGTTGAAAACTGTACACAAATTACTCGACAACGACAATTTGTATTTTTGCATTCCGGTAAATTTGTCATCCGTAACACTACTTCGTACTCAACAGACTTTCAAATAATGAAAAAATTGTTACCTTATTCTCCGACTCGGAGACTATAAAAACCAACAACAACATTTGGCGTACAGTACCCCTTTAATAAAAACCAAATCAACGACTTCTAATAAAGAGCGTTTATAATAAACAACACGCGAACAGACGGCCGGTTCACAGGCCCCTGGGGAAAAATTACTAAAATACCAATATAGACTAGTCTATATTGGTATTTTAGTAATTCTCCCATGGGTCTGTGGGCCGGTTCACAGTGATATTATATGTTCTTTCGCGGATCCCGGTGTGCCCGCGCGGTCCGTATACTATACACATGCTGTATATCTTTTTATTTCATAGTTAATATATTATGATAATATACATAATAATAATAATAAAATAACACATATTATGTATTATTATCTTGCCGATATATATACGGGGTACATATACAATACATTTCACAATCAAATTATAACATAATAATATAGAAAGGTAAGTAAATAATAATAATAATAATAATAATAATAATAATAATAATAGCTGACATAAGCATTTATAAAAAAAAACTGAGTATAATCATTCACTATTATCCTCGATGTGAAAATGTTCGGACTAATTGTCTCAACATGATTATTGTCTACAGTGCGATTGGGTGATTTGAATCGCAAATGATGTTCAACTCTATGTAAATATATTTTTTGTTACAGCAATTATAAATGTATATATAGTCCGGTCGTGGCGGTTTACAGTTAATAGCGGACACCCCGCCAATCTTGCAACCACTGGCCACGTCACTGCTATAGCTTACCAGTTGGTTATTAATTACTACCATTTCTGAAACACCCCTCCGCGCTAGCAAGGTGTTATTCAGTTAAATGTGTTTATAATAATATATACATGAACTAGATCCCATCCACATTTCGGACCAACTGCGGATCACAACGTATGTCTTAATTTTAAGATTATCTTATGACACCTCACACCAGTCTTAACGTTAAGACCAAAGCTAAGACCATCTTAGGTTAAGACTTTGTTCGTGAAACGCACTTATGACTGAAGTTTGAACTTATGACCATCTTAAGTCCCAACTATGTCATAAGTTGCCTTCATGAAACAGGGCCCTGAACGCTATCTCTCGGCTACCGACTGTCCTGATGGTGGTATGATATATACCGTATAATAATGTATAATAATCAAATAACATATATAATAAATGTATTGTATTTATTTTTATGAACTGTTTTCTGTTTTTATATTCGATATTTTTGACGAATATAATTTATAAAAAAAAAATACAGGAGATTTATGGGTTAACTTTATTAATTACGTGCTCGCTACATTGGGTACCGGTTAGACTTTTTGCAGGATGTATGTATTCGCGGATGTATCTTCGCGAAAGCTTATGTAATTTTTATGACCGCGTTAATTGCTTTCGATATTTAGGTGTGAACAATGGCTGGATTTTATTTTTGGAACACAATGCATAATAAAACAGCTAACATTGCTGATGAAGTATGTCTCAGTTGGAAAGTAGACTAAATGTCGTATTGCGAAGTTATTGGGGTATATTTAATCCGATTAGTATATTTTTGTCTGTATTGAGAGGCTTTCTGGTGTGACGAATGAGACACCTTCAGTGATAAGCCGCAATTGTTGTAATAATTTGAAGGATATGTTATTTTAACGGAATTCTGAAGTGGTGCATTCGTTAAAATAATATATTTTATATTATATAATAATATGATCTTGAGGGCGGTACCATTTCTGACTATGGTTTTCTTGTTTGTAAATATCTTATTGTCTTAACTCGTTTGGGACGTGGTTCTTTTGACAAAACATTACTCACAGACGTGATTGTTTGCAGAAATGCTTACTTTTATATAATTTTATAACAATTTATGCGTTTATTCAATATTGGGTCAGACCATTTGCCATGGCAGAATTCTCCGCGTGAGAACTCATACTATATGGGTGATCATCCGTAGACTATAAATCTTCTAGAAATTTCGGGTAGATACAATCAATTGTGACCGGTTGCCATAGCAACCTATTTTCGGAAATGTATGCGTTTGGGGGCTGTAATTTCGCTATATCATGATATGTTTGCAACATTTTGAATACAATGTAAATGATTTCCAAAGTTAAATGATCCAGGAATATATTTCCAACATCTGGAACTAGCCTTGCTCGAAAATCACCATCACCGACAGAAGGCGCCATTCAAAATGGCCGCCAAACCCCCGTTTTATAACGTTAAAATGCTTACTTTATATAATTTTATAGCAATGTATGCGCTAATTTAATTTAATTTGTCATGACAGAATTCTCCATGTGACAACTCATAATATATGGGTGATCATCCGTGGTCTATAAATCTTCCAACAAATTTGGGTAGATACCACCAAATTGCGACCGGTTAACATGGCAACCGATTTTCGGAAAATTATGCGTTTGGGGGATGTAATTTCGCTATACGAGATGTCTGCATGCGACATTTTGAATCAAATGTAATTAATTTCTGGAAAAAAAAATAGGATCCAGAAATATACTTAAATTGCTCTCGTTTCTTGTTCCTTCTGCTTACGGGGTCAAGATTCACCTGCCATGATGATTGTCAACCGAAAACTTGTCTACGCTTCTACCGCTTAGGAACAATGACGTCACGAATGACGGCACGCGACGCCCGTGACGCCAAAAATAGGTTACATCTTCCTGGACCCCTCACTGAGTGATCGGCTTATAATGAATACATGATACTATGCACAAAACATTTAATTATAAAAGATTCATTCGCTGATAACAAGTGCATGCAGTGGGAAACGGATATATCCGTTTCCCGTCCTAAACGAGTTAACGTCACCCGCTTGGTGCTTTGTATACCAGTTGCTTCACTAGAATATGTTGACTGCCTGCGTCTGCTCTGAGTCGTGATTTTGGCCTTGCGGCTTTATATTAACAACCCCCAATCAACGAACCAGTCAACAGTTGGAAATGCCTTACTTGAAATAGCTACAGTTGAAATCTGGTACTGGAAAATATGTTGTTCTTATTTGATTGTTAAATTAGTAGTTAGTATACTATTTATTTTAGACAAAAATAGTTCCACTCGGGTTTTAGACTATCATCGGCTCATTTAAAATATTCGAACCCTTATAGGGAGTGTTAAGTTGGAACACCAGTTTGATAAATCTAGCCGTATGGGTGCAATTACAATTTTCGAGAGTTGACAATTTGGTGTGTTTCAATTGGTTGCATTGGGAAACCTGATGTTAGATAACCCAACCGAACACCCTATGCCTACGTCCCTGATTATGAGGGTCAGATGAGTAACCGGTCGCCATATGGTAATTTAACGCGTTTAAAACCAATACCAAATTAACATTGATCGATCAGCCTAGTTTATAATGTACACAAGAGTCGTGATATGTTGACGCCGTTGAACGGGAATGCCCTGCTTTATCACGACAATCTTCGTTACTTCTGTTTGCATTACTCATACACATCCTGAGGTAGTTTTATGGTTTAGAGTCGCTGCCACGATCTCTCGTAAAACAGACGCGTTCGCTGGTTGCCTAATCCCAATTAGCCGGGAAAATTCAATGCAGAAAATCGATTGCCTAATGGTGGAAACTAGTCCAGATTACTGCGAGTCTCAGCTTCTCCTGAAATTACAATTAAGCAATATCACCAGGTACCCCTACGATGTCTCAGTACGGTCAGGGGCGTACATGTACATGGTCGGTCTTGGTTGTTGTTGCTGCTGTTGTTGTAGTTGTTGTTGCTGTTGTTGTTTTTTTTTTTTTGGCTGGTGTGTGTTGTTATTACTATTATTATTGTTGTTGTTTTTGTTGTTTTTGCTGCTTTTCTGGTGTATGTTGTTCTAGTATTGTTGTTTTTGTTGTTGTTTTTGTTGTCCACATCCCTGTCTGGGAGATTGTTTATTCCTCCACTTAATGGAGGCGTTATGTGTAACCTTATATAAGATTATATACTATATAGAAAGACAGTAAGCATAACATGCCCTTACTTCAATGGCACATGTATGCGCGGTGATTATGTAATACATACAATGCATATGAATAAATATTCCACAAAAGAGCATCCTCATTATAGATGGTTGAAGAATCCAGTCATCTCAAGACTGGCAGCCAAATGAATACCTCATAATACCTGTGGCGACATGCGACATCATAAATATTAAGTATTTGATACCAGAACTGGCTTTTGTGATCAGTAATATGCGGAAATAAGCAGTGCAAGAGCATATGATCCACTTGATTGTGGTACAATTGACTAATGTTTGCATGGAGTAGTGTTGTCTTAGGCCGCCATGTAGAGGATGTTAGCCATTCCAATCGATATGGTTCGGCACTTTAGGTTAGTCCAAAATAACACCACACCATCCAGGAATACGTAGGCTTCATGATTCTCTCTCCTCTCTCCCTCCCTCTCCCCTCTCTCTCTCTCGAAATGAAATGCATTCTTGAAAAAAAGATCCAGATGTTATACACTGTGACTTGAGTTGTCGTCTTAATTATTTGTTAAGGGTACGTTCATACACTGGCAAGTTTGCACGGTATGGTTTGCGGGCATTTTGTCGTAGAAAATGATATGGTGCCAGAATATGGACCGAAACAAACATATAAGATGCAATTGTACCACAGCTAACTGCGTGCGAAGTAACATTTCTGTAGTTCACCTGTAGTGATGCTACCGGCATTTGCCTGTAAATAGCATGCAATTATCTCGCAAGAATAAATCATACAGGTATGTGACGGCAAATTACAGTAGCACCGTTACAAGTGGAACTACATAGACTTTACTTATCATGTCGTTAGCTTTGGCAAAGATGCATGTTGTGTGCATGTTTCCTATCATATTCTGGCACAATGTGGTTTTCTATGACGAAATGCCCACAAAAACATATCGTGCAAACTTACCAGCGTATGAACACACCCTAAAGAACGAGTAGCAGCTGCTGTGTAACAATTCATACTCACTTTAGGTTGGTAAAAAAAAACGCCACACCATCCAGTAATATGTAGGCTTCATGATTCTCTCTCCCTCTCCCCCTCTCTCTCTATCTCGAAATGAAAGGAATTCTTGAAAAAGATCCATATGATGGCAAGATGGTATACACTGTTACTTTTGAGTTGTCGTAGTAATTAGTTGTTAAATAACGAGTAGCAGCTGACGTGGAACAATTCATACTCATTGTAAATATTTCGTATATGTGTTCCTGCCACCCGTTCCGCATATCATTAGAAGATATAGATACGGTCATTTTTTTTAGCAGCTATATATATTTAATTGTGTACCGTATACGTCCATCCAGCCCACCATTACGATATATAAACCTTAATACTGATATGACCACGGTCACAACCACAGGCCCCTGGGGGGAATTACTAAATACCAATATAGACTATACCAGTGACGTGGTTCAAATGATCGATTTTGGCTAAAACCACACAAACTCTCAAAGCCCTAATAAATTCTAGAAATCGATCATTGCAGCCACAATATACTCAAAATGTGTCTTATTGGTAATCAAATTCCCTTCCATTTGACATATACTTTGCGAAATTGAACGAAGCGAAGTCGAGATATCGTATCGGAAACTACAGAAATCTACCGAAGAAATCGGGTCGTCTATTGCCCTGTCCGCTCAGACGCCTTTGACCTAGTTATAAAATCAATAATTTTTAGCAATAATTTGTTACGAACGTGTACTTAAACGCGACAACATAACCTATAAATGTTCATTTATGTTCCGCAAGTCATTCCGAAGCCACCCATACCTTATTTGTTGTATCAGATGTGTTTGTGCCCAATTTTCCAACTTTATTCATCAAACGAATTCAAAAAACAACACGTGTTTGCGACCGGCACTAAATTTTGACCTGCTTGCTGTTGATTGAATATAATCGAGAATAAAGTTCACAAATATTGGCTGGAAAAATAAATATGCATAGATATCTGATAAAATATTGAAGAAACACTTGAATTATTAATTTTCTCTGTACCATGAAGTTTATCTGATTTCAAAACAGAAGTGAACTTGAAAGTACAGTTAAATAATTGGAATTTGCTTTAAAATTCTGCGAAAATAGCGTGACCTTGACCCCCCGCATTCGTGTTTTACTTTCGCTTTCAAAATTTACTGCCAGTCGCAGACACGTATTGTTTCTGGAATTCGTTTGATAAATAAAGTCTGAGGAAATCTTGGCTCCAATTATTGATCGATTTCTAAAATGTATTAGGGCTTTGATAGTTTGTGTGGTATTGGTATTTTAGTAATTTTGCCCAGGGGTCTGTGGGCACAACATGATGATTATATTGACGAAATAACGGAGATATTCAGAAATGAAATAACAAATAATAAAAAAAAAATTCTTTTTTATCGATTGATTTTTTTCCCCGAAGAATTTATATTGACTAAATAACGGAGATATACAAAAAATGAAGAGCGTTTTTTAAAGAGCGAAGTGAAGAAGATTGTGTCAGAGATCTCCGTTATTTCGTCGAAAATACGTTCTATATTGCCATTATTCGTAATATGTCAATTATTAAGCTGTATATAACGTAATATGGGCTTATACGGTGAACAATTAAGTATCTATAGATGGTAAAAAAATTACCATCATTAAGAATCTATATATTATAATGCTATGTGGATCGGGTGGTTCTGCATTGTTATACTTTAAATAGTAGCTTATCCAATAAAAGCATTTATCTTACAATGTAGCTAAATTTCATCAAATACACGCGAAAACGCATAGGCGGTTTCCGATCTTGTATCCTGGATGGCAACAAGGATATCGTGGATGGCAACAGCTGGTGCTCGTGCGTTTCGACAACTGGCTTGTTTTCAAAACAAAACGTCTAAATAACCAACTAAAAGTCGTAAAATAATATACTCGTGTGCTACGAATGTAAAATAATCAATAATTAGTTCAATAAAGTTGACAAAAATCTGGAGAGAGGGCCCAAAAAGCTCAAAATAACCACCCAAAAATGTTTGGAAATCGAAAAAGTAACGAAGTTTACACATTGTTTACAGCGCGCACGAATACGGACTATTTTGACAATTTCTATTTTAGCGAAGTGGGGAATTCCCCGTAATTCAGTACGGTCTTGATCAAAAGCTACTGAACGCATTTTTTATTCGATAAAACAGGGAAAATCAAATTAATTTTATCTTATGTTAAGAATATAAAACAGAATACTTACGAAAAGTCCGTAATTATTGCATTTCCTATAAATGAAGTTTAATAGGTTATTTTAGTGCGAGTCAGAACTCGATTGTCGAAGTGTCGGAAAGTTCAAAATTCACCAAAACTCTGAATGGACAGTCATCTCTGGCAATGCCTCTCGCCAACACTATCACTATCCAAGGAGATTGCACCATAAAATAATACAATTATCCTGTTAAAAGTGACAATTATGTCGAACATATGAAACGAAAATATCGTCGCCTCTTCATTGAATCGGATTCCAGCCAAAGTGAAATTGAATAGTGACGTGAATTTCTCAGAATTTGACTTATCACAACGTCGCGTGCTGAGAATTATGTATACGTTGTGTGTTGCGCGTAATAAAATAGTTCTTGTTTTAAATTGAGTTTTATTGCATTTTTATGGGACGAATTGTAAGATAAATTGGTTATCATCACCCTGTGTGTTTCCGAGATCCGTATTCAAGTCTCGCTGCCTTCTCTGGGCTGTCTATCGACTCGTCCTACGGACTCGTCGATATACTGCCCAGAGAATGCAGCTCGACTTGAATACGGATCTCAGAAACACACATGGTGGTGATAACCTATATGTATTCATTCACAACAAGTCCCAAAACAAGCGGCATGCAATTCGGCCTACAGCCGATCCCATGTCTCGACGAAGGGCGGTTGTCTTAACCCGTGTGATTGGGCATTGTGATTACCAAACCCAAAATGCATCACTTGCGATGTATTCAAGGGTTGTAAGTCATTTCTTGTTCAGGGAAATTGATACGTTCAGTCCAATATGACTTAACCTTTTGTTGCTTGTCGTTGTGTCTTATTTTCTAAGTAATGGTCAATCTAATCTCTCCAACAACATACTCTTCACTCAGGATTCAATTCACTTGTATTGCACATGCATCACAGGGGCCTGTAACGTGCTCCGCTGTCCGCCCCTTTACACTGCCCCTATACGCCAAAAACTATATACGCGCATGCTTTACGTTAATGATATCATATATAGGACAAGGGGAACTTTCGAAATCCCCCGTTATGCCATCGCTCGGAAATCAGGGAAATTTAGCCCATTTATCCGAGCAATGGAATCCATGTCGCGGCGGATGTTTCGGCGAAGGATTCCTCTTTCAATCAATACCACAAGCCTCGTCCATTTCCATCTCTATCCATAGCATTCAATCAAATTATGACCACCGAATATTGTCTCCAGAGAGCGTAAAATCCCAGATTGAACGGGCTGAAAGAAACATGTCGGATAGATTCTTCGAATTCACCACCATCCAGCTTATTATAGTTAAAATTCGATCAACATTCAACTAACAATCTAGCTATCGGTGATGTTTTGTCGGCTAATAATTTATTTACTAAAACAAATTAACACATCGTCGTTATCTATTTTTATAACGAAGAAATCACAGGGTAATTCTGAAATATTTCCCATTTTTTCTCTCCTGTTCGTGACCTCATCTACATATGACCCGACCTGGAATATGATAGCTGATTGGCTATAATTAGCAATGGCGTCGGTATTGCTTAATATTTATGTAGATGATCCGTCGTTGAAATCGACACGGTGACATCTTATGAATGAAATGAACAAGCTTCTCCATATAGTATCTCAGCCACAGCGCTCGCCCAGCGTCAAGAACTGTATTGGTTAAATTCAGTAAAAATGTTCCCGTTCCCTTCTTGACAAAGTATAACTATTGTCACTTTAATGTTGGTAGTTTATACCAGTTAAAGTCTAGCTGTCAATCAAGACTACCGGAAGGAAGTACGATTGGCCTAATTTATAGTCGAAATTACGATTGGGGTCAATTCTCTCGATGAACCGTTGTGTACGGAGTATAATTACTGACAGTCACCCCACGAAATATAGACTTATGTTAATCTTATATGGTGGGGAATACCACTGAATCTATAAACTGATTTTGCTGAAAAACAAAAGCCACAGCTTCCCTCATGTGAGTGCATGGTTTATAGCTTTGGTTCGTCAAGTAGTTTAATTAAAATTTAGCGTCATTTTAGTCGCCATGCCATATCACCGCGAGTTGTAAACATATGGTATATGTGCACGCAGTAGCGGTCTAGCTTTAGTAATAGCCGTGTCTGGTTCGGCGATTATGAATCGTTGCTGCATGTATGAAGTTTCTTGGATTTATCCATAATCAAATCAGCATTCTGACGGTGTCCAATTACTCCTGTGTCAACTTTATATTCCCACCGTGCTCCGATCGATTCGATCATAGTATGAATCTTACGGATCGAAAACCAACACTGGACCCGCGGATAGCATTGGGTATTACAGTTATTGTAGTTATGTATGGAATATTCATTGTCCAATTAGCCAGATAGATTAGGGGTTATATCTTACTCAAATCTTTGCCAGCATACCGGGATGGTAATGAAGATCCGTTTGACATTGTTAAATCTGGGTATCACCATCAGTTCGTACACACGATACCATTACTTTTGTTCACTTGGATGACCTTCCGATCTATCCGCCAGAATAGTTAGTAGTAGTAGTAGTAGTAGTGGTATGGTGGTGTAGTAGTAGTAGTAGTAGTAGTATTAGTGTACAATATTTATAGACAAGGTAGCAATACAATATTCAAATATGAGCATAAGTGTATACTGTATAGGAGCGGCATGGCCAAAATGGGCCGTCTTCCTGTCATCTCTATATATAAATGGAACTCAAGTGATTCAACGAAAGCGCGAATGAATAATAATTTGATGCATGAAAACAATATGAAAAAAATAACGGAATGGTGTATACAATCTAATTGCATTATGTACATACATGATCGCTGTACCATGCACTGGGCTTAATATTAATTTATCATAGTCGACAGCCATAGGCATCTGGGACTTACTTTCGACATAGGCTCATGGGGTATCCACATCATATCTATGCTTGGTAAAGCTTGGTCGAGTAAATGTAGTACGTAAACATAGATACAGGCTATGGAGAGTAACGCTTGAAAAACATGCATAACACATTTATCCTACTAATACTGGAATACGCCTCCCCTGTGTGGGATAACTGCCCTGCTTATCTTAGTGATGCCATTGAAAAGGTTCATTACGAAATGGCCAGAATAGTAAAATGTGCAACCATCAGCACGAGTAATGCGCGTCTTCTATCAGAAACCGGCTTGGAACTCCTCTCACGTCGTAGAAAACACAAGCTATGCCATTTTGTTTGAATTGATACGTGGAACAGCTCCATCAATTTTAAGAAATTATGTACGATCACTTCAGGCAAACAATTCCAGATATAACTTCATATTTGAACATAAAAGACTACCCACGAATGTTAATTATGACTATTATATGGAGTTTCTTACCAGCTGCAATTACTGAATGGAGCAAACTGCCGGAAAATATAAAGCAGCAGTACAATCGAAGACATCAAAAAGGAACTGAACAGTGACAATAAACGTCCACATGCCTATGTTTATCATAGTAAATGCCGTAAATCTCATATCCTTCATATCCGGTTAAAACTGAACAGCAGCCACCTGAGTTGTGACCTGACAGATAATCATGTAAAAAATTACCCCTGCTGTTTACGTGGGGAGCTTGAGACAACTTACCACTATCTCTTTGAATGTTGATTTTATCAAGAGCCCAGAAGAGAGCTATATGATTCTCCACTCAATGTTGTCCTATCTGAGAATACTCTATTGCGGGGATCAAGGGAGCTTAGCCTTCGCGAAAACAAACAAATATTTAATGCAGTACAGGCATATATCATGAGAACAAAACGATTCCCATGATTATATCACTTGAACGGGTAACGAATTGCTTTGGATTGCGACCGTGTTATGCGGCAGAATGATATTCCCCACTCTATATGTAGTACTAAATGCCTTCCGATAACGATTATTCTGTATTTTATTTACTTTGTTATGTTCCTGTATATACGTTAAATTATTCCACATGAAGGATGCTGCGATATTCACAGTGAACACCCTTGACATATGAATTATCCTGTTTCTGGTTAGCGCTGCTTAATATGTTCTTGTTCTCACGGAAGATATATAGTCCCATATATATATTTTGATTATGAACACTCGTAGTTGTGTGTCTGTTTAATTACTTTATTGACGGGTGTAACCAGTTAACAGTCATTGTGATTGACCCCCTCCGATGGCGCCTGACGCATGAAGATTACTATAGACGAGCATAATTTTTATCACGCAACAACCCAACTATTGAAAACTCCCCACCACTGGCATCTCACGATTTCATTTGCCCCCTCTTGTCTTCTAGTTTCTCTCTCTCTCTCTCTCTCACTCTCTCTCTCTCTCTCTCTCTCTCTCTCTCTCTGTCTCCTGCTATCCATAACACTATCTTCTTCCTTTTTTCCATCCCTAACTCAAATTCAGTTATATAACTCCATTTCTCCTCAAAACCATTATTTCCAACTTTCCCGTCTGACCTCTATACCCCTCCCTCACGTATTGGGGACGGGGCTTTCAGCCAAAGAGGAACATATTTCATATAAGCCTTCGGGCTTGTTGTCTGATCCTCGTTTCCATACATTAACTCTTGTATTTTGCATATATGTGTCATCTGTTTATTATTTGTTTGGATTTGGAATACAATATATGTTTACACTATCAAAGGTAGAGTCTGGCTGGAGTATAATGGCTTTATAAAGGACCAGAGCAAAAGCCTTTTACGGTTTCTTTTCATTGTGTTCGAACTCATCAGATTGTAAAGACTAAGTTTGCGTATCGTCTAGCAAAAAAGGTGTGATTGTATGCATCTGGAAACAGCCGCAATATTTACACAATATCGAGGTTGTTTGTAAGGAATATTGCAGTATATATATGCAGCTGGTATATGCATGGTATTGTAGGATAAAAAGGATAGAATGAAGGTGTTAACACTTTCTATACTAACTACCCATTGACGGGGTCGTTTGTTGAACTTATTATCTGAACATTTTCCACCAATGAACATGGATGGATCTTTCTGCTCTTTTATCTGTTTTTCTGTCTGTCGTCTATGTGTATTACATGGACACCCAGCCAAGTGAATAATAGACCGTTCCAATATATTATTATTCCATGGTTATCCATAGAATAGTGTGATGTCGCGTGGAAGCCATACTTTGTGGGATTATTACATCATAAGTTAGAGAAGTTACAGAGAGCAACACGAATGGTGCCTAGTTTGATGAAGTATAGTTACGACATGAGGCTGCTAATATTGAACTTACCTTCGATTAACCCTTTACCCAACAGAAGCGCCCTGTGCCAATGCATTCTCTTATATATGCGAGTCGACCATAGGTCGCCTCGCATATATAAGAGAATGCATTGGCTTAACACATTAAAAATTATAAAATTGTTAAAGAAAATGTAAGAAAAAATGGTAAAAAGTGTTAAAAAAAAGATATTTTTTAGGCCAATGCATTCTCTTATATATGCGAGGCGACCTATGGTCGACTCGCATATATAAGAGAATGCATTGGCACAGGGCATAACTGTAACTATCACAATGTGGTCAAGGAGCCGGTTCCAATGATATCCATATTTGTATGGTTCTATTGAGACAGACCGAAGATATTTTAGGCTGTTGAAGCTTTATTTGGCCGGTTTGTTGGGTAAAGGGTTAAATACAGGCTACTTATAGCAGCTTAAAGAAACTTACAAACTTTTAAAGGGGCTGTACAACATAGACCCCACACAATTCTTTAAGTATAACACGTACGCTGAAACACGTGGACACAAATTCAAACTTCAAGTGGAGCATAAATCTAAAGAATTGCGGAAGTTCTCATTCTGGCGGCGAGTATGCGCTGAATGGAACAATCTACCCCCGCATGTAGTTCAATGGCCCACATTAATACATTTCAAAGAAATCATTGACTTTCATCTAGCACCACGAAGGCTCGTACACGACCTCAAGGAATAATGTTGGCATACATCAGAATCTGACAATTCCAGTGCGATCCAAAGTAATAACAAACATACAGTGTATATATAGGAGATGAACATTATTTTAACTTTATATATCGTCTTTTTTTCGTATAATGGAACCATAAATCATAACTGGATTTGTTTCAAATAAATAATATATAATATTTCAACAAGTTTCCCGCGTGTGATTGTTCCTCATATATGGCCCACTAAATGGACTAATAATATTGGAATTGGGTCGTGAAATGGATAAAACAGAGGTTTTTGGTCGATTCTTCGCGAATATTTTACGTAAATGCTGCCAATCGCACGTATATTAAATATGTTATTTATAAACACCATATTCAAAATCAGAGAATAGTCAACTCCACATCGGTGTAAAATCAACTTATGTCTTCGAAATCAGTTTCTGTGTGTTAAAAAATGGGATTATTTTGAGTGATCTCCACTCGTTTTCTTTCTCCGAACTGTGTTTGTCCTCGACTGTCTGTATCTAATTACAGGGCGTGGAGATTCTGATATAATAATCTAGATATCTATTCACATTGTATAGATATAAATCGATAAATTAGTTAATTATTCGACCTCCATTCGCCACCATTTTTGTCAAATATTTATCGTTTGGGAATTAATATTCACGGTGAGTAACGATTCACGACTCATACTGTGGCACATCGTCTTATACAGCCGATGCAATACTGAGAACACTTCCTTGCCACGACCACCATTTCCGAGATGTTTGTCATTGCAAATATTTAACCCTTTCATGACGGGAGTTTCCTGAATTTTTACGAAAACCCTGTGCCAATGCATTCTCTTATATATGCGAGTCGACCCATAGGTCGCCTCGCATATATCACATAATACATTCGCCTAACAAATTATATATATTCTGTTTTATAATTGTTAAAAAATGTAAGAAAAAGTATAAACAAAATGATAAAAAATTGTTAAAAGAATGTAAGAAATAAAGATAAATAACGATAAAAATTGTTAAAGAATGTAAGAAAAAATTATAAAAATTGATAAAGAATGGAAGAAAAATGATAAAAATGATAAAACTGTTAAAGAATGTAAGAAAAAATGATAAAAAATGATATAATTGTTAAAGAATATAAGAACAGATGATAAAAAATGTCATAACAAAAATTATATAAAATGACAAAAATTGTTAAAGAATGTAAGAGAAAATGAAGAAAAAAATGATAAAAAAAAATGTTAGCCAATGCATACTCATATATACGAACGGACCTATGGTCGACTCGCATATATAAGAGAATGCATTGGCACAGGGTCTTTAATGTTGAGCCAGCGCAGCTCCCGTCATGAAAGGGTTAAACTCAAGGGGTAAGGAACTTTTTGTTCCCCATACTGTGTTTGCGCGTTTTCCGTCTGGTTCCCTCCAGAGAACACTTCCATACCCCCAACCGCGTTATGGCTCTATCTGCCTGGACTACCGGAGTTTTAATTCTGCAGACTGGACATATGTCGTCTGTTGACAGATAATTAACTATCCAATAAAATGAAGCACTCCTATTCCAAGGTGTGCTGTCTACCCATCACGCGCACGTGATGACTGTCACATGTGACTACAGGGGATAGATGACAAGTGACCTTGGTCAATATGGCTCTGAGGTGACCAGTTGTCCACCCTATCAGAAATTTCAGGTTAACACAGCTGGAAGTTCAAACTATTTGATGCCACTTAAATGCATTCATAGTAAACTAAATATCTTTTCTGTACTATAGGAACTGTTGAACTTAAAACTGAAGGGAGATAATTCATACCTCGGACTTAGGTGACATGATTCTGAACCGGAAAACTATTTCTAATAAGCTAAATTATATCATCATCAATATCACAAGACCAGAGAGCTGATAGTGTGATCTAGTTTATTATGTGAAATGGATTCACGTTGGTGAAGAAAATAGATTTTCATTTGAAAACCAGGATGCTAATTGAAGACAATTCCTAAAACTTTTGGATTCAGTGAAAAGCTATAACAGTTACATGCACCTGGTGCAAGTATTAAAGAAATTGTGTGCACTTCCTTAATGTACAGTAATGCTCTAAGTAATTGACTTCTTAACCACAGCAAATATGGCTTGTTGCCATTCATCGGAAAGCTCTCCCCGAAAGCTTTTCGATGAATGACAACAAGCCATATTTCCGACTAAATCCTGAAAAGTTACCCATAATTCTGCTGTGGTTAAGAAGTCGATTACTTAGAGCATTACTGTACATTAAGGAAGTGCACACAATTTCTTTAATACTTGCACCAGGTGCATGTAACTGTTATAGCTTTTCACTGAATCCAAAAGTTTTAGGAATTGTCTTCAATTTTGGAAGATTAAGTTCCTGAACATTTTCCATAACCATAAATGTTGAAATAATCTTAATTCTGTTCCACTTAAAGGCCCTTTAACGGGTGCGTATTGATCACGTGTTGCATATTTGTAAATACAACTCAGCAAAATCATTGTAAGTCATTGGTCTGTTGTTTAAACACTCCATCACCAGGTACATAACTGACGACGATCCCAGTGAAATTTAGCATTTTACTTCAGACTTACACCTACACTTACATTCCACAACTGCTTACTCATGTACATAACTATAAATTTCAAAATTAACCCTTTCGAAAACTCGCGGCCTATGCTTACGTTCCTAATTTCTAAATTTGTAACACCTAACTATGTACCACGCTCCCATGTTTTACTGAAACTACCGGTATGGGACAATCATGAAACTTAAGAATATTTTAATACTCTACGTATAACTAGTTCATTTATGATAGTGCGTGATTCTACGATACTGGTACGCATACTCTGTCATATGTACATTTATATGTATACCTATATTTTCCAAATTTCAAAACACCAGGCATACCTCTATTATGCTCCTGTTTTTAATTTTACTGACTATGGAATTGTCCAAGTGGCGCTTCGGAATGTGTACCTAGATAATGATCACCTTTGTCCATGTTACCGAAGACAGGTTTACCCTTGTATTCTGTGGTGTTCCCAGCCCCCCCCCCCCCCCCGGATCTCTATATTTTACAACATAACCATAAATGTTGAAATAATCTTAATTCTGTTCCACTTTAAAGGCCCTTTAACGGGTGCGTATTGATCACGTGTTGCATATTTGTAAATACAACTCAGCAAAATCATTGTAAATCTAGGAATAAGCGTGTAGCGAAATGTATAATCCATTCCTATTGTCGCGATCAGCGTATCAAAATATGATATAAACACAGAATACGCATTTACATGCCACAGAAAGACTTACTGAAGTCATCAGAACACCTGATCCGAATGATTGTTATTCGTGTCATTGGAAATTGTGTTATCTAAAATATTCCGCCATATCAATTAATAACATATACTTTCAAGCCCCAACGTTGTGTGTCATTAATAGTCCAGTCAAAATACGAGAAGTATGACCTAACCTAGACAAAATTGGTACCGAATTGAAATTATGTTCATGGTGTGCGGGGACCTTTCCTACAACACATTAAAAATCCTCTGCGAGATCTGTGCGCCAAATCTGATAACTGACATCGTTTATCACATGCAGTACCCATGTGGATTTTCGGTGGATTCTATTGGGGGTATAGGGCTAAATAAATCGCACCTAACATGACGTATGCTAATTGTGTCGTGATAGGGCAAGAATTATGCTATATCGGTCGCATGGGTAATTAATTGTGACAAGATAATTGAAGATATTACAGGCCGCCACTCTCACCTTTAGACACGCCGTCAATCTAGATAATGTACAGTTCCACCCATTTAAACCGCTGACCAGAATATTCGGGTTTGTCATGTCAGGTTCAGCACCCCCCCCCCCCCCTAAACAGGTTTAGCTGGACCGTCGACTGTTATGATTTAGATGGCGGTTTAAGGTTATAAAACACAAATCAATGATCGCAATTGACAACTAAATTATCCACACACACTTTACAAGTGTGATCACTGCTCGCTTATAAATTCCCAATCAATATATGACCGTTATCGTAACTAACACTGTTTGCTGTCCATAGAGCGCAGCGATCCGCATTAGGCAAGTTCGATTATTTAGCTCTATGGCATAGAGACATTGTTGCTGAACCATGGTCTAGCTGGACAATGTTTAAATCACTTATAAATGTGGCGTCGGGTTTAAACCACGGATTTAGCTGTCAAACGGCGGTTTAAACCTAGAGGTTTCCATAAACCATGTTTAAACCAGAGACGACGAATCGGACCATTAACCCACTCACGACGGGAGCTGTGCTGGTGCAGCATTAAAGAGCATGTGTCAGTTCATTCTCGTATGTATGCGAGTCTCCTATATAGGGAACTTGACATATATAATAAAATGCACTGGCTTACAAGATCAAAGTAAATTATATGCAACTCGCACCTGTAAGCGAATTCATCATCATCGTCATATGTTTCACGGAACGAGTCTAACCGACTCTTAGTTCCGGTGCTAACACATTTTACAATAACAATTGATTAACGTGTATGTGGGGTGTGTTTTACGAGTAGCTTCTATGTTACGTAGAAATACCGAGCTCCCGTGAGCAATTGGCAAACGTGTCCAAATGTAAGATTATTTGTGTCATCCCTTGTCTGATTTGAATATTTGGTGCAGTTTGATTTGATATGATACCAGTCACATTATGCCAGTCACATTATGCCACCAACTGGGCTACATGCAAGGGCCTTCAAGCTTTCGACATATAAATTATTACTCTTCTGGGTATCTATGCGCTGAACATCAGGCTCCACTGTCGTTTAGACGTGGTTCATGTCTGTGGCGACAAGATAATGGTGTATCGATATTTTCCTGCATTACACACAGAAGGGGCTTTTTATTCACCAATTAGCATGCATACTACCACCCCTTGTCATGTGTCTGGCATAGCTTGCCGGATTGCAGAGATACTGGCGACGTCCAATCTCACGATCAGACTTCTGAGGGAAGGCGCGCTCGATTGGTTGTCACGGCGTACGCCCGGAGAAGTTAATTAGTTGTCATATCGAGCGGTAACCGCATGGCATCCCGTGGGTACAGCGAGCCAGACGTCGCATCTCGCGACATACGTCCTGTCACCAGGAATACTATTTAATGCCCGAGAAACATACGCTTTATGGGGCAAACGCGTCACTCTGCTCAACTTGCGGACACTTTACAACCCATAGTTCAGTACTCGTCATGAAAGAAACCGAGTCTGCACTTTCTCGACATAAGTTCTTTGTGTTGCATGTTAATCGGACGAATATTCGCCCTTGAATTATTTCTGCCACCGGCGCTAATACTAACAACGGAACCTTCAGCAGTTATAACTAATTAAAGGAATTATGATGGACGTTTTGTGTCTTTGCAGGCGCCCATGGGTTAACTACAAGGATCACACCAGAGACTTTTGCGATACCAGGAAATCCGGCAAGGGACGCTGCTGGTTGAGTTGTAGTCCTACACCTGAACAAATGGCGCTTATAGAGCAGGCTGAGAGTGCCCCACCGGAAAACTGTAAGCGTCTCGTCATTCTTGGTTCTTCGAAAGTTGGGAAAACGAACATCGCGTCTCGGTTTCTATATAACCGATACGATGACAAATACACACCGACAATTGAAGATTTTCACAGGAAAATTTACAGGATCCGGGGCGCCCCCTACCGACTTGATATTCTCGATACGTCTGGGCACCATCCGTTCCCAGCCATGCGGAGATTATCTCTGTTGACAGGTAATTATTACAACTTATTATAGATTATTATAGATTATTTTGGAACATAAGCACACTGCATCTCGTTGCTGTGTCGTTGTACTAGCCTATCTCGTATATACACGTTGATTAACGTGTTTCGTTATGACATGGATCAGGGGACCCCACTATTTACTTTGAATTTGGGTGACTTGTTTGTAAGACCAATATTATGTTGAGTTTGTTCTGATCATTTAATTTTCCGACCAAACTTTTTTGTAAACTATGTCATTTTTAGATCAAGATTGGAATATTTGTTTTAATTTTTGGTCTAATTTTCAAACTGAAATGGCCATCAGATGGAATGTTTCCAACCGCGGTGGTGAATTTTTAAGGTCTCATTTTGGAGAAATCCAACCAAAGAGATGCAAATGAATTCAGCAAAGTTTAATTCTTCAGTCCCTCTAGCAACATCCATGCTTAAATGGATATAAGGCTCTCGCAGTGGGTAAATTTGAACAATAAAATAGAGTTGTAAATCCATCACCACTAAGAACATGGGACAATATAATTAATTTCGTCTTATGTTTCACGTTGATAACTCTCCAGTAACAATATTCCGTGTATTGGAACCATTGCGATGTAACGTGTACTGTTATAGTTCCAGTTATTTTATCAACAAACATAAACAATCTTATGCAAATCTTATGTTTCAGATGAAGATTTGTGGAAATTTGTTTTTAAAAACATTACTGAATTTACAAAATTTGTTCAATTGTAATATTATTTACATAGCAAATGTTTTAACATGGGGAGTCATGTCATTGAAGAATTACCAATAATAAAAATAAGAACAAAGTCTATATCCATATATATTTCCATGCTCTTGTTAATGGTGGCGGATTTACAATCTTCTATCATGTTTGATATCCCCCTGTGCCTTGTGGCCCTTAAAGTGTGGAACATCGGATGTGTACGCTTTCAATTGATAACACTGACTGGAAAAGTTGAAGGTAGTAAGCATTGCCTATACAATAATGTAAACTAATATAATTTTCAGACAAAATCCTCGTCTGAGTGTTCGGTTTATTATACAGAACCCATCCAGGCATGATCGTTTAGTAACTATATGTATCAAATGCAGATCTTAGTTAGCTAATTTATATATAGATGGCCATTGCAATCTCATTCTGAAACTTGTTCTTCTAAAATTACAATTACAAAGCTACATACCCAAACGTTTGGATTCATCGAAAAACTAGAGCATTTATCTGATTCAACTTTTGATTTATTTTTCTGGAAAAGATATATCAAAGAAATTTAGGACACTTCCAGGGGTGATTTTTTGGACGCGGGGGTGGGTGGGTCCCAACAAGGGTCGAAAGGTAAAAATCAGAATACGTGCCTGAACATATTTTCCGACCCCCCCCCCCCCTTGACACTTCCTGAAAAAAGGCACTTGATCGTTTTCTGCCAAACTGAATATATTTGAACTAATAAGCCATGGGTGTATTAGATCACAATATTAAATTTATTGTGTGTGATTTTCATAACATTTAGTCTAGAGTTCGTTGTATTAGTTTCCAGAGATATTTTGCTGTACAGAAACATGTGACCTAATTCTTATGTATGAATTAACTTAACTCCTTTGGACCCCAACGGTACCATAGTGCCTAAAAATTACTAATTTACAATTTATTCAGGTAAGTGGCATCAAATCTTTTAACTTTCCATCTGCGATGATATGTGACTTTTGTGAGAGTATCAAAATTGGCTGCCTTAGTAGTTACAGTTCAGAGCGGATGTCAAGTATATATTTCATGATGGCGCCAGGAGTCGCAAATTTCTAAATGTGAAGAGCGTATATTTTCTGTGCGGTTGATATCGGTCGTGACCACAGCCCCATATTAAATGATTGGTATAACAAGTGGCCTTGGTAAAATGTTTCCAATTTGTCGACTCGATGGAATTAATGTGGTTGAAAATTATCCCTCTTATTATTTTTGACAACCCTGTATTGTCCTTACCCAAGCCTGAGATTAGTGTCCCTGTTATTTGCAGAATGAGGTCCACAGAGAGTGAATTTAGTGACGCTATCCCGCATATTGAAGTTCCCAAATGGTGAATATTTTGATGCACACCCATTTGGGAACCTCGACCATGTAATGTATCGTCTGCCAATTTAGGGATATATAGAAACTAAACTAACAAGAAATAGAATCTTTGAGAAGGTTCTATACAGATTTGATGACAAATATACTTTCCAGAGAAGATGAGGCTTGGGCAGAATGAGGCTCCCAGAGGGTGAATTTAATGATGCTAGCCCGTTATGCAGGGGACCTCGTCCTGCAACTGACAGACACACTAAACTCAGGCTTTTCCTCGCCCATGGTGGTTTGTGATATTCTCAGAGTCTCACAAGCATCTGATAACACAAATCTTTCAACATTCCACGAATTGTTATTATTTAATCCAGTAGCTTGATCAGCCATTATGTATGGGACTCTGTGAAGTTCGATTTACAAGAATAACTCACCTAATCACTTGACATGGTATAAATGCCGATGGTTGAATTATTTCGCATTCATAATCCCCATGCATTGTCTCTCCTCACGGAATCACCGCAATTTGGCACCAACAACGGTGCGGTTTAATCCTAAACGTGAGTTAATGGCATGTATTGTTACACGGTACATGCAGAAGTATTCTTGGGTGAATAACTATCTGCTGCATGGTTGACATATCGTTAACAACTATGACGTCACTACATTCTTTAAAGCGTTCAATGCATAGGTTATGGATGGTGTTTTACCGAGATTGTACATTGTACATCCATTTTTTTAATGACGGAAGCTCAATGCCCAACTTAATGGAGTTATTTCGTGATGTATGCTTGAATGAATGAATGCTTTATTGCAAAGACACAAATTAATGCGTAACATGCAAAACACATACAATATTTTATATACAATATGTACACAATGAATATGAGACCCCTCCCTACAAACGTGTTTTTCTCCCTTTGTTTATTCTTTTGAAAATCGTGTGTGTATATAAGTTATATTCTTCCTTTTGTTTTCAATGTCCTTTTGACTATCAGTTTGAATTTTTGACCATGCAATGAGCTAATTCAGCTGCGTTCCACAAGGCATACAATTAAATGCAGTTAGGAGACTTCTCTAAAGGCGTTTTTTTTTTGAAAAATAGAGAGTTGGTTCAAACGAGATATATTTTCTATTGACAAGAGCCCATGAAACTTTTCGCGCGAAGGATTTCCCCAGTAATATTTTGGGATATAGCGCTCACGTAGACATTTATATTTGTCACAGACGGGTATATAGTTTGTGCAATACATATGCATTAACTATGATCCTAATGATACATACCGCCTGTTGTCATGGCAGTTTTTGAACAGTCAGATATGGAAATTAAAGGTCAGGAAAACCAAATATACTCAGCGTTTATAATGAGAAGCTTATCTTCGGAATGAGGAGCTGTCAAGTCCAGATGATGGAATGAGCAATATATATATATATATAGCAATTCTATATAACGATTTTGCGATATCGCTCTGACTGATAACTAACAACATAACATTTTAGGCCGTTAGGCCATATCGCGACTGAGAGACACTGAATCAAGAATAAGCTCAGCAACAGTTACTGTGTAGAGTTAAGAGTGAATTAGAATAAAATTAGCAAAATATACACAAATCAATAGCACCCAATTCAGAGCATGATTTCTCGATTGGGGTCAGCGTTTTTAAGAAACTGACCTTGTGCATATATGTAAAGTGCATGGTTATAAAACAGAAGACATTCGTAACAGCAACAATCGGCAAACAAACATAGTCCACTACTGTTGTTATCCAAGACTACAATTCAAATGTACAAAATTTAATGAAATACTCACATCCATTTACTACAAGGTCGTCGTTTTTGTTCAACGGCACTAGGATATGGTTTCAGTCCAAGGTATTACTCTTCAATTTTTTTTTTCTGGCAGCACAAAAACGATCGCAATATTTCCAATATTTCACGGTTTTCGCTTGTGCCTCCATTATGTAAATAGTTTATCTTCCACAGATATTTAGACTTTTGTTAAGAACTTGCATTCCTATTCTACAATACAATATCAACAGCCACGTATCCATATATCGTGCCGGTTTTTATCAATGAATTGCCACTTCTCTCCCTCAGCCACTGTGCTATGACATAGCTAATGGATAGTAACCATTAACTATGTCTTAGCGAGTAGATTCTTTCTATAATATTGTCATAATTACGTAACTGCAACGTCTTCTATTTTTCTTTTGGTTTTTCCGATTTTTCGTCTGATTTTATTCTGATTCATCCATCCCGTAATTACCTAATGTTAACTTCTGTTCTTGGTCTGGGATTTCTCGAGTTCTTGGTTTGTGTATATGTTACGATATCGTATTCGGTTATCTGAGTTTCTGTCGCAATTTCTATTTTACTGGTCTACTCTGACTGCTGGCATCGACATATGTCTTAGCAAAACAACTGCTGAGCATGTGACATATGAAACCAATGGTCGAGCACCACCTATTTTATTAAGGTCCATATATGAGATGCTTCTCAGCCTTCCGTCTGAATTTTGAATTCATATTCCCATATTGGACGCGAACGACCCATGCCGCATGTGCACCTTGGAAGTTTGAAATTTTTTGTTGGTTTCGTGCAATCCTTATAATCATCGCCACCGTGCACATATGATTTCTTTGCTATTACCATTTTCCTGCCCAGCTAAAACATCGCATTGGAGTTTGAACATATGTAGATAAATCTATCTTCATATATCCAACCCTCAATGTACGCGGATGCTCGCATCGATTGAAAGTCAAAAGATAACTGTTCAAGTGCAGGTTTTGTTCACAGACTGTCTTAGAAAATCTACGGACATCAGTAAGTCCCTGTGGTGGCACTCAGCCAATATCGTCGGTTCTCAGCAGATCTCTGCTACTATTCAGTGTCTTGTGATGTTTGTGCAATAGATGTTGACTGATGTTGAACTTTGTTTTAACATTCAAGAGAGATCTGTTTACTGGCCCGGTCCTGATTGCTTTGACATATTTCAAATGTTCAGCAATATTTTTTAGCATTTTGTCAATGACCAATACAGAATGTTTTTAACATACAGTCGAAGCCAAGAACCAAGTACTGAGGGAATAATCCAGCATCGGTGGAACTTTGTGAGTCATCACTTCTATGATCAATACGTTGTTTAGTTTTAGTTGACAATATGAAAAGCAAATAATCAAAAAGCAACAAGCCCTCGCAGCCTCTTCGGACTACCCTTCGAATTGTGGGTCGGGCAAACTACTGGTTTAGTGACTGCATATATTAGCCTTCCGGTAAATCCGCGCAGTGAGGCAGGCGTTGACATTACTAGACTGAAACAGCCACCAAGACATGCAACACATGCCAACAATTTAATCTGAAACACTGACAATTCGTGACGAGGCGATTGATTAAGCAGATTCAACTCAACCACCCGTCTTTAAGAGATGCAGGAACATGATCAACTCCGTATCCACATGTCATTGCTTCGCGTGATACGGTCGCCCTGGTACTCCTACAGCACATCTTTGGATGCACCCAACGGCAAACAGGGTGTCATATGGGAATATTACCCCTTGCAGTGGGGCGTCATACCCATTCGAGCCCACATTGAGGGGTAACATGACAGCAAGGGCATACCTAGATGTTGTTCATTCGAGCATTGGGTATATCTTCGAATTTCAGACATGTTGTTATTTAATTCAGTTATGGAATTGCCAACTATTTGATTGTTTTACTGTCGCCGGATGGAATGTTATAACAAATTGTCTCATTCGAGAAAACTGTAAAACCTGTCATTATGAGTAAATTAGCTGAGTGCAGTTAATATTCAATTTCAAGGGTAGGACGTGTGACAATTATATATCTTTCAAAATTGCGTTAGCATGGTTAATGAAAAACGCGCAGTGACAGTAACTAAACATTCACTATTCTTCGGTGAGTAGGTCTCAAACCAATACCGCCATAGCCTTTTGATTATCCCAGAATATGCATTGTAATGTAAGTAGTACCACTGACTGGATACATTATTTGAGTATGACAGTGTGTCAAATATATGTAAATAAATTATGATTTATTTCACTCCAACATAATCAAAGCAATACTTGCCAACTAATTGTCCATTGATATGACGATTATTAACCATTTCTATACTAAATACTCCTTGATGAGTAGTTCACTTGGTAGCATTACCGACCACGGATATAATTTCGTTTGCACTTGTATTATCATCGCGTCTGGCTGTCGTCTGCTAATATATACTTAAATTCCCTCCACATGAATAATATACCATTCCAATGTATACTGTTACAACTGAGGGGGGGGGGGGTCATTTAGTATTGATATGGTTAAAGTATGTCGCGCAAGTTGGGTCCATAAAATGCGGAATCATCACATTTACTGTAACCTCTTTGTACGTTTGTGGTTTTGAATTGCGCATTTGTTATTATACGAATGACGGAACAGTTTAATAATCAACTCGATCTGATAAGAAGCATATAGGCTATTGTTCGACCGACGCCTTTTGGGAATTTTCCAGCAGGTGACATACAAAGCTAATTCCAACCGGGTGATTCGCACTTTGCAATAATGTAGTAAGTATTATATGGTCTAATTGCTCAGCAGATTTATTATCGGAAAAAGACGTCTTTGTAGGTTATGGTTTCGACCAGAGAAGCACTGCACCACTATCCGATACGCTGACTAAGCAACTCTGAATTTAATATGGAGTGGAGGCTTTGTTGGATATATAGATTGGCAATAACACGTGGGCTGTCTAAAATGGGTACACGACTACATTCGCTGTCCAGTATCAAAATGTGTGCATCACAACCAATGTGGTAACTGTTTTCCCGAAAAACCGCACATTATCTGATTATAATAGAACCATTTTGAGTCGATAATAAAAAATGTGCTGAAAATTATACTGTTTTAGTCACAGTATCGACTATGGGGCAGTTTTTAGCCGCCCGAAGAGTTTCGATCCGCGTTCCTCGTTTGGTCGTTTGATCGCTTGTGGCAGTTGTAAGCTGTACCGAATAATTTTGGTTGGCGTTCCCCGTTTGTTCGTTTGATAGGTTATTGTAATTGTTAGTTGTACCGAATAGTTTTCAATCCGCGTTCACCGTCTGATCATTTTATCGTTTGTGGCTGTTGTTAGCAATGCCAAATAGTTCGATCCTAGTTCCCCATTTGTTCGTTGGATAGGTTCGGGTAGTTGTTGTCTGTGCCGAATTGTTTAGACCCGCCTTCCCCGTTTGGTTGTTTGCTAGATTGTGGTTGTTGTTATCTGTACCGAATTGTTTAGTTCCGCGTTTGGTCGTTTGATAGTTTGGGGTTTCGAGCCGCAGAAAACTTCTATCATTCACTCCACAAGTAATTGGATAATTGGACGAATATTAATGGCTGTTTTCGAACAGACGGTGGCATCCAATCAGATTCAAATGCGTTTAATTTTCCCACACACATTGTATGTATTTTCTACATATCTATAACATATGACACTATTTGAAGAAATCGTTGAACTTCGCTTTGCGTGGTGTAACAGAATGTTTACCAAACTAAATCTCTCTCACATTCGATGCTATGGCTGTTAAATTTTAAAGTAATGCTCACCAATTTAGTATCTACAAAATATTATTCTCAGTCTAGAAGAGTAAAACAGCACAAGCATTAGTACGTTGAAACGGTGGTGTCGGAATTTCACTGAAGTCACACGCTCTTTCCCTGTAATCTAGATTTCACCGTTACAGGTCATGTGAGGAACAGTATCATTCGCTTAGATAGACACGGTGTCCACGAATGTAACACGCACATAATTGGCGTCGTATCACCCTATCAACCAGTTCGCATGCCAGAATAGATAACTATTTTGACAGGTATTTGCTAAATAAAGATTAAAAACATGCAGCTCCTTTTTCTACCTAGACCTTCTATTTCTCCGAATGGGCACTTTATACCATGGGTTAGACCACAAGTCGACATTCGTAATCTAGAATGGTCGTGTCTCCCAATATATGCACAAGGAACTGCCACGGGGAATAGTTCGCTTCTAAGACCCGCCCATAATAACAAACGTCTGTATAGTGCTTATAAACACCACGAAATACAATTCCTTGTCAGAAAAGGCAGCATGTTAATTTGCATACCAGTTGTATCGATCACATTCAAACATAACGTCACTATAGAGTTATTCTTCGTCTGTGCAGAACGATATCAGTTTGATTATTCGCGAATCAAAAGCATCATAAAATTCATTCGTACCCAAAATAAAGCTAATTGCGTCAACGGTATACATTACGTATATACTGCGTTAAATTTACAGCAAAAACAAATATTTTAATATATCGACTTTTCGCTTCGAGAAAAAGCTGTACCGGGCAGCTGTAAATGCCTTAAAATTGTCATCATGGCAACCTCTACTTACACGATTCGTGTCAATGTGCGTGGTTTTGTTCTCAGCCGAGGTCTATTTTGTATACAAAAAACGTTCCTATAAGTCTCATTTATTGAGATTTATCATAATAATTCATCGGTATGGAAATTCACCGTTGTACATGTTCAGCGTAATTAATTAACTCATGAAAAACACTGATGGATGCTGGTCATGTACAACGCATCTAATTAACCATTTACATATATCCACATCCCTATAGTTAGGAGCATACTCAGACCACGTTCCGGGGTTCTTCAAAGTTGGCCGCAGAAAAAACGAGAGAGATGATTTATTGGCGACAGAGCATACATTATAGATTGAATACAAAGCATGGCTATACATTCAATGGATTTAGAAATTTGTCTTTTAAACCAGTTTCTTGTCCATTTGGTGGCAAGTGTGATATAGAAATCTACGTCACAATTATTCCCGACTGTGCAATTTTGACTGGACTGGACATAGATACATCAAAGACATCTCATTTCATAACTTCTGCACACCCATATAAACATTTCACTCAGTCCATATCACAGGTACTGTTGAAAGAAAATTCAGTCTGATAATCGTCGTTTGTATAACTGTCAGAACTGGCGGTATCATTGGAATGACTAACCAAATTCTGATGCGTTTTCTCGTCCTTGTTCAGAATAATTACGTGAACTGGTTGTCCTTAGACGTTTCCCGAGAAACCAATCACGATATTAAAGTTTCATGGACGGTAACTCTTCCTTTTTTTCTAAAATCAAACAGCAATGTTTTCATTGTTATGATTGTTAGAATTTAGCTTTCACATTTCAATCAAGCACATTGCCACTTTGACAAATGTCTGTCAATTAAATCACGAACCGTCCGGCACACATGGTCGACTTGATTTTTCACATAACCTCTGTAGCATGACTAATGATATCTCGCTTCTTTCAAAATGGTGGTTTGGCACAACGATAGCATTTCTCTGACAGGTTGTTTTTGTGGTGAAATTTGATAAATTATGAAGTTTTCTTCTGACGAGCCAACATTGGGGTATATTCGGGAATATCTCTAATGTTGAAGATACGGTATTACGCTGCACACCCGACTGTCCCTGAGTTGGACTTCTAAAGCAACTCGAACTTCTACGCCTTTTAGCTGGCGTGATTGCACATTTTTCATCATTCTTTTTTTCTGCGTTGATTGGCACTTCTGGACAGCCTCTAGTATATTCTGACCATGAATTGCATATAGCACCTGGAAGAAGAGATCATATTGTAAGTAAAGTGTCATATAGTGGTATCAACAAAAGGAATCCGTAACTGTTTGATGTAGTAATTCTTACTAGTCGAATATCCAAAAAGAGCGTTCGGTCATAAATAATATGAGAAACATGAATATTTATATAGCATACAATGGGTACCCAACTTTTACCCAAAACATCGGACAGATGTGCATTGGTCTTTCATTTTATTTGTATAATAACCGTTATTGGACATGGGTTGTCTATAATATAATCCACATTCAAATCGTAATTGTTATCAAATGAAAGACAACACCAAACGTTCCGATTCGCTCGTGTTAAGAGCATCATTTTGTCAAGTTTGAATTTACTTGCGGTTGCTCTAATATTTTGACATGTTTTCATATCCCAAAGAAACATCTGATAGGCTTAGTGTGCATTCGATCGTGAAAACAAACATTAATCCCGCTAGAAACATATTTGACCATTTTCCAGTTCTGACAAGATTAACACCGTGTGCTTTCCGCTTGAGTGATATAAAACTTAATTATAAGGAGGCCATATATTCAATTAATCTATTATTCTTCTATAACATATAATGAGTAAAATTCTAACAACAAGACAAAGATATATTGTTTCTGATTGGATTGAACATATGTTTATTTTTAAAAATCGGATTTCAGTGGATGAACGAAACATGCACAACAACGCAAAGAAAATTGCAACTCTCGGAACCAGAACATTGGCAATACGGGTTCACATTTTCTCCATCTAAATATATGCAGCTAAATTTCTTGCTACCGCAAACGTTGCAGATTGATGACAGCTCTGGACTTTTATCCCATGGTCTATTGCGGCTGAATCGACAATAAACTTCAAGTAACGAACTTGAATGTTCTATAGTGCCGTTGCACCACCAATTCTCTGCGTAATCTCCGGACATCTGTTAAACCCTGGGGGGCATTACTTCCAACTACTGTCACTCATGAACCATCAAGTCACGAGTATTTTTGCAATTTTCTTGCCTAATGCTGATCGACCAAATGGTGTCAGTTTTACATGGCCACAATGCAAAGTTTTGCCCATACTGGCGAGCATTTACGCAAGGTCTAAACACAAATTACCGAGTGTAAACCTCATGAGCAACTAATAACGCAGCATTGCCATTAGGTTTGGTACCAGCTTGAATTTCCATATGATAAACAAATAACGACCGCTAGTCCAACTGTCGTATCGGAGCTGATTTGTCCCATCCGATTTGACACCATAAAACGCCATTGGTACGTGTTATATACCACGCAATAATGGGATCGTACCCATTAGCCCAGTAATGGGACGTCTGATGTCGGCATTCAAACGTGTAACATGTTTCTATTTTTTTTGTCGGAAGAGCCAAAATTCCAGTGATCGTCTATCATAAATATCGTTGCCAAATAGCATCTCTAAACTCTGACAAATACAATCAGCTTGAATGAGTCATCTGCTTTCAGAAATTGTAAATACAGTTCTTCCATAGGCAGAATAGTTCCATTCTGGACAACGCTCGATGAACATACTTCAATGTAAACTCAGAGACTAGTGTAGCGATTTAAACGCAGAAAAGTTTTGTAACTTCATTGAAGACTACCTAAGCTGTCAGTGTCGTCATCCCGTAGAGGAAGGGACTCACTGCTTATTCGTCTGCCCCATTTGTACATACCACATATATCAATTGTTTCAACGAATCGATAGCCTAGGGGTGTATGCCATTATCCTTGAGAAAATGTCGTCGTCTGTTCAATCAAACGGTCTGTAGTGATTAAAACAAGCCAATGCATTGTATTCCATTGGTCGAAAGTGCTGTTTGTGATTTTATAAATCCGGATTGGAATGTATGGCATAAATAAGTCCGATACGAAGGCATAATGCACAAAATAATAGAAGTGTAGTGTGCTCTCTAATTAATCCATGATTAACACAATAGTCAATTGAAATGTCATAATTCGGCACAAACACAATGCGTTGAACTATCCGGATGTAATACCGACCATGGAGTATTGATTGTTATTAATCTGACCAGGTTTGTAAGACTGACCACACATTTAATTGGTAAGAGAAACTCATCACTGATTGTAAGTTTATCGGGCTGATTGTGTGTTATAAATATGTTATAAGCACGGCGTCCGATTTATAAGCGGAATAAACACCACGCGCGCCCTCCGGGCGCTTGTGATCTTTATTTCGCATATAAATCGGACGCCGTGCTTCGTTCTCATATTAATCTAATTTTATCTGGTTGTCAATAAAAATGCGAAGTCGCCATGTGTGGGTCGGATTAGAATAAGCCTATCGCCCACTGCGAGCAAGATTCCCCTAAAGTGGCACCCTGTTTGCCAAGAATTGTATTTCATCTTGTGCAGTGTATGTGTCCTGGTGGTACTAGGGCGTTCGTATCACGTGATACATTGACACCGGATACAGTTTAAATAATTGTCCACTTCGGTCCTACATGTATACTTCTCCAAAACGGGTGGTTGAGTTGACCTAACCCAATCAGTCGCCTAGTCACGAATCTTCACAATGTACTGAATTGTTCTTCTTGTGTGTTCTGATTATTCAAGATTGTTGAATGTTTAAATCTAATACTGTTCACACCTGTCTCAGTGCGGGGAGGTACCGGGAGTCTGCCATGTGTAGTGGTTAAACGAGTTACCGCTTCAGCTACATGTATGTACCAGTTGTTGTCCCGACCATGATTCTAAAGGTAGTCCGAGGCTAGTAGTTGATTATCTGCTTCGCATATGGCCACTCAGAATAACCAACAATGTGTTGGGCGTCGAAATGATGACCTGCTACATGTATTTCCCAATGAAGCTGAGTTATATCAGCAGTACTCTGTTCTTAGTCACCCTAGTGCTTTTCGTTGTTAAAACGATGCAAGGTATAGCTGAACAGTTAGCTCAAGCCAACTAGGACTGGGCAAGTAAATGGCTCTCTACTGAATTAATGTTCAAAGAAAGTTCAATAAGATTTTCTTCATTTAAAAAACAGTTGGTTTATCCTCATAAGACCTTAAATAGCAGCTGGGCTGTGTTGGGAACCCGTGATATATGAATCATCTGAATATGAGATATTGGCAGAGCTGACTCCCTAGGGAGGCAGAGCTGACTCCCTAGGGAGTCACACACAGATGTTCATAGAATGTCAAAAACAATTGATGGTAGAAAGTACAATTAAACAGCTATAGTCTGGCCTTCAACCGGTCTCCCAGCGATCGCATGATAGGGGCATGATTAGTTGTCAATAATGTGGCCATGACCGAGAGTGTAAAAAGAGCAAATGAACCCCAGACCATGAACACACGTATTGCTCACAACAAAACAAGTTCCCATAACTGTCTCAGCGCACTCAGCAATGGGTCGTTCATGTCCCATTGGGACTATGAATTCAAAGTACAGAAAATTAAATCTGAGAAACAACTTTCATATCCAGACGTTCAGAAAATGTCTTAACCCTTTCATGACGGTAGCTGCGCTGATGCAGCATTAAATACAATGTACCAGTGTATTCGCTTATATATGACTTCTCCCATAGGGATCCTCGCATATATAATACTAGCAGATTAGCCCGCCACTGGCGGGGATTGGTCCCATGGCTTTGGTCGATCCATTAATTTTTGTTTTCAAGGTAACCCCGTACGTCGCTGCCACCGCTGATGCCCGAAATATCGCCCAAGGTCATTTGCGGGTACCCGTGTCAAGATCATGTTGGGTGGACAAAATAACCGGACACAAATATTTCCCGTCCCGAGTTGACCATACATAACAAATTTCACATCGATGTCACAGCTGACTACCGAAATATCGCCCAAGGTCATTTGTGGGTACCAGTTTCAATGTCAAGGTCACATCGGGCGGACAAACTGACCGGACGAAAATCTCCCCCGTCCCTTGGAACCCCTTTCGTCTCGATATCCCCAGTTTTGACCTGCCGTATATTTTCACTAAAGTAGATAAACGCTCTTTAATAGCGACGCCTCATATACAAACGCTCATTAATTATCTCGCGATTAACCCATCAATCTCTATTACTGTGGCAGTTGAAGGTGAAGGAGTGGTCGCACGGGCTCGCGAATTATCACGAGTGCACTGCCTGTGACTTTTTACCCTTACACAGCAAGTTTGGGTTTAATCGGCCCTGCAGTTTTCGTCTCGATATCCCCATTTTCCGAGACGGTCAAATGCCGTATATTTTCACTAAAGTAGATAAACGCTCTTTAATAGCGACGCGTCATTTACAAACGCTCATTAATTATCACGCGATTTAACCCATCAATCCCCATTGCGGTGGCAGTTAAATGGTGAATGCGTGGTCGCGAGTGATCCGATGACACTTTCCGCGTGTTTTTACCCTTAGATAGGAAGCTTGGGCTCAATCGGTCGAGCCGTTTTAGAGTCTATAAAGGACACACACATAAATATACATATATATATATACGGATGTCTCAAAATATATAGTAGACTAGCAGGGTAGCCCGCCACCGGCGGCTTGTCCGAAACATTGTTTATATTTTTTTTTTATTTTTAGCTCCACGCGTTTCAATAAGAAAAAATTGTACCCGGTAGCTCCACCCGTTTCCGAGATCTGGTCTGCGCATGCGCGAAGCTGGCTTCGCACGGGCTCGGCGACCCGATCAAATTTGTACCCGGCCCAAGATACATTCACATAGCAAATTTCAAGTCGATAGCTCCACCCGTTTCCGATATCTCGTCTGCGCATGCGCTGCACGGGCGTCGCATGGGCTCGCCGACCCGATAAAATTTGTACCCGGCGCAAGATACATTCACATTGCAATTTTCAAGTCGATAGCTCCACCCGTTTCCGAGATCTGCCTTTTTAATCGAGATAAATGCATTTCGTACTCGTCCTAATGTACTATTTCGAGCGATAACAATTGTCAGACTCCCATCGTGAACCTCAACACGAAGTAAACACGTGTTTCGAGCGATAACATTGCATTGAAGTCAGACTCCCATCGTGGACCCCCAAGACGACGTAAACACGTGTTTGTTCCCGTATAACTCTGGAGACTCTGACTTCATATATATATATAATGACGTTATTAAACCCGGCCGTGCCGTTTGAGCTGATTTTAATGACTGGGAGTGGAGTACGGGTGCTCGGAGCTTCTGGAAAACGCGTGGACGACATCGTACGTGGGATTTTACCTCTAGATGGGAAGTTTGAGCTCAATCTGTCCAGCCGTTGTACTATTTCGAGCGATAACAATTGTCAGACTCCCATCGTGAACCTCAACACGAAGTAAACACGTGTTTCGAGCGATAACATTGCATTGAAGTCAGACTCCCATCGTGGACCCCCAAGACGACGTAAACACGTGTTTGTTCCGGTATAACTCTGGAGACTCTGACTTCATATATATATATAATGACGTTATTAACCCCGGCCGTGCCGTTTGAGCTGATTTTGATGAATGGGAGTGGAGAACGGGTGCTCTGAGCTTTTCTAAACTGCGACTACGGCGGTGTCGGTGGGATTTTACACTTACATACGAAATTTGAGCTCGATCGGATCAGTCGTTTTGGATTCTATGAAGTACACACATATATATATACGAAGTCTCAAAATATATAGTATAGACTAGCAGGGTAGCCCGCCACCGGCGGCTTGTCCGAAACATTGTTTATATTTTTTTTTTTTTTTTAGCTCCACGCGTTTCAATAAGAAAAAATTGTACCCGGTAGCTCCACCCGTTTCCGAGATCTGGTCTGCGCATGCGCGAAGCTGGCTTCGCACGGGCTCGGCGACCCGATCAAATTTGTACCCGGCCCAAGATACATTCACATAGCAAATTTCAAGTCGATAGCTCCACCCGTTTCCGATATCTCGTCTGCGCATGCGCTGCACGGGCGTCGCATGGGCTCGCCGACCCGATAAAATTTGTACCCGGCGCAAGATACATTCACATTGCAATTTTCAAGTCGATAGCTCCACCCGTTTCCGAGATCTGCCTTTTTAATCGAGATAAATGCATTTCGTACTCGTCCTAATGTACTATTTCGAGCGATAACAATTGTCAGACTCCCATCGTGAACCTCAACACGAAGTAAACACGTGTTTCGAGCGATAACATTGCATTGAAGTCAGACTCCCATCGTGGACCCCCAAGACGACGTAAACACGTGTTTGTTCCCGTATAACTCTGGAGACTCTGACTTCATATATATATATAATGACGTTATTAAACCCGGCCGTGCCGTTTGAGCTGATTTTAATGACTGGGAGTGGAGTACGGGTGCTCGGAGCTTCTGGAAAACGCGTGGACGACATCGTACGTGGGATTTTACCTCTAGATGGGAAGTTTGAGCTCAATCTGTCCAGCCGTTGTACTATTTCGAGCGATAACAATTGTCAGACTCCCATCGTGAACCTCAACACGAAGTAAACACGTGTTTCGAGCGATAACATTGCATTGAAGTCAGACTCCCATCGTGGACCCCCAAGACGACGTAAACACGTGTTTGTTCCGGTATAACTCTGGAGACTCTGACTTCATATATATATATAATGACGTTATTAACCCCGGCCGTGCCGTTTGAGCTGATTTTGATGAATGGGAGTGGAGAACGGGTGCTCTGAGCTTTTCTAAACTGCGACTACGGCGGTGTCGGTGGAATTTTACACTTACATACGAAATTTGAGCTCGATCGGATCAGTCGTTTTGGATTCTATGAAGTACACACATATATATATACGAAGTCTCAAAATATATAGTATAGAAGACAATGCACTGGCTTACAAGATCAAGTTAAATATTATTAGGTCAATGCATGTACTTATATATATGCGAGACCCACATTTTCTGCGGTTCTGCAAGGAAATGCGTTGATGCCAGCACTCAGAGAGTCAAGCTAGACATTTGAAGAGACCGGCATTGCTTCTGTTTCAGAACCTGTAGCACAGACCTGGGCCATGTACTATAAAACTTATGCCCCCCCCCCCCCCCATAAAACTTCTGCGCCTGTATACAACTTCCGACGGCGCGGGCGGCTATTTACGAGCTTGAGAGTCTACACATGTGCGCGTTATATGTTACAGTGAAGTAATTCGATTGGTAGTGCCCTCCAACGGATTTTGGACCAAGATGCAGGAGAGAATTCTGGGCTCTGGTTGGTTAATAGTAGTTTCGATATTTAAACATATAAAATACATGCAATCACTCCTCTTGAAATGTCAGAATCCAAAAACAAAATTGGCACATGGTTCCTAGATTTAATTTTTTTGGTGTGAGGTCAAAAATGTCAATATTTTTTTCATGCAATTCTGACTCTCGATTATAAATCCCAAATTTAAAGGTACATTCCATGCTCGACGATATGATTTTGTTCATTCAGAAACTTTGCGCAGATGCCAATTCCGGTAACCATGTACTCATTTATCACAATTGGTGGATAGTCAGGGCTGCAGGCCATTATATGTTAACACTGAGGCCTATGGGAACTAGTTACTTCACTGTAACCTAAAGCACAAAAATGATCCTTTTTCTCATTTGGGCCCAGTGGTGGGTTTCCTATAAGCATTGACCAACAAACAATTAGGGAACTTGTAGCACGTGGCATATTATATTTTATCACATAATTTGCCCATAAAAGCAGTTTCATAAGCATTGATATGAGACACGTTTAATATCAGCGCGTGCGATGACGTCACATCGTTCTTCAAATGACTTGCGATCGCTGCGGTTTTTATCGTTGTTTTCGATGGATATTTCGCATTGCTTCGCGTTTATTTGATGATGTGATAAAAAGTATCTCACATTCGTCCTATTTTATACGTAATTTATCAACCTCGTCCACTAAATTCTATTTGAGCCTCGGTAAACCTCGGCTCAAATCGAATTTAGTGAACTCGGTTGATAAATTCCGTATAAAATAGAAACTCATGTGAGATCCTCTATATTTGAGTCGGTGGTAATCAATGAGAAGCCAATATTAACCCATCTGGGACAATTTTTGCTTCAAATTTTCACCTCGAAAATCTCCCCTTTTTGTCCGTTATGAACCCATATGTGTACCTTTAATGAATGTCATGGTAACAAATCACGCACTGAACATCGAGGGTCAGTACACAACTGAAATAAAGGCTTTTCGACTAGCCATGAGAGCAAACTACATCGCTATCTGTGGCAGGTCTAAAAAAATTGATGTAAAACATGACCAGTGCAGGGTTAAATGGCAGCCAATTAGTCTGCTTGAGGTGGCTTGTCGACAAAATGTGTAACACGGTGGTGTGTTTGAGTGATGTGGCTGTTTCCATGCACATACATGTAGGCATATAATCATTCTGCTGCACTCAAAACTTCAGTTTTTGCCAAAATTTCGTTTACCAGGACTCAGAATTTGTCAAATGCGCCCAATTCAAGCTCCAGCGTGTCCATGTTTATCAGGCGAACCATCGTCCATATATTCTCAGAGAGAAATCGGTCAGCTTTCACACCAATGATGTGTATATATGCTACCATCGTTTACTTTATCGACATGGGCCTCACGTGGTGACTTTTCGTGTTCATTTTAAGATATTTTGTATTGCAATTGTAAACAGGGGTGGGGTTCATACATGCGCGTATTGCAATTGTAAACAGGAGTGTAAAGCACGTGGTTCCTAGATTTAATTTTTTTGGTGTGAGGTAAAAAATGTCAATATTTTTTTCATGCAATTCTGACTCTCGATTATAAATCCCAAATTTAAAGGTACATTCCATGCTCGACGATATGATTTTGTTCATTCAGAAACTTTGCGCAGATGCCAATTCCGGTAACCATGTACTCATTTATCACAATTCGTGGATAGTCAGGGCTGCAGGCCATTATATGTTAACACTGAGGCCTATGGGAAATAATTACTTCACTGTAACCTATAGCACCCACGTGAGAAGTCATTTATCAATTGTACGCTTGTTGGCTTACTCGCCCAGCTGTAGTTTACTGGTGTTCTACAGTACTGAGTTAGCCTCGGGGTCAGGGTTGTAGGCATACATGAGCGTGGGTCAGCGAGACGCGAATCACTGGATTAAAATGAGGTGTTTTCGGTATTGATGTCTCGCGCCGAGCGTGCATATTTATTTATCTGATCCACATGACTACGCGCACGTATAGAGCCAAATTTGAGTTGTTGTGGCAGTCAAACTTTGACGATGCTGTAAGGTGACCAAAAGCGCCTTTGTCTCCGTCCAATGAGTACGCCATCATAACCGATATCATAGAATGGGCTCCAAAATTATGTTCAGCGTTTATAAGGGTTATTTTGAAGAGGATGTTATGCATAAGTGGCTCGCACGTGTCCTCCAATCCCAAATGCCAACTTGTATCGTAATACGTATTGGTCATTCGTGCAAATATATATTTGAACGATATAACGAATAAAACACCTAGCATCGAAGTGAACAACTAATACACAAGTGTAGGCAAAACAGTCACGGTCGAATCTTCGACCGTACCTTTGTAGTCGTAATCGAGGCTAAGACTACAATGACTCTGCAGTTGTATGCCGTTGTAGTAATCATCTTACTCGTGTCCCGAGTCGTACACAACTGTAGAAAGACAATTGTACTTGGCAGTCGCAACTTCATAGTATTCATTTGGCTGTACACTTGGGAACATCCGCTACCAGTACAACTGCCCAGAGCTTTATAGTACAGGACCCTGGGAAACACGTTTAACATGTTGCTTGGGGAGAAACATTCGCAAAATCTAACTGGGAAAAGAACATTATGAATAATCAATAAAGACACCACCTGTGAATGCTAAAGATGGGGACATGGCTGATATCATGCTTTCTGCCAAATCCCATTCTCTAATAAAATTGTCTTTATGTTATATTTGTACCATTAGCTTGTTAATTCATGTGCATGATTTAGAGAATAAATATGTTTACACTAAACATTGGCCCATTGAGAAATGGTTTCATCTTAAGACCTCTGTTCACCTTTCTCATCTTGATGTCTAAAGCCAACTTCTTAACACCATAACTTTATCTCACCGCACTCAAATTATTCAAGATGAAATAATTTTGATTGCGATACTCATATCAAATCGGGTCATTTTGTTAGCATATAATTGACAAAATGCAATACACCTTGATTTTGATTTCCGGGTTCATTTTGGAACCGGTTGGATTGAAGGCGAACACATCGACTGGATGGGCTTAGTCACAACGGGAGATGACTCTCATAAACTCAAAACTTTATGTCGGATCCCATCTGCATCACATTTGACGCCGTGTCCTGCAACTAATTTGTATTATTGAATTATAGGAATAAGATAGTGTTTACAACAATCTGTGACAAGCTAATGGACTTCATATCGCATGCTGTCGGAATCTCCTCGTATAATGGCTGTCGTAAACATGGCTGTGATTAATCAGCACGCAATGTTCAATTTTGTCTGATGGAATAAACTGCAACTACGAAACTCGAACGTAAAGCCTTTCTGACATAACAAAACTCGGTCAGACCACAAACCACACCAGGGCCATGTATTATAAAGCTCTGGGCAGTTATGCGGCTATTCCCAAGTGTAAAGCCAAATGAATACTATGAACGAGTTGCTACTGCCGGGTACAAGTGTCTTTTTACAGTTGTGTACTACTCAGGACACGATGTAGCTGTATATTACAACGCATACGACAGCAGCGTCCTTGTATATTTATCCTCGATTACGACTGCAAAGATACGAGTGAAGATTCGTTCGTAACTTTTTGCTTACACTTGTATATTAATTGTTCACTTCGATAATGGGTGTTTTTTTTTTCATTATATCGCTAAAATATAACTCTTACCAATACGTAAAACGATACAAGTTGGTGTTTTGTCGTCGAATTGTTATTACAATGTGTTTTACTAAGACAATTTACGATTAGAAACTACTTTATATTTTGATATTACATACAACTAATAAATAACTTGTTTCACACATAACATAATATAAAAAGACGTCCACATACAACAGGATATGTGGATACACATCACCCTTTTGCCATAGGTATACTTTCAGTGTTCGGGAAATGTAAGTTAGAATAAAAGTTATTTCTAAATTAACTACATGTACTGTCTGTTGCTTTGACATGATGTGTCAATTTACTAAATCGTGACATAGTCTTTGAGTCGTGTAGGCGGTTTCCTTTGCCTTGGTTCTCGTTGTTGCACACTGCTCTCATGACCACCACTATCGTCTATAATGGAAATATTGACATTCACTGGGTTATCATCTGAGTTGCTAACGGCATCCTTCCTCCATATATGTCAATATTGTCATGCATATTCATATGATAACTGTCACTACTGACAAACTTCTTGAACGTGGACGCATCACTTGTGGTACTTCTGTTGTCACCACGGATTGCTGTAATCAGTGAACTATTCCCGGTTATCTCTGTATATGGTTCTAGTTCACGAAGGAGTAAATGGGTCCCTCTATCTTTGCCGAACAAGCACTAAATCACCAGACTGACATAAGCTTTAGACACTTCAAACAAATCACCAATTCTGGAGAGTACGTGCGAAAAGGATCTCGGAGTTAATATGGATAACAAACTTAAATTCGACATTCATATAAACTCGATATGTAATAAGGCATATCGGGTCATCGGTATCCTAAAAAGAACGTTCGTAATGTTAGACCCCAATACTTTTAGGCGTCTTTATACATGTATGGTTAGACCAATCATTGAATATTGCAACACTGCATGGGACTCTCATTTGAAATACAACTGCACCGCTTTAGAGAAAGTGCAGCGTCGTGCAACCAGACTGGTACCTCAGCTAAAGCACCTTGGATACAGAGATCGACTCGTTCAGTTGAACTTAATGTCTGTAAAGTACAGGCGTCTGCGAGGTGATTTAATAGAGACATACAAGTACTTACATAATCAGTACAACGTCAACATAGATGAATTGTTCCAGAAGCAACATATTCTAATACCAGAGGACATAATCTCAAGCTGCAAATGAAAACCGTGAATAAGAACTTTGGGAAATACGTCTTCACTCAACGCGTTGTAGTTCATTGGAACAAAATTCCAGAACACATTGTCAACGCAACTTCACTGACAGAGTTCAAAACCCAGATATACTATCAACTATGTAGTCTGAAGTATATATATGATGACTGAGTTATTGTGACAAATGTATATACCCAATTCTTTGTAAGTCGGAACCAAAAGTCGAATGACTTGTTCCGAAACATTTGATGACGATGATGATGATGATGATATGGTCGTATTCCAGTTGAACAATGTGGTGCAGCTCTATAGTTTCTGAGACATTTAAACAACCCGTCATTCCAGTTCCGACTTTCAGCACTAACAGTTTGAATTTTTTTTTTTCAAGGAAGACATAAACCTTTCAAACTCACCATTTGAACGAGAATGAATCTGAGTTATTTCCGGTGATGAAATCCCACGCTTTTTGTACTATCCTGAAAAGCACTAATATTGAATGGTGATCCACTATCAGTTCGTATTACATGGGGTGTCGAATACTCTGACAAAATCTGGTCCAGCTTAGTGATAACAGTGTCTGCTGTTTTTTATCGAACAATCTGAACAGGAAACCTGGAGTAGTCATCCATCAATACCAGAAGATAATCTCCAAACGGGAAAGGGCCACAAAAGTCCATTGATAAATGTTGCCAAGGCCCGTCTGGTAACTGACATTTTCGCTGGATCTAAGTCGACAAGGACCATAACTCCGGCAAATACTGGTCGAGCTTGACATGTACATTGGGCTAGTAAAGTCACATACCAAATTTCATTTCATTCAGTTCAGACGTACTAATATTATCATCAGGAAACGAAAATTGAGCACAAATTCCAACACAAATGGAAACGACAAAAGCTAACGGCGGACAAACCAATAACATAATACATTCCAATTTTGCAAAACGGGCGTATACAAAATTGGCTTCCCAGTGTTATTAACCATAATGCGACAAAAAGCGCCAAATCCCGTCTTGTTAGATTGTTTTACCCCACTTCAAACAATAAAACCAGAATGATTTTAATAAAGTATTTTGAACCTCACCGCTGATCGATAATCAATAAGCCTTGTCACTGGTTCGCGATTTTCAAGATGGCCGATGGTTCTATACGGTCCGATTCCTTGCATTTTACCCAACCCACCGGTAAAAGGTCAAGTTAAGAAGTATAGCTAGCATCCATTTGTAAACATTCGACAGTGCGAGCATTTTTTTTATCAGCATTTGATGGCATAATTTAATAATTGTTTTGTGGCCATGTCATCTACAGAGTTAGGATCTGGTGACGATGTGGACATTCAGACGTTTAAGCGATGGACGCCCCCTTTTGTCAACGAACTTCTCATAATTTACTGATAAATAGCGAGCATTTGCGATAAAAAAAATAACGCAAAAACATATATGAGATACACTCAATCCATCTACTTCGCGAAACCTACGTATCGTATGTATTCAGGGTGATTGTTTAGTTAGTTTTATGAAGTTGTCGCACCTGCGATTCGGAACGAAATGTTGCCATTTTATTTTGGGAATTCCCAGACTGGAGCCATATGCTAAAAATAGATGCTACTTCTTAACTTTGACCTCCGGAGACCAAATGGCGGATTCACCGCGAGTTAGTGATCTCACTTATGGGAAGTAGACGGCGTAGTAATACCAAAGTAGCTTAAATGGTTTGTTTACATTCGAATCGAGGTGACATAAAACATACTTTTCTGTTTGATTTCTATGCATATTTGTGAAGTTTGATTCGTGTTTAGCCCGAACAAGCGATGAAGCGTAATCGCTAACAAATAACTTGAAGCAGCTTCTGCACGGGTCACGAAAGGTCACAGGCGAGGTATTCCCTACGGTAGTATTAAAGCTTTGCTATTCAAAATGAATGAAGGGATTTAAACGTATACAGTGACAGAGTTTAATCATACAATAACGTCCTTAAACTACAAATCTAACAAGCTAGCGTTAATACCATAGCAACATAGCAGATCATGGTAGAAATACCAGTATTTCGTGTATTTATCGACCAATTTAAATATACACATTGGTTAAGGTTCAAATGAGCTATGTCCATGCCAAACAGCTCGTGATATTATATGCAGGACTGGGTTAGTTGTGTCTGCTATCTCGGTGGAATAAAAATGATCCGCGAATACAACAAAACTATTTGGATGTGAGACACCTAAACATAACCCGTTCTCGGTTGATTTAACATTTTTCCAATAAACGTTCGAATGACAAGCAACTTATTGCTGGATAACGTGAAACCTATTCCATATCGCCTGATAGCGACAGACAGAAAGCCGATAAGAATAGAACGGTTATATTACTATTACCCTTGATATATTAAATACTCATTGACGAGTAGTTCCCTAAGGAAATATTCAGATAATAAGTATATAGGTCGTTTGTTGAACATCCGACCTTCCCACAAATGAATATGAATTATTCTGAAATTGTATTATCATTTCGTCTGGCTGTCGTCTGCTCATATATCATTAAAGGCACGGGCGGCGTTCGTTGCAGAAATATTCACAGTTGTTCAAATCGCCATCAACAGAAGGAATATTAAAATATATATAGTTTTGTTCATATGCCAAACATAATCAGCGCGTAAATAGTATATTGTCGTCAAGACGTACGATGGTGTACGTAAACAAGAGACTGCTCGCGTTACAGAAGTTTTTCTTCTGTTTACATAACACAGCGCAATTCTATTGGTTAATCACACACAAATGATATAAACACTCTTTATTAATTCCATATCAGGAAAACAGTAACAAACAACGCTCTTTATGTTTACCATATCCGGATCTAAACAAAAGCCAGGTTCTGTAACGTTTTTTTTTTGCTTTTGTTTACATAACAAAGGAAAAACATTTGGCAATAACATACTGTTTATGCCATATTTCTGATTGGTAACAGAACAAAGGCTGTGTATATCTTACTATTATTTCTGTTTATGGCGGTTTTTGACGGAGGTGAATATTTTAACAGCATACCCACCGCCAACGCCGCCCGTATCTTTAAAATCCTCAAACTGAACAATAAACCATTATATTAATTTGATTTTTTTTTTATAATTGTTAAAAAATGTACTAGTAAATAAAAAAAATGAAAATTGTTAAAGAATATAAGAAATAGTGAACATTTGTTAAAGAATATAAGAAAAAATGATAAAAACTGATAAAGAATGTAAGAACAATTTATAAAATTGTTAAAGGATATAAGAAAACATGATAAAAAATATGATAAAAAATGATAAATATTGTTAAAGAATGTAAGAACAATTGATAAAAAATGACAAGATATTATTAGGCCAATGCATTCTCTTATATATGCGAGGCGACCTATGGTCGACTCGCATATATTAGAGAATGCATTGGCACATGGCCTTTAAAGACTAATGTATATATATTATGTGAGAATCGGTTAACCATCCATTTGCCAATGGTTCAGCTGGCACAAGTGATTCAAGGACAATGTCGACCAAATTGTATTGACCTTACTTGTTGAACTGATTAAACAGAACTTCGCCCGAATGGTATTGACCGATCGTTTGTGGAATGTTGGCGTATGGAGAGCATGAGAGGCAGGCGCCCCGAGAGTTATTGTTCTGCTATTTGCCGGTTAGTAATACACATTGGCGGTTCTTTGTTTACCACACAATCAAACAACGTCTCCTACCCGTTATCAGACTTAATGGTATTTTTTGTTTGTTTGTTATATGTATGAAATTTATTGTTCAAGTTCCAGTTGAGATGTCGTATTCCGCGCATGTGTGTGGGTGGTGGAAAGCTTTGAGACTTAGGAATGGAATAGTTTATAGTAAAATCTCGAAATAAATAAAACATACGACATAACTCTACGACCATATATACATGTACAACTGCGTGTATCAGTATACATTGAAATGAATATATAATAACAAATTATGTATATTATGGCCACGGGTTTGGGGCGTTCAGTGTGCCAATGAAACCCCAGATTGCAAGTTTCTATAGGACTCTTTGCATGACACAGGGTCTTGTTAAAAAGACGAATATAAATTTGTAAGTGTCAAAGCTAAATTTTCCGTGTCGGCTCGGGGTAGAGCAGGCCAACCAGCCCACTGTGAGTGGTAATAACCCCATAATGTGGCATCCTGTTTGCCGTGGAGTGAATCCCATGAGGTGTGGTGTAGGAGTCCTGTAATGCAGGGTGGCCGTACCACATGCGGCATCGACCTGCGGTACAGCTTACCTCATGTCCCCTTCGGTCACGCATCTCTTCAAGACGGTGGTTGAGTTGACCCGGCTCAATCAATCGGCTAGTCTCGCCTCTCCACATTGTTTCAGATTCAATTTGTGTTATCTGTTGTATTGTTCGTCTGATGTTTGAAGTACTGTTTTCTGTGTTTTCACGTATGTTTCTGTTCTCTTCTGTCTCTTTGGTGTTCGTCCTGCTGATTGTTGAAGTTGAATCCTGCATTGTTCACGCCTGTCTCACTGTGGGGGTGGGAGGTACCGGGGCGGCTACATGCAGTGGCTAAACGGGTCACAGATTAAGCTATGTCACATTCTTTGGCCTGACCAGAATTCGAAGGGTAGTCCGCGGCGGCTGGGCTAGTTGTCGATTTTGTTTGCTTTTTAGATGACAACTCATACAAAAAAAAACGACCTGATCGTAAGAATTATGACCCAATTAGTTCCGATGACGATGGGGTATTCCCTCAGTACTTGGTTCTTAGCTTCGACTCGACTATGAACAGACCCTATGTACTTGTCATTGATAAGACACTTAAAAGTGTTACCGGACAATTGAAATATGTCAAACCGATCAGGACCGGGGCAGCAACTGTAATTGGTATCTGGATCTCTCAGAACAATATCTCCACCGAGTTCGATAACAAGATTTGTCCGATTATTTTTGCCCGAGTCACGGCCCTTCATTCATCTATTTTTAGCAATTTTGTGGAATTTAATTTCTCTGAGCGCGATAACTTGAACACATATCAACCAATTGTATTCATATCTGATATATGCATCGTTTGCAGCAATATCTCTAACGCATTGCAAATTGCAAATTTGTCCGATCATTTTCGTCTGAGTTGCAGCCCTTAGTTCGTCTACATTTTAGCAATTGTAGGAAATTTTAGTTCAGTTAGCGCTATAATTTGAACAAACGCCAACCAATTCCCTTCTTATCTTGTATATTGATCTTTCACAGCAATATCTCGAACGAGTTTGAAAACCAGATTTGTCCTATCCTTTTTAGCTGAGTTATTGCCCTTAGTATGGTTATGTTTAGTAATTTTATAACATTTAGTGCAAAATCTTGAACAAATGTCAACCAATTACATTCATATTCGATAGGTGGACCTTTAACAACAATATCACGATCCTGTTCGAAAACTAGGCTAGTCCAATTTATTATACCTGAGTTACGGCCATTATTTTGTCTATTTTTAGCAATGGTATGACAGCTAGTGTGAAAACTTGAACAAATGTCAACCGATTACATTCATATTGTGCATGTGGATATTCAGATCGTCCATTTTAATCATTCTTGGTCGAATAGATTCACTTTTACGAGCAAAACCTCGACCAGAGCCATCTTGGTTGTGAAACCCTTTTTTAAATTTATATTAAAACATCTTATTCGTTTGTTTTAATGACAATCCCCTGTGGCTTTGGGATTGGTAAAAAAAAACTGCTCATCACGAGCCTTCATTTTGTGTACATGACATTTAAATTTCCTCTGTTAATAACTAGTTTCCGTTCCCACGGGGCTGTAACGATACTAGATTCGCACTTCACTTCTGGGACGAGTTTGATTAATTGGGCTCGTTAACCAAACGATCCCTACAAGCTTCGTTGTTGCGCACAAAAAGAGCGTGGGGCGAGTTGTCAGAGCAATATTGATATGCCACCTAAGGCAGATAAAAGTCACGAAAAAGACAGTCACTAGGAGTTTCTAATCACGGTATTGGGTTGATGGGTTCTCATTAAGACAAACCATATATCGTAATATCCTCTTGATTCTCTGTTTGACCTAATAAATAACTTAGTATGGCGACACTATAAATGAGTACGTCACCAACTGCGCAAACTCGAAAATGTGTTAACAAAAGATTTTATTTTTTTGTTGCTGGCCCAACTCGTTTCTCCATAACGTAAAACAGAAAATAGTGAACATAAAGTTGTTTTAAAGAGGCATAACACACTCAAATGGGTACAGGACGTTTCGGTAACTCGTTTTCTGGACGATTCGGCACCTGGGTTTTCGGCACTTGGTTGTTTCGGCCCAAACATTTGGACGTTTCGGCACTTCACCAAGACATAAAGTTTTCTGTACTAACACGCAGACTATGTTCTATGAGAAAACTTAGAGATACAAATTTATCAGTATTTTCAACATTTCGGACAGCAGTGAGACAAACGCTCTTTACTGACTCTCTTAATTATCAGGAATGTTAGGCTTAACACAGAATGCTCTTTAGTGTTCCATGCGCTAAGTGATCGAGGTCGAAATATCCAGGTGCCGAACCGCAAACACACGTGTCGAAACGCCCGGTGTCGAAGCTTTAAGCATTCCACTCAAATTTGGGGTAAGATTATTCTCGCTCGGAAAAGTTATCTTCCCAAATGATACATATAAATTAGCGTCAAATGGAGCCATTCTTACAGTTAATCCCCATTCAGTGTCTCTCATTAGTTCATTCATTTTATTGTTATTATTTCAATTAGTACTGACGAATAAAAGTGTCAAATATATGCATTTATTGTACGCCCGTTCCTGAAACATACAGCGAATCCCCCCAACCCCGGCCCTCAGCCCGTGTCATATTTTAAAAGCACGTGCGGCCTTAATTGTCGAAAATATTCATATTTGTTCCACACACCGTAAACAGAAAAACATTAAAACGCATACAGTTCCGTTCATATATACCGTGACCATCGCGTAAACAGCCTGTTATCATAAAGACCTACTATATTTTACCTAAGCAAGAGCCTGATTGTGTTACAGAAGACAACACAATGCTACTAGCTAATCACACACAAATGGCATAAACGCTCTTTATGAGTTCCATATAAGGTATTCACCAACAAAGAACGCTCTTTATGTTTACCATCATAATATAAACAAACACCAGAAAAGTAACTTGTTATGCTTTTGTTTACATAACAATGGTCAAATATATGACCATGACATACTGTTTATGCGATATTTCTTATTTGTATATAGACAAAGTCTATCTACATTTTGATGTTCTTTCTGTTTGTGGCGGTTTTTGACGGGTGGAGATATTTTCACAGGATACACACCGCCAAGGCCAACCGTGTCTTTAAAACCATTACATGTGTCCACAATGCAACGCGTTGGTGTCACACGGCGTTAAATATTTGAACTCGTCAATGAAATTAGAACTATAAAATAAAAGCATCATCCCAAATGAAAAGATAACAAAATACCATTAATATTCAAATAGCATAAGATATGTAGTTCAGTCGGTCTTGTAATAAACACAGAACCGCATATGTGTGTTACTGGCCGAAACTCCTGCGATCGTGGAAGCATAACACCTTCGATATCTCGTGCTATCCCGACGCCATCACATTCCTGTCATAAACTGACGGAAAATAACACAAATGCAGGTATGTGTGATTATAATTACCCATATAGTTCAGATATGCACTTGGTCGACAACAGTGTCGCCGGTTTCCGTTTGTTTCATGATAGGCACATATATACACAGTGTATCTCCACTGTCACGGGATGTACATATTTGATCGATGTTTCAAAACGAAGCTGAATTGTTTTCGGAATACGAGTATTCTATCACAATAATGCATTTGTTTGTATATATTGCATTTATGACCATGTTTTATTTTTATTTATTTTTTTATAAAAAAAGAAAACTCCGTCCCATGAGTGAGGAAGCTTGCCTTATATTTAGGTGCTTACACGTAGAATGCCTATACTATTTGTTTTTCTGAGGACATGTGGTTGTTCTATCTTGTATTCCTATATAAGAGACCTGGTTATAGTGTTCGCATTGGTGTCCAATTTAAACCTTATGTTGAACCCGAGCAAACCTAAGATTTCACACTTGTAACTTAAAGATACGGGCGGCGTTGGCGGTGGGTATGCTGTTAAAATATTAATCTCCGTCAAAACCCGCCGTAAACAGAAATAATAGTAAAATATAGACATACTTTGTTCTTATACCAATCAGATATATGGCATAAACAGTATGTTATTTTCAAATGTTTTTCCTTTGTTATGTAAACAAAAGCAAAAAACCTTACAGAACCTGGCTTTTGTTTAGATCCGGATATGGTAAACATAAAGAGCGTTATTTGTTACTGTTTTCCTGATATGGAAATAATAAAGAGTGTTTATATCATTTGTGTGTGATGAACCAATATAATTGCGCTGTGTTATATAAACAGAAGTAAAACGTCTGTAACACGAGTAGGCTCTTGTTTACGTATACCATCGTACGTCTTGACGACAATATACTATTTACGCGCTGATTATGTTCGGCACATTAACAAAACTATATATATTTTAATATTCCTTCTGTTGATGGCGATTTGAACAAAGATGAATATTTTTGCAACGAACGCCGTCCGTGCCTTTACTCATCCCAATTGTTTGGAACATTACATTCGACGTTATACTACATGTTCTAAAGGTTTCGGATTGGATTCCTTTCGATCTAATTATGACCGAAATCTGGAAAATATTTAACGTTTCCCATTAAACAACACATAACTTTATATTGCATGGCATCAGAACATTCCAACTTTTTTAATTTGTTTACCTGATTGGTCGAGGCGCCCACTCTATCGTGACATCTCTGATTCATATCCCAGACTTACCATATCCATTATCCATACATAATTACGACTATCCACACTTGGCGGGATGGCTCAGTGTCTTCGCGCATTGTCCCACCACAAAGGAGTGTATGACTGCACAAGTTTTGATGGCTTTATGTTTACTGATTCCCAACTCGTGATGGTCATGACCGTAACTTTGATAAGTTAGTGGCTTTTCTTGCTCCTGACCTTTTCCAGTCGCCATGCAAAGGCTATTATTGTGTGTGTTTATGTAAGTGCAATCGCACGAACAACGTGCCGCGATACAAATATATTTATGGTTTGACATCTGCAGCATATAGCGTCATCAGCAGGTCACGCGATGTCTGCAGAAGATGAATATCCAAATGTAAAGAACGAGATTAGTATCTGAGCAACGGGTTACTGAAATTCTTAACTTAACCCTTTACCCAACAGAACGGCCCTGTGCCAATGCATTCTCTTATATATGCGAGTCGACCATAGGTCGCCTCGCATATATAAGAGAATGCATTGGCTTAACACATATTAAAGAAAAAATGGTAAAAAGTGTTAAAAAAAAGTTTTTTTTAGGCCAATGCATTCTCTTATATATGCGAGGCGACCTATGGTCGACTCGCATATATAAGAGAATGCATTGGCACAGGGCATAACTGTAACTATCACAATGTGCTCAATGAGCCGGTTCCAATGATACCCATATTTCCATGGTTTTATTGAGACAGACCGAAGATAATTTAGGCTGTTAGGGCGTTTCTGGGCGTTCTGTTGGGTAAAGGGTTAACTCGGTGCAATCAGTTTAATGAATCTCAAGCGATAACTTTAAATTCAATAATTTGCAGATACATGTAGCTTCATCGCTTTACGAATAGCCATGGAGACGGTCAGGCGATTTCGAAAATGGTCTTGGATACGGTTTGATGGTCTATTCTAATTGCCACAGCTACTACGATTACCCTATCCAGGGACACGATCCCGAAGGCCGATATACTGGAGCGAATATCATTAAAATCGCATGATGATCAGGGATGATTTCTCAGCAATAAACCACTGTGTTTTAATGCGTGACATTGAACTGTGAAAAAACAAGGAAGTAATGGCCAATTTAATGGTTATCGGTGCCTTTGATGTGTTTTAATGCGAAATTAATGTTGTTCTCCTCCAGTTGTGAATTAGGGGTTGTCGTTCGAGCTTCCACCGGCAGAATATCCCGATGGAACGAAAATGATGTCGGTTAGAAGTAGGGAAAACAAACTACTTCCGAATCACCATCTATTGACGTAATAATATCCGGCTCTAGATGTCCATGTCCAATACAAATCTATGGTCGCCGACTCATACTGAGCCCGCAAAAGAGAGGCTGCCTTCTATAAACGACAATTGCCAATTAATCTTCTGGAATTTCTTCATCGTTTTCGATGATTCGACATAACATTTTAATTTACTAAAAATGACGGTATAACAGGTGAAATACGAGTTTCCATTGTCTTCGACATTACCGGTGACCCAACTGCCGCGTTAGTGCAAATAATTCATTTTGATTAACATTTACCTTTTTTTGGTTTTGTAGGTGACTTGTTCATCCTTGTATATAGTATCGACAATCAGGAGTCCTTCGACGAGGTCGTCAGGCTAAGAGAACAGATTCTTGAGTGTAAATGTAACAGTCTGAAGAAAGTGAGTCGATCTGGCGACGCCATCGCTCCCATGGTCATCGTCGGGAGTAAATGTGACAAGGAATCAGAGCGCGTCGTACACCAAAGCGAGGTTCAAAGACTCCTCGACGGTCAGTCGAATTGTGATTTCCTTGAAGTTTCAGCCAAAAAGAATACAAACGTTGACGAAGTATTCACAAAGTTATTCGAATGCGCGAACTTGCCTTTAGAAATGAGTCCCTCTTTACACAGAAAGGTACCACATACATACGTCGGAGGAAATGGGAGCCCTTCGCCAAAAAGGGGCATGTCTATCAGAAGAAAATTGAGTGACGCATGTGGGAGCATTGCTCCAAACGTTCGGCGACCGAGCATCAGAACGGACTTGCTCGTTGCCCAGTTACGTGGACCTGGTACCCAGGGCGACCGAGACGACGCCTCACGTGATCAGAAATGTACGATTCAGTAGCGAATTTGGATATTCTATAAATAACATTCCGTTTGTTTTTTGTTTTGTTTTTTTTCAGTTTGAATAACTTCAAAACCACATTGACTGACTGTGAAAAGGGTTAAGTGATAATTTATTCGTAGTATACATGTAGATGCGTGTGGTTATCAGTGCTCAATTCTATAATGAACGAGATCATATGTTAATGAAACACCGGACGCTAACATGACAGTGATCGAATGCCTAATTTAAGATCAAGTGACTACTGTAAGATACATGTATTTAAGCACGTCAATCGGATAGTTGCGGTTTCGTATCATCTCGGACTGTTATACGGTGTACTTATTAAAGGCATGGATGGCCTTCGCAGTGGGCATGTTGTTAAAATAGTTACACCCGTTAAAACTGCCATAAACGGAAAGAATATTAAAATATATACATATTTTGTTCTTATATGAATCATAAATATCGCGTAAATAGTATGGTATTGTCTAGTTTGTACGCTGTGTCATGTAAACAAAAGCCAGGTTCTGTAACATCTTTGGCTTGTTTTTACATAATAAAGCGTACGAACTTGACAATAACATACCATTTACGCGATATTTATGACTGATAAAAGAACAAAGCATGTCTATATTTTAATATTCTTTAACAGCAATACCCACCGCGTAGGTCATCCATGTAGATGAACGGTAACTATTTGTACCCGTTTTAGTAGTACTGCAATTCGAGGCGGAATGTTATACTATCGGTACAGTGGGCAACAATACACGGTCATCATAAAACGATTTTTATTAAGCTACAACAACAGAGCCATGCAGATTTCAACTTCTATGTCACCTGTGATAAATAATAAATTACAGAGCCCATGTTCGATGCTTTTATGGCGAGAAACCGAAATATAGCTTATCGCCGGTAAGTGGAAAGCAACTTTCGAGTGTTTGCGAGAAAATTCAACAATTCTACTGACCGTTCCGACTGATTTTCTCTTTCTCCACCTCGAATTACTGTAATACGGAAACGCGTGCAAATAATTACTTCCGTTGAAATGTTATCGGAGTTCCAGATCAGCATTATTTGTTATAAACTCTAATTTTACTGTTGGCTTTATAGCCCTCTATAATTCATTGGAAATACATTACAAATTGTTTTATCCATTCGGCAATTTCCATGCGTGTAGAATTGAAATTGAAATGTGTAGTTCACATCATCACATTAACTGTTAATTCATTTGGCATATAACAGTGATAACAAATTCATGGCACTGTACTGTTTGTGCGTACAATCATCACATTATATATATGTACAGTTCACTGATATTTTAAGCCTTGTGTCCAGTGCCCCTCTGTTTTTAAAGTTGTATTGAGTTTAAACATACTTGAGGCAACCACCGTCGATGAACTTTTGGATATGCGTGTAGAACATTTTTTTTCACAGCATTGAAGTAGCTTATGGATATACTTTGTGATATTCGATCGGTCGTATAGTCGTGCGACATTTTGAAGAATGCATGTTGAGTATGGAGTATGTTCCGATCGATGCCTGGAATCACTATAATCACCTCAAAAAAGTAAGTCCCCGTAATATACATTGTTATCGGGAGATCAAGTGCATACTATTTACAGGCAAAAAATCGATAGCATCGCTACGGGTGGAGTTTTGATTTCTCGCGCAGTTAGTTGTGGTACAAATGCATTTGATAAGCGTTGTTGCATTCATTTTCTGGCACATTACAGCTTTGTGTAACGAAGAGCCTGGAATAAATTCTAGATTTACGAACATGCTTCAATACGCACCATTTTAAATGAGGGAAATGTCAAATTCAAATAATCTCAGTTAAGACTTCAGTCAAGTCCCAAAATTCGGTAGATGTCCCTGCTGCAATTACCAATGTGCGTAATGAGTCCCCTCGTCACTCCTAAACTTGCAGACCAGGAAATTGCATGTGTCTGATAAAATGGGTTATTCGACACAGTGGAACGTTGTCTATCATTAAAATTTGTTCGAACTTATGGTTGGGGTTTGTGCGAATGGGCTCACTAGGAGCCGTTCATGTTCATAGTTTGTCAAAGTCGTATGCACTTAATACTATTATTTGCATGTGGTAAACCATGTACGTGTTGTGCGGTGATGTTGTGCTCTAAATTTCGTAGTCAGTTTTGAAAAGAGCCATTTGTCCCTTTAATTGGCACTCATTCAGGGTGGATTAGTTTGCAGATACAGAATACCGGTGCCAAAATTAATTTCATGGCAATGGACCCATATATTTGAAGAAAACCCTAAAATATGAGAGGGAAACTTACTTGTTTGAGGTGTTATTTAGATGTTGACATTTTCTCGTGATTGTTTTCGTTGTCCTTCGTCTTCCAGAGCACAACATTCCGAAACGCCTTTCACATAAATGGTGTAGGAAACTGGGGAACTCTAATGGCTGGTCGGTGTGCGTATGACTATCTGATATAATAGATACTAACATGTTATGGTGTATTTGGATTCGCGATCTTCGGTGTTCACAGAAAGTAGATCTATATAAGAAGTGATTTCCACTAGACGATTTGAACAACGAGTACAGACAGAGAACATACATTTTTCGGGGAGTGATAATCGAAACCTAAAACATGGTACAAATATGCTAGTTCTCGGCATTTGAATCTTCAAAATCTTCAAGAACATGTTTACCCTTTCTATACTGAATGGATTATCCCTGTCAGTTCAAAAGTGTACACCGGAATTGCATATTACTGATTTGGGGAGGGGTGTTAATGTGATAGAAGCAGACGACAGATAAATAAAAGTGGAGAAGTAGCCCTGTCTATTGGGGAAAATGTTTAGATTATAAGTTCAGCAAACGATATATCGTACAACAACAGCAATCGGGGAGTGAGAATATCGTTTGAATCTTCAAAATCTTCAAGAATCCGTTTACCCTTCCTTTAATAAATGGATTATTCTCAGTTAAGAAGTGCACATAGGAATTGCCTATGATTGGTTTGGGGGGGAATATTAAGGTGATAAAAGCAGACAACAGATAAATAAATGTTCAAAAGGAGCCATATTTATTGAGGGAAGTGTTTAGATAATAAGTTCAACAAACGACATATATGGTCATTGTTGAACTTATTATATGAACCAATCCTATGGGATCTCTATTCAGCGCTGCTGCTTTAGTATAGAAAGGGTTAATAATCCCTGTTCGATCTTGGTGACCCGCCATCCGTGAACACCAAATAACGTGGATTCGAATATATACTTATTTGGGTCACGCCACGATTCTGCTCAATTTGTATTGGGCAGTTGGCTGCTATAGGACTATTCCTTTGTTCAAGAGTGCAATGTGATCCGGTGGTTGTTTGGCACCGGCACATCTTCATGCTCTGCGCGTGGTTGTTCAAGACCTTCACAGTGTTGTTGATATTGATTTTGAATATTTCGTTCTCTTCAACGTATTGTCGGATTGTGTCCATTACAATTATGTGTGGCCACAACCCGGGCGATATGAAATACTATTGGTGGCGTCGTCGTGTATTAATTAATCATTATATATGCGACAACCTTCATCTATTCTCAATAAGTTTATATATATATATTCAGGCTCCCTGAAATAAAGTTTTCGTGTTTTTGTTTTTTTAAAGAATGCATGGTTAATGAAATTTCGTTGATTTTTGTATCTATTTTTATTTTATTTAATATTTTTGTTCCTGTTGCACAGTAATTGGTATTGTATAAGTTTGTATGGATGTACCAGAGTCGCAACAAATTCAAACTTTCTGAATTATGTCAATATTCGTGTAAGACAGTTCTAACCAGAACTGGCCCGAAGCGCTGTGTATTAGTTACCATCGTATAGCTAAAAAACAACACCTCATTAAGCCTTACATATGTTTCTTTATCTTATAGAAATCAGTTTCACCAAAGCTATATTAGATGGAAGTGGATCTCACGTTCGAGCTCTTTCCATCGACTGACATGTATATTCCCGGCTTTAGTTACATCGCCCTCAACGGACCAACTGTGCATGAACGGAAGTAATAATTTGTACGCATCTCTGTAGTACTGTAATTCGAGGTGGAGAAACATCCTCATTTCGCGCGGCGAATATACTAATTTCGCTGAATCGAGCAGCAATTTTTTTTCAAACAGCTATTTGTTCAGTTATCGCCAATTATCCATGGATGTTGAAATCTGAATGACTTCGTTGTTATAACTTCATAAAATCGTTTTCTGGTGACCGGGTGTTTGTCGCCCACTATATACCGACAGTGTAACACTCCGCATCTAATTGCAGTACTATAATTACGCGTACAGATAAGTACTTGCGTTCATACATCGTGGGATCGAGGTATGATGGTAAATCAATGTGTAAATACAAACAATAATAATAACATACACTGGAAGTCAAAGTTTTTAAGTGTCTTGTGAGATTCGCTATATATTTTGTAATTTTTATATCTGTCGCGAATTATAATCATGTCGCATTGTCAATCTTTTCAGTGTTCGTTAATACCCCATGCCTTTGTGGGAGGTCACGCATGGGTTGTTTGTCGTTTGAGTAATTAATTTAAAACAACGGATATAGCGTACAACGTTAATGTGCACATCTGATATTGTAATTCATTTTGAATAGTTTCCCCTAAAACACGCAGCACATTGATTGGTTAAGAACTGTCAAGTTTAGTTCTCCCGTCACTAGCATCGCACATATTTTGAATGTAGCACGTTGCGATTGACAACACACGCCCAAGACGTCATCGCGCAGCTATATATAGGTGTCGAACAATTGGTCGCAAACGCAAGAATTTTGATTGCTGTAGGTACAGCATCGTCAACGTTATATTCCACGCGACTTAGGGAATGTAAAAGAATGATATTGACAACTGAGTTCAACCATGTACGCATTTAGTTATGACATTACAAGAAAAAAGTTAAGTATAGGCAAATACGCGATGACGTAATATGAATTTATTCAATTCATGGATGGATTGTTTCGGTCGAGTAGCCACTGGAACACACCCAGTGATTCGTTGCACCGGGAAAGGAGATCTCAATTAAAGGTACGGTTGGCCTTGGCGGTGGGTAACCTGTGAAAATATCTCCACCCGTCAAAAACCGCTACAAACAGAAAGAACATCAAAATGTAGATAGACTGTGTCCGTATACAAATAAGAATTATCGCATAAACAGTATGTTATTGTCATATGTTTGACCATTGTTATGTAAACAAAAGCATAACAAGTTACTTTTCTGCATGGCGTTTGTATATATTATGATGGTAAACATAAAGAGCGTTCTTTGTTGGTGAATTCCTGATATGGAACTAATAAAGAGCGTGTATGCCATGTGTGTGTGATTAGCCAGTAGCATTGTGCTGTCTTCTGTAACACAATCAGGCTCTTGCTTAGGTAAAATATAGTAGGTCTGTATGATAACATGCTGTTTACGCGATGGTCATGGTATATATGAACGAAAATGTATGCGTTTTAATGTTTTTCTGTTTACAGTGTTTGGAACAAATATGAATATTTTCGACAATTAAGGCCTCACGTGCCTTTAAGATATTAGAATAGCTCATGTTAATATTATAACACAATTGAGTCTGCCCCATTCAATATAGTTTCCACAAAAAAGTTACAAGAGATATGGAAATGTATAGAAGGCCTGTTCAACAATAGTGGTCACAGTGTGCCGTCAATGTATAATTTCTTCTGAGATAAAATAAAACGGAGTCAGTGGCACATTACTTTTCAGGATCCTCCAATACTGACATCTGACAAGGTTATATCTGCCCAATATACAGAGGATATATTTATAACAGACTCATCGCCTAACATAAACAACTCAATATATCGCTATGTGTCGGGCAATGTAGCTGATATAAGTGCCAGTAAATAGCACAATGAACAGAGGATCACCTGGACATTTCTTTAAAACATCTGTATCTTCATTCAGATATGATAACCAGGGGTCCTCAAAATCTTAGTCAAACCCACTAGATTGATTGATACATCTCTATGTAAAACCCAATTGTCGTCTTTTATTTTTGCGAACTAATGTGTTTATGATGTTCATGTTTTAACGTCTGAAGTATACGCAGGTGTAAATAAATAGTTCTTTATTGGTCGGATGGATTAATCGCGATAAACAAAATGACAATCCCTCCGATCCGACGAGGAGATCGAGCAACCACTGATATTCCGTGTGTAAGAATCATGTTTTGTGATACTATTTGGATATATAATTTATGAGTATATGTGTAACGCTTTGAACAAGAGTATCCTCTATTCCCACCATATACCCACAATATGCAGAGGGTTTCACATCACTTTAACCTTTGCAACGCCGGGTAACCCTGCTAGTAAACATATATGGCCGGGAATGACAGGGTCTCAAGGACCGTCTTCCTTTCATCCCCATGCGCAGATATATAGTAATGGAAATACGCGCTGTTTGTATTCATGCTTCAACCCCAAATTATGCAACTCGATAGAGTGAGACTATACAAAACCAACATATATTTTCCAGGAGCACCGTGAAGAATATCTTAACCAATGGCCTTTGTGGGTGAAGTCCCTTGTATACAATGTAGTTGCACTGTAAGTTGATAGATATAGTCGACAACTATATAGAAGGCAATTTCCAAGGCCCTAGCAAACCTGATGAGGTGATTCATTTTCATGTATTTCCTCTACAACTTTTCAATAGAAAATAGCGAGGGCTGAATTGAGGATACCGAGGGATGATATCAGGCCAATAATATCAAACCAACCAAGTAATATCCAATTTATTAATTAGATCGCCTCTTAGTAACAGCTAAATATCGACAACTTTTTCAAATGAGTAACGTCACAAAAATGTATGTCTTAGTATACATGATTTAGCAGTAAGATAGAGTCACGGTATATGTCGTAAAACCATACTATTCGGTTGTCTGATGTCGTAAATATGATATTGCTCGGTTTAGGGGCAAATTGAAGCGAAATTCACCTTGTTCGATAACAATCAGTTCTGGTCAAAAATGCCATATCTAATTAATAAACGTGTATACATGTATATATGTACATGTCAGTTTTAAACGCGCTTGTGAAGGACTCAAATTGGCAATTTGCAGAAGACAAGACAAAAATATTCTATGTGAAGTATATTAATAGAAACGTTTTAAGTATCTTTACTATGAGAAACGATGCGTTTACGGCCTAACACTAACGTCACGTTTAAAAAAAAGCATTCTGAAATTCTGCAACGCACGTAGCCCTGAAGTTTCCAATGCCACGCAAATCTCTGGTGGGAATTACAGCATTAATATACTGCTAATAAATACAGTTTGATTTCCGGCTCCTACGTGTTTGCTTAATTAGTTTTGGTTTAACGTCGTTTAACCGTTATGTCATATCACGACAATTTCAGGCTCATGTGTTTTTATATTTATATAACTCCATCTAGTGTGCATCAACAAATTCCGTGTTACTTTTCCCGTTTTGTTTGAAAGTATTAGTTTCTAGTGAAGTCAACCACGATATAACACTAGCTGTGGTAACTATCAGGTTGCATATTGTCTAAAGTCGCGAGTTCATTTGGTAGAGGAACGTGTATAACGGTAAGCATATATGTGTTCCTCGATTGTTTGACTAGAAGCTAGCAGACAAGCTCGTCAGTATTGATACCTGATATTTTCTGGGTTGGATAATCTCAGGGCGTAGCTGTCATTGTTATTTTGAATACATGAACACTGCCTGTCAATTCCCACCCATTATCAGTATTTACACCATCCTCAAGGTCCTGGAGACTTCCATTGCCAGTGAGGCAAGTATCATCCGCATACATTCTAGTGAAGCATTTAATATTTTCAGCGAGATCATTAATATATACCAAGAATAAGAAAGGGCCAAGAATATATCCCTGTGGGACACCAGCGAGTATCTTTTTATATTCTGAAGACGTGTTATTTACCATCACCCTTTGTTTTCGATCTGAGAGATAATCATTAATGAAAGCAAGAAGTGGTCCGGAAATTTCACATCGTTCAAGTTTATATACCAGTCCCTCGTGCCAGACCCTCTCAAATACCTTAGATATATCACAAAATACAGCACATGTATGCAGTTTATTCTCGAGGGCCTGGCTAAGGGAATGGTTAAGTTCTAACAGTTGGAATATAGTTGAATGCCCAGGAAGGAAACCCGATTGGAAATCGTAAAAGAAGCCTTTGGTCTCGAAATGCTTAAAAATATATTTAAGAACAACTTTTTCAAAAACTTTCGACAGTGTCGGCAGTAAAGAAATCGGTCTGTAATTCTTAGGATTTGAGCGATCGTCATTTTTAAATATTGGAATCACATTAGCTTTTTTCCATTCATCGGGGAATTTACACTCATTGAGACATAATTCGAAAATAATTTTGAGGGGCTGAACGATGGCATATTTTGTTTTAAGAAGCATTCTTGCACTTATTCCATCGTGACCGTGTGCCGTGTTAGGTTTAAGAGATGAAATAGCTTCCAATATATCTTCCGTCTTTACAGGCACATTACTAATGGTGGGGGGAGGTACAGCCTTAATAATGTTTGGTTTGGCGGTGGGCAGCGCGGAGTTGCCGATAAAACTGTCATTTAGCAGAGTTGCCTTCGATAAGTCGTCGACAATAATTTCATATGAATCGTTCCCAGTTAGTAACTTAAGCGGGGGTAGGGATCCGTTTTTGGTTCGGTTCAGAATATTATTAACCATTTTCCAAAAATACCTCGGGGAGTCTGCTGATGTTAGATTATGCTGTAGATTGTTTCAAAAAATTTTCTTGCCTGTTTTTTCATATTATTCAAGGTATTTCGCGCCTTTTTAAAAGTGTTCCAATCAATTAAATTTCCGCTATGAATAGCCTTTTTCCTCAGTTTATCCCGTTTTCTCAGTCGCTTACGAATCTCACTGTTGAACCAGTATTTGTCTTTCGGTCTGATGAGAACGACGCGACTAGGTATAGTTTCTCGCATAATAGTTAAAATGATATTGCTCGGTTTAGGGGCAAATTGAAGCGAAATTCACCTTGTTCGATAACAATCAGTGGTCAAAAATGCCATATCTAATTAATAAACGTGTATACATGTATATATGTACATGTCAGTTTTAAACGCGCTTGTGAAGGACTCAAATTGGCAATTTGCAGAAGACAAGACAAAAATATTCTGTGTGAAGTATATTAATAGAAACGTTTTAAGTATCTTTACTATGAGAAACGATGCGTTTACGGCCTAACACTAACGTCACGTTTAAAAAAAAGCATGCTGAAATTCTGCAACGCACGTAGCCCTGAAGTTTCCAATGCCACGCAAATCTCTGGTGGGAATTACAGCATTAATATACTGCTAATAAATACAGTTTGATTTCCGGCTCCTACGTGTTTGCTTAATTAGTTTTGATTTAACGTCGTTTAACCGTTATGTCATATCAAGACAATTCCAGGCTCATGTGTTTTTATATTTATATAACTCCATCTAGTGTGCATCAACAAATTCCGTGTTACTTTTCCATTTTTTGTTTGAAAGTATTAGTTTCTAGTGAAGTCAACCACGATATAACACTAGCTGCGGTAACTATCAGGTTGCATATTGTCTAAAGTCGCGAGTTCATTTGGTAGAGGAACGTGTATAACGGTAAGCATATCTGTGTTCCTCGATTGTTTGACTAAAAGCTAGCAGACAAGCTCGTCAGTATTGATACCTGATATTTTCTGGGTTGGATAATCTCAGGGCGTAGCTGTCATTGTTATTTTGAATACATGAACACTGCCTGTCAATTCCCACCCATTATTCTTCATATGCGGTCATATTCACCGGGTGGTTTAGTTTACATAACGCCGCATCACAGTCAAAAGGACGTGCAAAAACATTTACCTGCCACGGCTTCAGCTTTTGTCAAAACGTCACCCGTCTAGCTCAATCTGAACCTTGTTGTTTTTATTTCGGATAGGTCATTTTTCTTTGATTTTTTTGTTGATCTACATGTACGAATGATAAATTGCGAGGTGTGTCGTTTTCATACTAAAACGTCTATTATTGAAATCAAACGCAACGAAATAGCTCTGGCAAAAACTCGCAACAAATGTTATTTGCCTGCTTACTCGCAGTATATTAGGTCGGTTGGTGATAAAGGTAGCAATACACGATTTCCAGCAATTTTGGCCTACCTGTGTACTTCAATTCTATGCTGAGCCATTATCTTTGTCATAGGTCCCATCAAGCATGTTTTAATTTCCCCTTGGTTTGCACACAAAAAACACTCAATTTTAACCATTTTGGACTCAAATTGACCATTTTCAACTCAAAAACAGACCATGACAGAGCGAATGTCAGTAAATAAGCTTCTTCCACCTGATAGAGCTATGTTAGAGCTGAGAAATATTTTAAATAGAAAAAAAGTTATCGAATCAATTTGAAAAAAAATGTCTTGCAAGCGCAGATGGCAGAATTTAGGGGAGAGAAATCTGGCTATTTTCCTGTAACAGAGTTGGCCTTCACTGAATACGAAAATCCTGTTGCGTATCCAAATTTTTCACTTTTTGTGAACTTTCCCAGTTTTGTAAAATAATTAAACCTTCAAACCAGTAATGACACATTTAACACAGGCTACACTGGCTGTTATGGTCCCCATATACTTATTTTTCAATTTTGCAGACCCCCCTACAACTCGATAAATCGTGTACTGCTACCTTATACATCATCAAACGGTGTTTGTTTGTTTTGCCTCTCTTCGGACATTAGTCACACTTAGTAAATAAAATTAATAAGTTCTTTGTCTCTCCTTCAACATGATAGCATTATCATGACGGGAGTTGCGCTGGTTAATTGATTGATTGATTGATTGGGGTTTATTGTCGCTTTAGCCACTAAGGCCATATCACGACATTGCCAGTTTTAGTGGTGGAGGAAATCCGCACACTTGCGACTAATCTACACCGGCCATCGGCGAGTAACTGGCAACTCCACCAGATAACGATTTTCGAGTTACAAAGTCCACGATGGAAACATGTGGATTTGAACCCATATCGCCAGCGCTGGAGGGCGAAACGGCTTGGAGTGGTACCCCTAACCGATTGAGCCACCGAGGCCCCTGCGCTGGTTAAAGATCCTGTGTCAGTGCATTATCTTATATATGCGAATCTCCCATTATAGGGATCGAGCCTCGCATATATCAGATAGTGCACTGGCTTACAAGATTAAGGTAAATATTGTTTTGCCAATGTGTTCTCTTATATACGTGAGGCTCACTATGGGATACTCGCATATACAAGATAATGCATTGTCACAGGGTTTTCGCAAATGTTCAGGAAGCTTCAGTCATGGAAGGGTGAAATCGACTTATATATGTCCTATTGTTTGTAAGGCGACGAAAAGCGGGTCAACGCACAAGATATCTGCGATCGTCCCTGAATGCTTATCGTATACAGAGTATAAACGTTCATAAATTATATCTTGCTTGTTAACCCTTCCATGACTGGGGCTTCCTGAATTTTAGCAAAAACCCTGTGCCAACGTATGATCTTATATATGCGAGTCTCCCATAGGGAGCCTCGTATATATAAGAGAATATATGGCCTGAGAATATTTACCTTGACCTTGTAAGCCAGTACATTGTCGTATATATTCATGCGACGCTCCCTATGGGAGACTCACATATATAAGAGAACGCACTGGCACAGTATATTTAATGCTGCACCAGCGCAACTCCCTTTATGGAAGGGTTCATATGGCTGCTCGCTGCTGGGCTAGCACCAATAATAGTATACACCAGTTAATAATTATAGGTGTCGAGACGCGCTATTATCATGAACGTTCAGGCAGTCATTACCATATCGGTCATTGTCGACAGGAACCTCCCATTATTCCTCCCGCAATTGTCTCATACCATCAAGATACCCTATTATCTATCAATTGTGCGATATTAAGAACTGCCAAGCAACAATATTTGCTAACAAGAGGTAGACTGATTTAGCCACGCAAGTATAAACCAAATTGGTTTGTCATCAGCTGAGGGTCACCAGCCTCTTGTACGACATGAGAGATGAGCATTCGGGCGTCGGTCGCAATCAACAGGTCAACTTTCCCTATGAACGGTTGAATGTCATTAATTGACATGTCATCAGACAAGCTAACGACCACAAACGACCCACTTGCCTAACCTCGGAAGTATAGTCTGATTGATAACATATGTACGTACAATCCTAACTAGAGTTTATTCCTGTGTGGAAATAGTGCGTTTTGATCTTGATGACGTATTAAACAGTCGTATTAAATGGATTGTTTCGTACGATGCATAAGAGAATAGTGGGTGACAAGGGGCGATCGAGAGAGAAAGCTAGAGAGATAGAGAGAGAGAGATATATAGAGAGAGAGAGAGAGAGAGAGAGAGAGAGAGAGAGAGAGAGAGAGAGAGAGTGGGAGAGGGGAGAGAGAGTGGGAGTTAGTGTAAACATATTTTATTGCATAATAATATCGCAACGGGATTGAGACACAAGTTTTACAACTTACAAATGGTCTCTCTCCCCACATAATTGTATTACACAAAATGAACATAAAATATAATCACACACAAACATTATAATTAATATGTACAACATCTGTTCACTTATAACAATATAATGATATAATCGCGAGTGTGACAATAACGGTGGATATTTCTATTTATGGGGGGTGGTTCGTCCTGTGGGTCGGTGGCTCAGACGAGTCTTCGCCTTCTATATATGTAGTGATAATACAACATGTTACATTTGCAGCGTAGGTTTGCACATCAAGATGTTTAATAAAATTTGAACCGCGATGTCGATGTTATGTATAATTGAACAGCCCTAAATATGCTCCAGTTTTGTGTACTATTCAGGTTAGTTATCTCCAAGGAGGAGTTTGTCGAGATTAATAGTTTGTACACCAATGGTAGCGAGTTGGTGAAACAACAAACATCGTTGATCTGTGTAAAATGGACAAACAAAAAAATAATGATTTGCTTCTTCGGCCGGGTGACCACAACGACAGCTTGGGTTGTCCGATATGAAGTTAGAAAATTTGTCAGCGTTTAAATCGCTACAGTAATTTCGAAGTTTGCAATGAATGATGTTTATCGCGCGATTTCCGAAATTAAAATAGTCTGGTGGCGCAAGAACTGGATCAGTCGTTAGGTATTTTGTTTTAAAAATTCTAATGGAAGATGATTCTTTTATTTTATTTGACAGGGTATTCCATTCACTAGTTGTATTTGGGAAAAATGTGTGTTCAAAATGGACAGTTCTTTTGAATGAGTATGGAGGAAAACATGTTTTATCTCTAAAATCATATCTAGCAGCTGATTCTGGGCGGGTGGGTAAGAGATTGTTGAGATATTTAGGGGTCTTGTTATTAGTTATTCTATACATGATATTCACTCTATGAGATTTCCTTCTGTTTGTTAACGTTTGCCACCCCAATTCTACTAGCAAGTTTTTCACAGGAACGGATCGCGTGAGACCTGTAACAATTCGACCCGCGTCCGCTTGGATGCGATCTAATTTTGAAATTACATTGGCTGGGGCGGAGTCCCAGACAACGTCAGCGTAATCCATCAGGGGCAATATGTACGCTCGATAAATTGTGTCTAAGGTTTTCCTATTTAAAGAATATTTCAATTGTCTTAAATATGCAAGGCGGCCATTTATTTTCTTTGATAACTCATTGATATGTTTGTCCCAGTTTAGGTCACTCTGTATGTTCAAGCCAAGGTGTTTGTGTGATTCTACTTGGGTTATAGGTTCACCACTAAGAAAAAGATGTATGTCGGGTTGGGCACCGGTATAAGAGAATGTCATTTTCTTAGTTTTACTACTATTGAACTTTACTAGCCATTGTTTTGACCATTTATTTATGGCTAAAAGATCAGTATTTACACCATCCTCAAGGTCCTGGAGACTTCCATTGCCAGTGAGGCAAGTATCATCCGCATACATTCTAGTGAAGGATTTAATATTTTCAGCGAGATCATTAATATATACCAAGAATAAGAAAGGGCCAAGAATACATCCCTGGGAGACACCAGCGAGTATCTTTTTATATTCTGAAGACGTGTTATTTACCATCACCCTTTGTTTTCGATCTGAGAGATAATCATTAATGAAAGCAAGAAGTGGTCCGGAAATTTCACATCGTTCAAGTTTATATACCAGTCCCTCGTGCCAGACCCTCTCAAATACCTTAGATATATCACAAAATACACCACATGTATGCAGTTTATTCTCGAGGGCCTGGCTAAGGGAATGGTTAAGTTCTAACAGTTGGAATATAGTTGAATGCCCAGGAAGGAAACCCGATTGGAAATCGTAAAAGAAGCCTTTGGTCTCGAAATGCTTAAAAATATATTTAAGAACAACTTTTTCAAAAACTTTCGCCAGTGTCGGCAGTAAAGAAATCGGTCTGTAATTCTTAGGATTTGAGCGATCGTCATTTTTAAATATTGGAATCACATTAGCTTTTTTCCATTCATCGGGGAATTTACACTCATTGAGACATAATTCGAAAATAATTTTGAGGGGCTGAACGATGGCATATTTTGTTTCAAGAAGCATTCTTGCACTTATTCCATCGTGACCGTGTGCCTTGTTAGGTTTAAGAGATGAAATAGCTTCCAATATATCTTCCGTCTTTACAGGCACATTACTAATGGTGGGGGGAGGTACAGCCTTAATAATGTTTGGTTTGGCGGTGGGCAGCGCGGAGTTGCCGATAAAACTGTCATTTAGCAGAGTTGCCTTCGATAAGTCGTCGACAATAATTTCATATGAATCGTTCCCAGTTAGTAACTTAAGCGGGGGAGGGATCCGTTTTTGGTTCGGTTCAGAATATTATTAACCATTTTCCAAAAATACCTCGGGGAGTCTGCTGATGTTAGATTATGCTGTAGATTGTTTCAAATTTTTGTCTTGCCTGTTTTTTCATATTATTCAAGGTATTTCGCGCCTTTTTAAAAGTCTTCCAATCAATTAAATTTCCGCTATGAATAGCCTTTTTCCTCAGTTTATCCCGTTTTATCAGTTGCTTACGAATCTCACTGTTGAACCAGTATTTGTCTTTCGGTCTGATGAGAACGACGCGACTAGATATAGTTTCTCGCATAATAGTTAAAAAATGGTTAGTGAACAGTTCAACTGTTTCGTTTACTCCAAAACCTTTCGTCAGTTTAAGCCAGTCCTTATTTTTAATTATTTGTGATGGGCGCTGAAAATCAGCGGCTCCATAATTCCACACGTGCCGTTCAAAATTGGGGTTTAAGGTATAATCGAGTTCCACAACTGCATACGTTCCATAATGGTCGGATACCCTTGGGTCTATAACTCCCGAATCAATAGCCACAATGCCATCACTTACCAAGATCGGATCTATACAAGTTCGCGAATTGTCAGTTACGCGTGTAGATTCATTAATAAGGTTTCTGATTACTAGACGGGCTTTCATTTCATTTAAATCCTAAGAAGGATCAAAAGCATTTGAGTTCAAATCACCTACCAGTATTACGGAATTTGATACTTTTAAAGCCAATTCTAATGAAGTCTCCAGGAGGTCCCAGTAGTTAGGTGCACAGAACTGAGCTGATCTATATGACACTGCTAAAAGGTATCTCATTTTGTTTGATATCACTCTAAACCACATTATAGAGTCGTCAAACTCGAGAGATGACTGTCGTTCTGGCAATACTTGGTCAGAAACTTAGACACAGATCCCACGGGTCCTACTAAAACCCGACCGCACCCGACCGGACCCGACCGCATCCGACCGGACCGCCCCTAGGGGTCCGAGCGAGATGGGGTTTGCACTATCGTGTAGAATGGACCCGAATGTACCAAAGTTCCAATACCCAAGTCGATAGCTCGAGCGGACACGGCACTGTTAACACCTGACTTGCGGCCATTTCCGCCAGGTACGGGAAATCCAAAAAAGGCGCCGACCGCACCTCCCCTAACTGCCTGACCACGGAAATGGACATTATATCATGAAGGAAATACGGCTATTCATCCATATGCGATCGGACAAGTCGCTAGCTGCAGCGGAAGAGAATAAATTAACCCATACGCTGCTGCCGAATTCGCTATAAACTCCGAAATTAACACCCGCCGACCGCACCGCCCTAATGGGTCCGAGCGTGATGGTGTTTTTACTATCGTGCAGAATAGACCTGAATGTACCAAAGTTCCAACCCCCAAGTCGATAGCTCGAGTGGATATGGCACTGTTAACCCCTAACTTGCGGCCGTTTCCGCCAGGTAAGGGAAATCCAAAAAGGCGCCGACCGCACCTCCACTGACTGCCTGGCCACGGAATGGACATTATATCATGAAGTGAATAACCATATGCATCTATGGGCGATCGGACATGTCGCTAGCTGAAGTGGAAGTGAATACATTAACCCATACGCTGCTGCCGAATTCGCTATAAATGTACGCAAAAACGCCGAAATTAACACCCGCCGACCGCACCGCCCTAATGGGTCCGAGCGTGATGGTGTTTTTACTATCGTGCAGAATAGACCTGAATGTACCAAAGTTCCAACCCCAAGTCGATAGCTCGAGTGGATATGGCACTGCTAACCCCTAACTTGCGACCGGTTCCACAGGTACGCGAAATCCAAAAAGGCACAAACCGCATCTCCCCTGGTTGCACGACCACGGAAATGGACATCATATCATGCAGCGAAGAGTGTATTCTGGTCCTGCTAGATCAACACCGATATTCGAAAACTTATACGAGGTGAGTGATAACATATCAATTAAAACACGTATGTATGAGACCCGGAGAATTTTCTTTATGGTACATGCAAAAATATATTATAAAACAACTGAATATGTTAATGGGGGGGGGGGGGGGTAACCCCATGTTTATTTATTATAAAACAACATGGTTCAGGTCATGATAGTCGCATGGGTAGTGACTTAAAGTGGTATTCTATTCAAAGCACTGCATGTGACATTATGTATGGATTGTAGCGAGGCGTCACATTCGTCACCACGGACTTCAATTCAATTAATTTATTTATTTTGGTGAATCCCTTGTGATTATCAGTCCAGTGATTAACTAATTTACTTCTAGTTCTCGTGCGATTTACCTTTGGCGGTTTTCGTTACACTAAATAATCATGAATAATGTACATGTATAATTATTTCTTTATCACAACCAAAGAGGAAGTAAATACATGTGCATTAAAGAAAAATAACTCAACTCAACTCATTCAATTATGCAAAATCATTATTATATTCCAATTAGCACATGACAGTTACATATCTGATGGTTGTTACGGCGCATTATGTTCAGTTCAACGTGTGTGTGTGGGGGGGGGTGCTTAGAAAACAATATTTGTTCCACGCCAACATTCGGGGTTAGGGGTTAACAGTGCCGTGTCCGCTCGAGTTATTCATAGCGAATTCGGCAGCAGCGTATGGGTTAATTTATTCACTTCCCTGCAGCTAGCGACTTGTCCGATCGCCCATGGATGCATATGGTTATTCACTTCATGATATAATGTCCATTTCCGTGGTCAGGCAGTCAGGGGAGGTGCGGTCGGCGCCTTATCGGATTTCCGGTACCTGGCGGAAACGGCCGCAATTCAGGGGCTAACAGTGCCGTGTCCGCTCGAGCTGGTACATTCGGGTCCATTCTACACGATAGTGCAGACACCATCTCGCTCGGACCCCTAGGGGCGGTCCGGTCGGCTGGTGTTAATTTCGGCGTTTTTGCGTACATTTATAGCGAATTCGGCAGCAGCGTATGGGTTAATTTATTCACTTCCGCTGCAGCTAGTGACTTGTCCGATCGCCCATGGATGCATATGGGTATTCACCTCATGATATAATGTCCATTTCCCAGGCAGTCAGGGGAGGTGCGGTCGGCGCCTTATCGGATTTCCCGTACCTGGCGGAAACGGCCGCAAGTCAGTGGTTAACAGTGCCGTGTCCGCTCGAGCTATCGACTTGGGAATTGGAAATTTGGTACATTCGGGTCAATTCTACACGATAGTGCAGACACCATCTCGCTCGGACCCCTAGGGGCGGTCCGGTCGGCGGGTGTTAATTTCTGCGTTTTTGCGTACATTTATAGCGAATTCGGCAGCAGCGTATGGGTTAATTTATTCAATTCCGCTGCAGCTAGCGACTTTCAGATCGCCCATGGATGCATATGGGTATTCACTTCATGATATAGTGTTCATTTCCGTGGTCAGCAGACAGGGGAGGTGCGGTCGGCGCCTTATCGGATTTCCGGTACCTGGCGGAAACGGCCGCAAGTCAGGGGTTAACAGTGCCGTGTCCGCTCGAGCTATCGACTTGGGGATTGGAACTTTGGTACATTCGGGTCCATTCTACAAGATAGTGCAAACCCCATCTCGCTCGGACCCCTAGGGGCAGTCCGGTCGGCGGGTGTTAATTTCGGCGATTTAGCGTACATTTATAGCGAATTCGGCAGCAGCGTATGGGTTAATTTATTCACTTCCGCTGCAGCTAGCGACATGTCCGATCGCTCATGGATGCATATGGTTATTCACTTCATGATATAATGTCCATTCCGTGGTCAGGCAGTCAGTGGAGGTGCGGTCGGCGCCTTTTTGGATTTCCCTACCTGGCGGAAACGGCCGCAAGATAGGGGTTAACAGTGCCGTGTCCACTCGAGCTGTCGACTTGGGGATTGGAACTTTGGTACATTCAGGTCCATTCTACACGATAGTGCAAACCCCATCTCGCTCGGACCCCTGGGGGCGGTCCGGTCGGTGCGGTCGGGTGCGGTCGGGTGCGGTTGGGTGCGGTCGGGTTTTAGTAGGACCGGATCCCACCGCCGTTTGAATCGCGATCGTTCCTGATAGGGGGGTCCATATCCATCAATCATAATATCAGATGATGGTAATGACGGGTCAAGGTGTGTTTCCGTGAAACAGAGAATATCGAAATCGGTAATCACATCAACTATTTTTGTCAATTTGTATCGTCTGCTCCTGATATTATAGTGAAATATAGCTAACGAATTTGTGTTTTTTCGATCAATTGTACCCGGATTTGGATGCACATCGGACGACATAATAAGTGATAGGGCGGCCAAAAAAAGACTGGTGCTGTAGTTCATAACGAAACACTGTGTGTATCGAGTTATGTGTACCTCACGCTTGCATTTGCGAAGATCGTGGATTCCAATAGCACTGCGGTATGCCATTATACTAATCGCCATTGGGACTGATCAACTTGATGTGAAAAGTGCCATTGGAATCCCTCTTGTATACACATAGAAAGACAACGCCCGGAAACCACAGACCCCGAGGTGAACCACTCACTTTGGTTTTGACAGAAAATTTATATATATTTGATGTTGTACATATGAATTTGAATAATACATAGATGGCAATACGGCATACTACCGTGTTGGTGACAAGTGTCATGCAGGATGTTTGCTCTCTGGACGATCTTGACTGGTTAATCAGCTACCCCAAAAAGGCAGCTGGACGCTTATAATTTATAATTTATGAGGCGCGGGTTTGCAATGACTGACCACACTGCCCAACATCAATACCAGGTGCCCAAGCAACAATTGGCAATAATAGGGAAAGAATATATATATACACACACCACATACATACATAAATATAGATATACATACACACATGCATACATACATACATACACATATACATACACACATATATATATATATATATATATATATATATATATATATATATACATACACATACATATATATATATGTATCAGTATCAGCTCGACCCAGCAGCATCAGTTCCGAGGAAGCATGACCACTATCTTAAATAATTATATCTAAGTAGGTCTATATGTTTGTATGTACCATATAACATAAGGATCATACAGTCATCCATGGTTCGTTTGCATCAATTACAATCAGTTTTGGGACTTCTGGTATCCAGTTTGTGCGATTCAAAACACAGGCATAAAATTGACCGAGTTTTGGTTACGTTGTCAACACTTAATAATCCGTGTCAATCGGCATTGACCTTTGCCCGCGAGGTTCGTGCTTGTATTGGATTGACACCCTTGAACGCTGGTTGTGTGGGACAGTGGTGGTCAGAAATGCGATCGGATACATTGTTTAAAATATGGTAGAAATCGTTCTTATGGAGACCCTGTTAATTTCTTATAGTTTAAGGACCAATTTAGAATTCCTGTGTAAGTATAGTTTGCAGTTATCAGGTTATGTGATCGATTGCATATTGGTACCTGTTGAATTTTGGCATTCCACTCAAGCTATGTTAAAACGAAAATAGTTGGATGATTTTAGGAATTCATGGAGAGGTTTAGAAACTACGAATCGTTACGCGTAGCGCATACACTGGGCACAGGAAATCCATACTGTTATTACATTTATGGTGTTATACATTTCAGTTAGGTTGTCTAATCATGATGTGATTTAGATGTGATCAGGGATGTGGCTAGAGGGGGGGTGTGGGGGGGTGTCTCACCCCCCCCCCCCAGCAGAGAGCTATATTTTCAATAGTTGGAAATTTCATACCTGCCACAACGAAATTTCACACCAACAATAGGTTGAAAATGTTCTTGTAGTTTGATTATAAAACAATTTATTGTGGGGAATTTATTGTTTTTCGACCAATATTTGCATATGTTCCTATTTTTGGTCAAAAATTTTGACAGAAATGGTCATCAGTAGGAAATTTTCCAACCTTATGGGGTGACAGGTTGGGACTTTCCAACACTTGGAAAGCTTGTGTCCTGGTCCCTCCCCCGTGGCCAGTCAAAACTTCTAGTTAATTTAAGAAAACAATATTGTCATACAATTGGTCAACATTGTCATTGGAATTGTCATCAGTTGGAAATTTTCCAACCTAAGTGGGGGTGTAGGCTTGAAATTTCCAACAGTAGGAAGGCTTGAGGCTAGTCTAGATGTTAGGATTTTGCGATTTTCTTGTTCAGATTTCAAAATTTTCGCACACCAGGCCGAACCATGGTCGGCCCGGTGTGTCATTGCCCCATCCACATGGCCAATACAAAACTGCTAATTAGTTTAGCAAAACAATATTTTACTACATTTGGTCAAACTTGAAGACATAAATGGTCATCAGTTGAAGAATTTTCCAACCTGAGGGGGAGCATGAGGTTTGAAATTTCCAACACTAGGAAAGCTTCAGTTGAGGCCAGTCTAGATGCTAGGATTTGCGATTTTCTTGTATAGTTTTCAAAATTTTCTCACACCGGGCCGAACAACCATGGTCGGCCCGGTGTTTCCTGGTCTGTTGTCGGTAGCTGTGTGCATTTGTCTGGAATTATATCACTAGTTGTTTTTTTGGGGGGCAATTTTCAGGTTAAAATATCTTAATGTTCTCATACTGGGAAAATAGAAGCATGGCTTATGAATATATAGGAAATTAGGCCTGAGCATGAGGTACAAGGGGGGGGGGGTGCAATGCAAAAAGTTGTGTTGGTGCGATTCCGACTCAAGGGGGGGAGGGGGGGGGTGCAAATGGAATTATGCAAAAAGTTTTGTTGGTGTGATTCCGACTCAAGAGGGGGGGTGCAAATGGAATTATTCAAAAAGTTGTGTTCGTGTGATTCCGACTCAAGGGGGGGGGGGGTGCAGTTGGAAATTCCCAAGGTGGACACCCCCCCCCCCCAGCGGAGACCCTCTAGCCACATCCCTGGATGTGATTTGGAGGCGATAACTTGTTATCCGTAACATATAGACATGACATAGTGTACCAATGAATAATTTGAAGGAGTTTGACATACCTGTAAATCCACAGATGAGTATATCAGTCATATAGCACGACTATTACAAAATAATTTATCAGTATGAATATTTTAGTAATCATTGTATGCCAGTCTGCAAAGTTTAATCCATCATCAGATCATCTCTCCAAGATGACTTTAATCATCTTGGATATAAAAAATTGTAGTCATTTCAAAGTTGAATGCTGACAATTTAGAGAGTAAGCCAATTTACATTTACACATTTACACGTTTGACTTTTTTAATTGGCATATGAAATAAATGTTTTGATTTGAAAGGTTGAAACACATACTTTGGACAGTATGATGTTTTATAAATAGTTATGTTAATTTCACAATTTTCAAGAGTAAGATATCAATATGAGTAGATATTCAAGTTTTGGAGAGATACAGGGCAGTATATTTTGAGTCTGTTTGTATATCTCAAAACAAAGTACTTTGGGTAATATTCAAATTAAAACATCAACATATGTAACTATACGACACTTGTGAATATATATCTAAATCATTTCAAAGTTTATGCTGACATTTTAGAGAATAAATTAAATTTCATTTACATGTTTGACTTTTTTAAGGCATATGTTATGTATATGAAATAAAGGTTTTGTTTTGAGAAATGCATACATATACCTTAGACAGTATGCTGTCTTTTATGCTTACAAGATAATTTCAAACTTGTGACATGTATGATCTTAATGAGTCAGTATTCAAGATTTGGGGAATAAAACATACCCATATATAGGTATATGCATACATCTATGTGTATACAAACATATAGATACACACATAGACATACACATACATATATGTCGTTCCAATGCATATGCAGATATTTAGCAGGATAAGTTAATTCACATTTACATTTTTATCATCGTTCAAAGACATATAATTGGTATATGATGTAACTGTTCTATTTTGAAAAGTTAATACGTATACTTTGGACAGTATGCTGTCTTATATGTTTACACATTAATTCCACTCATTTGACATATACGAGATTAATGTGTCAATATTCAAGAGTTGGGGAAGTGCAAAATGGGAGCAGTAGATGGAAGGACAAATTGAACATAGTTTAACTTCTAGTCATTTCAAAGATTATGCAAACATTTTGGAGAATAAGTTTATTCTCATCTACATGTTTGACTATTTTTAGGCATATGATGGGTATGAAATAAAGGTTTTGTTTTCAAAAGTTAATACATATACTTTAGACGTTACGCTGTCTTTTATATTTACATGATAATTTCACACTTGTGAAAAAGTATGAGACTAATGAGTCAATATTCAAGATTTGGAGAATATACATATACATGCACATGTATAAACGCATGTACATATACATACTCCCATACACACATACATATACATTCATAATATACATACATATATAAACAGAATTCACTCTGGAAATCAGATAGTTTTCAAGTATAGTTTATGAAAGTTTCAATATTTTATATTTTCCCATTTGGAAGGTGCATCATTTAAGCATTGTCTAAACACCAATGGGAATAGTTCCTGAGTCAATATCACATTCAGGGATATTCTGATTTGGAATAAAATGATATGTTCTCATTGAGGCACAAGCAAGAAACCGGTATATGTTTATGTGTATATCTCAAAGTAAAGCACTTTGGTTAATATGCGAATCAAAATATCTACATATGCAAGTATACGATACTTGTGAATATATATGTAAATCATTTCAAAGTTTATTCATACATTTTAGAGAATAAATTAATTCTCATTTACATGTTTAGCTTTTTAAAGTCATATGGTTGGTAGATGCAATAAAGGTTTTGTTTTGAAAAGTTTATACATATACTTTGGACTGTATGCTGTCCTTTACATTTACATGATAAATTCACACCTGTAAAAAGTATGAGATTAATGAGTCAGTATTCAAGATTTGGAGAATATACATACTCATACATATACATGTATACATGTTTGGACATATACACACATACACATACATACATATATCATTTTAATGTTTAGGCCGATAGTTTTGATAATAAGTTAATTCACATTTACATTTATTTTTTCACAAAGACATATGGTAGGATACATACATATAAGTTAATTGATATTTACATTTAATTTTGTTCACAAAGACATATGGTTGGTTACCATACATATACATGTATACATGTTTTGACATATACACACATATACATACATACATACATATGTCATTTTAATGTTTAAGCAGATAGTTTTGATAATAAGTTAATTCACATTTACATTTCATTTTTTTTTCACCGAGACATATGGTTGGTTACAGTATAAGAAGTGAATATTTTGAAAAGTTAATACATATACTTATACATTGGAGATATGTTGTATTATGTATTTACATTTCATTTTGTTCACAAAGACATATGGTTGTTTACCATACATATACATGTATACATGTTTTGACATATACACACATACATACATACATATGTCATTTTAATGTTTAGGCAGATAGTTTTGATAATAAGTTAATTCACATTTACATTTAATTTTTTTTTCACATAGACATATGGTTGGTTACAGTATAAGAAGTGAATGTTTTGAAATGTTAATACATATACTTATACATTGGAGATATGTTGTATTATGTATTTATACAACAGTTGCACACCTTTCAAATATATGAGATTAATGTATCAATGTTCAAGAGTTAGGGATGTGCAAAATTGGAGCAGTAGATGGAAGGAAAAATTTTAAATAATTTAACTGGTAGTTATTTCAAAATATATGCAGACATTTTGGAGAATAAGTTAATACTCAAGATTTGGAGAATATACATATACATACATATGTATACATGCATCTACGTGTATATACTCCCATACACACATACATATACATTCATAATATACATACATATATAAACAGAATTCACATTCAGGGATATTCTGATTTGGAATAAAATGATGTGTTCTCATTGAGGCCACAAGGCAGAACAGTATAGGTTTATTTGTGTATCTCAAAGTAAAGCACTTTGGGTAATATGCGAATTAAAATATCCACATCTGCAAGTATACGATACTTGTGAATATATATATCTAAATAATTTCAAAGTTTGTTCATACATTTTAGAGAATAAATTAATTCTCATTTACATGTTTAGCTTTTAAAGTCATATGGTTGGTATATGAAATAAAGATTTTGTTTTGAAAAATTTATACATATACTTTGGACTGTATGCTGTCCTTTACATTTGCATGATAAATTCACACTTGTAAAAAGTATGAGATTAATAAGTGAGTATTCAAGATTTGGAGAATATACAAACCCATACATATACATGTATACATGTTTGGACATATACACACATATACATACATATGTCATTTTAATGTTTAGGCAGATAGTTTTGATAATAAGTTTATTTACATTTCTTTTTTTCACTTTTCAAAGACATATGGTTGGTTACACTAATAGAAGTGAATGTTTTGTTTTGAAAAGTTAATACATATACTTATACATTGGAGATATGATGTATTATATATTTATACATCAGTTGCCCACCTTTGAAATGTATGAGATTAATGTATCAATGTTCAAGAGTTAGGGATGTGCAACTTGTAGTTATTTCAGAATTTATGCAAACATTTTGGAGAATAAGTTAATTCTCATTTACATTTTTAACTTTTTAAAGCCATATGATTGGTATGAAATAAAGGTTTTGTTTTCAAAAGTTAATACATATACTATAGACATTATGCTGTCTTTTATATTTACTTGATAATTTCACAACACATATGCAAGTATACGATCCTCGTGAATATATATCTAAATCATTTCAAAGCATCATAGAAAATAAATTAATTCTCATTTACATGTTTAGCTTTTTAAAGTCATATGGTTGGTATATGAAATAAAGGTTTTGTTTTGAAAAGTTTATACATATACTTTGGACATTGTGCAGTCCTTTACATGATAAATTCACACTTGTGAAAAGTATGAGATTAATGAGTCAGTATTCAAGATTTGGAGAATATACATACCCATACATATACATGTATACATGCTTGCACATATACACACATATACATATGACATTTTAATGTTTAGGCAGATAGTTTTGATAAGTTAATTCACATTTACATTTCTTTTCTTTTAATCCACTTTTCAAAGACATATGGTTGGTCACAGTATAAGAAGTGAATGTTTTGTTTTGAAAAGTTAATTCACATTTACATTTCTTTTCTTTTTTCACTTTTCAAAGATATGTGGTTGGTTATAGTATAAGAAGTGAGTGTTTTGTTTTGAAAAGTTAATACATATACCTATACATTGGAGATATGTTGTATTATATATTTATACATCAGTTGCACACCTTTAGAATGCAAGATATTAATGTATCAATGTTCAGGAGTTAGGTAAGTGCAAAATTGGAGCAGTAGATGGAAGGAAAAATTGAAAATAATTTAAGTGTAGTTATTTCAAAATTTATGCAGACATTTTGGAGCATAAGTTAATTCTCATTTACATGTTTGATTTTTTTAATTTTAGAAGCTTAAGATTGGTATGAAATAAAGGTTTTGTTTTCATAAATTAATACATATACTTTGGACAGTATGTTGTCCTTTACATTTACATAATAATTTCACATTTGTGAAAAGTATGAGATTAATGAGTCAATATTCGAGAATATACATATACATGTATACATGCATGTACACACATACACATATATAGAATATATATATATATATATATATATATATATATACAGTCAGAATTATCTCTGAAAATGGTATATCTCAAATACAGTTTATATATACATTTGCCCATTTGGAGGGCTGGTTGCTAATTGTCTAAACCAGACCTGAGATGTCATCAAATGAATTCAGAAACTAAGCTATAGTTATATTTTGTGAGGTCCTCTGTTATTATAATGTCAGTTTTCCCTTTAAGTGTCTTCTTTTTGTTGTAGATTTCTTTCCTTGGCTCCCATAAATTAAACCTGATGATAGCGTGTACAGTTTTCTTTACACTTCTTGTGCCATCTGGCTTTGTTTCCTGTTTTTCCCTTATGTCACCCAATGGGTGAGATGTATATACATCAGACTGCTTTAAGTCAATTCCAAGATAGGTTTTGCAGGTCTTGGTGATTATGGATGTTGTATTGATATTGAAAACATTTGTTTCACTGTCTGAGATAGGAAGATTGTGAAATCTAAGGCATCCCTTTCCACTGTACTGTTCCCCTTTGTCAAAGTTCCTTTCTGATGTGTTTTCCAAGCTGTTTAGCTTTTGTTCTAACTGTTTATTTCTCTGTTTTAGCTCATTATTTTCTGTTTCCATTCTGTCTAGTCTATTTATTATTTTTTTGATATCACCATGATTGTCTTCACATTTAGTTTTAACTTCAGTGAGAGTTTTATTCACATTACTCAGAACTTCATCAGTCATTTTTAAATGTAATTTTCATATCATTGAATGATGTTACCATTGATTTTAGTGAGTCCAATGTTTCTTTTAACTCATCATATATGGTGTTCTTGAATGAAATGAGTGTTTGGTCTAGTGAGTCGATTGTCACAAAATGTGATGTTTTTGTTGCACTTTGCGACCTGGTGGGGTTTGCATCTTAAGTTTTTTCGAGTCACCGTATAACGACTTGAAGTCGAACAAACCTTCTTTAACAGCTTTGGTCCCTTGGAATGGTTTGAAAGATAGTTTGGTACTATCCCGGCTAACAACTTCATTAGTAGTATCAGCTACAGAGTCCTGACTAGCCACTTCATTTATTACTTCGGAGACAGTGTCACCACTTGCCGCCATTTTTGTAGTTTTCTTTTGTTACCACTGCGGGATCAAACAAACTGTCTCAAATAATAAAGGAAAAGATAAGTCTATTCCACCAGGTCTCACACACAAATATAAGTGTTCAAATGCGTCGTATTTAACTCATAAATTCATTATTTTGTGATCGTCTCGGGAGCGTTGTGAAGACACGTCTAACAGAAATTCGCCATGACTGTGGGGGAGTGGGAGTTGAAGATGAGCGATGTGGTCGAGTGGTGAGCAAGGGAGAATGGAAGATAATTCACGAGAGAGACGAAGGATCTTAATTGGGTTGTGTCGACAGCTTTTATCGGGCGAGGGCAGTACGATGTGAAACTGTTTTCCACTGGAGATTTATCAACGGGTTATTTTGTTCATATATATTTTTTCGCCAATCCTTAGGCCTTGGTCACACACACACACGCTGTCATTAGCCGCCGGATATCATGTTAACGCTATATCCTGATTACGTTTGTATTGATACATCACTACTTGGTGACACGTGTCAACGCTTTGTCATAATCATATTGTCTTGACACACTTTCTCGCTCGTTTTCACTTGATTAAACCATTACTCAATTTAACCTAATGTTACTTGTATATCAGCTTCTTTCATTGAATTCCGAGTTATAATATAGATCTCAAACAGACGATCAACTCAACCAAACAACAGGCAGGTTCTTAATCTGTTGTGCATAACCAAAGACATATTACGGATCTCAGACGACCGTACGAGTGTGACAGTTAATGTTATTAAACTGTTGCGACATGTTATAAAGGCATTTTTGTAAACATGTATAAAATAAATGTACATTCATGACGCTCCCGTGATCAGGAAATAAATCACATGCATCTCTTATAATAATAATGACCAGTTTTATATAGCGATTAACCAATTACTTGCTCTAACACGCTTGGTACAATATTATCCCAGTCATGTGTTGTGAACCTTGAGCAAGGTCGCTCGTACTGTGTCGGCTTCGCATCACTCATGCGTTAAAAGAGTACCAGTCAGCTTGTCATACTGATGAGTATCAGAGCATGAACCGGCTGCAGGCGCTGTTCTAGTTTGATCAGAACATGCTCTGATACTCATCAGTATGACAAGCTGACTGGTACTCTTTTAACGCATGAGTGATGCGAAGCCGACACAGTACGAGCGACCTTGCTCAAGGTTCACAACTTGGCGCGGGTTTTGAAACAGCGAGCAATCCGACAATTGCACGTCGATCACTGCTATGTGGAGACTCAATGACCGGCAAAGCGCTGCGAACCCACATCGATGTGTTTACAGCGAATACAAGTCCGACACGCTAACCACTGGACCACGGAGCTCCAGGATTTCCTCATCTATTGACACACTCTCTCGCTTGTTTCCACTTGAGTAGACATTTACTCGATTTAACCTATTGTTACGTGTATATACCAGCTTCTTTTTGAATCATCATTATTGAAACCGAGTCATCTGAACGACTATACAAATGTCGTATGGCTAAACTGTCGGGTCGTTTCGAGTATCAACCGGTATAGTGTGACCTATTTATTATTATATAGTGTTGTATTGCTAAAATATAAAGTGAGGGAACGGACCATTCATCGCGCAACGATGACCGACGCGCAACGCGTCGTGAGGGGAGAGAACGAGAGGGGTTTTCGTAAGTGGGGGTTCAGGAAAATTTTGTAAAAAATGCATCAAAGGAGGCATTTCCTGAAGTCTCCTCTGACATCATACAGTCCACACAAAAATTGAAATCTGCTGTAACTTTTGTCAAAATTGTTTGAATGTATACAAATTGTCTGTATATTTATTACATATATAGAACTGGCAGGATTCGTTCAGTTGTCAACCCCACCCCCATATTTTCAAGTAGGTCTATATCGGGTAGCGGGTATACCGATGGATAACTTCTTGTCTATTGACTATTCTATGTTCAACTGTATAATATAATTTGAATACAGTTTGGTGTATGTGGCTATTAAACTGCTTCGTGTGCTGCACAATAAGAATTTCGCCACGACGGCTACATATGTACGTCTCTTCTGGCTAAAAAGTGAGGGGACGCTGTTCCCACGCGTTCCCACGGGGGGGGGGGGTCGGAAAAAATGTTCAGACACGTATGCTGATTTTTTCCTTTCGACCCTTAATTGTTGGGACCCACCCACCCCCGCGTCCAAATTTTTTTCAGTTTTCGGCAGTTTTTTTCCCCGATCATTTTTGGACACCCACCCCCTTTAACACTAATACAAAGATTTGCGGGGGATTCACTGTATATAAACAGCTGTATATGAATTTCTGTGCATATTATTTGTCATGGATGTTAACATTAACATGTAAATAGGACCGAGTCATTTTGGGGTCATTCGGCCAAAAAAACATGGCTGCCAGCGGCCATCTTGGATTTCAAAATTCAATCCATTAGCATGGGCTACAGGCTATACTGTTTGTCTGATCATCATTAAATTTTCATTTATGTTAATATTGACATTCTAATGTGTTCTAAGCCAAACTCATGGCAAAAACAGTCAAAAAGACTTGCAGGAAAAAATATTTGAGTTGCGGAAAATATTGTTTGTTGGTCCCATCGACCACCCACCCACCCCGGCATACGCCGTGTTAAGATTGAAGACTACCTTACACATCTCATACATCGACAACGAAACATCGGTGTGAGGGAAATATATCATATTTTGTATGGTGTATATGGCTTAGGGTCGGGTATAGCGTTGATTTGTTCCGATTTATTGATTTGCTAATGACATTCTATTCGTTAGTTATAAAACCCCAGTCGGCGCATCACATCTCGTGACTGGTTTCCAATGGACATTTAATTAATGGTCAATTATGTGTCTCGTGCTTACGGACATGTCCCGGACGTGATGAGACAGTGGTAGGTCTAATGGGGTTGGAATCGTATCTTCGGTGTCGTGTGCCATCCAGGTGCGTTCTACCTTAGCTCATACACCCATGCACTATAACAGTCAACATGTGTACGCGGTGCGATACCGACTAATGTTGATATTGTTGATAGGATTTGGGGAGGAATGTCTCGCCCCTACATTAGTGGATAATACTTTTAGCAGCTTGGAATAAAATATGTCTGAAACAAAGCAATATGAAATATACAGGGGTGGTGTGGTTGACATTGCGAAGTTGATTGAATATACCCGGAACGACAACATCACGTTTTTGCATTTCCTGCTGGCCCGACACCTTGGGCTTTATTTCTCCTATTTACAGTGGACGAACATTGCAACAATTTGACGTATGCATGGTTGAAACCTGATAAAAAAAAAGTACACGCAATTGATGCCATAATAACACGGTAATGTGAAATATGTTTTTGTATAAGTGCAATTTAATCCGCAGACTGAACTCTCTCCTGCAGTTCGATGATCAAACCGGGTATGTCATTTTAAACGGTAAACCGCCAATACCGCACTATACGACCTTACGCTATTGGCGTTATATCTGTTACCATATTTTAAAATGTTGTTTTTTCTTAACAGACTTCTCACTTGTACAATGTAACAGACGGTCACCGGAATTCGATAAATGAATGTATGTTGTATGCTTGCATGAAGTTAATGAAGCCTGTCGGGCCATCGTTGACTTAGTCAACATTATTTGGCACAGTTATGTCTGTCAACCGCGCCATACTATTGGGTATGATCTGCTCTTGCAGCCTGTTCACCTGTAAATAAGCTCATATAGATGTTATTTAAAACACACGACTTAAGCGCATATATGGATTATTTGAATCTGAAGTAATCTATATATGAACCTAAATGGGACACGATTAAAAACAGTCGTATATGAGCTTATTTCAAATCGAAATATAAAGAACTATTTAATCTACTGTTTTCATCGACACGACGTACCAGATGAACGCTCTTTGTAATGTGTTTTAACTGCGATCCGCGCCATTCAACGAAATAACGGATCAGAATCATTTAAATAAGTTCCATTTGAACCTATATATGTGAATATTTATATTCTATATGAACCTATTTGCACGAAGATATGTTGGTTCTTGGAGACAGAACCTGTGTCATCATTTTATATTTATATTCCAAAAGTCAGATGCTGTTGGAAGATAATTTTTGACTGATTAGTCTTCTGTGGCAGCGTGGCCCGATTTGAATACCACAATTAAAGATATGTATCTCTTCCGGGCCACAATAACAACAACAACAACTTAATTGTTATAAATGACAATTTCAAGACTCAAATATTCTGAGAGTCAAATACAGATCAAACTGAAGATGGGGTATATTATTATTATATATTTTTTTTTCCTTGATTGAGGATGCTAATAAGATAGAGTTTTCCCTGGGAACTTATTCGCGCGGATTTATGTTCTAAAAATAGCCCCTTAAACTGTCCCGAAAATGTCATAAGAAATTATAAATAAAATTGTATAGGGCTTTAACGCATATCTGAATACTGGAAACATAGCAGGGGTGTACGTTGGGGCTCTTGTAGTATGGATTTTCCAATTCTCATATTGATTTACTCGAATTGATGAATGGGGATAAGATGACCTACCAAATCCCGCCTCGTTTCCGATAGACAGGTTATAATACTGCTTACGACAATCCTTTAACTACACTTATCGAGTCAGTAACTCGCGCTCATCAGACAAAATTGCCAAGTTTTCGATTACTGAATTCCACGAGGGTAGATAGTCAACTTAAGTTTTGTTTGTTCGTAATTTTAGAATTTAAGATCCAAAAGTCCCCCCCCCCCGATTGCTGGAGGAATATTTAAAGATGCATAATCCGATTGATCGCCCCTAAATTACTATTTCTTCGGCTTCGGGTGTAAGAAATATTAGAATTCAGTCGAGGAACCCACCCATCAAAGTCCGGAGTGATCAGATTTCGAGTTTCGAGTTTTACCATCTCGAATATTTGGCGCCCTGGAAAATATTCGACGAATGCCGACCGAAATACTCTTGATATCAAATTGCGTTGAACAAAATGTTGATATATAACACATTTTGGGCAATTTTACACTATATAGTTGAAAGTGGTTAGCTTTTTTGACAATTAATCCATTCTTAACTAACGCGTCTTTCGAAGAAATGTTGTTGTTGTTGTTGTTGTTGTTGTTGTTGTTGGAATCTGATGATACGGGGACCGTCGAATCTTATTGTGTTTGTTTAATGATAACAAATAATTATGTCACATTGCATAACAACCATGATGCATGTACTTTTCATTTTCACTTTATAATTGAAGGAAATAGCAAGCAGCCTCACGCGACAAATGACCACGAAACATTTTCCGACTCGGTTTAGACTCCTGATATTCTGTGAAAGATAACATACAGATGTCCTAAAAAAATTACATCAAGCGTTACCAGGCTTCCCCGCGACCTCAAAGATGGCATTGAAAGTCAGCGTTAATAGTCTCCAAGCCATATCGTGGTTAAAGTACCGGCGTCTCGAACCTCGTTAGCAATGAAGCTTTGTGGTTATTTGAGCGCGCAATTAACCCTTTACCCAACAAACCGGCCAAAACCGGCCAAATAAAGCTTCAACAGCCTAAAATATCTTCGGTCTGTCTCAATAGAACCATACAAATATGGATATCATTGGAATCGGCTCCTTGACCACATTGTGATAGTTACAGTTATGCCCTGTGCCAATGCATTCTCTTATATATGCGAGTCGACCATAGGTCGCCTCGCATATATAAGAGAATGCATTGGCCTAAACAAATATTTTTTTAACACTTTTTACCATTTTTTCTTACATTCTTTAACAATTTTATAATTTTTAATGTGTTAAGCCAATGCATTCTCTTATATATGCGAGGCGACCTATGGTCGACTCGCATATATAAGAGAATGCATTGGCACGGGGCCATTCTGTTGGGTAAAGGGTTAAATGGCCCTTTGTACTCAACAGAAGTTGTACCACCAAAAGTGAACATCACTATGGCTTGTACCATCATGGTTTCCAAACTTGTCATTTCTTGGCCAATCTGAACTTCTGATTGATTGATTTTATTTGGCAACTAATCACACATGTAAAGTGTACATGCAGTGTAAATACAATAATGTAGATGTTAATACAATTTGTTTTTAAATATAGTATAATATAATGGGTTGTAAACCGAAAATCATAGATATATATATGCACGGCTAGCTACATGTATATGAGACAACACCATATGGAGCACTAGACAGCTTGTTTTCATTGTGGCCAAGCCAAAGTAATCCCCATATCCGGTGTGGTCCCCAAATGCTTAATGCACTGAAAAACATATGTTTTGTATCATATTTTAATAATAGCCATGACGGATAAAATATTTTAAAATATAATTGTTCATGAATGTTTCATATACACTCACGTTTTTTTTATTTGTCAAATCGCAAACAAGCGGTACATGTTCTTTACAGAATAATTTTTATTTTGTCATATATAGCATCATAGTAATTCATCAGGTCCCGCCAGGTCCCAATTAACTAGGGGTGGGTATGTCAAATCGATATTATACTAGTATGTAATTACATGAACATGCATCCACTCAATTTGATAATAAACCTATATACGCTTTATTTTAAGCTCGAAAATAGATAGGAAAGATACGAAATATGACAACACAAATAATTCGGAGATCGGCTACCATGGTTACCATGTACATGTATCATCAAATAAGGCTAATAGAGAAATAAAACGAACAACACTCTTCATTTTATACTTTCTATTTTTATCAATCAGTCGATATTGCGAACAAACGATACTGTACAATTGATGGAATGAGGCTGGACAAACACCTGCAAAATACACCACATGGTCATCTCAAATAAGTTTCTGGTGCCAATCTTTCCCTTGTTTCTATAAATTACAGTTTATGGTGATGTCATTGTTCGGCTCAGACAAATATTGTTAATACAGTAATGTTTTTGGCCATTAAATTGTGTCGAACAATCAAAACCGACTTGAAATTATTCACCCGCAGCGATAAGTTCATCAACCACAGGCATGGTCGTTCACAGGCATGGTCGTTCCTTCATCCACAATGATCAGTTCATCAACCACAGGCATGGTCGTTCCTCTGTCTTGGTCCCTCGGAAACATCGAGATGCTCTGTTTGTTCACTATTTTCTTGTTCATGTCATGATTCTCTACTCTGGGTACGCCCGTAGAGATCATATTCCACCAGTTCAAAACTTGGGATTTGTGAGCCGATATTAAAGGTACTCAATCCGATCAGAGGGTCCCCCTTATCATCAAGATAAAACAACAACAACAACATTTCTTTAAAATAAGCTTTAGTTATCAGAATAGATATATTTGCAAGGAAATAATGATAACCACTGTCAACTATGGTATCAAATTTCCCAAAACTTGTTATCTATCAACATTTCGTTCAACAAGAAATGACGTATTATCACTTAAGTATCACGGAAATTGGCCGTATTACCACTTGATTTTTGAGTTATCCATCTTCAACCGCAATTTTTCCGAGACCTTCCGTTTGAACATGCATTTCTGGGCCACACATTATTACACATCTCGAGAAATAACAAACTTCAAAAATTGATATCTGATCACTCTGAGCTTTGATGTGTGGGTTCCTCAACTCGAATCAAATAGTTCTTACCCCCGAAGCCAAAGAAATTGTAATTTAGGATCGGATTGAGTACCTTTAAAAAAAGAAATATATATGTATTACCTGGGTCATTTTTTCAATGTTACTAAGTTCCCCGTCAGAACTTCAAAATCTTCCCATGTTTTAAACTGGTGAAATATGATCTCTATGTGCGAAGCCATTGTAGAGGTTCGTGGCATGATATAACAATTTCTCATATTATATCGTAGAATAGGTGGATCGTTAACTCACCTTCACACCATCGAGAATAGCTGACAACGGCAAAGATTGACGTCACCCTTAGATGGAGTGTTTAGTTTTAGTTATTATGGTATATATTTTTCCAAAAAATCAAATTTTGAATAAACAATGTTACATCTTCAAATGATTGGCTTCATTGAATAAGGCAAGCACCTAACTAGTGTAACACTAATTTTCAAGACATAATTTGATTCCTACAAAAGTTAATGTACTTGAACTAATAAACAAATGAATGTACTAGGCAACAACATCAGCTTTGAGGGTTTTTTTTGTGATCAGACTTAGGTTCAATGCAAATAAATTGTCAGGAATATTTTTTCCTTCTCACAAAATGTCACATACATTATCTCCCTTTACACTTCAACGGTAAATGTGTCTACGGTCATTCAGCGGCATAAAGTATTTTAATGTCCAACTGTGAGGAACTGCTATTTCTGTGGCGGTGGAACATTTGCGACTTCGTGCAGCGCCATATTAATTGCTTATATAATGTGGAAGTCTTGTCTTTTCAGAGAAGAGTTTGGCCAAATGTCGCCAACCTCTTACAAGGGCCCGGTCCTGAAACAGTACTGTCCGAATTGTGGTTTGTATTGTCGGATTCTCTCCCTTTTGTACGATTTCTCGTCGACTATGCTGCTGTACAATTTCTTCGTGTATGACTTCCAGTTGACGAACCGTTGCAAATCGCTCTGTAGTGTGGAATCGGAAGGGAACGGACTCTCCTGTGAAAGGAAATAGATTCACTTATATTGAAGTATATTGATAATAGGAACATGGCCTACTTGATATATACGGAGAACATAATTGTTAAGTGTGGTTAATTCGCTGGTCATTGTTGCCACATTGTGAATAACAACATTATGGGTCACATATTTATAGAGTGACTATCTGGAGCAGGCTCCCTTTGGGAGCCTTTATTCAGGGCCAGAGAGGTATGCGGTCCCTTCAAAAAGGGGCCTCCGGATACTCTGTGTGCGGTTCGCGCACATGACAGACAGCTCTTACTGTTTTATATATATATTGATAATATTATTATACTACTTTAATATACATGTATATCGGGAAAATAGGTTTATATTGAACCAAAATATTGACATTGGTTCATATTGGACTTATTCGGTTCTGATATAAGCCCATAGTGAATCTATACCCGTTATTGTGTTGGATGGCGCGTGCCACCGTGAAGCACATCTATAAAGAGCGTACATCCGGTGCTGAAATAGGCCCATAGTGAGCGTATTTGCTGGGGAGGGGTTCTTATTTATTTAATTACATTTTGTTTAAATAAAAAATTTGAAAAACTTAACTCGTTATAATCTCCACCAGGATACCCCGAGTCACCACACATTTGGTTTAAATCGGACCAGCAGTATGGGAAAAAAATTCGGACAGACAGACGGACATACAGACAGATCCTACTCTTTTATATATATAGATCCTCGCTCATTCGGATATCATAATATTTGATTATTCGTCTTTGCTACAAGTGCCGTACATGTATGCGACACGTTTCGAACAATTCTTCTAAACCGTGTACCGTGTACGTGTAGGCGAAATGGTCACGTGATGCTAAACACGGCTATTATGTCTTTGCCGCATGCCGATCCACGAAGAACTCGTTAATTACAGGTTATCAGAAGTCACCACGAGCATCCGTATGACAATTACTCCTGTAAATGACATGCATACCTCCTCCGGAGAAATCAATTGCAATGCCGCGTGAATGAATGAGCAATGTCAATAACTTCATGGGTAAAACTGTGAGATGTGTCGACCACATTGTGGTGGTTCCGACCTCACCACTTTCAATTCATACGCAACTATAAGGATTGATTAGCCTCAACTAAAGGTTAAATCTAACATAAATTTCATAGCTCCAAGAAACGTCTATAGCGGGTTCTTTTAATTTCGTTCACCGATTTATACGCATCATGTCAGTTTTCACCCCCACTGCCCCAAAATTAGACTGTCAGCATGTATTTTTTGTACTTTGAGCTCTCACCACATATTTGATAACAATGATACCACACTTCTCTGATATAGAATGTTCCGTTTGGATATTGTATATATTATATATATGCACACCTGTCGAATTCCATTCCAAAGGAGTGCGCCATACGATATAAACAAGACCGGTATCGGAGCGATTAGGTTGTCCGCCGACGACGTAGTCCAAAGTTATACGTAACGTTCCCACCGTTCAGGTCAGGTTTCGAACAACACGTGGACGGAAATCAGGAAAGACTTTTCAAGCTTAATCAGAGTTGGGGGAGTTGTGCCATTCACATCGAAGATCGAATACATGTGCATTCTGTAATAAACGAGAATGTGTTCAGGAACATTGTCATTGATCACCTCCTGCACGCTGAACCTGACTCATATTTATTATACAGGTTGATTATTTCACTCCGCAGCACCAGTTTAGTTTCGTCAACAACATGTGATGGGTTATACGTGTAGGTGGAGTATTTACATGATAATTTTACATGTGTACGTATAAATGTTCGTACATGTATGAACAATGCTAATCTTGTTCGATATACACGTGGGGCCTCGGTGGCTCATTCAAGCCGTATCGCCCTCTATCACATGCGATGAGGGTTCAAATCCACATGTTTCCATTGTGGATTTTGTAATTCGAAATCGTTAGCTGGTGGAGTTGCCAATTACTCGCCGATGACCGATGGTTGCCGCACATGAAATCACTGTTAGATTATCCGTAAATGTGCGGATTTCCCCCACCACTAAAACTGGCATGTCGTGATAGTTGCTGAAATCGACATTAAATCCATATCAATCAGTCAATATACACGTACAATTAGGCTCTCCCATTATAATATTGGGGTCTCTAAAATTTATTTTTACCCCCCAAAAAAATCCATCATTACCCGCCTTTTCCATCAAGCTAATACAACACGCGATATAGACAGTACTGATATTTAATGGACACAAGCATTCCGTCTCCATAATATATCATAGAGTATCGGGATCGAGTAATTCCATGAGGTATTTGATACATTTTAGCAATTCCCTGGAGCGATGTGAACTTTATGGACGGAACCCCTGATCCGGATAAGAAGAGTAAACATCCAAATGTCGCATGCAATCACAAGTCAATGTGCGTGACGTTGTCCTGTGTTTTAACGGATGAGATGTCTTCTCCCCTAGTGACAAGTTTTATCGCATTTGATGGCTAGCATAACATTACAATTGCCATAATATCTAGGTTAATCTACAGAAAATAATGGAGACAACCGGATGTTCCTTCCGTTTCTTCTAAAGCCAGAACGGGTTTTCACAGAAACATCGATCCAGATATCACTTGTGGTTTATTGTGATAGGATATATGGAATCCACATCCAGGACACTAGGTCGTAGTCTTGGTGATATGACATCCACTTGTGCTCTTTACCGTCAATACTAGGTTGTAGACTACGTGACGGAACATCGAACTGTTCGTCAGTCTACGATTAGCTTGCAATGTGCAACATTACGTGATGATGTTGTCAATTAAAATGGCGATAATACTATTAACATCGATGCCTTTTCCAACGGAATCAATTAGTAAAATGTAATGTCACATAATATAGGCTTTTATTCTCGACCGTATCAATGCTCGTAAATAAACCTTCTAATCCTGTATTTTAATGCACGGATTCTCGGACGCGAAGCGTGTAATAAATACACAGAATGACACGATGTGTAAATGGGTTTGTCAATACGGCACGAGTGCTGTCGTGGAAGGATAGAACGAGAGGAGCTTGCGCCTCGAGTTCTATCCTTCCGCGACAGCACGAGTGCCGTATCGACAAACCCATTTACACATCGTGTCGTTCTGTGTTTATTACACGCTTCGCGTCATAGAATCCGTGCATTAAAATACAGGATTGGAAGGTTTATTTACGCTCATGTGTGATGATTTTTTTATTTAAATAATTGAAGTTTCATGGTTGAGGCGAACGTCATGTACGTCATTTTACGTCAACGAGATGCGTATGGAACGTACGTTCCATACGTATTTGTAAATATGGAACAGCAATAACACTGTATTTCTAGGATCAAGCGTGTTATTGCTGTTCCATATTTACAAATCCGTATGGAACGTACGTTCCATACGCATCTCGTTGACGTGCGTGACGTTCGCCTCAACCATGAAACTTGAATTATTTAAATAAAAAAATCATCACACATAACAAACACGCCCTGTATGAGCGTAAATAAACCTTCTAATCTTTTATTTTAATGCACGGATTCTAGGACGCGAAGCGTGTAATAAACACAGAACGACACGATGTGTAAATGGGTTTGCCGATACGGCACTCGTGCTGTCGAGGAAGGATAGAACTCGAGGCGCTTGCGTATTCTGTGTATGTAGTTCATCAAACAGCAAGACAGAGTTCAGTCCACTCGCTACGCTCTCATCGGGTATACATAACGTATTAAATATACGCTCTCATCTTGTATACGTAACGTATTAAATCTACGCTCTCATCGGGTATACGTAACGTATTCAATATACGCTCTCATCTGGTATACATAACGTATTAAATCTACCCTATCATCGGGTACACACAACGTATTAAATATATGCTCTCATCAGGTATACGTAACGTATTAAATCTAAACAAAAATATTTAACCCTTTCAGTGCCCTAATTTACGGTCTGTAAAATCGGCCCTAAAAAAAAATAAAAAAAACATTTGGGTATGCTTAAGCATGCTATAGCGAATTTAAAAACAAACTGGATAAAAACTTAGGGGCATGTTATAACTCAAAACTATCACCAAGTATTCATAGTAATAATTTTGATGCCCATGAAAAACGTAAGATTCCCTAGCACTAAACCTACAAAATAAGTCTGGCACTGAAAGAGTTAAAGAATATAAGAACAAATTATTAAAATTGTACAAAAATGTAAAAAATTGTAAAAAATAATAACAAATGATGAAAAATTGTTAGGCCAACGCATTGTCTTATATATGCGAGGCGACCTATGGCCGACTCGCATATATAAGAGAATGCATTGGCACAGGGTATATGGGTTGATACAAAAATCGGACTTGGCACTGAAAGGGTTAAGACTTTTGTCTGTTCCAATTCATTCTGATTTGATCTGGTCAATTTCAAATAAATATCAACATTTTATAGTTTCTGAATAACGCAGAATTAATTGTAACATTGTTTTTAATGCAAAGTTTTCTTACAGTCTGTATACGTAATGGCAGTTGTCAGACCAGTGTAGCGAGGGGACATAACTCTTGTCTTGCAGTTTGGTGCTTTTTCGTATTTTTTCCCGATTCTCTGTTTCCGAACAATAAGCTTATGCCGAATAGAGAACGCCGCCATGACATAATGTATTTCTTCAGAGGGGAATAATTTGAACATCGGGACAATTAAAAGTCTAATCTGCGAAGGAACAACAAGTCCACAAGATTTATGGCCCAGACACCAGAAGGAACAAAATCGATTTTATGAATAAGACCATGGCGATCTCTGATCATTCTTACCATCAGAGTGATGTGTCGCATGGTGGCTTCGTTCGATTTGTCGATAAAGAATTTCTTTGAGATCATGATGCATTCTGCTCCGTTACTGACGATGCTGAATGTTGGTTGGTCACCAAACACTAAGTTAGCTACGCCCTGTGGATGATAAGTAATAAGTTCAGATACATGTACAGTGGTATGTGGGTCCAAAGGCCATAACAATTCTTGTTCGATGGCCAGAAGATCGTTGTATTGTTTGTGGCTTGATAAAAACTTCATAACATTTCTTCTTTTATTGTCGAGATTGTCGATACACGATTGAACGAGCATTATTATTTAGTGTAAACATATATTTGTTTCCAAATCCAAACAAATAACATAATATACAGATGACATAAATACAAGAGTCAAGTTAATTAAGGAAATGAGGATAAGACAACAAGCCCAAGGGCTTATATGATTGGGTTATACCCGTTCACCCGGCAGCGACCAGTCAAACAATTAAAAAGCCGCAGTTATCGTTCATATCAAATTAACTGTATGTTTCGTTCCCACTTGCCCGGCAGTGTTGATTACCGTCATGATCGAGGTTGTTGTTTCAGTTGCAACCTTTCCCCTATCGCGGTTATATATACAAACTCACGACTCAACATTGATATGTTATCACTGAGTTTGTTCACTATGCACTGTGGTCAGTAACCATTATGATATATAACATGAACTATTTCTCATGTTATATCACCTTTATTTCATCATTTACGGTTTTTGCAAAATGGTATGGTACTCGGTTGATGTGTTAACACAGAAGAAATTGACAAGACAGCGATTTTGGTGTCATAATCGACAAATTTGCACCCATACAGACTAAAACAATATTTACTCGAGAAACATCACCATGGTTTACGGATGAGATCCGAGCAGGCAAATTGCATCGACGGAATCTTGAGATGCCGTGGCATTCATCTAAACTTGAGATTCATAGAGAATTGTTCGTTACACAAGGTTATCGTGTTAACAAACTCATTGTTGAGACCAAGAGACAATATTTTGGTGTCAAAAGATACAGCACAATCTTCATTTTTAAATTCGCTAATATCCGCTTTGGGGAAACTTTGTTATATAAGATGGCGTCCAATATGGTAGTCCATATTGAGATATTGTTGTCTAAATATAATTATGGTATATTGAGGCATAGAATTGACTTATTTGTGTGAAATAAGAGTACGGGAGTGAATAGAGTGACACGGACAGAAAATAGAATATTTAAGAATATATATTCAAAGTATGTAAAACGAAGTTGAGTTTGTCCAGTATTGATTCAAACAGGGTCAAAATTGGAATAAATGTGGTACCAGCATGCAATTTGGCACGAATGACAAATGTGTCCGACTACCAATTACGCATTTCCGATGAATATTATCCAAAGAGACATAAACATCTCTAGATTAGAAACGTCTTATTAATAGAGAAACAACACAATTATGCACAAACGTCAAACAAAATATTACCACTGAGACAAATCAAGCAAACCGTAGGCTGCATTTGCGGTTATAACGGGGTATCACAAATATAACGAACTGGCCTCAAACCGAGCAAGTGTTACTCGAAACACTAATTTAGGTAATTATATACGGAGTATATTTGCCAGGTCGAATCGGTGCAATTTCTAAACTGGAAGAACGTAACGCATGGGCGTATCGTACATGTAAGTAAGAGCGTTCATTATTACGCGGAGAATAGCAGCCAGTATCACCCCTGGCCAAGTATATGTTTTTGAATGTTTATATACATTATGGCTTTTCTTTATAAGTAAATAATGTTTTATGCTCAGCCAATGGCCATGGTACAGTAATGCCCTAATTAATCGACTCCTTTAACCACAGCAGAATTATGGGTAACTTTTCAGGATTTAGTCGGAAATATGGCTTGTTGCCATTCATCGGAAAGCTACCAAAAATCTGACCCCCCCCCTCACCAACAGCCCCTATCCGCAAACTTCTCTGGAAGAATAAGACATTTGTGATTAGACAGTTGGTGATTTGGTGTCTAAAAATATCAAAGATTAAAATGAAAAAATATTTCTTTTTTTTACTTGAGCAAGGATTTCAATTTAAAAAAAAAAAATTTATGTCCCTGGCTCGGACCCTATTTGACCCAGTTACCCTATTTGAATAAATCTGAACCCGGTCACCCAAGGACCCTCCATACCAAATAAAGGGCTAAATGGTTCTTGAGAAGAAGTCGTTCTGAGAATTACTATGGAGGAATAGATTTATGGCCCTGGTTTCGCAACTAATTGACCTGGTGACATCATTTGAACTAATCTGAATGTGAGTCACCTATGGAACATACACGCCAAAATATGAACCCATTCGGTCTTATAGATCTGGAGAAAAAGACGATACTTGACGGACGGACGAGGAGTGATGACTATAGCTCCACCGGAGACTTCGTCTCAGGTGAGCTAAAAGTCCTGATAGCTAGACAATATAACTCTATTTTCCGCGGCAGAGGGATGACCGGATGCGTCGCGGTTGATATGTGAATTCCTGTCACGGACAAACTAGCGCCCGATTAACAAAACAAGACCCATTAAATAGCACAAACTGTCGCCATCGAAGTCGCGTGTCAGCCTTTTATTTAATCCGGAATACCAACTTACCGCGGAATATAAATTCCGAGAACCGTCTGAAAATGGTCTGAATCCCGCGTACAAAAAGGGGGGGGGCACCCTCGTGCCCCTGTCCACGACAAGATACCCCGAGTATATGATTTGGCGTCAATAAACTGCATATTATTCTGATTTACTAAACTAACAAAACGTCTCCACAAGAAACCATGTTGTGTTTTAGTCTCCGTTGTCGATGATTTCGATTATTGGTTTGGCCTTGTTGATCATCTGTGAGGTGTCGGCGAACTCGCCGTGATTTAGTTCACATGCATTAATTCTCAATCAGACGTCATGGCTACCGCGTTTTCTCAAAGCACGATTCTCTTGGTGAGCGTCTTGGATTACAGCGGACCATGGGGATTATTTTTACCCTGTGCCAATGCATTCTCTTATATATGCGAGTCGACCATAGGTCGCCTCGCATATATAAGAGAATGCATTGGCCTAACAATTTTTTACAATTTTAATAAATTTTTCTTGTATTCTTTAACAATTTTATAATTTCACCCATACAGAGCCCCAGACAAACATGAGCAGACGACACTCTTCTATATGCTTCTATATATATGTGGGGCTCCCTGCAGGGTAATCGATGTTTTTTATTTTATGTCCTAAAAATTGTAAGAAACATTTATTTAAAAAAAATGATAAAAAACATTGTTAGGCCAATGCATTCTCTTATATATGCGAGGCGACCTATGGTCGACTCGCATATATAAGATAATGCATTGGCACAGGGTAAAAATAAATTGGGGATTGCTCGGTACAGCTCCAGGAGCCAGGATTACAGCGGACCATGGGGATTGCTCGGTACAGCTCCAGGAGCCATTTCCGGGGTCATAAATCAACGAGAAAGACACGTGAATCCCCGTTAGGGTCGAATCTTACAAATAGGTTCATTTGCGTGCAAATTACCACGTTTTATGGAGCGATTCTTCATTTCCAGACGAACATGTCAGTGTCGCTATATATCCTCTCCGTAAAATCTGTCCAGTCTGGACTTGGCACACCACATAGTATACAATAATTGAGTGAAGATGTCCTTGATTCCCTTTTCTTCTGTGGCCTTTTTGGTCTTTTCGCATGAATCGGTGGCAGTGAAATACATGTGAAATGCAACTGGAATTATGTGAATTGTGGGTTTGGTAGTGGCGACGTTAACATTTATGGTGATGCGTAGCGGCTACTTCTTCACGTGACGTGATGGGTTTTTATTTTTATGATGGTCATGTTGATTGTGATATTGGTGATGGTGATGGGGAGTTTGTACGAATGTGGTAGTGGTTATGGTGGTAGCGATGTGGTGTGGGCGGCGAGTCGTGGTGGTAGTATATATGGTGTGGTGGTCCCGTGTTTTATTGTAATATATAGTGTTTCAACAAACAAAAAAGACTCTCACAGTATGGAATGCATGTATCACGAAGCTTTTTAAAACACGAATGTAATACTGGTTCCTCGTCACATACGACGTCGTTATATAGCATATCGGCTCAATTTTCGTCACATGGAATGTAAAACACCTCTACATGGTGAACAAAAAAACATATAAACAACTCACAAAGTATTGTCCCCTTTCTAGAACCTGCACGTGTATAAACATTGGATGAAGATCGGCTTCTGTTAGCACTAAGTTCGTCGGTTTGTTGTCAAATTCGTCAGCAATTGTTCTCCGACCTTCCATCTGAGCCTTTCTATGTTCATATTCTGAAAGATATATTAGAATTGGTGCAGGCATCATTGTGATGCATTCATTGTTTCATATATATGTGCGCGAAAGAGATATCGTTTCTGACCGAGGTGCCATGTTACGAACGGAATAGTACATTGAGATGTCTCTCAAGTCGATCTTGAAGCAGATTTTAAAAAATAAATTAAACTTAAAGGCACGGGCGGCGTTCGTTGTAGAAATATTCATATTTGTTCAAATCGCCATCAACAGAAGGAATATTAAAATATATATAGTTTTGCTCATATGGCAAACATAATCGGCGCGTAAATAGTATATTGTCGGCAAGACGTACGATGGTGTGCGTAAAAAAGAACCTGCTCGTGTTACATAAGTTTTGCTTCTGTTCACATAACACAGCGCAATTCTATTGGTTAATCACACACAAATGATATAAACGCTCTTTATTATTTCCATATCAGGAAACGAGTAACAAATAACGCTCTTTATGTTTACCATATCAGGATCTAAACAAAAGCCAGGTTATGTAACGTTTTTTGGTTTTGTTTACATAACAAAGGAAAACCATTTGACAATTAGATATTGTTTATGCCATATTTCTTATTGGTATAAGAACAAAGTATGTCTATATTTTACTATTCTTTCTGCTTATGGTGGTTTTTGACGGAGCTGAATATTTTAACAGCATACCCACCGCCAACGCTGCCCGTATCTTAAAGGTACTCAATCAGAACAGAGGGTCCCCATCTCAACAGATTCCAACAACAACAATCCGATCAGAGGGTCCTATATTACTATCTCTTTGGCTTTGGGGGTAAAAAATATTTGATTCGAGTCGAAGAACCCATCAAACAAAGCTCAGAGTTATTAGATATTGATTTTTGAAATTTGTTATTTGCTCGAGATGAGTACTAATAATTGCCGCCAATTTCGTAACCTGCTCGAGATGTGTACACCAAAACACTATTCAAACAGACAAGGATGGATAACTCTAAAATCAAGTGGTAATAATAACGCAATTTTGACTGAGTTCTGGGCCAGAAAGTATTCCCGATAATGAAAAATAATAGATTTATAAAATCGATATCTAACAAATCTGAGCTTTGATGGGTGACTTCCTCGACTCGAATCAAATATTTTGGACCCCCGAAGCCATTGAAATAGTAATTGAGAGGAGTTTTATCGGATTGAGTACCTTTAAAAATGACATACACATGTATGCATACGGTCAGCATATTTCAATTATTCAATCTCTTTCCTCCAACAAATAACAACAACATACGTTTCCTCACGAAATAAATTATTAAAACGACGATGAGGGTGGTCAATTTGCAAAGGATTACGGAGTGGTGCATTCGATTGTCACTCGAGAAATCGATGGTTTCCGATAAATCATACTGACCACGTCCGAGAATGCTACGGTTCACGTCCGAGAATGCTACGGTTCACGTCCGAGAATGCTACGGTTCACGTCCAATAAACAACATAACATTCTGCAACACACAATGGTTATTTTTTTTGCATACATAACATTAATCCTCGCAGATATTTTCCACATCGAATGTGTTTGTACCATTGTGTTTCGACCATTGTGTTACCTTTAGAACATTATTGGTAATTTAATTGAAAACAAATGCAATGATAATGCTGATAAAACACATTTCGCATCAAAAGATTAATAATTATGCGTCCTCTATATATCCACGAACATACCCGACTACATCCGAAGTGTGTACTTTTGGTATTCTTTCAATGCAGTTAACTTAATAACGGAGTATACATGTAGTGAATTACGGATTGCGCTTAATTAAGCTGTCCCCGTATTTCCTTCACATATTTTGTCTGATGTTATATTGACCTAATTTTAATACATGTATGTTTCAGCTAAAAATGCCCTGTGCCAATGCATTCTCTTATATATGCGAGTCGACCATAGGTCGCCTCGCATATATAAGAGAATGCATTGGTCTAACAATTTTTCATCATTTGTTATTATTTTTTACAATTTTTTACAATTTTAATAATTTTTTCTTATATTATTTTTAACAGACTTATTTTGTAGGTTTAGTGCCAGGGAATCTTACGTTTTTCATGGGCATCAAAATTATTACTATGAATACTTGGTGATAGTTTTGAGTTATAACATGCCCCTAAGGTTTTATCCAGTTTGTTTTTAAATTCGCTATAGCATGATTAAGCCCCTGGCACTGAAAGGGTTAAATGTTCTTGAACATACGAATTCTTGTAAATTTATTCCAGTCTACATGTACCATGGCCCTCTACGAAAAATACCTGGAACATTGCCCAACAGATTGGATCTCATTCTGTCATGAGACTGACGTCTTATGTTTACCGTGACGGGATATATGCGCTGGTGCAACATTAGAGACCCTGTGCCATTGCATTCTCTTATATATCCCATATGGAGCCTCGCATATATAAGATAGTGCACTGGCTTACAAGGCCAATGTAAATATGGGAGACTCACATATATAAGATATAGAGGATCTCACATGAGTTTCTATTTTATACGGAATTTATCAACCGAGTTTACTAAATTCGATTTGAGACGAGGTTTACCGAGGCTCAAATAGAATATAGTGGACGAGGTTGATAAATTACGTATAAAATAGAACGAGTTTGAGATACTTTTTATCATATAATAAAATAAACGTGAAGCAACGCGAAGTATTCATCGAAAACAACAATCATAAACTTCAGCAATAGCTGAAATAATGGCGTGACGTCTTACCAATAATTATGAAGCTGGTTTTGTGGGTTAATTATGTGATAAAATGCATTGGCACAGGGTTTTCGCAAAATTTAAGGAAGCTCCAGTCATGCAAACAATCAGCCGTATAATTTATATGGCTATCTTACCAAGTTGCTTGGCTGCTAATTCTTTCTTGATGATTTCTTGGCGATTGGTTTTCGTTTGTTTCTTGGCGCTTGTAGAGAAGTAGGCACCCTGAGTACAATGAATAAATTAACGTCAACTCGAAGCACGATATATATATAAATATATGTAAATATGTACATAGCCCGGTTATAGTTTACACTAAATCCTGTTCCTTTGTTGGTCGAGCGCCAATTGCATATACCCCAATTCAACGAAATGACATCACATAGTGTTGACCTAAACGCGGTTCAAGAATAATTGGGTGTAATTTTAAACGCGCAAACATAATTATACTAATCGATTGATAATTCAATTGTAGGTTATTGTGCTGTGTGGTATGATATAGATACTTTATAGTCTATTTCAGATAATAAAATAAAAAATAAGAATAATTTAATCTGATGTTATTGAAACAAATAAGGAAAAATCTCTATAAATATCAGATATGAATCTAGTTTGGTATAATGACCATTGAATATAATAAACTACTAACATTATTCTCAAGAAATGAATCACTAAGTTTAATAAGATTAAATTATATAAGCAAATTTGATTTTTGAGACAATGCAAATTTTATTTTATTTTGTTTTAGATTGGGTGGGATACGAACCCCGGCCCGACGGCGAGCGCGCCTTGCGACTCAAAGTCCGACGTCAATACCACACGGCCACCGAAGTAACCTATGATTTGGGGTGGCTTCGGTGGCCGTGTGGTATTGACGTCGGACTTTGAGTAGCAAGGCGCGCTCGCCGTCGGGCCGGGGTTCGTATCCCACCCAATCTCAACAAAAACCAAAAAAAAACATTTGCATTGTCTCAAAAATAAAATTTGCTTCTAAAAATAGGCGCCTGGTGTGTTGTATAGTCACAAGCATGTTCTAAGAGCAATGCTCGCCATGTTTCGGAGGCATAAAATATATAACATTGCTGCTGTGCCGTACCTCTTAAATTATATATATTACTCCTCAAATTGTCTATTTACACCATTATATATTTTACAATGTTACGTTAAGCCAATATATTCGAATCAACACATCATAATCTACTGAGATATTCCAGTCATTTATATATCTAGATTTTATCTTGAACTGGATAGCAATAATAAGATTTTACCTGCTCTCACATGAAATATGCCAGGATTCATTGAACGAATCAATAGAATAATGAACTTAATAATGTTATGGTGGCAACATGAAGACGATCTGGTAGGTCGTGTCACCTCCACGTCACATCTCATTTATTATCATGAACACTTTGTTTTTAACTATTTATGTATTGATTTGTCATGAAATCAAAATAGTCTGATTCTGATATTTTATAAAAAATATATATAATATATATTATAGATCATGCACTGTGGCCGTTGGGGTACATGTAGAGTAAATATATACCCCAATAGGTCCACAACTTTTGTAATACATGTATAAGTCCCATGTACAGAACTATTACAATGGTATTATATTAATAAATTACATGTATAGAGGTCGTCCAATTCGACTAAGGATTTTTTTGTCAAAAAGTCAAATTGCACTGCATACGAGGCTTTATTTTAGAACACTGATGTGCCTCCATTTTCGAAATTGAGCCTGCAGATCAGTGGGGCATTGTTATGTGAGTACGATCATGATGTAAAATCTGCCTATAGAGATCACAGTTCTGTACCTTTGAAGACTTGGTAAGTGTTGGTATTCTCCTCGCCTCTATTTCTTCCTCTTCTTCCTCGGTCTGTGTTTCATCCGTGACACAGGACTCGTCATGCTTTGTTGTCTCGGTGGATTCGCTCTCCAGCTCCACGTCCGGCTTTTGTAGAAGCTTCGAACGATGCGTGCCTATCACAGTATCGTAGTCTATCATTGCCAGCCTCTCTCGTGGATTGTAGTAACCAGGTAACGTGGAATCCTATGTATAGTAATAGACAAACAAAATAGAGTTTGATCATAAATGTACTTTGAATTTATGTGGTAAACTATTAGCTTCGGATTGATGTGAAATTGTTAGATTAAAAATGTTTCCCCAAATTATTAAGTCCTGCTCAATGACTACAGGATACACAACAGGGACCTGGTCAGATGTGGTTTGGAATTCTCCAACTGACACCTCAAGTGTTTCAACTGTTGGAAATGTCCAACCTCAACCTGATTGCTATTTTAGTCCGAAATATGACAAAAAGTACGAAAATATGTGGCTATTTAATGTGCCGGACATGATATTTTCAACTGTTGAAAATCTTGACCAACGTTGGGGGGGGGGGTGAGACATCATCGTGTCGCCACATACTTGAGGATACCACGATTCCATTTCACTAAACCGTGTTCAGAAATATAGCAACAGCTGCAGATACTTGCATGAGTGTGGAAGCGCGCTTTGTCTAAATTCTCAGAAGAATGCTACAGTAAAAACTCTGTCGAAAACTCAAGACAGAGTGAGAAAAACTAAATATTCCAACACGCGAAACTACATGGTTTTTATAAATAACGTGACGCCAAATATATTCACGAGGAAGAGGCCACACTCTGGGTCACGCACATGCCGAGTATCTGCAAGTCAAATTACATAGTCAGAGGGAACAGGAAATTGCTTTATTTTTTAAGTCTCTTGTTTTGTTTTTTTCTCGCAATGTCGAGTTAATACACATGAGCAGTGCACGCATGTTTTCATGATAGTTTAAGGCCCTAGGCTGCCAATATGACATTTTTTTGCGACTTCTAAGCGAATTGGTGTGAAACAGATGATATATACACACGTACTGTGGTTGCGATACCAATAATTTGCACGTACATGTATATACACAACCCGAAAGTAGACTGATTATGAATCATCATAATGTTATATGTCCGCTGAATTGCAACCGACCACATTCCCCTCCATGAACTCAAGCGCCACGCCCATTGTCATACCTTTATCTGTGTTATCATATGGCCAGGCAATTTCTAGGTTTCGTATATGCGGCAACTACACGTATAAATGGTCAATTTCCGACATTATTATGTCAGCTCATGTGGTTAGCCAATCAGCGTCAATAAATAGTGACGGTATGTGAACCCATATTAGGTCAGTGACCGCATATGAAATCAATACTATCTATAGGTGCTTATCCACCATCTTGTTTTTCAAAATAAAAAACTTGCCTCGGGGATATTTTTGGTGTATTTTGGCGCCAAGAAAATGGATATCTGTCGGAAATCATTTTCTGCGAATTTAAAGACATAGTACCATGTACCAAAACCTGCATGCGATATATTTGAGGAATTCTAAAGACCAATAAATTAACTATCAAACCCAATATGTTGTCCTATAATAGGCGACATATTTAAATTACCAAATTAAAATAAATGAGGGCGACTATTAGTTAAAGCGATATGCTGGATTTTTCCACTGACATAATAAATACGCCAAATATTGATCTCACTTCGCCTTACATGACACAATATCCGACCACTAAGCGTCCCGTAGCTTACAACATACGGCGACGATGTTTTTGGTTCTGCAGATCTCAAGAACTGAACAAGTGATATAAAGTGTCAGTTTTCTAAATTGTACATGTAATCGGCCACCAAGAACCAATCAACGGTTCTTTGTTTTATCCTTTTGCCATATGCTTAAGGCTACGTTCATACACTGGCAAGTTTGCACGGTATGGTTTGCAGGCATTTTGACGTAAAAATGATATAGTGCCAGAATATGAAGGGGAAACAAGCATATAAGATGCAACTGTATCACAGTTAACTACGTGGGAAGTAAAATCTTTGTAGTTCCATCTGTAACGATGCTACCGGAATTTGCCTGTAAATAGCATGCAATTATCTCGCAAGAATAAATCATACAGGTATTTGCAGGCAAATTACAGTAGCACCGTTACAAGTGGAACTACATAAAATTTACTTCTCATGTCGTTAGGTTTGGTAAATATGCATGTTATGTGCATATTTCCGTTCATAGTCTGGCACCATGTGGTTTTCTATGACGAAATTCCCGCAAAAACATACCGTGCAAACTTGCCAGAGTAGGAACGTACCCTAACAGTGTAGAGTCAATTGTCCGTTATATTTTGCATATAGAAAAAAAAACAATCAAATACACACAATCAGACGTACACATATATATGCAATGTTCCATATACGGTGTTGCCAAAGCATATGGGGTGTGGCGTTTATGTTACATTATAAAAACTCACCAATTTTCTGTCCATATCGTAGTTATTTTTGTAGATGGTACCCTCTCTGGTGACCTTTGACTTTTCTCTTCTACTTTCCTTCCTTCTGCTCCACGTAGCAGGAACATTATCATCAAAGCTACGAGTCAAACGGTTCCGCATGGGGACTAACTGTCGTCTGCCTAGAATTAGTGACAGAAATTACATGTATATGCAGCATGCGATCATGCAGATCTCGAAGGCGCCAAGTCTTATTTGGGTCCTGGTTACTCACTCGGTAAGACGCATGATTTAAACATATTTTATTATCAAAATATCATTATAGAGACTGGGGGATTGGAGGACAAGTTCTTGAAACTTAGACGAACCTCCTCTCCCCACAAGCAGAATGTATATAACAACAAGAGTATAATGGAATACAATAGAAGAGGCATGACGGGTGGATGCATACTATGAATAATATGATGACTATATTATGTGCATGGTGTTAATAGTACATGTATTTGTTTTTGGAAAAGGTTGGGTGTGTTTAGGCAAGATGAAGATATAACATGGTGCAGATTCGGGGATATTTCGTATGTTCGGGTTGGGAAGTTTTGGGGATGGGGTAACGTAGTTGTGATTTTATTCCTGGTTAGGAGATATGTGTGTGGGGAGCATAACTATGTTATTAGTTACATCTAACAGCATCTCTTCGTGATTCGGGCATTCATTTCTATAACTATGTCATTAGCAAAGACATTTCGGCGAAACTTTAGAAGTTAACTTGCTTATCTTCGATTAAAACGGAACAGGAACTTATAAATAACGTCCACTGGCATTACAAAATTAGAACTGGACGCTTGCCAACTAAACGGACAAACTATTAAATACATTGGCTAGATATGATCGGACATTTGTAAGATCATTGTAATTTACCAATAAATCTAATGATATAACGACATTGCAACAAATATCGCACAAGTATAGTTTAAGATTGGCCGTATCGTCCGATTTCGCGAAACGAGTTTGTTACTATAAATAGAAAAAGAATAGTAGGCATGTAGGACTCCTACTGGGGTAGTATCGTAAAATAGTATAGCAGTGTGCATCCAATCAGAATGCGAGAAAGTCACGTGAGATATAATATAGTAATTTAATATGTATAATCAGTGTCTAGCGCAGTGAAGACTACGAACATATAGGTGATTTATTGGTTGCATGATGAGAATCTTCCGGATAATTTTATGAACTTCAAGGTTGTTTCTATGAGGACGATATTATCGTTGTCATTTAGCGTGATGTCACCAAGCAAAAGGGCTTTGTGAGAAGCAATTTGAAACGAGCTCATGGTATGAATAAGTTCTGTTCGTTGAGGTGATTATAAGGGGCAGTGTATCAAGAAGTGTTCTATATCTTCCGTGGGGAATCCACAGGTACAATATCGATCGATCACCATCTATGAAGTTACTTACTCTATCGTGATTTAAATCGCTACAACAGTTTCTCAATCGACAGCGCAACATGTTTGTTGGTCGATCACCTATGAGAATATAAGCCGGGGTCTTGAATTTTGGAAGAACGGATGAATTGAAAGCGTCGAAAGACTTTAGTTTGAGACTGTCTGCCAAAGTATTCCATACTTTTCGAGTACTAGGAATGAATGATTGTTTGAATGTCTCAAGTAGGCAAAAATACTTTTGAAAATCCCTCGAGTTGCGCAAAAACTATTCGCTTGTGTCGCCAACTCTGGGTAGGAGGAGGTCTGTTAGAACGCAGAGGCTTTGACGTTAACGATTTTGTGCATTTAACATAACTTTTGTGCGTCGCGGCGCCGTTGGAGCGGCTACCATCTTAGCTCAGTTATTAAAGTTGAGTAAGGTATATAAAACGCATAACCCATGGATGAGGCCTTTATGAGCCGTCGAGCGATGGCAAAGCTGGTACGATTCCCTATAGGCCCGAATTGGCGCGAAGACAACCTGATTCGTGTATCTTAATGGGAACGTTTGTCAGTCGCTTATCGAGGTCTATATATATGTGCAGTGGGCGATTTCTTACGAAATTTCGGGGCCCCAGGTGGCTCAGTTTGTAATGAAATGAGACATTACGCAAACTTAAGCCGTGCATGTAGCAATGTCGAAGATGGTTCGGATCCCGATAAGCGAGGATTTGGCAAGTTTGTCTATTGTTTCCGGGGTCCGGTGTTTCTACGTGCAGTAAAGTGATTTCCCAAATAAATTAACTATCTTACGTACGTCACTAAAACTTACAACGTCGTGATATGACCTATATATAACGACCTATAACGGCGATATGGAATAATCTCTGTTTCCTAACGTAATTATACACAGTTTAACCCTTTCAGTGCCAGGGGCCGATTTCATCGGCCCTAATTTACGGTCTGTAAAATCGGCCCTAAAAAAATAAAAAATAATTTATTTTTTTTTTTTAGATTTTTTTGGTTTTAATTGTTTTTGGATATGCTTAAGCATGCTATAGCGAACTTAAAAACAAACTGGATAAAACCTGAGGGGCATGTTATAACTCAAAAATATCACCAAGTATTCATAGTAATAATTTTGATGCCCATGAAAACTGTAAGATTCCCTGGCACTAAACCTACAAAATAAGTCACTTAAAGAATATAAGAAAAAATTATTAAAAATTATTAAAATTGTAAAAAATTGTAAAAAATTGTAAAAAATAATAACAAATGATGAAAAATTGTTAGGCCAATGCATTCTCGTATATATGCGAGGCGACCTATGGTCGACTCGCATATATAAGAGAATGCATTGGCACAAGGGTATATGGGTTGATACAAAAATCGGACTTGGCACTGAAAGGGTTAAAGACGTGATGCCGAATCACAAACTCAGAATTTGAGTGAGAAATATCGTTAAAAGATGCATAATCCGAATTAACGCTCCCAAATTGCTATTTCTTTGGCTTCGGGGGTAAAACATATTGGTTTCATGTCGAGGAAGCCGCCCGTCAAAGCTCAGAGTGATCAGATATCGATTTTTCTCGAGATGTGCAATTATTTGTGACCCAGAAAAACGTCATCAAATGGACGGTCTCGGATAAAATTGCGGTATGAAGATGGATAATAAAATCAAGTGGTAATACGGCCTAATTTCGAGGTACTCAAGTGATAATATAGCCATATTTCGTTGAACAAAACGTTGATAAATAACACGTTTTGGGAAATTTGATACAATAGTTGACAGTGGTTAGCATTATTTTGTTGCAATTAATCGATTATGATAACTAAAGGTATTTTAAAGAAATGTTTTTGTTGTTGTTGTTGTTGTTGTTCTATCTAGATGATATGGGACCGTCTGATCGGAATGAGTACCTTTAAATATTGGGAAGTTTATAATGACGTTGCTGTGATGTCACGTATATGATGTGACGAAGTTGCCACAGTCAACTTAAATTTCACTTTCGCCCTAACGTAATGTAATTATCATATTTTTTTGTAAAGACATAATATCGATGTGATTTATTGTCATATAAAGAAACCCGTTAACACGCTTTCTCATAAATGATTCGGCGAGGCGGTGACGCTCAGAGCCTTAACCCTTTACCCAACAGAAGGGCCCTGTGCCAATGCATTCTCTTATATATGCGAGTCGACCATAGGTCGCCTCGCATATATAAGAGAATGCATTGGCTTAACACATTAAAAATTATAAAATTGTTAAAGAATGTAAGAAAAAATGGTAAAAAGTGTTAAAAAAAAGATTTTTTTTAGGCCAATGCATTCTCTTATATATGCGAGGCGACCTATGGTCGACTCGCATTGGCACAGGGCATAACTGTAACTATCACAATGTGGTCAAGGAGCCGGTTCCAATGATATCCATATTTGTATGGTTCTATTGAGACAGACCGAAGATATTTTAGGCTGTTGAAGCTTTATTTGGCCGGTTTTGGCCGGTTTGTTGGGTAAAGGGTTAATAAATATAGTCATATAAATTAGTCAAGCACGAACTGAACAAATAAATGAATCTCCGGGCCCTAATAATGTCACAAGCTCAGTATCAAAATGCATGCCCCAGTTCAGTGTGCCTTTCAATTGCAGAATGAGGTCACCAGAGGGTGAATTTAGAGACGCTATCCCGCACAGCGGACTAGCATCAATAAATTCACCCTCTGTGGATCTCATTCTGCTTAGGCCTCATCTTCTCTGAAAAGTGTCTTTATTATTAAATTTCTATAAAAACTTCTTCACCTAGATTATATTTCTTTTTAGTTTAGTTTCTCTACATCACCAACATAGCAGACGACATATTTCATAATCGAGGTTGCCAATGGGTGTGCATCACAATATTCACCATTTTGGGAACATCAATCTGAGTCTATGTCTCCCATAACAGATGAGGCCATGTAGAATGAGGTTCACAGATGGTGAACTTGTTAATGCTAGTCCGCTATGCGGGATAGCGTGTCATTAAATTTACCCTCTGGGGACCTCATTCTGCAAATGACAGGCACACTCAACTCAGACTTGGTCCTCCACTCTCTTTCAATACTATATATAGCACATATTCCTTACATACGCAGATTCTACTTTTGTGTGACGTACATACGTCTATCATATATCCAATATCAACAGGTTGAAGTATATATACTACACAAAGCAATGATAATATATACCGGTGTCTTTCTGGGTACACTTAGGGCAAACGTTCAACTATCTCTGTATTCCAAGTACACTTTTAGTGCAACAGGACTCTATTCCATTTCCATTGGGCGTATAAATTGCCATGTCATATAGTACTCTATTCCATCCGGCGTATAAATTACCATATGCCGGTATAGATTTGCAGTCTGATTAAATGCACCGAGCGACACACATGTTTACCACTTAACGTCATTGGTAGAAAACGAAAGTTCAATCAGGTCAATAATGCATTTCCATAATCTTAGAAATATCTTGCACCAAGTGCGAACTAAGATGCTTTAAACTCGTATACGATGGGTTAAAACATCAGGGAATCGGGGAACCAATATTACACATCTTGTTCTTTCTAACCAATACACGTATATATATGTATGGTTGTGCATGCATCGATGTATATGTTTATGTGCCTATATACGTACCTACGCGTGGCGGTGGTAGTACTTGCTTCTCGTGCTGCGCTTCAACTCGCCTCAATTTTTTCATCACAGACAAACTTCCCTAGAATAAATGAACAAAATCGTATGTATACCGTCGTTATACACGAGCTTGATAATCAGAGACCTGTCATGCATTTCTGCCAACCCCTGTGGTATATTCAACTATCCCTCTAGACATTCGGGGATGTCCTCTCCGGATCCAAATGGACATGACAGTATACATGTTAAAGCCACTTGGCGGTTTGCGTTCTAAATTACACCTTATAATATTGGCTTTTGAATCACGTAACTATGTATTGCTTGCCCGCGTAAAGAAATAGTACCGGATAAATAAGACTCTGATGTATATTTCATAGCGTAAATTTAATGATATAACTTTTCTAACTATATCAATATCTATCACAGACACCGAGTCTTCTTTATTCCTCGTCTCCCGCTTCCGAATAACGTTTGCTTTGCACAACGATAATACATTTGGCTCCACATGGAGCTATTTCATGTTATTCATGACCGTTGCATATCATTATTATCGAATGGGTTTTATGAATGGAATAAGGGTCGGATAATGTAATAAATACATATGTTAATGCTAATATAGGAGACATAGAGACAGTGGGAGGGAGTGGGTGTAAGTGTGTGAGGGTGTGTATGTGTTTAGGGTGTGTGTGTGTGTAAAATAAAGAAGGGTGGTACCACTAACAAATTTGAACCATATTTAACTCACCGATTTCACGATGTATATCCAATCAGAGTGATTCGTGTCTCTCACCAGAACTTGCCCTCGACTGCAAAAAGAGTATAAATAGATTATAGGCACATCCGCTTAATACGTGTACTTATTCTATATACATACTGAATACGCAGGGTACATGTACTAGTGCAGTTAGTTATTCTTATAATTAAAATGGATATTGTATGTTTGGAATCATGCTTGAAATAATATGATTTTAAAATACCCTCGACGTCAACATCCCACTTAGCTGCACGCTCACATCGACAGAGGTCTTGGTGAGATGAATGTCTGATTACCACATAATTTATAACGTCTAATATCTCATAATGTTCGTAACTTTAATCTGTCATTTACTAAATACACAGCGACGAGTAGTTCCCTTGGAAATGTTCAGATAATAAGTTCAATTAACGACCATATTGGAACCATTTTGAACTTATTATCTGAATAATTTCCTTCAATGAATTTGATTTCTTCTGTACTTGTGTTATCTGTCTGCTTTTTTCTGAACACCCCTCCAGATGAATGCTAGATCATGTAAATGTATACTTTTATAACTGAATGGGATAATCTATTTAGGATAGAAAGGGATACATTTTGGAGATATTAGTATTTTATATTTACAAAATGAGTATTCAATGTACGGAAGCCCATTGCGGTCACATGGGTGACATTAAAAAAAATATATTGCGTTTAAACGCAATAACATTGCGTTTAAACGCAATAGTAGCGGATACAATGTATGTCAATGACGTTGTGGCTATTCGTGTTGGCTAATTCGATAAACATCAGATATCAGTATGTCCGTGTGTTGCCTTTGGGCGGCGACCTTTTACTTTTAGGATCAGTTAGGGTGCATGGTTCACAATGGAGTCTTGGTGGCCACCCTACATCACCTATCGTTTGATCTAAATCGGCCAGGGACTATAGGATATGACTTTTCCCTATTTTGGACCAATTGGCGTATGGTATTAGGAGGCCATTTTGCATTGGGGTTGGGCGTTAGGCAGTCGAACGGATGTAATGAGACCAACACACAACACCCTTCGTTTGACTGAAATCGAACAAGAGGACAGATCAATGACATGGGTGCCTAGCTTTTCAGACCCATCAGAGTGGCGTCCATTTTTAACGGGTGGAGTGTTTCAAAATACTGTATTGTGTGCCAGCTTACAATATGAGGGCTGAGAAATGGCATATGGGTTCCATATTCGGATCCCTCTGTTCGGCGTCCATTTTAACCGGTGTTTCAAAAGACTGTTTTGTGTGTCACAGTATTTTGCTATAGAGGACAGCTTGGCAGTAATGTGTCAATAACGCTGTACCTACATGATCGATAAACCACTAGAATTCCGCTCGTGTGTTGCTTTTGGCGGCGACCATTTTGGATCGGGTGGGATGTTGTGCGTGGATCGAAATGAGGGAATATTTGGGGCCATGCACCGCCGTTTCACCTAAATCGGCCAAGGGACTGATCGTGACATTCTTACCCTATTTGGACTCATCTTGTCGGAGATTGTTTGGAGTGTGAAAGAGTATAATGGGGGCATCATATAACATCCTTTGTTTGACCAAACACAAAAGACGAACAGACTGATTTCTGGTGTTTTATCGATGATTATATAGCCTACATGATTGTAGCTACATAGCGTGATTGACGTACGATTTTCCGTCTACAATTACGTTTAAACGGACATAAAACAATGATTGATGAAGGGTGGCCCCCATGACCCCTTGTGAACATCCCAACTTATCATAAATGGTAGCAGCCCAAAGGCAACACACGAGCAAACTAATATATGGTGCTTATCGAATTAGCCTATATGAGTAGCTACATCGTCATTGACATAAATTGTATCCTCTACTATTGCGTTTAAATGTAATAAATTATTGCGTTTATCGAATTAGCCTATATGAATAGCTACATCGTCATTGGCCAACATTGTTTCCTCCACTATTGCGTTTAAACGCAATAAATTATTGCGTTTAAACGCATTAATGTATTGTGTTTAAACTCAATAATTTATTGCGCTTAAACGCAATAGTAGAGGATACAATTTATGTCAATGACGATGTAGCTATTCATATAGGCTAATTCGATAATCACCATATATTAGTTTGCTTGTGTGTTGCCTTTGGGCCGCGACCATTTAGGATAAGTTGGGATGTTCCAAAGGGGGTCATGTGGGACACCCTTATTACTCACTGTTTTATCTCCGTTTAAACGTAATAGTAGACGGAGAAACGTACGTCAATTACGCTATGTAGCTACAATCATGTAGGTTATATAATCATCGATAAAACACCAGAAATCAGTCTGCTCGTCTTTTGTCTTTGGTCAAACAAAGGATGTTATATGATCCCTCATTATACTCTTTCACACGCCGGTGCATGGCCCCAAATATTCCCTCATTTCGATCCACGCACAACATCTCACCCGATCCAAAATGGTATCCGCCAAAAGCAACACACGAGCGGATTTCTTGTGGTTTATCGATCACGTAGGAACAGCGTTATTGACGCATTACTGCCAAGCAAAATATAGCAAAATACTGTGACCCACAAAACAGCCTTTTGAAACACCGGTTAAAATGGACGCGGCACAGACGAATCCGAATATGTAACCCATATGCCTTTTCTCAGCCCTCATATTGTAAGCTGGGACACAATACAGTATTTTGAAACACTCCACCCGTTAAAAATGGACGCCACTCAAATGGGTCCGAAAAGCTAGGCACCCATGTCATTGATCTGTCCAAAATAGGGAAAAGTCATATCTTAGTCCCTTGGCCGATTTAGATCAAACGATGTGTGATGTAGGTGCCCCACCCCAAGACTCCATTGTGAACCATGCACCCTAACTGATCCTAAAAGGTCGCCGCCCAAAGGCCACACACGAGCAGATGATAGCAGCCCAAAGGCAACACACAAGCAAACTAATATATGGTGCTTATCGAATTAGCCTATATGAATAGCTACATCGTCATTGACATAAATTGTATCCTCTACTATTGCGTTTAAATGTAATAAATTATTGCGTTTATCGAATTAGCCTACACGAATAGCTACAACGTCATTGACATACATTGTACCCGTTTAAACGCAATGTTATTGCGTTTATACGCAATATATTATTGCGTTTAAACGCAATAAATTATTGCGTTTAAACGCAATGTTATTGCGTTTAAATACAAAAAATTATTGTCACCCATGTGACCGCAATGGGCTTCCGTATCAATGAGCCCGATTCTTGTCAGAAAAAAAAGAATCTGGAGCATCCATATAATTTCGTTTCTCGATTTGTAGTGAGGATGAATATTCAGTTTTTATCGACTTCTAATAGTTTACCACCGACGTAACGGCGATGCTGATAAAAATTTCGAAAATATTGGGCAGTTACTCACACGAGTGTAGTGGGTGGTAATTTAAATGTTAAATGGATTGGTTCTTCAAAACCACAGACATGCAGTCGATCACGCGATTTATATTAAGATTCCACAAATACGGTATATTTAAGGAAAGGGTGCAAGATTCATTCGTAATGTTTATAATAATGTCTATGCAATTTTAATGTTGATCATTAAAATTGTTTTTTTTAATCCCTTGAGTTCCAGGCAATAAATAATGATGGATCTGACTACACTAACTACAGTAGCTAACAATTATTATTCGAAACAATATCGGGCAAATGGGCAAATTTACTGTTAACAGTCCGATCAACGCTGATAAGCTGGAGGCGATTCACCTAACGCTTCCGTGTGCACTTAAATTGCACACCAAACATTGATTCATACTTTAAATAATGAACTGACGACTCTGATCAATGACAAAGCACGAAGCTTTAATTGCGGATTGTATTTCAAAGAAGAGATTGCAACGAACAACACATTTCAGCAAGGTCACCACCATGCACTTTAAAATTGTCACATGTTATTAAAGTGGTGGGAAACACTCCGGTATGGTGACCAAATAGGAAGGGAGAAAAATCTTAATATATTTAAAAACATTATAATTATCCAAATGGACAAGACGCATCGTCATTCTTAAATATTAATATGCAGTGACTCTTGATGGCAAATCGTTAGTTTATGTGCATGTTCGTTAGTTAAGTAATTTTTTTTACAATTGAGCGTTATAGTTCAGACGATGTTTTCTATGGAGTGGCGAGGTCGATTTGCTTGCGATTTGTGGGGATGTTAGAATAATGCTATACATTCCTCCAGTTTACAAAGCGCATGAATACTGATTTATCAGTTCCATTGTATAATTATGTAAAAGGTCTCCTCCCACATAATAAAAACTGGTGTTCCAAAATTTTAATCAAATTTCGTTCAAACTCCCAAGAGAATTTCAAACTGGGTTTAGCGGACATAATTGGCAAATTGGTCCGACTCTCATTGAGGGAGATTCAGTAGAAAAGTGGAAAAAACAAAGTTCGTGAAGATTTTAAATACCTGCTCTAAATTGAATTTCGGGATAACTAGAAATTAAGATATATACATACAAAACATATCATTAAAACTACATGTATTAATTCTGACAGACCATGGTCAATGAAGAATAACATAATTCGAAAAAGTTGTTCCTTCCATGCATGACTGGAGCTTCCTGAAATTTTGCGAAAACCCTGTGCCAACGCATACTCATAATATATGCGAGTCGTCTCCCACTCCCACTAGGCCTAACAATATTTACCTTGACATTGTAAGCCACAGCATTATATTATATATGCGACGCTCCTTATATGAGACTCGCATATATAAGAGAATGCACTGGCACAGGATTTGTAATGCTACACCAGCACTGTTCCCGTATTGAAATGATTAAACGTTGCTGGTGATCATGCTGAGGTAATGTGCAAACGCAATCCACACGTAGCTTCTTTGAATTAATAATATATTCTTCCGTAATGGTAGAGGGATGTTAGGTATACAGTAATGCCCTAATTAATCGACTGCTTAACCACATCATAATTGGGGAGAGCTTTCCGATGAATGGCAACAAGCCATATTTCCGACTAAATCCTGAAAAGTTACCCATAATTCTGCTGTGGTTCCCCGAGAGCTTTCCGATTAATGGCAACAAGCCATATTTCCGACTAAATCCTGAAAAGTTACCCATAATTCTGCTGTGGTTAAGCAGTCGATTAATTATGGCATTACTGTATGTACTCACTTGAAATAGTGGAACATGCATATTCTAGGATTATCCACCAACAAGTCAACAGGCCAGCATTTAAGGAAGGCAATGTTCCTGAAAATTAAAGCGAGAATTGCTAATGACAATATTTTTACTGAGAGGCTGTTATTTCCTAAAACAAAAGAGACAGTAAAAACCAGTTTGTGTGTTTACCCAGTGAATAGGAGGTCGAGGCAAGCATGTAATATCATTTAACCCTTTACCCAAACAGAAGGGCCCTGTGCCAATGCATTCTCTTATATATGCGAGTCGACCATAGGTCGCCTCGCATATATAAGAGAATGCATTGGCTTAACACATTAAAAATTATAAAATTGTTAAAGAATGTAAGAAAAAATGGTAAAAAGTGTTTAGGCCAATGCATTCTCTTATATATGCGAGGCGACCTATGGTCGACTCGCATATATAAGAGAATGCATTGGCACAGGGCATAACTGTAACTATCCCAATGTGGTCAAGGAGCCGGTTCCAATGATATCCATATTTGCATGGTTCTATTGAGACAGACCCAAGATATTTTAGGCTGTTGAAGCTTTATTTGGCCGGTTTTGGCCGGTTTGTTGGGTAAAGGGTTAATTATAGCTCAATTAAACATTGCTTTCGGAAGATATGTCAATTGGAGCTTATTAAATGATATTGCATAAAAGAGAATGTCGACCAAGAAATTCCCATAATAGCCCAAAATCAGTTCTATAACCAAAGTGGAAATAAAAAACAGTATCGACTCCAGCCGTTTAAAAATAAAATCTCATATCACGAGATGTTCAATGTTTTAACTTCAGTCAAAACTCAATGAGGGGAGAATTTGTTTATAAGGAAATGTATAAGTGGTCAGCTACCATCGCTTCGTTGTATTTTCGATTTCTGAGACACAAAATTAATAATGTTCGTGGCGACCAGAATGATTCTTATTAAGAGTAAACATATACTAAGTGATCACTTTGATCCCCAGAAACACATTTATAAAACATGGAATCATCCTGTTTTGTTCCAGAACCAGTCTGAGTGTGTCATATTATTGCAAGTGCAAGCAATCGCATTTAGAACTCTATGGTTGCAACATCACCAACAAATGAATTGCCGCACATTATATAGGGCATATCTGATCGAAAGTGGGAATTCGACTAATATCGAACGGACATCCATATCGGAATTTGACATGTATACGTTCATCTGGAGTATTGCCATCAGCTTTCGTTAGGGGACGACATTAGTAGGTAGCATTGCGTAAAAGTACAAGTACACATAGGTTATACATGTATAGTTACCTGAGAAACGTTGTATGATCATCCCAATTTTGGCTTGTTTTTGTCCCTCCCGCCATGAAGATATCCTTGAAGTCCTGAAAGACAGTACAAACATCCATTATCATATGGTCTGGCCGTCTTCGAACAATAGCCAAACGTTTCCATCTTTGGTTCATCCTGAATATCCTTTATGCTTATTATTCTTCACATCGATGACCTATAGTTTTCGCTGAAGCGTTTTTTTTGTTCCGCTGGCGTCTTGCTGTTCTATAAGTCGATTGCCGATGCCACAACAGATTGCCGGCGTCTAAGTCATGACATGAACTATACTTTTCGATCGACACCCCTATGAATGTAAGGATGATATAGCGGGTGTTAAACTACAATCAGCGTACAAAAGCTGTTTTGTGTGTCACAGAGTTCTTATGAATATAGAAGGTCGTCCGATCAAAGACAATGAATCGATTCATATATCTAGTGCCGTGCTTTATAGGGTAAGATGATATTAAGACCATAATAGAAAGCCAGTCAATGTGTTATCAAGTTTTGCGGTACATGTAATACTCTTCCGACACCTTCGAACAAACTTACGTGAAGGGTTACAGCGGCGGCGATGCGTCCACGTATCAAAACTATTACAAAAATGCCAAACTCCATGCAGCGCCCTCTACGTTATCACTGCGATATAGCACTGCCACAAGGGTGGTACTTTGCAGACGATAAATCTATTTTTACATATCGTCGCGGAACAATATTTAGTCACCTATTATCTTGTTTTGACCACCAAATTTTTTTTTAAGTTTGCAATAATGGTAATTCTTTCGGTATTGATAAGAACAATATGAACTGAGCCAGACATAGACAATTTTAATCCTAAAACATAAGAACTAAAAACACGTAAGAAATCCTTACCAATTAATGTCCTTATTGCAGTGGTATCTCAGCGGAGCGATGGGAGATAACTCTGCCTGGAGTTTGCAAAAATGCATGGCGTATATGGCTTGAACGACCAACGGATGTTTCGACCTCCACTGGGAGCAAAATTAGACAACTTGAGATTTCACCACAATCGAATTTGAGATACAACCGGAAATATGAAGATAAAAAATGGCGATTTTCTCAATTAAAATTTTTAAATGAGCTCAAGTTCACAGTTCGAGATATGCGGGTAAAAACTAGCTGTATACACCATTTGTGAACTTTACTTGGAGTGAATTCCGTCTACCCAAGCCTTTTGATTGACCGGCGATCGTTTGTGCTTGTAGATATGCTTAGATACATGTAATATTGCTTCCGCTTCTCACATAGACCTACGATATGGCCACGCCCTAGACAACAACCCCCGAAAACCAGATGAGTTGTCACATTCCAATAAACACAGATTTTCCGGAAACCACGGGAGGTAAACGAACTATGCCGCATGTGACATTATCTTCATGATATATGTCATCAAAGATACCTTCGATGCATATCAAGTAATATGGCCGCCATGATGGATGCCATCTAGTATGGGGCCACTCTTTTCTTGTTAGCTGTTAGCATCCGAAAAACGTTAGAGACCTTTTGGAATATAATGAGTGGGATGAAATCGGTCCCGGTGAGTGCAAAGGTCACCAGATTTATCCTTGCATGAACTACCTTGTTTCTCACTCAGGCAATAAGAATGATAAAATTCCAATAATATTTGTTTCGATGTATATAGAGTGCCGATTTAGGTACTACAGTTATTTATCGACCCATTTAAAGCCACATGGCGGTTTGCGCTCCAAAATACACAAATTATTCGCTTTTGAATTGTTCTCAGTATCGAAATAGGTCGATAAATAAACTACCTTTCTAGGAGTATTATGTAACAAAGAAATAGGCATTGAAGTAATGAAAAATACAACTGTTAATATGGTGTTTGGGTCCCAAACATAAAACAGCCATTTGCATGACATGGAACAGAAAAGAGCGTTTTGTGGTAGTCTACTCCTGATATGGTAGCAATAAAGAGCGTTTGTCTCATGGAATAGAAAAGAGAGTTCTGTGGTAGACTACTCCTGATATGGTAGCAATAAAGAGCGTTTGTCTTTTTTCTGGCGAAAAGTTCAAAACGGCTGAAAAATGGCTGTGACTTTGGCAATTTTTTTTCAGATCATATGAAGCCGGTATATCAAGGCAGCGGCTATTCGCCATCGGATGGCAAATAGCGATTCTACCGATATGCGCTATTTGCCATCCGATGGTATTTTAAAGAAAAGAAAACATATCATATCATCACAATACGCTATTATAATGATGATTCCTACCGCCTTCGTGATAAATAGGCACAGTTGACCGTCTGTTGACCACCCACATATATCCTGGGGGGATGGCAAATAAGAAATCGAACAATTTTGAAGGAAATTTCGTATAGTTTGAACATTTAGTGGCACAAGCTGTCGCTATATGGCCACATAACCACCATTTCTACCCGCCTTACTGAAAACCCGGACCAGTTGACCGTCGGTTGACCACCCACAGATATCCTGGGGGGATGGCAAATAAGAAATCGACCAATTTTGAAGGAAATTTCGTATAGTTTGAACATTTAGTGGCACAAGCTGTCGCTATATGGCCACATAATCACCATTTCTACCCGCCTGACTGAAAACCCGGACCAGTTGACCGTCGGTTGACCACCCACAGATATCATGGGGGGATGGCAAATAAGAAATCGACCAATTTTGAAGGAAATTTCGTATAGTTTGAACATTTAGTGGCACAAGCTGTCGCTATATGGCCACATAATCACCATTTCTACCCGCCTTACTGAAAACCCGGACCAGTTGACCGTCGGTTGACCACCCACAGATATCCTGGGGGGATGGCAAATAAGAAATCGACCAATTTTGAAGGAAATTTCGTATAGTTTGAACATTTAGTGGCACAAGCTGTCGCTATATGGCCACATAATCACCATTTCTACCCGCCTTACTGAAAACCCGGACCAGTTGACCGTCGGTTGACCACCCACAGATATCCTGGGGGGATGGCAAATAAGAAATCGACCAATTTTGAAGGAAATTTCGTATAGTTTGAACATTTAGTGGCACAAGCTGTCGCTATATGGCCACATAATCACCATTTCTACCCGCCTTACTGAAAACCCGGACCAGTTGACCGTCGGTTGACCACCCACAGATATCCTGGGGGGATGGCAAATAAGAAATCGACCAATTTTGAAGGAAATTTCGTATAGTTTGAACATTTAGTGGCACAAGCTGTCGCTATATGGCCACATAACCACCATTTCTACCCGCCTTACTGAAAACCCGGACCAGTTGACCGTCGGTTGACCACCCACATATATCCTGGGGGGATGGCAAATAAGAAATCGACCAATTTTGAAGGAAATTTCGTATAGTTTGAACATTTAGTGGCACAAGCTGTCGCTATATGGCCACATAATCACCATTTCTACCCGCCTTACTGAAAACCCGGACCAGTTGACCGTCGGTTGACCACCCACAGATATCATGGGGGGATGGCAAATAAGAAATCGACCAATTTTGAAGGAAATTTCGTATAGTTTGAACATTTAGTGGCACAAGCTGTCGCTATATGGCCACATAATCACCATTTCTACCCGCCTTACTGAAAACCCGGACCAGTTGACCGTCGGTTGACCACCCACAGATATCCTGGGGGGATGGCAAATAAGAAATTGACCAATTTTGAAGGAAATTTCGTATAGTTTGAACATTTAGTGGCACAAGCTGTCGCTATATGGCCACATAATCACCATTTCTACCCGCCTTACTGAAAACCCGGACCAGTTGACCGTCGGTTGACCACCCACAGATATCATGGGGGGATGGCAAATAAGAAATCGACCAATTTTGAAGGAAATTTCGTATAGTTTGAACATTTAATGGCACAAGCTGTCGCTATATGGCCACATAATCACCATTTCTACCCGCCTTACTGAAAACCCGGACCAGTTGACCGTCGGTTGACCACCCACAGATATCCTGGGGGATGGCAAATAAGAAATCGACCAATTTTGAAGGAAATTTCGTATAGTTTGAACATTTAGTGGCACAAGCTGTCGCTATATGGCCACATAATCACCATTTCTACCCGCCTTACTGAAAACCCGGACCAGTTGACCGTCGGTTGACCACCCACAGATATCATGGGGAGATGGCAAATAAGAAATCGACCAATTTTGAAGGAAATTTCGTATAGTTTGAACATTTAGTGGCACAAGCTGTCGCTATATGGCCACATAATCACCATTTCTACCCGCCTTACTGAAAACCCGGACCAGTTGACCGTCGGTTGACCACCCACAGATATCATGGGGGGATGGCAAATAAGAAATCGACCAATTTTGAAGGAAATTTCGTATAGTTTGAACATTTAGTGGCACAAGCTGTCGCTATATGGCCACATAATCACCATTTCTACCCGCCTTACTGAAAACCCGGACCAGTTGACCGTCGGTTGACCACCCACAGATATCCTGGGGGGATGGCAAATAAGAAATCGACCAATTTTGAAGGAAATTTCGTATAGTTTGAACATTTAGTGGCACAAGCTGTCGCTATATGGCCACATAACCACCATTTCTACCCGCCTTACTGAAAACCCGGACCAGTTGACCGTCGGTTGACCACCCACATATATCCTGGGGGGATGGCAAATAAGAAATCGACCAATTTTGAAGGAAATTTCGTATAGTTTGAACATTTAGTGGCACAAGCTGTCGCTATATGGCCACATAATCACCATTTCTACCCGCCTTACTGAAAACCCGGACCAGTTGACCGTCGGTTGACCACCCACAGATATCATGGGGGGATGGCAAATAAGAAATCGACCAATTTTGAAGGAAATTTCGTATAGTTTGAACATTTAGTGGCACAAGCTGTCGCTATATGGCCACATAATCACCATTTCTACCCGCCTTACTGAAAACCCGGACCAGTTGACCGTCGGTTGACCACCCACAGATATCCTGTGGGGATGGCAAATAAGAAATTGACCAATTTTGAAGGAAATTTCGTATAGTTTGAACATTTAGTGGCACAAGCTGTCGCTATATGGCCACATAATCACCATTTCTACCCGCCTTACTGAAAACCCGGACCAGTTGACCGTCGGTTGACCACCCACAGATATCCTGGGGGATGGCAAATAAGAAATCGACCAATTTTGAAGGAAATTTCGTATAGTTTGAACCTTTAGTGGCACAAGCTGTCGCTATATGGCCACATAATCACCATTTCTACCCGCCTTACTGAAAACCCGGACCAGTTGACCGTCGGTTGACCACCCACAGATATCATGGGGAGATGGCAAATAAGAAATCGACCAATTTTGAAGGAAATTTCGTATAGTTTGAACATTTAGTGGCACAAGCTGTCGCTATATGGCCACATAATCACCATTTCTACCCACCTTACTGAAAACCCGGACCAGTTGACCGTCGGTTGACCACCCACAGATATCATGGGGGGATGGCAAATAAGAAATCGACCAATTTTGAAGGAAATTTCGTATAGTTTGAACATTTAGTGGCACAAGCTGTCGCTATATGGCCACATAATCACCATTTCTACCCGCCTTACTGAAAACCCGGACCAGTTGACCTTCGGTTGACCACCCACAGATATCCTGGGGGGATGGCAAATAAGAAATCGACCAATTTTGAAGGAAATTTCGTATAGTTTGAACATTTAGTGGCACAAGCTGTCGCTATATGGCCACATAATCACCATTTCTACCCGCCTTACTGAAAACCCGGACCAGTTGACCGTCGGTTGACCACCCACAGATATCATGGGGGGATGGCAAATAAGAAATCGACCAATTTTGAAGGAAATTTCGTATAGTTTGAACATTTAGTGGCACAAGCTGTCGCTGTATGGCCACATAATCACCATTTCTACCCGCCTTACTGAAAACCCGGACCAGTTGACCGTCGGTTGACCACCCACAGATATCATGGGGGATGGCAAATAAGAAATCGACCAATTTTGAAGGAAATTTCGTATAGTTTGAACATTTAGTGGCACAATCTGTCGCTATATGGCCACATAATCACCATTTCTACCCGCCTTACTGAAAACCCGGACCAGTTGACCGTCGGTTGACCACCCACAGATATCCTGGGGGGGATGGTAAATAAGAAATCGACCAATTTTGAAGGAAATTTCGTATAGTTTGAACATTTAGTGGCACAAGCTGTCGCTATATGGCCACATAATCACCATTTCTACCCGCCTTACTGAAAACCCGGACCAGTTGACCGTCGGTTGACCACCCACAGATATCATGGGGGAATGGCAAATAAGAAATCGACCAATTTTGACGGAAATTTCGTATAGTTTGAACATTTAGTGGCACAAGCTGTCGCTATATGGCCACATAATCACCATTTCTACCCGCCTTACTGAAAACCCGGACCAGTTGACCGTCGGTTGACCACCCACAGATATCATGGGGGGATGGCAAATAAGAAATCGACTAATTTTGAAGGAAATTTCGTATAGTTTGAACATTTAGTGGCACAAGCTGTCGCTATATGGCCACATAATCACCATTTCTACCCGCCTTACTGAAAACCCGGACCAGTTGACCGTCGGTTGACCACCCACAGATATCCTGGGGGGATGGCAAATAAGAAATCGACCCATTTTGAAGGAAATTTCGTATAGTTTGAACATTTAGTGGCACAAGCTGTCGCTATATGGCCACATAATCACCACTAAATGTTCAAACTATACGAAATTTCCTTCACAATTGGTCGATTTCTTATTTGCCATCCCCCCAGGATATCTGTGGGTGGTCAACCGACGTCAACTGGTCCGGGTTTTCAGTAAGGCGGGTAGAAATGGTGATTATGTGGCCATATAGCGACAGCTTGTGCCACTAAATGTTCAAACTATACGAATTTCCTTCAAAATTGGTCGATTTCTTATTTGCCATCCCCCCATGATATTTGTGGGTGGTCAACCGACGGTCAACTGGTCCGGGTTTTCAGTAAGGCGGGTTGAATTGGTGATTATGTGGCCATATAGCGACAGCTTGTGCCACTAAATGTTCAAACTATACGAAATTTCCTTCAAAATTGGTCGATTTCTTATTTGCCATCCCCCCAGGATATCTGTGGGTGGTCAACCGACGGTCAACTGGTCCGGGTTTTCAGTAAGGCGGGTAGAAATTGTGATTATGTGGCCATATAGCGACAGCTTGTGCCACTAAATGTTCAAACTATACGAAATTTCCTTCAAAATTGGTCGATTTCTTATTTGCCATCCCCCCATGATATCTGTGGGTGGTCAACCGACGGTCAACTGGTCCGGGTTTTCAGTAAGGCGGGTAGAAATGGTGATTATGTGGCCATATAGCGACAGCTTGTGCCACTAAATGTTCAAACTATACGAAATTTCCTTCAAAATTGGTCGATTTCTTATTTGCCATCCCCCCATGATATCTGTGGGTGGTCAACCGACGGTCAACTGGTCCGGGTTTTTAGTAAGGCGGGTAGAAATGGTGATTATGTGGCCATATAGCGACAGCTTGTGCCACTAAATGTTCAAACTATACGAAATTTCCTTCAAAATTGGTCGATTTCTTATTTGCCATCCCCCCATGATATCTGTGGGTGGTCAACCGACGGTCAACTGGTCCGGGTTTTCAGTAAGGCGGGTAGAAATGGTGATTATGTGGCCATATAGCGACAGCTTGTGCCACTAAATGTTCAAACTATACGAAATTTCCTTCAAAATTGGTCGATTTCTTATTTGCCATTCCCCCATGATATCTGTGGGTGGTCAACCGACGGTCAACTGGTCCGGGTTTTCAGTAAGGCGGGTAGAAATGGTGATTATGTGGCCATATAACGACAGCTTGTGCCACTAAATGTTCAAACTATACGAAATTTCCTTCAAAATTGGTCGATTTCTTATTTGCCATCCCCCCATGATATCTGTGGGTGGTCAACCGACGGTCAACTGGTCCGGGTTTTCAGTAAGGCGGGTAGAAATGGTGATTATGTGGCCATATAGCGACAGCTTGTGCCACTAAATGTTCAAACTATACGAAATTTCCTTCAAAATTGGTCGATTTCTTATTTGCCATCCCCCCATGATATCTGTGGGTGGTCAACCGACGGTCAACTGGTCCGGGTTTTCAGTAAGGCGGGTAGAAATGGTGATTATGTGGCCATATAGCGACAGCTTGTGCCACTAAATGTTCAAACTATACGAAATTTCCTTCAAAATTGGTCGATTTCTTATTTGCCATCCCCCCATGATATCTGTGGGTGGTCAACCGACGATCAACTGGTCCGGGTTTTCAGTAAGGCGGGTAGAAATGGTGATTATGTGGCCATATAGCGACAGCTTGTGCCACTAAATGTTCAAACTATACGAAATTTCCTTCAAAATTGGTCGATTTCTTATTTGCCATCCCCCCATGATATCTGTGGGTGGTCAACCGACGGTCAACTGGTCCGGGTTTTCAGTAAGGCGGGTAGAAATGGTGATTATGTGGCCATATAGCGACAGCTTGTGCCACTAAATGTTCAAACTATACGAAATTTCCTTCAAAATTGGTCGATTTCCTATTTGCCATCCCCCCATGATATCTGTGGGTGGTCAACCGACGATCAACTGGTCCGGGTTTTCAGTAAGGCGGGTAGAAATGGTGATTATGTGGCCATATAGCGACAGCTTGTGCCACTAAATGTTCAAACTATACGAAATTTCCTTCAAAATTGGTCGATTTCTTATTTGCCATCCCCCCATGATATCTGTGGGTGGTCAACCGACGGTCAACTGGTCCGGGTTTTCAGTAAGGCGGGTAGAAATGGTGATTATGTGGCCATATAGCGACAGCTTGTGCCACTAAATGTTCAAACTATACGAAATTTCCTTCAAAATTGGTCGATTTCTTATTTGCCATCCCCCCATGATATCTGTGGGTGGTCAACCGACGATCAACTGGTCCGGGTTTTCAGTAAGGCGGGTAGAAATGGTGATTATGTGGCCATATAGCGACAGCTTGTGCCACTAAATGTTCAAACTATACGAAATTTCCTTCAAAATTGGTCGATTTCTTATTTGCCATCCCCCATGATATCTGTGGGTGGTCAACCGACGGTCAACTGGTCCGGGTTTTCAGTAAGGCGGGTAGAAATGGTGATTATGTGGCCATATAGCGACAGCTTGTGTCACTAAATGTTCAAACTATACGAAATTTCCTTCAAAATTGGTCGATTTCTTATTTGCCATCCCCCCATGATATCTGTGGGTGGTCAACCGACGGTCAACTGGTCCGTGTTTTCAGTAAGGCGGGTAGAAATGGTGATTATGTGGCCATATAGCGACAGCTTGTGCCACTAAATGTTCAAACTATACGAAATTTCCTTCAAAATTGGTCGATTTCTTATTTGCCATCCCCCCAGGATATCTGTGGGTGGTCAACCGACGGTCAACTGGTCAGGGTTTTCAGTAAGGCGGGTAGAAATTGTGATTATGTGGCCATATAGCGACAGCTTGTGCCACTAAATGTTCAAACTATACGAAATTTCCTTCAAAATTGGTCGATTTCTTATTTACCATCCCCCAGGATATCTGTGGGTGGTCAACCGACGGTCAACTGGTCCGGGTTTTCAGTAAGGCGGGTAGAAATTGTGATTATGTGGCCATATAGCGACAGCTTGTGCCACTAAATGTTCAAACTATACGAAATTTCCTTCAAAATTGGTCGATTTCTTATTTGCCATCCCCCCATGATATCTGTGGGTGGTCAACCGACGGTCAACTGGTCCGGGTTTTCAGTAAGGCGGGTAGAAATGGTGATTATGTGGCCATATAGCGACAGCTTGTGCCACTAAATGTTCAAACTATACGAAATTTCCTTCAAAATTGGTCGATTTCCTATTTGCCATCCCCCCATCATATCTGTGGGTGGTCAACCGACGATCAACTGGTCCGGGTTTTCAGTAAGGCGGGTAGAAATGGTGATTATGTGGCCATATAGCGACAGCTTGTGCCACTAAATGTTCAAACTATACGAAATTTCCTTCAAAATTGGTCGATGTCTTATTTGCCATCCCCCCATGATATCTGTGGGTGGTCAACCGACGGTCAACTGGTCCGGGTTTTCAGTAAGGCGGGTAGAAATGGTGATTATGTGGCCATATAGCGACAGCTTGTGCCACTAAATGTTCAAACTATACGAAATTTCCTTCAAAATTGGTCGATTTCTTATTTGCCATCCCCCCATGATATCTGTGGGTGGTCAACCGACGATCAACTGGTCCGGGTTTTCAGTAAGGCGGGTAGAAATGGTGATTATGTGGCCATATAGCGACAGCTTGTGCCACTAAATGTTCAAACTATACGAAATTTCCTTCAAAATTGGTCGATTTCTTATTTGCCATCCCCCCATGATATCTGTGGGTGGTCAACCGACGGTCAACTGGTCCGGGTTTTCAGTAAGGCGGGTAGAAATGTTGATTATGTGGCCATATAGCGACAGCTTGTGCCACTAAATGTTCAAACTATACGAAATTTCCTTCAAAATTGGTCGATTTCTTATTTGCCATCCCCCCATGATATCTGTGGGTGGTCAACCGACGGTCAACTGGTCCGGGTTTTTAGTAAGGCGGGTAGAAATGGTGATTATGTGGCCATATAGCGACAGCTTGTGCCACTAAATGTTCAAACTATACGAAATTTCCTTCAAAATTGGTCGATTTCTTATTTGCCATCCCCCATGATATCTGTGGGTGGTCAACCGACGGTCAACTGGTCCGGGTTTTCAGTAAGGCGGGTAGAAATGGTGATTATGTGGCCATATAGCGACAGCTTGTGCCACTAAATGTTCAAACTATACGAAATTTCCTTCAAAATTGGTCGATTTCTTATTTGCCATCCCCCCATGATATCTGTGGGTGGTCAACCGACGGTCAACTGGTCCGTGTTTTCAGTAAGGCGGGTAGAAATGGTGATTATGTGGCCATATAGCGACAGCTTGTGCCACTAAATGTTCAAACTATACGAAATTTCCTTCAAAATTGGTCGATTTCTTATTTGCCATCCCCCAGGATATCTGTGGGTGGTCAACCGACGGTCAACTGGTCCGGATTTTCAGTAAGGCGGGTAGAAATGGTGATTATGTGGCCATATAGCGACAGCTTGTGCCACTAAATGTTCAAACTATACGAAATTTCCTTCAAAATTGGTCGATTTCTTATTTACCATCCCCCAGGATATCTGTGGGTGGTCAACCGACGGTCAACTGGTCCGGGTTTTCAGTAAGGCGGGTAGAAATTGTGATTATGTGGCCATATAGCGACAGCTTGTGCCACTAAATGTTCAAACTATACGAAATTTCCTTCAAAATTGGTCGATTTCTTATTTGCCATCCCCCCATGATATCTGTGGGTGGTCAACCGACGGTCAACTGGTCCGGGTTTTCAGTAAGGCGGGTAGAAATGGTGATTATGTGGCCATATAGCGACAGCTTGTGCCACTAAATGTTCAAACTATACGAAATTTCCTTCAAAATTGGTCGATTTCTTATTTGCCATTCCCCCATGATATCTGTGGGTGGTCAACCGACGGTCAACTGGTCCGGGTTTTCAGTAAGGCGGGTAGAAATGGTGATTATGTGGCCATATAGCGACAGCTTGTGCCACTAAATGTTCAAACTATACGAAATTTCCTTCAAAATTGGTCGATTTCTTATTTGCCATCCCCCCATGATATCTGTGAGTGGTCAACCGACGGTCAACTGGTCCGGGTTTTCAGTAAGGCGGGTAGAAATGGTGATTATGTGGCCATATAGCGACAGATTGTGCCACTAAATGTTCAAACTATACGAAATTTCCTTCAAAATTGGTCGATTTCTTATTTGCCATCCCCCCAGGATATCTGTGGGTGGTCAACCGACGGTCAACTGGTCCGGGTTTTCAGTAAGGCGGGTAGAAATTGTGATTATGTGGCCATATAGCGACAGCTTGTGCCACTAAATGTTCAAACTATACGAAATTTCCTTCAAAATTGGTCGATTTCTTATTTGCCATCCCCCCAGGATATCTGTGGGTGGTCAACCGACGGTCAACTGGTCCGGGTTTTCAGTAAGGCGGGTAGAAATGGTGATTATGTGGCCATATAGCGACAGCTTGTGCCACTAAATGTTCAAACTATACGAAATTTCCTTCAAAATTGGTCGATTTCTTATTTGCCATCCCCCCAGGATATCTGTGGGTGGTCAACCGACGGTCAACTGGTCCGGGTTTTCAGTAAGGCGGGTAGAAATGGTGATTATGTGACCATATAGCGACAGCTTGTGCCACTAAATGTTCAAACTATACGAAATTTCCTTCAAAATTGGTCGATTTCTTATTTGCCATCCCCCCATGATATCTGTGGGTGGTCAACCGACGGTCAACTGGTCCGGGTTTTCAGTAAGGCGGGTAGAAATGGTGATTATGTGGCCATATAGCGACAGCTTGTGCCACCAAATGTTCAAACTATACGAAATTTCCTTCAAAATTGGTCGATTTCTTATTTGCCATCCCCCCATGATATCTGTGGGTGGTCAACCGACGGTCAACTGGTCCGGGTTTTCAGTAAGGCGGGTAGAAATGGTGATTATGTGGCCATATAGCGACAGCTTGTGCCACTAAATGTTCAAACTATACGAAATTTCCTTCAAAATTGGTCGATTTCTTATTTGCCATCCCCCCATGATATCTGTGGGTGGTCAACCGACGGTCAACTGGTCCGGGTTTTCAGTAAGGCGGGTAGAAATGGTGATTATGTGGCCATATAGCGACAGCTTGTGCCACTAAATGTTCAAACTATACGAAATTTCCTTCAAAATTGGTCGATTTCTTATTTGCCATCCCCCCATGATATCTGTGGGTGGTCAACCGACGGTCAACTGGTCCGGGTTTTCAGTAAGGCGGGTAGAAATGGTGATTATGTGGCCATATAGCGACAGCTTGTGCCGCTAAATGTTCAAACTATACGAAATTTCCTTCAAAATTGGTCGATTTCTTATTTGCCATCCCCCATGATATCTGTGGGTGGTCAACCGACGATCAACTGGTCCGGGTTTTCAGTAAGGCGGGTAGAAATGGTGATTATGTGGCCATATAGCGACAGCTTGTGCCACTAAATGTTCAAACTATACAAAATTTCCTTCAAAATTGGTCGATTTCTTATTTGCCATCCCCCCATGATATCTGTGGGTGGTCAACCGACGGTCAACTGGTCCGGGTTTTCAGTAAGGCGGGTAGAAATGGTGATTATGTGGCCATATAGCGACAGCTTGTGCCACTAAATGTTCAAACTATACGAAATTTCCTTCAAAATTGGTCGATTTCTTATTTGCCATCCCCCCATGATATCTGTGGGTGGTCAACCGACGGTCAACTGGTCCGGGTTTTCAGTAAGGCGGGTAGAAATGGTGATTATGTGGCCATATAGCGACAGCTTGTGCCACTAAATGTTCAAACTATACGAAATTTCCTTCAAAATTGGTCGATTTCTTATTTGCCATCCCCCATGATATCTGTGGGTGGTCAACCGACGATCAACTGGTCCGGGTTTTCAGTAAGGCGGGTAGAAATGGTGATTATGTGGCCATATAGCGACAGCTTGTGCCACTAAATGTTCAAACTATACGAAATTTCCTTCAAAATTGGTCGATTTCTTATTTGCCATCCCCCCATGATATCTGTGGGTGGTCAACCGACGGTCAACTGGTCCGGGTTTTCAGTAAGGCGGGTAGAAATGGTGATTATGTGGCCATATAGCGACAGCTTGTGCCACTAAATGTTCAAACTATACGAAATTTCCTTCAAAATTGGTCGATTTCTTATTTGCCATCCCCCCATGATATCTGTGGGTGGTCAACCGACGGTCAACTGGTCCGGGTTTTCAGTAAGGCGGGTAGAAATGGTGATTATGTGGCCATATAGCGACAGCTTGTGCCACTAAATGTTCAAACTATACGAAATTTCCTTCAAAATTGGTCGATTTCTTATTTGCCATCCCCCCAGGATATCTGTGGGTGGTCAACCGACGGTCAACTGTGCCTAATTATCACGAAGGCGGTAGGAATCATCATTATAATAGCGTATTGTGATGATATGATATGTTTTCTTCTCTTTAAAATACCATCGGATGGCAAATAGCGCATATCGGTAGAATCGCTATTTGCCATCCGATGGCGAATAGACACTTCCGTATATCAATAGTTCTTTTATTTATCGACCTATCGTATCCGTCGCTCCAAATTACGTAGAAAAACATTGGAGGTTCGAATGAGCCATATATTTAAATCACTGGAACGCGACACAATTAATATTACTAGGTTTTATTTGAGGTGTAAAGTGTGCGAGTCGTTTTAAAGTTAATGCAAAAATCGGTAATAGGGATTGGATCAAATATGAAGTACCCCTCAAAGCGACAAAATATAGTTCAGTTCTACGCATTACGATTGTCTTTCCGATAATATTGATAATGAAAATTCTGGATAGTGTTGAAATTTGTACCAAACAGTCAAAATGACAACACATCCATTCGAGATGAACAAAACACAATGTCGGACATACATGATAATTATTTATCATGATTTATTGATCAATCCCAACCTCACGAGGCGGACATGCAGGATTAACTATACATGTCGTGATTTAGTGGTCAATTTCCATCCTCACGTGCCACGTGTTGCAAGATTGGTCATAATTTAATATATATTTAGTTCTTTCCTCCATACACGAAGAGTTTCAGAATCGAACACAAGAAACTAACATAATTACATGATAATATACCAAATAATCTAACTCTAATCAAACATGAAGGAGCGAGAAAAAAGTACATATTAATTCGAAAGAAGAAAAAAAAAACCCAATGAAGTAATAAATAAAAAAGTGGTATAAATGTGTACAAAAATAAATTGACATAAAAACAGAGTTAAGTAAGGGGGAAAAAATTCCAAAAATAATTTTAATTAATTAAAAAACAAACAAAACAAAACAAAACAAAAAGAAGAAGGAGAAACACTACATGATAAGGCAAGATACAAATATAGAGACAACGCATTTACATGCGCAAAGGTCATCATCAAGTTGCGAGATGAAAATAAATGGCGCCGGATTAAATTAATGTCTGTGTATTGTGGCGCCCAACAGTAAGCTCCTGGAACTGGAGCTTAACTACTGTATATATCATATATATACTGTAATTCATATGTATGTCATAATTGTTTTATGTACTACCCACAAATTAATTATCATTGTTGTTATTGTCGAGTTGTGGACGTTGTTTTTGAATAGAGAATATAGACGTCGTGTCTATGTATGGTTTTCACCAATAGCAGGTTGGTCCGATCGACTTGTCCATAAGTCCCACAAATACCGAGTTGACTTTACGAAGAATCTTATCCAATCGCGAGAATCCACGTCTGTACGGATAAAAGTAGGAAATTTGCCAAGAAATAATTCGAGTCTTTGACTTTGTGTTAAGTTATCTACGTGGACAAAACAGTCAATGCCAAATTGATCAATAAATCGGTACCAAACGGAATTTCTGGCGCCACATATTTCCTGGCAATATAATATAACATGCAATAACAAATCAACATATAAAGTGTCACAGAGGGTGCAAAGGCCAGAAGAGCCTGGTATCAGACAAAGGAGTTGTGCAACTAGAATGAATGCGAATTTGTCGTTAGGGAATTTTGCACATGTTTGCCATAATTCGGACATAGTGAACTTGTTATGCACAGAAATGAATCTGGAAAACTCAGAGTTAAATGTTACCCGATTTGTCCATTCAGAAGTGTATTGAACACTTAGTGATTCTTTACAGAGTTTTTTCCACAATAATTTGTTTGGGAAAAGTGAAGTATAGATATACGATTCCAGGTAATCAAAAAGGTGGTGATCTCGCAAAAATTGACATAAATCATGTGAAAAAGACTTAATGTCCACCCTATCGATTAACGCGTCCAATATGCGCATAATGAATAAATCTTTAACCGTTTTTCCAGGTGATAGTGTGCATAAACAACATGCCAGTGATAATTTATTCTTTCTGATGTAATATTCTCGTGTGAAGGCCCTGCATGTTTTTCAAACACATTCTGTGCATTCGTTCTAAACGCTCTGCATTGCTAGAGGATATATTGTGTAATAATTATGCCCCATACATACCTCGAGGCAAGACAATATGTTCATAAAGTGTTGTTGAGCTAACTGGAGTAATCCCTCCCGCATATAAGCCTGCATTAGATAACATGAAGTATGAAGATCTTATTTTATCGGTCAAATTTTCAACGAGTTTGTTTTGGAGATTTTGAGAATTCAGAGGAATACCAAGATGTTTTACTTCAGTTACTTCAGAAATTGTATCATAGCCAAGTCTCCAAGATATATTAGACGTACGAGCGTCACGTGGAGTTTCATTAAAAACTACGACGAATGTTTTTTTGGAGTTAAAGCGGTACCGCCACTTATTACTATATATATTGAATGCAGATATTACACAATGCTTGAAGTCCCACTCGAGTTAATGAGAATAATACCATGTCATCAGCGTGAGCTAGGCAAGCACAATTAATATTATTATACACACGAATACCATAATTTGATGTTTATAGTTGATATATCAAATCGTCAATGAAAATATTGTATAAAAATGGCGAAACTGTGCCTCCTTGCCTGGCTCCATGGCAGACATCGAACCAATCTGAAAATGTGTCCTGAAATGAAACATAGCATTTGATGCCTGTTAACAGCATGTTGAAAATTCTTAGAGTTCTCCCCCTTATATGGCGATCATAGAGTTTTCGCAAAAGGCCATTTATCCATACTGTGCTTTCCAAACATCCAAGTAGCACGTTAATAACTTACTTTGCCTCTCGGATGTGTAGGAAATGCATTCAATCACAGCGTAAGAGGACATTATGCAACTAACGTTTCTTTGAAATCCATTTTGCATTGGGTGAACGCTTAGCGCTTTCGGAGAATTAGTTTGTAGTCTTCGAAGTATAACCTTCTCAAAGAGTTTGTACAGATTTGGCATTAGTGTTATCGGCCTGTAGCTGTCAAATGAGTTTCTGGGCTTACCATTCCGTTTGTACAGTGAGAAAATGATACCACGTTTTGCGTTAAAGGGCATATATTCAAGATCAATCATATTTGTTATAAGAGATGCAATGCATTCTACAAGTGAATCTCCACCGTGTATAATATGTTCATAGCTTACGTTATACCAGCCACTAGCTTTATTGTGAGGGAGTGTGGAAATAATGGAGATAATTTCAGAAGTAGTGACGGGGTATGTGGTTAGCTTGTCAATATAGCTCAATTCACTATTTGCCAATTCTGACTAAATGAAGGCGTTAGTTGACTGGTAATGATTAGCATCAAATGCTGCATCCGACAAAGGAGTAGAAAATATTGATTTATAGTATGTTGCCCACCCCTCTACGATCTCCAGAGGATCTCTGAGAGACCGACCTTCAAAAATGAAGGTTGAACAAGATGTTGATCCATTTAATTTCCGTTTAGCGTTAAATAGTTTGTAAAAAGTTTCTTGATCAGATTCAACATTTTGATCAATTTCATCGTTAAAAGATGATAAAAAATTTGATGAGCATTTTCTATACTCGCGTCTAAAATTGCATTTGGCTTCTTTGTACGCTTTATATTGCTCATTCTCTGGGTCTGCAGGTCGACCTACATTGACCCATTGTGTTCTGTAAAATGTCATAATATTATGTAAACCACTGAGACGGGGATTCCAAAAATGTTTCAAAGATGGTTTATTTTTTACCTTTGGGATATTGCTTTTTGCAGATGTATTAATAGATTCAACAATATTGTCATAAAACGTATCTAGGTTTTCCCGATTGAGGGTAGTGTATCTTGGACGGGAATTTGCTAAATCATGTTGATAAGCTGAAACCTGATGTCTCTAGACTACCATCTCTGATATTGTACATATCTTTTGAATATACACTCATACATCTCAATATCATGTAACATTTGATAAAAGAATAAAACATTGAGTATGTATAGCAAACTATATATATTAACTATATATATATAGATACAGTTGGATTTCAAAGGGGGTGGGGGTAATTCATGCCTCATAATTAGGTGTCGTCTTTTTAAAAAGAAATTTATTTCTCAAATATACATTAAATCAAACTGTAACTGAATCATTATGAGAACCACACACACACACAAAGTCAGAGAGCTGATATTGAGATATTGTTCTGTCGATTGTTTATTGATTTTAATACGCCCTGCCACTATAACTCGCGGCCATATTTAATATACCAGGCCCGGTTCCGTGGTTTTAGTGTTACAGGTCAAAGTTCTGGAGTAGCATTTCCATATGGAAGTCATGAATATTAAAAAGCTCCATATATGGAAATGCTACTCCAAAAACTTTGACCTGCAGCACTAAAACCACGGAACCGGGGCTGAATGAATCTCTGAAACCACGGAACGGAGCTGGATTAATCCAAAACGACCGCGACTCAGTGATCTCGCCACATGGACTTATCTTTGAAGACCAGGAAGTGTCGTTTTGAAGGAATTGTCCAAAATTGTTTTTAACCCTTTGATGACGGGAGCGCGCTGGTGCAGCTTTAAATATCCCGTGCCTTTGCATTATCTTATATATACATGGACCAGTCTCCCTTAGGGAGCCTCGCATATATAAGATAATGCACTTGCTTACAGGGTCAATATATAGACCAATGTATTAATACTCTTATATATGCAAGGCTCCATATGGGAGACTCGCATTAATAAGATCAATCGTTGGGACATGGTTTTCGCAAAATTTCAGGAAGCTCCTGTCATGAAAATCTTTTCCCGCAAAACAAATCCGTAGTTGCGCTAGATAAGTACTCTAACTTTTCAAATGAGTTTGAGGATATAGCTTCAATTGTGGAATAGTATAAGTTTCTGAAAAAGTTGCCATGACCATACATTTTCAAATAATCCAAATCCGCGCCAGCTTAACCTTAAACCTGGTCAGCCGATGTGGTCAGGGCTAGCACCGTGCGACCAATTCTCCAGCTTCATCTGCGTACCCACGATCACCACTTACCAATCGAATTTTGTGCATGGATTAACTCAGATTATGCCGATAGACTATGTACTCTATGTGGTACAAATATATGGGACGAATTCCAAGTAATATTGCAATGCCCGTGTTTAAAGGTACGGTTGGCCTTGGCGGTGGGTATCCTGTGAAAATATTTCCACCGTCAAAAACCGCCACAAACAGAAAGAACATCAAAATGTAGACAGTCTTTGTCCGTATACAAATAATAAATATCGCATAAACAGTATGGTATTGTCAAATGTTTGACCATTGTTATGTAAACAAAAGCATAAAAAGTTACTTTTCTGGTGTTTGTTTATATTATGATAGTAAACATAAAGAGCGTTCTTTGTTGGTGAATTCCTGATATGGAACTAATAAAGAGCGTTTATGCCATTTCTGTGTGATCAGCCAGTAGCATTGTGCTGTCTTCTGTAACACAATCAGGCTCTTGCTTAGGTAAAATATAGTAGGTCTTTATGATAACATGCTGTTTACGTGATGGTCATGGTATATATGAACGAAACTGTATGCGTTTTAATGTTTTTTCTGTTTACGGTGATTAGAACAAATATGAATATTTTCGACAACTAAGGCCTCACGTGCCTTTAAAAGACCTGCGAGTAAAATACATAAACAATTACTATTAGTGTAGACAAATACCATCAAATTAAGCGAACTTTTAACTGTAAACGACGTAAAACCTTGAAAAACCTTTCTTTATTCATTAGACGGGTCCTGATTTTATAAAAAAAAAAAAAAAATCCTGAGGCATACTGTATACGTAATACATTAAAATCCGACATTTGCACAACCATGGGCTGTTCTCAGTCAACTGTTTTATTAAAATATGTGTAATTTTCACCGCTCACCACTTTTGTATGTTTGCACAGAAATTATATGCACTGTCCAATAGTATTCCATCACGCTCTATTGTGTCATATTTGACGATCTGAGTGAATAAATAAATTGAATTGATTTGAATTGCGTTAAAGGAATTCCAAAATGTCAATCTGATCGAAATAAGGCTGTTAAAAATTGTGATGACGCACATTACGATGCAATGAACACATTTGCCAGTGCATTATATATTGCGCAGTATTAGACAAACACTTGATAAAACCTGATGAGAACGGAACACAACGAATAATGACAAATGACAGAAAGAACACCTGCTGTGAACGAGAAGTATTCAAATAATATTCCACTCGAAGCAACACACCGTTATTACTACGTGTATTCAAGGGAAGGTTTCTTGGTAAAGGTAGAACCGATGAAATTTACAAAGACGAAATTTCTTTCTTTTCTTTTCGCATGTGATATGTGCTGTTGACAATCAACCAAGGAAAAAATTACTATTATGTATCCCTGTAATTGGCACGAGCACAGTACACTTGGTCGGCAGTCGATAATTACTGTGTCGAATATGTGCTTGACTGCATGTTAACTTCAAGCAATTCATTACAACAGTCTTTTCAAATCTGCAATGGGCAATTACTAGGATGAAGTATACCGTAAAATTATCGAGACCAATCAATTGATATGATATATCAATTGGAAGTACCCATAATTTCTAATTACTGTAATTAACAGTGGAAAGTATCGGTTTAAGTGTTTACCAAACACACGATATACCCAAAGGTGTATGGGAGTCTCTTTGACAAACACATTAAATGGGAGGTCAAGTGTCTAGTTTTGCCGGCTGTTGGTATTTTCTCGCTTGCAATAACAGGGGAAGGAACTCAATGCTAACCGAGCTCGTCTGCCACATTATCGATCAGAATACAATCCCAATTTCCTTCAACTATAACCATGAAAACCATGCATGCAGCTTGTTGTTATTGTGCTGTTTTAAGTGTGGTTTAGTGTGCTGTTCGAAGACCTTTCCCCATGCACAAGCATTTAAAATCACCAATAACAGGTATACAATGTCACATTTGTGACAGAATAAATGTGACAGTAAGCAGTCTATTCCACAGAAGACGTGATTGTTTTCTTAACTCCAAATGCGTGACAATCATGTCAACTGAAAGTGCTAATTTAATATGAAAAATATATTTTTATAATAATTTTATTTTTAAAAGATTTCACATAATTTCAAAAGATTTCGAACTAATTTGACCGCACAAAGTGACATCGGCCTATTCCTTCGTTTTGGGGCGTAATCATGACAACATGGTCGCCTTGAAAGACATTCTATCATGTAAATTTGAAAATACATATATATCGAGAAAACCATGCAGCGCAAGAATTGTTTAACTAACCGGTAATGGCACCACTTGCAATTTACAAAGCCCATAACAGCAATGGAATATGTGTAATTATAATTACACAATTTACAAGACGCATTCTATTCGTAGATTAACATAAAAGTTTGATTATAATATATCATTTTGGTCGTTCTGTATTGATTTGTAGGATAAAGTCGATTAAAATTGACGAAATCCGGCCACGAAATATGGACGTAAAGGCCGTGGTAACATGAACGGAATAGGTCTTCAACTTAAAAATTACCTATATGTATACCATCCGATATATAATAAGCTGCTTATGTCGAAGGAAACTTTGACTATAATAAGAATTCAGTGTTGTATTGTATTTAATGCCTGATTCTAAAGCCAGTGAATTTCAGTAAATAAGACAATCACAGACCAAGATCGTGCGATGTGAGACACCCCAAATTTAAATTTGATTAAAATTTTCAACATTTTGGAATTGTCATGCCCGACACGACATCAGTTCAATAATTCGGACTAAAACAGCTAGAAATTGTTCTGATACTTGTAGTTTGACTTTCAATCAAATATGTTGTGCGACTCGTGATCTTCAGCGTTCATATATAATATAGTATTGTGACATTTTTCAGGCCATGTGCACGGGTGTAGATATGAAACAATATGTGATCCTCCGTAGGATAGGGTATCATATAATATGTGATCCTCGTCTCAGGAGTCACTCGTGGCTCAATGAAGGCAGGATCATATATCAAAATGAGAGGATATGGTGATCCCATGAAAAGGGGATCACCATATCCTCTCATTTTGATATGTGATTCTAAAATAAGAAAATATAAATAAGGGAGATATTTGAAGAAGTGTTTTTGACGAAATAAGGAAATATTTGAAGAAGTGTTATAAAGAGCGTAACCCAAACCTCCCCTAGCCCACATACCCTGTAGAAGAATTTGACTTATATTTCACCAGAGTTGATCTATTGTGGTGTTGTAATTTCTCATACAAATCGCCGTTATTTAGTACAGGTTCTTTATAGAGTTATTACCCTTCATATAAAATCACTAAAACAGATAAAGATCGCATATCAAAACCTATGTTATCATCCGTAGGATCAGATATCGTTTATAGTCTACACTCGCGCGCATTAGGTGTATTTTTACCACATTCATCGCGTCATCAGAATCCCTCGGTAAATACATGAAATACTTATATACGCACTTTACATGTTTTATCCACGTAAATGAAAACAAGGATCCTTTTGTTTCTGCGAAGCGTGTTTCGTGTTAGTCCTTTCCGGATATGGTAAATATAAAGAGCGGAAACGTGGAAAACTTACTCCGGCAAGTCTATTCAGAACAAATTATGCAGTCTCTTATAATATATTAGTGTTTGGTAGCAATAAAAACGTCAAAAAGATGACTTTGATCATATTTTAAGGACAGTAGGGATCTGCGTTCTCAGCATGTGTCCAACTTGATTGACCATAAACGTACATGAGCTGATCTAGTGAAAGTGTCGAATGACTATTTAATTGAGAGCAACACTGCTTCAAGAATATTAACAGCATATATATTATATAGTTGTTTGCTGGAAAATTGTGAATAACCATTTTAAGGAATTGATAAACCTTTGGATTGAGATGAGTTTTAGGTCATACGTTCATAACCAAATCCCTAGCTGGCGAGGTATATCTAATAATGTGGCCTATTCCCAGTTGATTGCTCCCTGCTTGAGTGGACAAGCCTGCATGCCAACATGTACATTCATTGGGCTGAAATATGTGCTACTGCTTTGTTCTTCATTGTAACATTTATTGGAAATGGCTGCTCACTATTTTCCAGCGCACAACTAACATTTTGTTAACATTCTTGAAGCATTGTTGCTCTCTCTCAATTAAATATCATTCGAGCCTTTCGCTAGATTATGTGCCAGTTCAATTTGTTTAATCACCGTCGCTTAAAAATTACAACTCTATATCTTGGGAATAAAATCTAGAGCTATCGTCACTCTGAAATGTTTATGATACTACAATAATTGTTATGATTAAAACAAAGAGAAAAGCAGTGCGTGAAGTTTTTTAATAGTTTCATGTTAACCCTTTACCCCAACAAACCGGCCAAAACCGGCCAAATAAAGCTTCAACAGCCTAAAATATCTTCGGTCTGTCTCAATAGAACCATACAAATATGGATATCATTGGAACCGGCTCCTTGACCACATTGTGATAGTTACAGTTAAGCCCTGTGCCAATGCATTCTCTTATATATGCGAGTCGACCATAGGTCGCCTCGCATATATATAAGAGAATGCATTGGCCTAAAAAAATCCTTTTTTAACACTTTTTACCATTTTTTCTTACATTCTTTAACAATTTTATAATTTTTAATGTGTTAAGCCAATGCATTCTCTTATATATGCGAGGCGACCTATGGTCGACTCGCATATATAAGAGAATGCATTGGCACAGGGCCCTTCTGTTGGGTAAAGGGTTAATATAACGCAATATACCCTTTCCGGACATTCCATTTCAAGAATTCCGATGAATACAAAATGACACCCTGTTTGTACGGGGACGTATATTGTATACAATATATTGTGTTCGAAGTTGTATTTTTTCACCCACTGACCAACGCGCGAAGCGCGTTCAGTGGGTGTACTATTATCGTAGGACTCATGCGTTTCTGCTGAATTGAAATAGTGCCTATGCGTTTCTGCTGAGCTGCACTGACGTTTGATCGCAAAATAAAATTATAACCATTATCAAAGCACACGTTTGGATAACACCGCCATAAACAGTTTCATATTATGATGTTGAGCTCATATCGTCAATAAAATTATAGTTATAATTGATAAAACTAAATTGTACTGCTAAAGTAATTCTACCAATTGGGTAACTAGATTCAGGTTGAGCTAGAACTTGAGAAAATTTTAATTTCAACCAATTGAAATGCCGCTGGAATTGGAAAGGGTTAAGGTTGTTGGGCAACGCAAATGACGTCATCGAAAACAAGGCGACTCAAAATGAGTCAAAAATCGTACACAGTACATGTCTCGCTTCGTCTCGGAATCGTGATTTAAATTCATTCATTTTGACTGTTACTGTGTCCTAAGATATTAGCAACTTGTGGAATGTGCTTAGGAAGGATTGCTTTGATATCTAATAAGTGGGATTTACCTCCCAAAAAGGTGAGTTTCAGGCCTGCATTTGTTGTCAATCTGTATTATCTGATTCTGACAGCGCTCGTCTGCAACTGCAATTGGCAGAATTCGCGTGTTTGACTAAACGTATTCTCCACTCGATTCTCGAGTCAAAATGCACAATAATCGGTCAAATTCTTTCAATAATTCTATCTAAATACATCTTAGCTATTATTCGGATCAGATCTCCCCGTCGAGAAAGCGATATGTTGACCAAAACGACACTTGAGAAAGTTGTTTACATTTTGAGCGCACACTGCCTGCGGCACAGTACACGCTCGATTTTTATCATGGAAACAAATCAATTTCTTACATCTAAAAGATAATTACGTGCTGGACCCTGTCATTTTAGGAATATATTAGTATTCCACGCAGACATACCTCAGTCTCAACTTGAAATTTTGAAAAATAACAGTTTTATCGACATAAATCGATTTGAATGGGAAAATCCCGTGTTAAAATTTATCATTGAAAAAAAATAATTTCTTCCCTCTAAAAAATAATTACGTGCTGTACCCTATCATTTTAGGAATATATAGGTATTCCACGCTGACACACCAAGTCTCAGCTTAAAATTTTGAAAAATAAGAGTTTTATCGACATAAATCGATTTGAATAGCAAATCCCATGTTAAAATTTATCATCGAAAAAAATTAATTTCTTCCATCTAAAAAATAATTACGTGCTGTACCCTGTCATTTTAGGAATATATAAGTATTCCACACAGACACACCAAGTCTCAGCTTAAAATTTTGAAAAATAAGAATTTTATCGACATAAATCAATTTTAATGGCAGATCCCGTGTTAAATAATAAATTTTAGGGCCCTGCGAATGTTTTCTGAGCTGTTCCATATTGGCCAACAGAGTCCATATTTGACAGGTTCTACCTGATAATTGTGCGACAGTACAGTCGCGTTACTTTATACGTCAACATTGGTCATTATCACCCGACAAATTTATTTTGGTCCATCGTATCAACCCCCATGTAGCCTGACTAAGTGTCAACATTGGTCTTTATTGCTCCACTAATTTTTATCGTCTCATCGGTATGAATTCCATATCCAATTATCCACATATAACCAACCGAACCTCTAATCCCGGTCCAATTTTGTTTTGTTTTCATCGCTATAGTCAAGTTACGTAATATTTTATCACGTGATAATTTTACTTATATGTCTATGGTATTACTATAGTATACGGTATACGTATATCAATTGCTATTCCTTTCTATATAATCCTGGTGCCATCTATAGAGTAAGAGATAATTTCAGACCCCCCCCCCAATTTTATATCATTGCCGCTACAGTACAGTCGCGATGCATCACATGGCAACATTGATCGCTATCGCTCTACTAATTTATGTCAGTTCATCGTTCCCCTTTTTCTCCGAGTCTATTTAACCAACCCAACATCTAAACCCGGCCTAAATTATTTTCATCGGTATACCGTAGTTGTGTTACATACATATTTTTATCATTTGATTCCAATTTGCATTGTACCACTATAGAAGTCCATAAATGACTATTCTGGCACTATATAGAGATAGCGAAGATTATTACAACCCCCCCCCCCCCATTTTATAGCCTTGTTGCAACAGTAGAGTTGAGATGCATGATATGTCAACATTGGTCGTTATCGCTCTACAAATTTATATCGGTTCAACCCTTAGTTCCCTGTATCGCCCACTCCTCCCTCAATTTATTTTTTCATTTGTATTATAGTCTCGTTACGTACATATTTTATCTCTTGTAACTTTTGCTTCAACATGCCGAGTTCTGCTGCAGACGATACAAAACTGACAACATTTCGAAATGTAAGCAGGCTTCAAACTCATCTTATCCAAGAAACTTGTGTATAAGGTGTACTCGCATTTGTTGCGTTAAAAACCAAAGGTCCCAAGTCAAGGTCCAAAATCCCCAACACACTGATGTGAGGTTTAATGATAACTCACATCTACATAACCTAACCAATATAAGGATGTGAGGTGTAATGATAACTCCATCCACATACAGTAATGTCCAAAGTAATTGACCACTTAACCACAGCAGAATTATGGGTAATTTTTCAGGATTTTAAATCCTGAAAAATTACCAATAATTCTGCTCTGGTTAAGTGGTCAATTACTTTGGGCATTACTGTAACCAATATAAGGATGTGAGGTTTAATGATAACTCTATCCACATAATCAATATACGGGTGTGATGTTTAATGAGAACGCCATCCACATAACTAATAACTATGTGTGAAAATTAAATAAAAAAATTAAATTCCATGATGGCGTCCAATATGGACTATCTAATTCTGCTCCAAAAACATGTATATTCAATATATGGATGTTTATTGGATGGGGGGGGGACCGATTATTTCAATGATATTTTAATTCACTGGTTTACAAAACCCGACCTACGGGAGCACGCTTCGCGCACGACTATATTAAGCATATGTGCATATTTAATAAGCCAACAATTGGAATCCCAACAGAGAAGACTGGCGTAGGTCCCTTGCGCATAGACATCGTTGATGATCTCTATGGGAAACCAACTTGACATTTAATAGACAATTTCGATTAACTGCAATAACTTAAGGAATCTCTAATTGAGCTCAAGCCCAATAAGAATATTCCTTCAGTTATTGTGCTTAAGCGCAGTTAGAGATACCTTATTGCGCTTAAGCACAATGTGATATTCCTGTGCAATAAGGAATATTCTTATTGCGCTTAAGTGTAATAAGACATTCCTTATTACACGTAAGCGAAATTACATCAATATTGCACTTAAGCGCAATTAATATCTCTCATTAGATCACCCTTGTGCAAATAGTAGAATAATCCTATATTTGTTCCACCCATTGTACCATGGAGATGGACTACACCACCTGAATTATAGGGAGTTTATGTACTATATATAATATATTCCTTATTAAGAGATTCCTTATTGGGTTTTATTATATAAGCGCAATTTGTAAATTCCATTATTGCGCTTAAGCACAGTTAAATATATCCTTATTGCGCTTAAGCACAATAGAGATTCCCTTATTGTGCTTAAGCACAATTAGCTCTTCTTGCGATTAATTAAAAAAAAAAATTCTAATTGTATTGTAACTATTGTTTTGTCCTTTAATATTTCCCATACATCATGTACACATATATTATGCTAGAATGGTACTATTATTACTAATACCACTCGTAGTAGTTAATACCACCTTTCCCATACATCATGTACACATATATTATGCTAGAATGGTACTATTATTACTAATACCACTCGTAGTAGTTAATACCACCTTACTGTCAATATCCTATCATGGTTAGTTTCAAATCATAACGTTAATTGGTATTACTATGTGTGTACTGTACATGTACATCAGTCATCAATTAATAATATTTAGCTATTTTGCATGCGAAGTGGAAGACCCTCCAATAGCTTATCAATACCACTCGGGACAGTGGGTGTTTTTCCTCAATTAATTGAATTTCTTGTTATGACTTCAATGCGTCTTTCTGTGAGATATCATGCTCGTATAGAAAGGTAGTTCATGTATCTATCGACCTATTTCCATACCGGGAAAAATTAAAAAAGCGCCAAACCGCCATGTTGCATTAAGAGGGAGGTTAAAGTGGCAACATTTGAATGGGGAATTCAGTGTTAATTTTGGGGAAAAGATTGATCAAACTTTTTGGAAAGTTTGAATACTTATCTAATGACAATACGAAGCGGAATTTTTATTTTCATGCCAGGTTGGATATTATTGGACATTATTAAAAAGTAGGCCACCATTGTTTATCATTGTTTAAAAATATTCCATCAAATGTCACAAAACAAAACATAAAATGAAAAATCTGCTTCTTGTTGTCACAAGATATATGCTCAAACATTCCAACAAGACATGAAGCATTATTCTGCGATTTGTAAATATTGAGTAATCTTGTCTTGAAAATTAACACTGAATTCCCCATTTAAATGTTGCCACTTTGCCTCCCTCTTGATAAATACACGAACACTCACCTTGACTGATATACAGAGGAGTTCTACGTTCGTTTCCGTACACACCGTTCCACGTCTCTTGTTGTTACCAACAACGGCCAACTCCTGCCAAGAGAAAAAATCCACAATGACCTAATTCCGAACCGAGATAACAGAACGAAGAAAAAAAATGAATGCTCCAATTTTTGAAGAATACTTCTGTTCCCTAAACAGAAACGGTATTTATCGCGGAGTGATCTTGTTTATAACAAACTTTCCAATTCAAGTTACTTCGGTAAACAAAGCTGTCAATTCAATACAGATAATATTGTGGATGTTCATGCCCTGTCAGGTACGTTGGTATTGAATGATCTCCACATATCTATTGTAAGATTATATACTTTGTGCCTATTGAGAACCATGCTTAATGAAGCATTATTATTGGCTTTTTCATTGAATAGGGTTTATGGCGCTCGTTGCACCCACTATATATAAGTCACACGGGAATACCTATATGTGAGAGAAATAATCCAAACTTTAATCGGCCTCTCCTCTTGCGCACTTTGACCAAATTATTTGGGTGGGTCAACGTTGTGGGCGAATGCATTGTGCTGTGATTAATGATCAACAATTCTCAAGAAAGCTGTCTTTGGTAAAGTGGCCTGTTGTGTGTACACGCACTAGCAGCACACTAAGCTACACAGTCATATATGCTAATGAATCGAAGGATCACTACCATTCTCAAGCACGACGTGGCTAGGAGGTAGCCGTTCAACTTATAGTTTCATTTGCACTCACTCCCTCAAACCAGACCCAAATCCTATTATAGTTCGGGGAGTTCCATTTGCACAACAGATTATAATTTTTGAACGGGTACCTCAAAGTTTCCAACTCTTGGAAATGTCCAACCTGACACCCCCACCCCAATGCATGGTTGGAACTTTCCGACTGTTGGTCATTTCAGCCAAACTACCACAAGTAGAAAAACATTTATTCAACATTTGGTCTAAAATCAACATATGGCACGCTAAATACTAGTTGGAAAATAAAACTATTAGACCAATTTCAACTTGATTTTGATTTTATATTTTCAATTTAAGTTGAGTCAGGGAATATACCTTCGTACACAAAAAGGTTTACAAATGTGTTCAATAACCCCACGATAAACGTGATATGAAACTCTGTGGCTGCAAGTTTTCATCGTAACATATCGTACAATCTACCCCGCGAAATGGTAATTTATGGCCAATATGCAAACGAATTAATATGCATGGGAGGCTCATTTAATATGCATGGGAGGCTCATTTTGCGAGAATATTCAGAATCAGTTATCATCAACTGAACATAAACAGTAAAAATTATAAGAATCTATAAAATATTAGGTGGAAGTGGCCTATCGAAGGGAGGGAACTCCGCCTTTCAGTTGGCAGTATAATCTTCATGTTAAAGATAATCCGAATAACGCTCCCAAATTACTATTTCTTTGGCTTCGGGGGGGGGGGGGGTAAAAAAGATTTGATTCGAGTCGATTGGAACCAACCCATTAAAGCTCACAGTGATCAGATATCGATTTTTTTTTATTTGTTATTGCTCGAGATATGTACTTATTTATGGCCTGGAAAAAATCGTCAAGGCGACGGTCTGGGACATAATTGCGGATGAAGATGGATAACTCTAAAATCAAGTGGAAATACGGCCAAATTTCGTGATAATCAAGTGATAATACGGCCATATTCGTTGAACAACATGTTGATAAATTATACGTTTTGGGAAATTTTAAACCATAGTTGACAGTGGTTGGCACTGGCAATATTATTTTTTTTAGATTGAACCACTTGCTCAAATTAACAAACATATTTTTATTTTTTTTATTTTTATTTTTTTAAATTAATTTTTTGAAAAACCAACCCGGTTATAACCTCCGCGCCAGGGTAACCCGACTCATCACACCAAATTTGGTTGAAATCGGTCCAGTGTCTTGGAGAAAATCCGGACAAACAGACTGACAGGCGGACATACAGATCCCTACTATTTTATATATAGATTATTTCATCAGCATTGTGTCGATGTGACAAACTTGACAAACTCACCCCAAAGGACATCCCACGTGTGAGTGTGGCAACCGTTCGAGTCCACCCTTGCTCGTCGTAGTAAACAGTGACAATAACTGCAAAAACATAAAATTATATTTCATTGTATGCTCAGCTATAAATCAGTTAAATAAATTTATATTTCCCCTGCAGGGGGTGGGGCATAGACAATTTCATTTTCACACCATCTCGTGCACGCGACCAATTCATTTGCCTGTACCAATGCGTGACCGGAGTATTTGTGACAATCATTAATGGCCGCGGACACACATACCACAGTAGCTATGGCATAGTAGGTGTGACAGTTTATTATGGTGGAGTTTGGTGACAATTGGTCCGTCATAATTCTGTGCCATAGCTATCCATGTCGCCCGCTGATTTTCCGCACAATGAGTCGACTGGACCAATTAACCATTGCTTTTCACAAAGGTTGATCTCTACTCATTGCGTTTTGCTAAATTGTATTCACGACGATATATATATTTGCACGATAGATGATAGATCGTACAGAATTGTGTTTGGTCGTGGCCTGGTGGCAATTCCCCATTGACTCACATATCATTATTGTGGTACGTTTCTTTATATGATCTCAATGCATGTTTATATGATCTCAATGCATGCATGTTTATCTACTTATATTAATTTCATTAGTAAGAACAATCGTGGCTGTTGAGATGGGTTATTCATTAAGTTATCAAGTGTATTAGCGTGCAAAATATAACACTGCGTGTTGAGTACAGATCAACATCGACAAGACATTCAGGTAGATACATCCTTGAGAGATCGACCGTCGCTGGTAGAGCTTGGTAGACTCATTGTGCGAATTTGCAAAGGGCGACATGGCTTGCTGTGGCATATTAATTATGACAACCAATTGTCACCAAACTCCACCATAATAAATTCTCGCACCTACTGTGACATCGCTACTGTGGTACGTGTGTCCGCAGCCATAATCGAAGAGTTGGCGAAGTCGGGTTTCAGTGGTAATACCTTTCATGGTGTCGTTGGTGTTTATTTTCAGGCTTCTCAGAAACATAAATCCACAATTGAAATGAACTTCATTTAATAACAATCAACTTACAAACATATACATGTATGTTGTCATCACCTCTGTTAATGCTCTATCATACACCCATATGCCTGTCCCACAATTACTCTTATCAATTCAATTTGAATTCAATTCAATTCAGTTCTGTTAATCGATATGTAGATATTACAGACAAGATATGTATATGACATCAAAGTATTCAATTATGACATATAATAACAATAAATTTCACACGAGGAACAGGTGAGTGGTTAGATTTTTGGTAAGTTTCCGTTCGGCTAAAGATTTCAGGAACAGTGGGCGGGGAATTTATGGTCAGGGATGTAGATATTTTTAAAATAGGGGTGAGTACATGGAATATCAGTGTTATAGCCTCAAGTGGACTTGCCGAAAATATCCTGGACTTTCCTTATGAAAGTTGACAGATTCCTAATTGCCTTTTTATTTCTAGTCTGAAAGAGTTCTAAGAGTTTGTGGGCATTCGGTCTTCTATAGAAATAGGGTTTCAAATAGGTCGATCTGAGTTCCTTTAATTATGTACACTTCAGGATAACGTGATATTCGTAGCCTAGTTGTTTGTTACAATGTGTACATACTCGGGTTGAATAGCCAAGAACCTTGTTCAATTGGTAGTTAGTGATTTCTTGTCCGATATCGAATGATATTATTGACAGCTCTATTATCACATATGGAGAGAAAATTTTCACGTTGGAAGTGTGTTTCAATAATTCTATAAAATGAATATTTACTCGATGTTGACCACCAACTGGAGATAACAGTCACGTAGTCTTTGTTCAACGGTCCGGTTAAATCGCCTGTACTCGATACCTTCTGGTTGAGCCAAACTTTACTCATACCAATCAGATTAAGGGGGACCATGTGTTCCTCTTATCCATGGATTATTAAAACATTTTTACAATGCAAAGTATACATAACATAATATAACAAAAGTGGGGTCCTACAGGTGGGATTTAGGCTAACTTTTGCCCAATAACAGAGGTAGCGGGGTTTGATCCTAACTGTAATTGGGTACATTCCTAGTTCTCCATATATGACAATGGATGGTGTAGACTTCTTCATATTCAGTGTAAATTTCAGGAATATAGTTTGTCGATACACAATCTATGAATACTAACCTTTTCCTGATAGAATAACATAGAAAGACTGCGGTGGGTCATCTTGTCGAATGATAACTCGATCTGGCTCATATCTGAAAAAGGACAGTTGGCATAATATATGTGTAAAAAATTGATAAACATATATTGGCATATGGGAAAAATATGGGTTGATATCAATTTTAGGCCATATAAATAGACAGAACACAACGCGCATCTTAATCGGGAATCTTTTATCGAATGTGTTTCGGATGGCGCAATGATATATTTCGCGAGAGCGTAGCTCGAACGAAATATAACTTTGCGCCGTCCGCAAAGAGTTCGATAAAAGATTCGAGATGATGATGCAAGTTGTGTTCTGTATTTATTCTACACCGTTCAGTCAGATAAGTTCAATCCATGAATGTCACCTTCACTGTTACTATGGCTACCTTTATTGTGATATCAGTCTGACAAATAACCAGTAATTATGGGGGGGGGGGGTCACATGAAGCGGATGATCGACGTAATGTACGTCATCTTTCTTGGCGACATTGTCAACAAGAATAGTTCCGGCTTGTATTCCACTAGAGGTATACACTTATATGTATTCAATGGCTGGGATTCCGTTGAATACATGTGCCTCACGTCAATGGGTGTGGAATAAATTATATTTCTTGTGTTATTTTCTCACAAACTCGAGAACGTGGCGAGAGTATATCATATACCAAAATTTTGGTCGGATGTTTTCTTATCACATGCATATGGATTTGAGCGTAGTTTTCTTACAGGTCTGGAATTACAATAGCAATGTTCAAACTAAATGAGTGGCGATGAAATCTCCCACAGTATATTTCCCATGTGAAATTTCCCATGGTATAATTCCGCCAGCACAGACATACGGAGTTCGGAAATTCGGAGATGGAACCGCACCGCGATATATATATATAAATACATGTAGCTTACATCATTACACGGTGCACACTCATGTCGGCTAATCATACATGTATAATGTAAGATTTAATAAGAATTTAATTCACAAACTTACTCTTCGTACCACCCTATTTCACATAGCTTCTTTTGCATCTGGTTTGAATATTCCGAGAAAGCACCGAGACTTCTCAATAATATCTGAACCTGTTGAGTAACAAATTGAAATTAACCCTTGCATGACGGCAGCTGCGCTGGTGCAGCATTAAAGATCATGTGCCAGTGCATACTCTTATATATGCGAGTCGCCCATATGGGAGACTCGCATATATACGAGAATGCACTGGCACATGATCTTTAATGCTGCACCAGCGCAGCTGCCGTCATGCAAGGGTTAACATCTAGCTTCTACGTGTATTTGCGCTAGATATCAGCAGTCGTCCTTCTTCCAACAATTACACTGTATTGCAGATCATACCAGAAAACCATAGTCAGAAATGGTAACGCCTTCAAGACCATATCATTAGGCATATATAAAATATAAAATATACTGGTTTCATGAATGCTTCACCTCAGTCTTCCGTTAAAACAACTAATCCTTCAAATTATTACAACAACTACGGCTTATCACTGAAGGTTTCTCATTCACCACACCTGAAAGCTTCTAAATGCGGACCAAAACTCTACTAATCGGATTAAATACACCCGATACTTCTCAATACGACCTTTAGTCTACAGTCCAACTGAGACATCCTTCATTAGCAATGTTAGCTGTTATATTATGCATTGTATTCCCGCAATATCTCCAAGAGCGGCCCACCCATTGTTCACACCTAAATATCGAAAGCAATTAACGCGGTCATAAACGTTACACACTGCATCAATGAGACATCCGCGAAGATACACCCGCGAATACATACATTCTCAAAAAGTCTAATCGGTACGCAATAAAGCGTTATTAATCAAAGTTACCTCATTGCTCCTTTTATTTTTATAAATTGTATTCGTCAAAAATAACACAAGTAACGAATATATAAACAGAAAACAGTTCATAAAAATTCAATGCAAATACAATACATTCATTATATATGTTACTATTTTATTATTATATATTCTGTTATTACACGCTTGTTCCTAGAAGTACGGTGTTATTGCCGTTCCATATTCACAAATCCGTATGCAACGTACGTTCCATACGCATCTCGTTGACGTAAAATGACGTACATGACGTTCCCATCAACCACGAAACTGGAACTATTTAAATAAAAGAAACATCACATATGACAAACACGCCCTGTATGAGCCTAAATAAACCTTCTAATCCTGTATTTTTAATGCACGGATTCTAGGACGCGAAGCGTGTAATAAACACAGAACGACACATCGTGTCGTTCTGTGTATATACGGTATATATCATATGCATCGTCAGACATTGTTGATTAATCCCTTCTTATCGAAGTTGTTCCGTTACCTCTTTACCGTCGTTCCGCTTTTTTTATTTGTCGTAATATTTGGCGTGTGTGGATAAAACAGTTTGTTGAAATTAAATTACATCTTCTGCAAATGATGTCTTGGTTATATTACTAATTTTGGCAAATATCTCCAGAAAAAAACATTGGATATGTGAAACCCGAAATGTGTTGTTCTGCGAGATATCCCCATATGTCCTACCACAGGTCAAAAACACCTTCACATAATACACAATAAGAGAGCGTAATAATGCACACACTGAAAAAATCAACAAGGTTCCATCTGATACCATTTACAATGTATCACTACAAATAGCTTAAATATGGAACGCCACAGCTACAGTAATGCTCTAATTAATCGACTTCTTAACCACAGCAGAATTATGGATAACTTTTCAGGATTTAGTCGAAAATATGGCTTGTTGCCATTCATCAGAAAGCTCTTGGTGAGAGCTTTCCGATGAATGTCAACAAGCCATATTTCCGACTAAATCCTGACATTAATCTACATTTTGAATCAATATCTGACAGCAATGTAAATTGTGTAAGAGAACTCATGGATAAATTTGGCTTCACACAGATCATAACGTCACCGACTCATCGTTCACTACACACACTTGACTGGGTGATTATAAAAGAAAACACCATAAAAATTAACAGTCTCCAGGTCTCTGATAAAGCCGTTTCTGACCACTTCCTGATTGAATTTTCTTTCCGGAATGTGAAACCTGTTGCACCCAAACGTAAAGTCACTTCAAGGAATCTCAAAAGCATCTTGTTAAGTAAATTCTCATCGGAGATCCGTGAAGCATTCCTATCTTCCACAAACTTGAACTCCTGCAACGACTTGGCAGTTTATTACAATGACCAGCTGTCTTCTATTCTTAATAAGCATGCACCCACGATGACACGTGAGATTACCAACAGGACATCTGCACCATGGCTAACTTCCCAAATTTTGAATAAGAAACGAGAACGCAGAAAGGTGGAGCGCATGTGGAGAAAATCTAAATTAACTGTTCACCGCGAAATTTTCAAGGAAATGAATACATGTGTAAGCGAGTTGATAAAGCATGCGAGATCTGACTTTTATAGTGAACAATTAGCAAATTGCAAATCAACCAAGAAACTGTTCAACATTACCAACACTATGCTGGGCAAAGGTAAATGTTCTACTCTACCTAGTGACATTCCCATGGATACACTCCCAGAAACATTTGCCACATTTTTCCAAGACAAAGTTACCAAAATTCGTGCGAATATACAACAAGTGTCTGCAGGAGAAGCTGAGTTTGAGGAATTCACCGGAACCAAATTTGTTAAGTTTGAATGTGTTACAACAGAGACGGTCAAACGTGTTCTCATGTCAATGCCATCAAAATCGTGTTCTCTGGATCCTGTACCATCACTCATTCTTAAACAGCATAACGACCAACTAGTAACTTTTCTTACGAGGATAGTGAATACATCCCTGGAAGACGGTATAGTTCCCACTTGCTTCAAACAAGCTGTGGTGAAACCATTGCTGAAAAAGCCAAACATGGATAGGAACAATCTCAAGAACTATAGACCTGTTTCTAACCTTCCTTTTATATCCAAGCTTCTTGAGCGCGTGGTACTCTATCAACTCAGACAACATATGGAGGATAATGACATGAATGAACCTTTCCAATCAGCTTATCGACGACACCACAGTACGGAAACTGCACTTGTCCGCGTCACCAACGACTTGCTTTGTGCAGCAGATGACCACAATGTCACTATAGCCTCATTTCTCGACCTCTCTGCTGCCTTTGATACTTTGGATCACAACATCATAATTTCACGCCTTAACAAAACATTCGGAATTTCAGGGAAAGTTCTCCAATGGTTCAAGTCATATCTATCAGGCAGAATCCAGACTGTTCACTGTGGATAATTCTGTTCCAAACCTGGCTGGCTTACCAAAGGCAGAAATTGATAAACTTCAACGTATGATGAACATTGCTGCTCGTGTGATTCTTAAGAAGCCTAAATTTTCTGACCTGACACCAATGTTCAAAGAACTGCACTGGCTACCAATTCAAGCCCGCATTGACTATAAAATTGCTGTCTTATGTTGTAAGAAATTTGACTGTCTCTCGCCCCTCCCTGTATATATCGAATCTCTTCTTTCATGCTATGTACCTGGTAAACCAGGCTTAAGGTCAGCTGATAAAATATTACTTGCTGTCCCCAAACGTGACCTTGTTAATTGTGGTCGTCGATCTTTTGAATGCTACGGCCCAAACCTTTGGAATTCACTCCCGCTTACACTTAGGAATTTTGCTACTTTGGACTCTTTCAAAACAGAACTCAAAACGTATCTGTTTAAACTTCACTATGGCAACGACGACGACCAAAGCTGAGCACACATTTCCTGCATTGTTTTATACAATACACACAGCCTTCATCCTGATTTGTATATGAATTGTTTGATTTATTTCATTGTAGTTATTGTTTGTGTGTACATGCGTATATGTGTTTAAATGTGCTGAAGCTCGGTCATCTGTTGTATCATTGAGCGCTTTGGGCCTCATGGGATAAGGCGCTTTAAAAATGCTATACATTATTATTATTATAATTCTGCTGTGGTTAAGGGGTCGATTAATTAGAGCATTACTGTACGTTATGTTGTTTGTCGCAATTCTATGATGTGGTTTCATCATTATATGAGATGTCGGTTCATCATTATATGAAGTGGTTTCTCCATTATACTAGGTCGGTTCAGCATTATATTAGGTCGGTTCATCGTTATATAATTACAACTACTTTCGTTTTCGTCGAAATGCGGGCATTTGATTGGTCGAGAGGCTGCCGCGTGACCTGCGTCTATCAGTGCATAGACTTTGCAGTAGACGAGTCACATCGCGTAGTGACACTTTAAGTAAAATGGGCGAGTCTATAACCGTCCCCCACACGACGTCCCTGGATGACGCGAAAGCGCGGAACGAGAATTCCATTAGAATTTCAGTGAAAAAACAACTCGAAAACTCAATGCTAGAAACATTTGAACTAGTAGTTGATGTCTATATTGCTTTTTTCTGCTTCTTACGGACACTATACTATACTTATGTCTGTTCATTTCAGCTGTATTCATGTTTTTATAACCCTCGACTGAACACTAAAAGTTTGTGCCGCGTTTTTCATTTGTCCAATTTTCGAAAAAGCGTCTATGACAACGTGTACAGTTACTGCTGTGAACACAACTTATCATGAATCAGGCTGATCAACATGGCAAATTGTATTGGAAATAAATAAAATGTGTTACCCGATTACAACCCTTTTAACACTTTTCAGCTTCATAACAATGCTGATGACATTAATTTTGCCACGAGTACATTAGGGCATTTGTTTACAAATTACATCGGTCATCGGGCTGGAGTCTGGACTGGTCAGTGGTCTGGAGTTAATAATTTTACCGGAGATCGCGGATTCGACTCTGTGTGTGTTGATAATTATTGGGTTGTTAATGAGTCATTTTAAACGTAAATCGTAGCCAAACAAGTAATTCGTTTTATCATGGATAGTTCATTGCTGAAAATTGAAGTTGAAGTGTAAATATTTATTTTCTGAAATTTTGCTTGGCGAAGTTGCTCGTTGACAATTTCGGCCAATTTATTTTCGGCCCATCAACCAAATTCCGAGATCGTCCAACGGAAAATCATGTTTTGGCAATTAATTTTCTGAGATGGATTAATAGTAGACAGTTGAAAATAAAGTGTTAAAGTTGTAATTATAAGCCATCAACGTCGTTTTTCGGTTGATCTATGAGCGTATAGACCGATCAGTAGACGAATAACATACTTAACTAGTATAATCCGCTTCGCGGAATTATACAGTATGTTATTCGTCTACTGATCGGTCTGTACGCTCATAGATCAACCGAAAAACGACGTTGATGGCATATATGAAGTGGTTTCTCCATTATATGAGATGTCGTTTCAGCATTATATTAGGTCGGTTCATCATTATATATGAAGTGGTTTCTCCATTATATGAGATGTCGTTTCAGCATTATATTAGAACGGTTCATCATTATATGAAGTGGTTTCTCCATTATATAAGGTGGTTTCTCCATATACGATGTTGTTTCGACATTATATGATGTGGTTTCGACATTATATGATGTTATTTCGGCATTATATATGTGATAGTTCCGTCATTATACGATATGGTTTCGGCATTATATGATGTGGTTTCGACATTACAATAAATAGGGTATGTGTTGCTTCAAAATGTTCTGTTATTGGAACTTGTCAGATGATATAGATTGGCCGATGTCCGACAAAACGTCGGCAAGAATGCCAGAATCGTTGTTGAATACCGCCATATATATAACTGACGGAAAACAGCCTCGCTTTCGCGTAAAGAGTGACTGAAAATCGCAACCTGGAACATTCACCCAAAATATCGGATGCCGTCTGAAGCAATTTTCATCAAAGACGAGGTATACAAACCGATTGCTAAACAGGGTAACCTGAGCATTCTGTGTACATGCAGAAGAAAATAAAAAAAAAATTCGCATCCCTAACATATTAACATTATTTTAACAACTCAGTTTAAATATTAAGTTGGATGATGGATTGCGTGCATCCATCGCACGGTCCGTTTATGTAACGCATTCGTTTTCCACTCTTTTGGATCAATATAGTATAATGAAATATCGTATAATTGATAAAACCTCCTTATATAATAATGAATCCATCTCAATTGACAAAACCACCTTATATAATAATGAATCCATCTCATATACTGATAAACGACATCATATATGATGTCATAATATAATGTAAAAACTTATTCATGTATAATGATGATACGAATCATATAATGAAGAAACGACCTAATATATAAAGGAGAAACCACTTTATATTATTATGAATCCACCTCATCTAATGAGGAAACGACATCATACAATGATATGGAATACTATTAGGGCCACTTCCTATTGGCGCTTTCGGCGCGCGCCGAAAGCGACAAAAAGTGCGCCATTGGTAACGCCCCGAAAGCGACATGTTAGCGCATATTAGCTCATGTTTCGGCGCGCACCAAAGCGACGAAATGTGCGACTAATGGCACATGTTTTGGTACTTGTGTCACAAAAATTGGCTATTGCCAGGGGCTTGCTTCACTCATAATTGATGTACCAGTACTTATTTACTTGCAATTGGCCCAAAAACACCTATTTTCATGTCATCGCATCCATGTCCCATGAATGTGTGTCTCCATCCCGGATATCTAGTATATTTGATCCCTGGGGGCTTGCTTCCGAGTCCCTCATATGGTTTACTTATTGACTTAAAATTTGGTTTAAAAAAAAAACTATTTTCATGTTATCAACATCTCTGCCCCACGAATGTGTCTCCACCCCGGAGTTCTAGTAAATTTTAGCAAGGGGACATCTCCTGCACAGATATATACAATTTCCATGGTCTATATAGACTCGAAATTTGAATAAACAACATAATTCCAATTGCATATCAGCATCCGTAAAGGGATATCTCCTGCAGAGATATATACAATTTTGAGAATTAGGGAATTAGGGGTCCCTGGGGGCTTGCTTCCCTCATATGGCGTACTTATTGACTTAAAATTGGGTAAAACTCCCTATTTTCATATCATCAGCATCCATGCCCCATGCATGTCTCTCCACAGTGGAGCTCTATTGTATTTGATTAAAGGGGCATCTCCTGCACAGATACATACAATACCATTGGTCATACAAATGGAATTAGGGGTCCCTGGGGGCTTGCTTCCCTCATATGGTGTACTTATTGACTTAAAATTGGGTAAACAAACCCCCATTTTTCATATAATCAGCATCATTGCCCCACGAATGAGTGTCACTACCCCGGAGCTCTAGTATATTTAAGTAAAGTGACATCTCCTGCACATATCTGTACCATAAAATGGTATTTAGGGGTTACCGGGGTTTTCTTCCCTCATATGGTTGGCCTATCTCGACTCGAATAATGAAGAAGAACCCTCTTTCCATATATATGCATATTATCAACATCCCGGTCTCAAGAATTGATGTCTCAATCCCGGAGCGCTACTATTTTTGACATAAAGTTCACATACCTATACCATTTCAAATGTCATAAAAAGGGAATTAGCGCTCGCTAGGGGCTTTCTTCCCTCATGAGGTGTATGCGCATGATTAAATTGATAAATGTTTAAATATGTTAATATTGGACTTATTTGATTCTGAACTAAGCCCTCAGTGGACGTAAACACGTTATTACGTTGCATGGCTCCGTGCACAATGAAAACCCAGTATAAAGACCTTTCATAATTATGGTAGGCCGTGAGTTGGTTTATTCGTGTTATTTTCCAGTCTGTTTTCTTAAAAATAAACAAAATACGTGCTTATTTCATAAACAAATATTTCCAAATTGGGGCTGTTATAATAACCAGAGTTTAGGTCCATATATATAGAACGTATTTGAGTTTTCAAATAACGCCAATATGAATTGATCTCGCTCAAATAAAAAAAAAGCCGAATTGTGGTTAATTTCTCTAGAAAAGGCTTGATTTTACAGCCTGTTCTTGTGAAAAGAAGTACATTACGTGATTATTTTTAATGTTGCGTTTTAGGCCCATATATAGAGTATTTGAGGAAAATACGCTCATATGGATGTAAAACGCAGCGTTCAATATAAGCTGATATGGCTTATTTCAATACGAAATAAGCCCATATTGGCACAACTTTTTCATCAATATGAGAACCTATGTGAAAATATAGGCCCAATTTGAACCTATTGGCACGATGATATGTTAGGAATTTTAGATGGACTGATGGCACAATAAGAGTGCACAATCATTATGTAGACCCGTGCCTGTTGTGGTTATATATCGTCTACAGAGGCGATTTAGCAACAAAAATTTACATATTATTCAACCAGACATGACCTTTGAACATGCAGCTGCATGGATGTACATGCCATTCTTTGTGATGTTTAGAGTGACTGCAATTGCAGTCACAACAATAATCGACAGGGATAGCACCGTGGTTGTATTGGGTATGCACAGAATCGCCTATTTAGTAACGACAAATTATTTACGCCCAATTTGTGAACAGCTGAAAAAGCATAAATGACCCGTTTGTAGATGGAGCAGTGGCATAACAAGAATCCAAAAGGATAATCCCGTTGTTGCTGTGATAATTCAGCCTGTTCTCCCAAAAACCACACATTATCGGCTTAGAATAGAGCATGTTTTAGGCAGATAATGATTAGAGTCGCCTCATTTTGAGTCGAAATGTGCCAAAAATTTGACCATTTTAGTCACATTATCGACCCACAATGAGGCGCTTCTAGGCACATTATGTGTGGACAATGACAAAAGTAAGCCAACTCACGACTTTTCGTGTGTTTGATCTTTAACATATGTTTTCCCTATGGCCCGCGCCATAACACGAAATAACGGGTATGAGTTCATTACCTGCTTATTTTAGAATCAAATAATCACATTATTTACCCATTTCACATTATAGGTCGATTATGTGCGTATTTGCGCGAGGATATGTTGGGTTAGTTGTCTACATAGCCGATTTAGCAACTGAGTCTGACCAATGATTATTGTTTGAACAGCTCTATGGGCATATACGACCTAGTTTGGTATTTTTCGATGAACTAGTGGTGGCACACGAACAATCCACAAAGAGAGCTTCGTGAATGCTATGGTTCGGCGTACAAGTGCGCTTATTAACAACGAAAAATTGCAGTTTTCCCCAGTATTTTGACCCAACGAACGACTTACGACCAATGTTTTAAACAGCTGGACGGGCACGCATAATACTGTTTGTAATTTTCAACATATTTTCGTACAAATGGGTTCACATTGGACCGAATTAATCACATAGGTTTATTTTGAACGTATTTGATAGGCAAATTATACCGTTGAATGGCACGTACGGGCCACAGTGAACACGCAATAAAACGAACGTACACCTAGTAAGTAGTGAGTTGGCTTATCGTGTTATTTTCCAACGTGTTCTCGCGAAAACAAGCACACTACGGACTTATTTCATATTGAAATAGTCCAATATACGGCTGTTTTAATAATCAGAGTAACTAGTCCCATAGAGAGCGTATTTCAGCTTTCATATAATGCAAATGTGAGCTTATTTTGCTGCAATTATAAAATAAGTCCGAATTGTGCTAATTTTTTGCAAAAATAGCCTGCTCTTTTAATGTTGTATTTAGGCCCATATAGAGCGTATATATTTGTGAGAAATAGGCTCTATATCCTGTTTTTTACGGGAAAAAAACGCGGCCTTCAAAATAAGCATGCTATGCTTATTTCAATACAAAGTAAGCACATATTGGCACTATTTAATCTACGTTTTCATCGATACGACATTTGCATGCTCTTCATATAATGTATTTTCAGTGCGACCTGCCCCATTCAACGGGTATAAGTTTAATATAGGCTTATTTCATAAAAAAAATAAGTCCATTGTCAACCTATGTGAATAGATAGGCCCAATTTGATCCTATTGGCACGAGGATTGGATTTTCAGATGGAACTAGGGCAGTCCGTTCTCCCAAACATCCGCATACTATCTGCTTATATAATTGGTCTTAGTTAGATTATCTGCTTAGAATTGCCTCATTTTGAGTCGATAATAAACTGAAAATGAGAGCGTTTTAATCACATTATCGACTCATAATGACTCGGTCAATCGAGTCGAGAAAAACAAGTGGATTAAATAGTGTCAGTATTGGCTTATTTTCGTATTGAAATAAGCACATACCGTTCTTATTTTGAATGCCGGGTTTTACGCACATAGCATATTTTTGTTCTCAAATATACTCTAAATGGTCCTAAAACACGAGAACAGGATGGAAAATCTCGAGAAAATAAGCATATAATACGGGCTTATATTTAATTGTTGCGAAATAAGCTGATATTGGCATTATTTGAATCTCAAATACGCTCTATATGGGCCTAATTACTACATGGGACTATTTATAAATGAAATAAGCCAGCAGTACTCTTATGTTCACGGCAACACGCTGGAAAATAACACGAATAAGCCAACTCATGACTTACCAGATTTACGTTCCATATTTTGCATTTTCACTGTGGTCCAATGTGAACCTTTATGAATATTTAAGTCCAATATGAACCTATTTGCACGTGGATATGTTGAAAATTTTAAATAATGTCGTGTATACCCGTCCAGCTGTTTAAAACATTGGGCGTAAATCGTTCGTGGGGATCAAAACAATACTTAAAAATTTCATTATTGTCAAATTGTGAGGAGCGGGGCAAATCTAAGTGGTTAGCACTTGTACCCCAATCCCTGTCTGTCATACCTTAGCATGTATTGGCAATAAAATATGTTTAACTAAAAGTGTTCGTCGCTAAATCGCACTTTTTTGGCAAACCACAGCAGCCGCGAGGCTCTCCTTGTTGATTTTTCTTGTGCCGCCACTAATTCATCTACAATTACCAAACTATATAGTCATATATGCACATCTTCTGTTGGCATAACCACTGCTACCACGGTGCTATCCTTGTTGATTTTTCTTGTCCAGTAATTAGTCCATCAAAAAATTATAAAACTTTGCAACATGTCCTCGTACAAATACGCACATAATCAACCTATATTGCGTAAACAGATTCAATTTGGATTATTGTATTCTGAAATAAGCAGATAATGGACTCATCCGTTATTCCATTTTATAGCGCAGGCGACAGTTAAAGGGGTACTGTACGCCATTTTTCATTAAATTTCCGGTGACAACAACGATCTAACATCGATAATATATAGAAACATAAGTAATTTGAGTCGAAGATGTATTCTGTAAACGCTCAGGTTAATAGGCTATCTTAAAATTTAATAATTTAAAAGTTAATAATTTGATATAAATTGAATTTATGACTGGAGCCATAAAATGGCGTCAATTAAATTACGAATTTGCGTAATCAAATAAAGTAAATGAGGGATACTGGCTTGTTAAACCGATCGCACACACGATCGCTTAAAATATTATGATGATACGGGGAGAACACTCAAGCCACTCGCTGACTAGCGACGATACAATAACTTAAATGATTATATGGGACTAGTATGCCTATAATATAACTTTTATTTGATTCATTTGGTTGAAAACTGTACAAAAATTACTCGACAACGACAATTTGTATTTTTGCATTCCGGTAAATTTGTCATCCGTAACACTACTTCGTACTCAGCAGACTTTCAAATAATGAAAAAAGTGTTACCTTATTCTCAGACTCGGAGACTATAGAAACCAACAACAACATTTGGCGTACAGTACCCCTTTAAAGCACATTTTAAACAACGTACACCCGATAAGTCGTGAGTTGGTTATTTGTCTCACTGTCCTCACATATAAGGAACCTGTATGTAATGAGGCCATGAGTCGATAATGTGACTAAAACGCTGTCATTTTCAGCTTATTATTGACTCAAAATGAGACCAATTATATTATAAGCTGATAATGTGCGGATTTTTGAGACAACATGTTTGCACTTGTTCCATCTAAAAATCCAATCCTCGTGCCAATAGGTTCAAATTTGGCCTAAATATTCACAAAGTTTGAACGCCGCATTTTATGCCCGTATGAAACCATATAATATAGTGGGGGAAATCACATATTCATCCAGATATAATAACCGTTGTTGCAACAATTTCCACAATTTTTATGTCGACGATAGAGGATTATAACCCTTTCTTTATTAAATTGTTTCTCATATTCAGTTATGACATTATCCATTGGAATTATCTAGTATGCATCTGGAGGGGTGTTTAGGAAATATAAGCGGACAACAGGTTATAGAAGTGAAGAATGATGACCATTTAAAAATTTTCATTAATATTCAGATAAGTTCAGGTATTCGAAATAGTCCTGACCTTTCAAAATTGCTTTACTTCCAAGCAGCACTTCCTACAACAACGCAATTTCTAGGGAACTCTTTTTTCAAGGCGTGTTGCAACTGTGATTACCAAAACACACACTTAGAACTGTTTTAAAAGATTGATTTATAATTGAAAGTGCTGCAATGTTCCAAAATGTTTTCTGCCCTGTTTCATAATTGGAAAATAATTGGAGAACATTTTGTTCTCCTATAGTGAAAGGGGCTCGTGTTGCATGTTCTCTCTAACTCACAATCAATATATTATACCCCTAAATATATACAGAAAGTTCAGGGAGGAGTTACAACAGCCTTAAGAATTACTAATTATTTCAGAGAATTACTCAAGTTCTTGGTTGTCGGTTATACTCACGTATTCGATATCCTTTTTAGATCGCGTATTCCTGTTGCTTTGTAATATTCGCTTGGCTTCGTGTGACACACGAATCTGAAAACTCAAGATCAAAATGCTATTTATACCTATATCACATGAAACCCATATTATATCATATAAAAAGCCATTACATATTTCCTTATATCTCGCTAGTTATGAATAAGCGCTTGCTTCCCAGGATCACTTGGCATCGCGCTAACAAAGTGACCGCGCTTCTTTATGCTGATTCAATCGGATTAATACTATTTCGAATAGCCGCGCATGACACCAACATCAGACAATGCCAAATTATTGCTTTGTTCATTTAAGTTAAATTATTTTCGGTAGCTAGCCAGAGCGCGCGATACTATCGTATACGTTAGGACAGCGTCTCAGCCCACTCTTTTTGCCGTTTCTTTTAAGGATTTTGATTTGTTAAAATGGCATAAAGCTCTAGTTTTTTCATGTGATATACAAGATCTTCAACTCGCTATGTTGGGATATCAGATTTTATGAAACTGGAATTATAAATTTGATTCACAACTCGTCTATCACAACACAGCTCGTTGGAGATCCTCATATATGCCAAAAAGGGAGACAGGAGCTTACAGATGGGGCGACAAAATTGCTTTTCTGTTATCCGTATAAACACATACGTGCAGGTAAAATAAGAGGCAACACGTCCCCGAAAAAGGTTTTTCTTTTTGTTCAGGGACTTTTGTTTTCTTTTTAAACTAAATTCTGGCAACAATCACTGGATTAAACTTCGCTTCCAGCTGTCTAGGTTGTTAACACATCTAGTTTTGATTGAACACCAACATAATCATTACCGCAAAGTCTAACGTGGTCATATCTCTCTTTAAAATTATTGGACCAGACCAACATTCAAACTGTATTTTCATGTGATTAATCCAAACACCAAATTTGGAAGCAATCCGGTAACAATAACGAAATTTACAAAGTTAAAAAGTAAATCCAGACACCAAAAATTAACAACAAATTACCAGACCAACATTCAAACTGTATTTTCATGTAATTAATCCAAACACCAAATTTGGAAGCAATCAGGTAACAATAACGAAATTTACAAAGTTAAAAAGTAAATCCAGACACCAAAAATTAACAACAAATTATGAGTCGAAAAGGGGCATAACTCTGTCAGAAATGGTCAAAACCCAATTTAGAACTTATCTATATTTTCATGTGATTAATTCACACACTAAATTTGAAACCAATCAACTAACTACAATTGAGTTATCACCCGAACAACAAAATAATCAGCAAATTCTAAGTCGAAAAGGGGCATAACCCCATCAGAAATGGTCGGAGCGGACCCAAATTCGAACTTGACGGTCGAGACTTGCTCATATGAAGACCATATGCCAAGTTTCATAAAATTCTGTCAAATATTATTTAAGTTATCATCCGGAAAACAAAAGGTTTCGGGCGGACCGCAAGATGGAAAGACGGTTGGACGCCACAACAATGACCGGCCAGAACATTAAAAAACTTACCTGATTCAAATTAACGTTGAGCCTGAGTTTATCCATTTTATTCTCGATTGACATATTGCTTCGTTGTACGAGGCCTAATGTATCTACGGTTGTGAATAATAACGCGTTACGATATCTCCAATCGTGATCGCAAATCCCTTTATCAGCTAGTTTTATGGCTGGGTAAACGCGATGGGTCACTGTTCGGACAACGCGCAAATGAGCAAAGCCTCACAAAAAAGGGCCTACATGTATACTCAGTCAATAAATGATGGGTCTTAACTGGGTCTTATTGAGTGTTCTGGAGCGTTGTGGGCATTTGTCCGTGATGAATAGGAACTCATTCATTATCATATTTGAGCGATTCTTTTTAAAATCTCGAGTTACAAGAACGGTGCCGATAATGCATGTCATTAATTCTTTGCAACCAGTATCTCCTCGAACTCTTGTAGAACAAAGGCTTATAACAGAGACATACTAATGTCATTGTCAGTTGGGTTTAGTATAGGCTTCTATTCATGGGCATCTCATCAAGGGGGTCCTTTGTTTTTTAAATCAACTTATATCAGACCTTCAAGTTAATTTGATTGTTGCAACGCGTTGTGTTAGTGATCCATAACAGAGTTTTAATTAATTAATATATAGAACACGGCAAGTGTTATCTGGATTCAAGAACAATGAATCATGGCAGAATTTTCTACAGAAAGAGGGTCTATTCACATCTTGAGCCATGAGTGCAGGTATATAGTCATTTAAGAAACACACAACGCCAGCCCGCTCAGAGTATAATCTTGATAGTGGTCGTACGCTCAATAACCAATTATGTTGTCCTTACCTCCTTGTCAGCTTGGTAATCCTGTGGGTTGAAATAGAACGGTCTTTCTTCGTTAGACAACTTGAAGTCTTTTCCCAGCCTCAGCAGCGATAGCAGCTCGCCCCTGTCGTCTTCGAGTCTGTATCAGGATAGTGGAATAATCGACAAGCAATAGTGACATATCACATGAAACCCCTATAATATCATTGAAAAATCCATTAGAGATTTTCTTATCTCTCACTAGTGAGTAATAGCTGAATGTTTGACAGCGGTAATCACGAATAAGCGCGTGCTTCCCGCCAATTTGGCAGCGTGCCAATAAAATTATTTTACATTGATTAGCCGGATTAATACTATTTTGAAATACCAGACAATACAAAATGATTGATTTGTTCGTCAAAGTAAAAATTCTTGTCCAACTTCGTTGCACTAACGAAAATAGACACAAAAACAAAGAGGCAAATTGGGGGACTGTATTTTTCGTTGCAATCCTGAGCCCGCAATACTGTCGAATACGGTTGAGAGGCGTCTCAGTCAACGCTGTAAATGTATGCATATTTAAGCTTCTTTTAAGGATTTTGTTTTGTCAAAGAGGCATTAAAGCTCTAGTTTTTTCATGTGATATACACAATCTTCAGCTCGTTATAAGGGATATAAGATTTTATGAATATCGTTTGATAAATTTGATTCACAACTCGTCTACGAATCGTTGTGAATCAAATTTATCAAACTCGTTTCATAAAATCTTATATCCCAACATAACTCGTTGGAGATCCTCTATATCCCCCACAGCAATTTACCAGTGTACCTTCGTGGACACCTTTCTCGCAGTGAACTACTACCCATTAACCCTTTCAGTGCCAGGGGCCGATCTCATCGGCCCTAATTTACGGTCTGTAAAATCGGCCCTACAAAAATAAAACAAATAAAAATATTTTATTTTATTTTTTTTGGTAAAATTTTTTTGGGTATGCTTAAAGGGGTACTGTACACTAAGATAGGCGATTTTTTTATTTACTCCCATTGAAATAACTTTCAAGTTAGATTGGGTTCGTGTTATATGAGTTTCGTATAAACCTAATTTAGCGAATAAAATATTGATCTTGGAAACAAAAATATTACGATTTCAAACTACACGCCATGTTTTTGACCTTCACCGGAGAAGACGCAGGTCGCAGGAAGAACCGGAAGTTCATTGCTCACAGCTTCGATTGATGCATTCAATCTCTTCCATCGAACAATCTCACTCCCTATAAAATACTTGACGCTTTATGACTCTTGTTTCTTTCTCCTTTTTTCCCGAATCGGTTATAACGGGCCTTCTTTTGCAGGTAACATGTTTTGTTTGCAACTCAATAATGTTCGCGAATGGCCGTCGATAAAAGACACGCAACATATGCGATTTCAAGAACGGTAACTCGTAATGGCATAATTCTCCATTTTATGACTCCAGCCATAAATGTATTTATATTAAATAATTCAATTTTACTTTTACGATAGCCTGTTAACCGGAACGTTTTCAGTAGACATCGTCGACTCAAATTAGTTATTTTATAATATAATATTCATATTAGATCGCTATTGTCACTGGGAATTTATTGAAATTGGGGTACAGTACCCCTTTAAGCATGCTATAACGAATTTAAAAATAAACTTGATAAAACCTTAGGGGCATGTTATAACGCAAAACTATCACCAAGTATTCATAGTAATAATTTTGATGCCCATGAAAAACGTGAGATTCCCTGGCACTAAACCTACAAAATAAGTCTGTTAAAGAATATAAGAAAAAATTTATTAAAATTGTAAAAAATTGTAAAAAACAATAACAAATGATGAAAAATTGTTAGGCCAATGCATTCTCTTATATATGCGAGGCGACCTATGGTCGACTCGCATATATAAGAGAATGCATTGGCACAGGGTATATGGGTTGATACAAAAATCGGACCTGGCACTCAAAGGGTTAATGATTACGAATAGCTAATAGTAGTCGTAAATTTTTCGGACGGTCCAAAAACCGTTTGGCAAAATTTACGACTACGTGTTCAGTCTGTGAGAAAAATAGTGCCGTTCAAACTTCTTACCATTCGCAGTAAGGTGATTGCCATGATTATTTTGTACTTGATTATTTTGTTTTCACCTCGTATAGCCATTGGTGGGCTCGTTTATTGTATACACATCTCGCGTACATGCCAAATGCTCGGCTCTTTGAAACCGTAATCGTAACTACGGATATGGCAAAATGAAAACTTTTAGAAAGAACACAAATTCTAGTGACGTAGTACCCTATTCATAATTCTTATCAGTAGTAGCTCAGTATGCGAAAGGCGTCAATTATAAAGCCATGTTGGCGACTGATTACAACGGATATTGATATATAACGCACTGCCGATTTGGTACATGTACATGTATGTATTTATATGAAAATAGCCGCCTCTGAATTGTCATGATGTAGTCCTGCTAATTTGCTATGATGTTGGCGAGTATTGCGAAATGATGCCGTTAATAAAAGAATAAAGTTATTGTTTATTTCGGCCAATTTGGCCGGTTACTTCATGTGACTTTTTCATCTGACGTGTGTGTCGGATAATTGATCTGGAGGATTTATGTAAATGTTAGCCCAAACTACATTTCCAAGTAACGATGGTTTTGTTGTTTATTTTGAGGAATAATACCGCGTCAGATGAATTCAGCCCAAATATGTTAACAGTTGTCGTGTCAAACATTCGGCAGTAGGTTAGCGTTATTTAGTATTTGTGGATGTCCTTTAACATGGGGAAAATAGACTACTGCGCTTGAACGAGCATGTGAATTTGTCGTTTTTAATTGTACAGCAACTTGATAATCAATAACAGAGGCATTCTCTGTCAAATATGGTCGCTCTATTTACGGTATTAATTGCGGAACTTTCTAAAGTAAACTACGCGTAAACGGATACATACGGTAAATTCTAGAATGTGCCGGAATCGGCCTAATCGCCCCAGGGCCAACTCGCCCAGTCGACGTGTGTCAATTCGGTACCTACTATAACATGTACCCGAGTCCGATACGGAATAAAAGATGTATACGGGTGTTATATAGCGTTTGGTCCGTTGTTTCTCAATGAATATTATTGAAATTTGGTGTATATGTCCGGGCTGGGACATGGAATACAACAACGTTTGAATTGTTTTTAAATTTACAAATTTGTTGATTTTATTCAATTTGTTTTCGTTCTGAAAACACACTATAAAGTGTATATAATATAATAACGAACACGAGACATACATAATTTATAAACTGTTAACAAAAGATATCAAATTCAATACATGACAAAGATGACTCAGTGGAGTTTATAAAGTGAACATAAAAACATTGAGGTAAGCATCTTTTTAAGGAATGCAACTTTATTTAATGATAATAAACACATAAATTAAAATAACAAACATGAGACATACATGATTTATAAACTGTTAACAAAAGATATCAAACTCAATACATGACAAAGATGACTCAGTGAAGTTTATAAAGTGAACATAAAAATATTAAGGTAAGAATCTTTTTAAGCATTACTAAACCGTTTAGCACAGACCACAGTCCACTTCACTCATCCGATCATCACCAAACTTCATATTTATCTTGATATTGATCTATCAGATGAGAGCTATCAAATATTTTTTTAATTTCATAGGAAAAAATGGTCGCCAGCGGCCATATTGCATTTACGTTATATTTTATCGCGTCATGTCGATATCTAGTATTACTTAGAAATTTCACCTTTCCAGATTCATAATTGCTCCATTGACTGTAACAGATGAAGTTATTCCCCTCTTCGGATAGAGTGTCACTGAAACTTTATTTTGTCAGACTGTCTGTATAATCACTGATTATATATGGCAATAATCTGTAATAAGATGTAGCACTATTTTATTTTATATTTACATGCAGTGCTGTTTTTATACATCAATTCTAATCCCCCTAGATCATCATGTGATCGATCATACATCGCGCGAGGACCTGGTTGAATTAAGGGGGGTTTTATGGATCACTTCTGTCCTCAAGCTAGATTATACTTATGACATTTAATGGCATGTATCTAACGTGGAGGGTTAGATATGCTTGAGAAACCACCACTCTTTAATTCACACCAAGTTCTCAGCTGTCATGTTCGGATATTAGAACCCATAGCCATGATATATGGTTTATTTTGTGTATACTAGTAATATAGTTATTTTCAGTACCTTTATATACCAGTACTGTGTATAACAATGCATATAAATTAATCCATGTATACATGTATATTGATTCAACGGATTCAGTGGTTTTGTCCATCAGTCTATCAAATTTGCGGGGAAAACATGGCCACAAGCAGTACACCCTGCTAAATTTCGAATTTGAATCAATTGGCGCACCCTGCAGCCAGCTTTTATTGGAGAACTTTTTCTTATGTGGATATTTTGGGTCACCGCTAGATGTGAGCCATATTTTGTTCTCAAACTGTCCTTGTTATACAATCCTGCTGTATCCTGCCGCTACGTGTAGAGACCGGTCGATGGCGAAATGAAGACTTGGTCGACCGAATATGTGTGTTCTGCCAATCAAAGTCTGTGGAAGACGAGCTCCATCTTTTTCTTCAGTGCAACGCATATGATAATTTACGGACGGATTTTTTTCGTAGTGCCAATTTCCACATCAATGGTGTGAATTCTCTGACTTATATGGCCAAACATTTATTCGATAACTTTCCGCGACAAACTGCTAAATTCCTGTACCGTGCATTTGGAGAAAGACAGACATTAATAACGACGCCGCGAAATTCATTAATTAATAATTATATTTATTTAGAAGATAAACATACCCTGTTGAGTTGTACATTCTGGGATTCGAGCATGAAAACAGTTTGTGAACGAGCCGGCTTGCCGGTGAGTTCACAAACTGTTTTCATGCTCGAATCCCAGAATGTACAACGAAACAGGGTACGTTTATCTCCATTGTAATTCAATCTAGCGTGCCCCGCGGGGGTATGTGAGAAGGACGGTCCTTTACCGCCGCCGAGGGGGAGAAAGCAGAGCAAGGAATTTGCAAAAAAACTGTATAAAAAGTATCATTTAGTCATTTTCATGACACGAATCGAGACTTTTATTTTGCCGTTGTCACCGTGCACAAATCGTTGGGGTTTGTTCATTGCGTTACTCGGAACACTGCTCCGTAACCATTTCCTGTGGGGGCGGGTTGGCTCGTTTCGCTACTCCGTTCTGTGCCGATGAAATTGTACCGTGCCACATTCAGATTTGATGCATTCTGAAGCGGCCGATGAACGGTATCTATAGTCAACAACGCGCGGGTGTGCTCGTTTCACTACTCGTTATGCGCCGATGTAATTTGACCGTGCTACATTCAGATTTGATGCACGCTGAAGCGGCCGATGTCGGTGAATCGAAAACGAATGTTAGCCGCTCTCGGCCAATCAGAATGCTTGTTTTTAGTGACAAATACTCAATTGAATTACAATTTGAAATAGAGTGACTTATAGGCCCTATGGGCCGGGTGTAATTGTCGATTAGTGTTGTGTGTGTGTGTACGCATTTATATATGTAACACAATGTCACTATAATAAACAAATATTCATTCATTCATATACATTGTCATTTTAGAGGTATTTGGCTAATCCGAACGATTCAAATAAAAAACGCTATCCCCATAGAACATTCTAGAACAGATCTATTTAAACTATTTTAATAATATTTGCGTTGGTTGTTGTAAAGAGTCCATAATCACGATGGCTCATCCTGTCGTTTTTCAACAACCAGAGTGGCCAATAAATATTTTAGAACACATGTTCTTGAATGTGTCATGCCGACACTGGTGTTTCCTTGAATCGCTCGGATTAGCCAAAGACCGCGATAATACGTCGTGAGTTTATAATCGGATTGCAGGTTGTAATCGGGTGTCATGTTATTTTGCAAATGAAACAACCGTGACGAATTACTGTGGATACCATATTCTAAGGTAACAAGATATAATTCATTTTCCATTCCGGTGAAAAAGCTAGAAAACAATTAACCACAATGTCTCCTGTTTACATACGTATAATAACTAAGAATATGGGCTATAGAATAACTAAGAATATGGGCCGTAGAATAGCTAAGAATATGGGCCATAGCACAACTAAGAATATGGGCCAAATTCCAGGAAAGATATGTTATGCTATAACTGAAAGATGGCGGATATTGACTTAATCCTCGAGAAAAGAATGTGATTTTGCGAAACATGTCTAATAAGCTTTCTCATTCATAACTTCGGAGATTTCTGCAAACATCAGATGGCATTAGTATCGACTACTACCAATTGACATCTTAATAGAATTGACCCTACAAACTGGATAATGACTAAGTGAACATACCTCTTTCTACTCTGTTTGCACAATCGAAGAAGCAGAAGTATTGTCCTTGATAACTTCCTGAGTGAAACGTGTTCATTTGGTTGTTTCTACAGAAATAAAGATTATCGGAAACAGTCAACAATATCGACATGCACACACGTATGTTCAACGCGAGATACAATTATAACTCGATTGTAATATATATGCGAATATGGGGGGAATCACCCATTAGTGCGACGCAACGATTGCATTTCTGAACAACCAACATTGTTCACGGATTCTTCAGTCGATAATGGAGTCTAATATATAAATTGTCCGATTAAGCTAATACAATCCGGGCGTGTGAAATTGAGGACTGATAATATATAAATGTTACATATAAATAAAAATGGTACGTTACCAGTCGAAAAATAAATTTGTGGACAGAGGGAACTTTTAACAATAGTATTTACTAAATGTAAAGAAAAAGCTTGAAACTTGAAAGTATTACCGTATAATGGGTTAATGTGCGTATTATAGTAATGGTTACACGTCTCAGTACATGTTGTTCATCAAGAGGAACAACCTGGATCGAACCATTTTGAAATAATTGTCAACACGACCGCTCAGCCCAGGTTGGTAAGCTATATAGCTTACACACATCTCCTCGTGTTGGTAAGTTGATAAGCTACTTACCAACAATGTTGGTAAGTTACTTGCCAACATAGGAAAACATGGCAGTATATAGTATATGGTGGATAACGAAGTATGGAAATTGCCATATTGAATAACCTGACTATCAAATTTACTTTCGTCAGCATTGGAATTATGTCATTATATACTTTATCTAGGTTGACACTCTGCAAACACTATCTATTTTAATGCATATATGACATACATGTCAATCAACAGAGGCCACATTATCAATCCTGATCTACCACCATGTTATATCTCTATCGTCGACAGTTTGCTTCTCGAATTTCGTCAATTACTTCATATCTCAGAAGAAAATGGTGAGCAATTTTTAAAATGCTGGACATCTCTGTATCCAGAGGATGATTTCGAAATCGTCCAACAATTGTCTAGAATATTGCTTATTTTAATTTATTTTAAGCAATTGCATGCACTAACATTCGATGTTTAATTTAATTGTTTTCCTTAATAATTCAGAAAGTGTGAGAAATTACACGGACGTGAACTTCTGAATGTGTGCTTTACTTTGGCTGCTTTGAATGTTGACGGAAATTCACATTCGGTGAGAGTAGGCCTACTGGTACATATGAAGTGAAATTTCCTCGAGTATAATGACTTTCAGTTCATCTATTCCATTTGCTTTCAATCAATAAAACGGACTCATATTAATCATTTCATGAGACCCAGTTCGACGAACGTTGAGAGTATGTGTAGTTTTGTTTGACTTGAATTAAGATTCTAGGTTTGGTCCATCGTATACAAAACATTAATTAAACGTGTTGCTGTTAATACGCACATTGTTATTTGCTACAACCTATATAATGTAAAGGTGTTACACTTATTAGTTGATGGGGTTGAAGAAAACATTCAATAGCCACGTATATATAGATACACCCTTCTTCGATAAGCCATTACCAAAATTCAAACTACCGCATAGGATAAAGAGCAGGCATAATTAATGGTGGATATAAAGAGCGTCCATAAAAACATAGGCTTATTCTTATCTTGTATTGATTTGGGAAATTCATCATGGGTCTTCGTAATGCATATGTGTTAGGAACCACATTGATAGCAATGTTTTATTCGCCTAATAAGCGGGAATAAATCGCTTCTAATACTTCAACTATGCTATCCCGAGAAGCCAATCCGATTTGACACATTGAACATGATTGTATCGGTGCGTTTCCCATACACGAAATATAATAGAAAAAGTGGAAAACTAAAACCCAACGATATATGAGATTTCGATATTCACATATCGCCTCTAAAAATACTGAATAATTAAATCACCCACTTCTTATACTTTTTGTTAAGCGTTCAAATTTTCGAATAAGAGTGGTATGCTCACGTCGTAGATGTTAAAGAGCGTTCTTCGATAAGTGTTTGTATAAATATATGTCAAAAAGACTTTATATTCGAGGTCGCTTTTTAAAGTAACTTAGGCCAAAGTAAAATTGGTGTATGTTTCCGGTAACATGCACGACGGAAGACTTTGGCTGGCAAATTTATTGAAAAGCTTCGCTGAGTCAAACTATCAATTCATATACCGCCTTTGTTCCGTTTCTTGTCTTCTGTGCTTTGTGTTTTCCTTGTTTTCTACTCGAATTCTGATTTAAACTTATTGTCAGTAGAACTCGTGGTTACCCGTTCTAATTAACTAATTAGACCATATTAATCACTATTTAAATATTACAAAACAAGTATTAACATTGGTGATATGAAAGGGAGTCGTTTCCGGTTATCTACTTGGTCAAGATCTAAATTTTAAACCATTCCTTACTGACGGAGCAACTTGGGGGAAAAGCAATCTAGTATAAATAATCGTGGCTCTTCGGATGACGATAAAACCAGGGACCGTTGAGTGCTTCGGAAAAAAATCACAAATTTCGTCCAAATGTTGGGACTGCATGATTTCATATCACAGTGGGTTCCACACTATCTTTGCACGGATATTGTTTTAAAATCACATCTATGACAAGCAGTTGGGCCATTATTAGAAAATATTACGGCTTCCAACAAAGTGAGACTCAGTTTATAAAATATTCGTCAATAACCTGGCAGGACGGTAAGCGCACTGGAATACATTATCAGGGAATCATAGCTCATTTTGCAATACAACATCCTTGTCAAGGTTTCCAAACTTATGCACGATGGAGTTCGAATTACTAAATCTAAACTCAATGACATGAGTCCCACAGTTGAAAGTTTTTGCAGTGCTGAAGTGCATGCTGGATGGAACTTAATTCTGCGTCCAGGTTTGTCAGCTCTTATTCAACGCACGTTCGCTTACGACTTGGGTCGAATGACATTGAACAATTACAGCCGCAGATCGTTGACGATCTTGGTGGCTTTATGGAGGAAGTGGAAAATAACTAAAATAATCGCGAGTTTTTCCTATGACAGAGCCTGTTCGAAAAACTTTCATCAGCATGGCATGCATCGGCCGCGTGGAAACTGACTCCAAATATTACGCAAGGAGTTTCCCATTTGCAAATCTGAAGGCTGGTGTTATACTTTGGACATTCATTGCGGGAGTGTAGTTTTCGCTCGAACGCTGAACGTGTTAACCTGGTGAAATCTTATCAAGTTGAGGTTGACCAAAAGCCAGACGAAGACTGTGGACACGGAAGAGACCTGTAATTGTGCAGAAGAGAGCTTATATATATGAGGCCAATAGACTGTCCATGTTGAGACTGTTCGTGTTGACTCTGACTCTCTACATGCATCTGGCACTACTCACATGGATAATTTTCTCACCTTTGGTACATGCTTTCTATCATCAGCAACCCGGCCATTAGGCCGTCGATTTTCGTCCAGCGAAGGCGAAAGTGGTTCTATCTCCGATACAGGCGCGCACGAAAACGGAAAATAGCCCAATTTGTGTATCTGCATGAATATGTAATTTTGTCAGTTGTTTGCCAGATTATGTGGTTTCCACGTGCAGTGCAGTGATGCCCCAGCAGAATTAACCCTTTGTACGAGTGTTCCTCTTGGTATATAAAAACAGGCACATTAACGACTATGGTTCCGTTGCTGAATATATACCACTGGCAGCTATACCATTATTGTTAAATTGCAAGGAACAAGTGTGTCTCATTAGTGATTTTAGCATAAACATGTTTTCATGCGAGAAGACCGACCATAAGTCTGAGAAAACAAAAATTAAAATACGAGCAAGCGCGATTTTAAGGAAACGGCCAAGTCAATCTTACCTTATAATGGGAAATTGACCTCCTTGCTATTCTGGTCGCCAATCTTGAAACCGGTATCTCTAGTTTGGAAGTAGATCGTTCTGCCCGAGACAGTGGCCTTTCTATTCGAGAAGAATCCGGAAAAGGAACAAGACTATCCATATTGGTCCCGACTATTTCCGCACTCAATATACATGTGCTGCGATGGATGGAACTGTTTCCCGGTTTTTCCTATATAAATGACCTACATGTGCTGTATCCCTATACACTCCGAACCGATCAGTCGCTCAGAAGAAGTGCTCTTTCGAAATAGATTTGTAAGATGCATAATAAATACAACAGAGTTGCAAAATTTGTGTCCTATAGAAAAGTGTTATCTTCCAGAAAGTGTTAATAGACGAGTACAAAGTTGTAGTGTCTGGCAATTGCATTTCATCATTACTACTCCATAATCCAAACGTTCTTGCAATGAGTCGATATGGAAGTTTTGCAATTCGAATAATGCGTGATTGTTCTCGGAATGATATTTCACAGGTTGTCAGTTGATAGTTCACCGCTGTGTGTTACCTTCGATTGAATTTACCTATATGAACGACGTCTTTGCTAAGCTTCGGGTGACCACGGTCGACCATGAGAAAATGTGTTTGCTGTCACTATAAATGTTGTGTATGATAAATAGCAGCGTTTTGTACAAATAGGGTTTGCTGTTTCTCTGGCGCGTCGATGTAAATTTGTTGTAGTGTTTAGTCAACGTATCGAATATCTTACACAAACTCAGAATTAATCCTTTGTAAGAATACTCCACGAGATATCCAAATAACTCTTTTGTTGACAGGATAAGAATTTAATAAATTTCCAGATATCACACGGCATTCTTATATACACGCACGCACGCTCGCATAGTATCTTGGATTGAGAAATGTAAAATGGTTTTAAATATTTTATGATGTGTAGATTAACGCATTGAAGTTAAACAACAGCGAAATCTCGGTGCAATGACATTCAGTATTATCGTTCCAAAGGCCGCGATAAAAGCAAGTACAAAGGCGATATATTTGCTTGGTCTATACGTATTGAATTATGTGTCGATAAAATTCGAAATGCACAACTTTTATCGTTTCTCTTGACAGGTGAATGCAGGTTATAACACACGATGTATATCCTTCGTGACCAGGGGCTTGTTCATACTTTTCATAAACTATGATGAGGAAATTAATAGCAATATTCTCTGACATATGTAGATACACAAGTATACTTATCGCACAACATTTCCGCCAATTCTATACTTGATGCACCTCTTCCGATATAGTATCGATTCCACCGTATTTATGAGAACGATGAATGCCTTGTGCACGACAATTTCACATTAATGATTCTTAGTATTCTTATAGTATCAGTGAAAGGAATTGAATTATTAATAGGAGACTTCTGGCACTTTAAGTGGTATTGTCTGTATACTTGCAGATTAAATATAATAATTCCTCAACGAGAAATGGATATGTACCAATTTGCCCTCGATTAACAGACGCGTAAATGCGAACATTTATAGTTTCGGGTTTAGCGCCGCTTTAGCCACTATACCATGTCACGACTAATATGACCATCAGCTAGCATAATTAACGAACCACAGGTAAAGCACACGCATAAGCTATATGTGTCTTTTTTAATCCCATAAAATAACTTCACGGGTGCGTATTCCCATCAAATAAGATTAACTTTGGACTTATATTATATATATGATTATGATATATTACACTCCAGACATGCACAAGGGTTCATCGACAGAGTAGGTTCTATAGCATTTTCGTGTATAAATTAGGTCAATCATATCATACATCAAGGTATGTGAGAAATCAGAGATTCACAATGCAAACAGACTACGAGCTCGTCGACTCAGACTTAAAACCTAAATAAAAAACTTTTAAAAGCCATTCCTTTTGAACAAATTATTATAGGATATAAACTACCAACATCAAACTGAACGTATTCAAAAGTCAAGACTGTTGGTTGTTGTCTAGAGGGGAGTATTTTACTGAAATTATTACCATTATATTATTGACGCTGTGTGCGTAATCCGATCGAGATGTGTATACTATGCGAAGAAGCTTGTCGATTTCATTCATAAAATGTCATCATGTCGATTTCAACGAAACTCGACGAGCAACGTCATCATTTAGCTTTCACCATCGACCGAATTTGCGATAACCTCAATGAATCTTCTGCTTTGTTCATAAGTATGTGTTTCTTGTCGATTCATGAAAATAGAAGGACATCTGAGGATTATCAGATTCACGTAGGCCTATGTACCGCTATGTAATATTAGGATAATTTCAGCGCGATATAATAACGTTTGCTTGCATCACGAAATTCGATTTCGATTCCAGTATTGTCCCCCCAGCCCAGCCAGAGTGATTGAGATTTTTCCACTGCACGCAGCATTTATATTTTAGGCAACTCCAATGCATATATTCGACAGTCCATAATATGTTATAAGTATGTTCTCATGCAGTAAATGTAAACCGCGGTTACGAATGAACTTCACTGTGAATAATTCCGATAGTAACTCCCCTCATTTTGGAACGCCGGCCATTGAAAGACGCACACGTTTATTTCAGATTACGACATTAATGCTTTAAAGGTACTCAATCCGATAAAACTCCTCTCAATTACTATTTCAATGGCTTCAGGGGTCAAAAATATTTGATTCGAGTCGAGGAAGTCACCCATCAAAGCTCAGATTTGTTAGATATCGATTTTAGAAATCTATTATTTTTCATTATCGGGAATTCTTTCTGGCCCAGAAGACAGTCAAAATTTCGTAATTTTTACCACTTGATTATAGAGTTATCCATCCTTGTCTGTTTGAATAGAGTTTTGGCGTAAAATCTCGAGCAGGTTACCAAATTGACGGCAGTTATTAGTACTCATCTCGAGCAATTAACAAATTTCAAAAATCAATATCTAATAACTCTGAGCTTTGTTTGATGGGTTCCTCGACTCGAATTAAATATTTTTTACCCCCAAAGCCAAATAAATAGTAATATAGGACCCTCTGATCCGATTGTTGTTGTTGGAATCTGTTGAGATGGGGACCCTCTTTGCGGATTGAGTACCTTTAAGCCCACCGATCAACTGTGCGACAAAAGTGCTCGCAAAAATTAAAAACAGCAGTGTCGTATTAGATAATTGGTGACGTCACAAAATCAGATAAAGTCTGTATACGACCCAAAGCGTCAGGCTTTGGTTCGTTATTAGACTGAATCAAGAATAGATGAAGTATCTGTGTAGAGGGTGAATTAGACTAAAATCCGAACAAAAAGTATACAAATAAAAACACACAGAACAGTGCAAAACTGTACGTACAGAGACTAATCATTACACAAACACATCAAATGCATGGAGCTTGTGTCCGTTTATTATACACATGTGTATCCATACGATATTTACGGAAGTAATACTCATTAATTATTTTGTAACGTACATGCAGACATTGTATATACGTGTGTACCCTCGTGTCGCGATTTTCCCATATAAAAAAGTACCACTGTTTTACCATGGTAAACTACCGTTTACCATGACTACCGCTTACCATGTATGGTAAGAGCATAGTAAAATGCTGGTTACGACGGTAAATTATATATTACTACATAACCAAGGTACTTTACTATGCTCGCACTATTATATACCATGGTAATCTACCATGTACCACCGTTTTACCATGGTAATTTACTGTTTACCTTGGTAAGACCATGGTCAAATGTTGGTTACCACGATAAGTTATATATTATTATGTAAACCAAGGTACTTTACTATGCTCTCATTTTATATAACTATTGCATACCATGTTAAACGAGCATGATACCATGGTAAATAGACATTTACAATGGTAATACTAGGGTAAGTTTTATTTATTAGGGTCAATCAAGATATCCCAGATAAAAAAGCACCGTTGTACTCTAACATGGTACTACTATGATATTGTCATGGTACTACCATAGTACCATGGTAGTGTGGTACTACATGTACTATGGTACTACCATGGTAGAGTACCCTAGTAGAGACCCATGGTGGTACCATGGTACTACCATGGTACCACCATGGGTCTCTACTGTGGCACTCTACCATGGTAATATGGTACTAACATCAGTAACGTGGTACTACCACGTTAAATTGCTATCTATCATGGTACTAGACCATGGCACTATACTGAGGTACTCTAACATGTTAAAGATGGACCTACCATGGTAGTATAGTATGGTACGACCGTGGTACTACCATCGTAAAGTTATGTTTACCAGGGTACTCTACCATGTTACAGTTGATGTCGTGTGCCTTTTGTTATATTAGACTAGATTATTCTGCTATATATGTAGACCGGGGTCAATACTATGAACAATTTTATACCTGTAAATACAAATTGTATTCATTAATTTGTAATTACAAATTTGTGTTAACTAACACAGTGGTTTCATAGTACAGGGAAAATTAGCCGTATAATTGTAATACCTTAGACTGGACGAGAGGTGAAACCCCTAAAAGGCAGCTGTAAAACTTAGAAAAAACTAACTCCCCACTCTGCTCCCATGCACATGTTATCAGTGTTATCTGAATACCAGTTCAAATTAGACGGACATGTATATAGAGCTAAAATAACTGACAACAATTTATATAGGGAAGTTACAATGCGTGCTATCATATTGTGATTAGTGAGAACGCCGGTACTATGAAACGATGAGCTAACAAAATCTCGCAAATTTCACAAAGATCTACTGTTGATTATTGTAGATTGCTTACGGACAAACCTTTGCCTGTGAGTGATTAACACTATATTGAATCACGGCGGGCCAAAGTTACAAAAGAAATAACCAATCATAAGTTGAGAGGTGAACGCTTATCAGAGCTATCCAATCGGTTCACGGATTGCTAAGTTGATGACTACTTGTCTGCGCAAGTTAACAATTAAACGGTTCGTTTGTAGTGTGTGAATGTAAGTACAAGTCAGTGTAATAACGAGTACTACAAACAATTTGGTATCATTGTTTTTACAAATTACAAATTTACAACCATTCAGTTTGTGAAAATAAAATATTATTTTGATGGTATAGCATTATATATATTGTGACCATCCTATTATTTCAAACTGATCCGCTACTCTTATCATAACACATCGAGGCAGTAACGTGCATGCTCCATTTTATCGGGAGGGGGTGTATCGAAGCAGGGACGTGATAATGGTCTCGGTTATAGGAGTGGTGCGGTAGAGTACCAGTCGGTAGAATGCCAGGTGCATTACACCGTTACAGGCCGTCCAGCGCTGACGAAGCTGGTTCTAACCCCGCCATACGGAGGGTGACCGGAATCGTGTATCTGGGCAAGTTTGTCAGTTGCTTTCCGGGGGTCGGTGGTTTCTACACGCAGTGAGACGATTTCTCGTTGTAACTTTCAATAAATTGGGTAATTTCAGTAGTTACAAGGAACACATACTGCTACATCACATCCAAGCTGACACCCAATAAGGTTTGACAATTACTAAATATAGGCCATTTCAATCCAAACTTTTGACCAAAGGAGGTAAATATGCAAATGTTGGTCTAAAACAAAACATACCCCCTAATAAATTGTTGGAAAAAACAAAATAACAGAACAAGTTCAACCTATTTGTTGTTGTAAAATTTCATGTTGTTTCAGGTATCAAATTTCCAGATGTTGAACGTGTTGATAAAATGTTTGGAGCGAGAAATATAACCCAACCCCCTTGTCGCGACGTCCCTGTGGGTTGTACTTGAAATTTCCAGCTGACAAAATATTTTCACGAGGGGGTGAATCGACCCCTTGTCGCCACGTCCCTGCGTATCATAGATATATATAATATCCGGGTTAAGGGTGCGAAAACTGAAAAATTATGTTTCATAGTACTCGAACATTCTTTGTGATTGGAGATATTTGTAAATACAAAGAACACGTACTATTTGTGATTTATGTTTGTAATCGTAGGTTCATAGTATTGGCGGAATGATAAATTGTTATTTCGTACAAACAATTGTAGATTCTTACAAAGAAAAAGTTTCATAGTATTGACCCCTGGTCTTCTCGGTCCACAATAGATTATGATATCGAATGGGTTGATGCTGTTTTTGGACAGAGTCCCATCCCGGCATTCTTCTATAACAGACTTTCCTTAAAAAGACGTACTACTTTTACACGTGGAGTCCGGGCATTCGCATTAACTCCTGAATGTGATTAATCATCTGTCATGTCCGCTATGAATCATTCTTCAAGGTGATATTTCTCTTACCTTGACATAAAATGTGATGATAAGATCGTTTAATATATTGTTTACGTACATTTTTTTGATATCGCGACAAATCGAAATTCTCTGAAAATCAAGGCATTTTTTTTTACTTATAAATCTCGTTACTTTTACATTCAACGGACCTCTGATATACACATGTTTGATATATCATGTTTGGGAAAGGCATGTTTTTAATCAAAACTGATGACACCACATTTTAATTATAATTAACACTCATAATGGTACAATATCTTAACTTTAATTAACCCTCATATTACCATATTTTAATTGACATTTAATGGACCATATTTTTATTAACCTCATGGGACCATATTTAATTGTTTTAATTAACCCTGATCATTTATGGGACCATATTTTAATTAGCAATCATGGTAGCTTTTTAATTAACCACCATGGGATCATATTTTTGTTAACTCCCATTGGACCATATTTTAATTAACCCACGTGGGACCATATTTTATTTAAGCCTCATGTGGCCATATTTAATTTACCCTCATCGGACCATATTTTAATTAAACCACCCTGGGTGTGGCCATGTGTTAATTAACCCTAGTGGAACCATACATGTATTTTAATTAACCCTCATGAGACTATATTTTCAAAGTTGATATCAGTAGTGCATTACCTGAGGCCGTTATTATAGATGATAAATTTCTACCGGTACGGGGGCTGATTCGGGAACGTCTGGGTTGTTACGCCCTACCTGTGTGTATACTGCGAGGCAGACCTGGCGATGGCATAGGAGCTACGGAGAAATGTGATTAATAACGTACTAGATATTTGCGTCCCGGTTAGCCTTTTGCAGGTTCTATGTATTCACGGATGTATCTTCGTGGATTTCTCATTGTTGCAGTTTGTAACTTTTATGACCGCGCGTTTAAAAGTTATTTCGATATTTAGGTGTGAACAATGACTGGGCCACCCTTGAAGATTGTATTGCTGTAACACAGTGCATAATATAACAGCTAACATTGCTGATGAAGTATGTCGCAGTTGGAATGTAGACTAAATGTCGTATTACGAAGTATCGGGGGGGGGGGTAAATCAGATGAGCATATTTTTGGTCCGCGTTTTAGAGGCTTTTTGCCTGCATGGTGTGGTGAATGAGAAACCTTCAGTGATAAGCCGTAGTTGGTGTAATAATTTGACGGATTAGTTGTTTTAACGAAATACTGAGGTGATGCATTCATGACAGCGGTATATTATATATTTTATATAAGCCTAATACTATGATATTGAAGGCGTTACAATGTCTCACTATGGTTTTCTTGTCTTCTTTTGTGCATTGGTCGTGAATTCTAACTGATATCACAGTAATTATGTTCTCGAATAACATCTCGAATCATACCCAGCATTGTCCCCAGGGTCCAAGCCTATATTTATATTTATTTGTTCCCATAATTCATTTCTATATAAGCATCATAAATCTGTATTTCACTTTCTTATCTATTTGTTTTTGCCTGGTTTCATCTGCATTTTCTGATACAGTTATCTCGATTTCAAGATTACCAGATGCTTCTGAATTTTCTGATGCCTGTGATCAACATATTGCGTGATATTATCTGACGTGCTGTATTCTGTAACTGTTGCTTGAGTTTATGTCGGAAAGTGTATGGTGCCAGTTTGACAGCTGGCGTCAACACAATTCGTACAAATGCCAGCGGAGAATGTGACATGTGGCACTAACGGCCGAACACCAACTATTTTCTAACCATCTATATATGATATCAGGCATGAACGTCCACCGTGACAGTTTGGATTTTTTTTTCTTGCACTCCTTGTGATCATGACCAGGGCCCTGTTTCATGAAAGCAACTTATGACATAGTTGGGACTTAAGATGGTCATAAGTTCAAACTTCAGTCATAAGTGCGTTTCACGAACAAGGTCTTAACTTAAGATGGTCTTAACTTTGGTCTTAACTTTAAGACTGCTGTGAGGTGTCATAAGATAATCTTAAAGTTAAGACCCACCTGATAAGTGGCATATCGATCACAAGTATGGCGGCCTATGTTATTTTGCAATTACGGAGATATCTGTACATTGTCTGGGTGGGCAATTCGTCGTCTGGTATACAGGGTCGTGGCCACAGAGTGAGAGGGGGTGTTCGCCTCGAAATGTCCAACTACGCCCCCTTAAACAACACCAAATTCTCTTTGGGTTTAAACATTCCAACTGGTACCTCAAACATTCCAAAACCAAAGTTTGGAGGGCACCCCCCCCCCACCGTATAACATAGGGTTAATTTGGTAAAAACAATTCAGAGTACAGCCTTATCGTCAGGGACCTGGCGAATGGGGTTTGTGTGTTGTCTACCCCCCCCCCCCACACACACACTTTGGTCAAAATGTTTAGCAATTGGAAATTTCATGACTGACAAGAACATTAATCGTACACTATATATAGGTTTCAATTGTTTGAATTTCTAACTAGTAAAGGAATGTGTTGTTTTAGACAAACAGCAGCAACCGAAAATCACCAACTTTAGGGGCGTCAGGTTAGAAATTTCGAACTGTTGGAATATTTGAGATACCAATTGGAAAGTTTAAATCCAACGGGTGGGGTGGACATGGCATTTCGCGAACATGGAAGTTTGGCCCGGTTCAATTAAGGAGCGGGTGCAGTTGGAAATTGTACGATGTACCCCCCCCCCCCCACAGAGACCAACTAGCCACCACCGAGCCTCGTCGAATGTAGGATATAGTCAATTATCAGCTGTGTATGTGACCTATAGATAATTAGATAATATATATTATAAAATTGTATTACCCACGAATTAAAATTTTGATAAGAATTATGGCCTATAGCTCAAAGCTCACAATCTCCTCTATGTTATTCCATGTGTGTGGGAGATGGGGTAAAATGAGATAAATTAATGTATTGATTCTTTCCTCTTTCCAAATTTCCGTCGGCTGTTTACAAAGCAGATATGTCATATAGGAAAGGTAACACAAACGCTCTTTATCAAAATATGTTTTAGAAATAGTGACAATTTTCTATAGAGAATATTATTTTTATTGAGTTTATGCCCATGCCCATACATGTATGTCGTGATTTTCAAGGCTGTCCAAATTTATGTCATGTTTTTTTTTTTTGCAGGGGTGGGATGACCGTTGTACAGCATACTGTATATATATATATATCTTTATTTATCCTCCATATCATGAAGAGTTGATATAATAAATACAAAAGGTGAAAAAAAACAAAATGACAAATAAAGATAACCCAACATATATACAGAACATCCTAAAGTACAAGATGGCGCAGACGATTAATGACTGGCGTTAAGCACGGGGGCAGCTGCACCCGGAGGCGCGACCACGCGACTCACCCGTGCTCAACGCTCCGACAGAAGAGGAACTAATAAGGATCGAAGCAATCACGACCGTTTCGCTCCACTCTCCTGCCAGAGTGCTACATGTAGAGAGCGGTGGTCGATAATATACGAGTCGGCTCACATAAAAAAAATCGCCGCCTGATCATTGCTCTCAGTTGATTAACTCGGCGTGAATGCATGGTCGCAGTCATGCATCGATCCATATATAATTATATTGTCTTATTTCTGACACCTCTACTCGTCAGTAAACGCAAAGCTCGTCATTTTAAGAGCCTGCGATGTACTCATGCTCGAATTCACATCGTGGAACTCATACAAGTCTAAGATCCATATGCGAATATAAGGCCATGCATTGACTATAGACACTAAGATACATGCGCTGATTCGCCCACCCCACCCCAGTCGCTATCCAGCATCCCTGTCACACAATAATGTCAACTCGGACTCGGCTCTTTCTCGATAACCTCTCAATGCCGTACATAAAGATTGCCCAAGCCCACATTTTTTCGTTCCGGACTGTAGAAAATTGTCGATAACCAGTCTAAATGAGCGGGAACTTAACTTACTACTTAAGTAGGACTTAATCTTGTTTTGTGAAACGCGTTCTTGAAACGGAAAAGTTACATCATAAGATCCACCTTAGATCTTAGATTAAGTCCATCTTAAGATAATCTTATGACCTTGCTTCATGAAACAGGCCCCAGGAACAGAACACTGAGCACATATTTTTTTTATGGAGGAAATTAATATAACAAGAAAATGTGACAGAGAGACATAGTTACGTAAAGCACAACCATTGGAGTAACGGTATAGTTACGGCATACATTGAAACATAATATATTCTTGCACTCACTTTTTCACGCTCCCAAGTGAATTTCACTGAATTTCACTTGTGGCCTCTCTCACTGGCGACATTAATACAATCATACAAGAATCATACAGTTGCTATATCATGGATAAGTAGATTGTTATTCCGCCGCTGGTCAGTATGTGGCACAATTATACGTTCGTGATCTTAAAGGGATAATGTACTCAAATGTTGTTGTTGGGTTTTTTAGTCTCTGAGTTGTAGAATAAGGTAACCAGATTTCCATTATTTGAAAGTCTGTTGAGTATGAAGTAATGTTACGGATGGCAGATTAGCCGGAATGCGAAAATACCAATTGTCGTTGTCGAGTAATTTTGGGACAGTTTTCAAGCAAAATTTAATGTATAAAATAAATGTTATATTATATGCATACTAGTCCCATATACTCATTAAGTCATTGTATAGTCACTAGTCATGCAGTGAGTGGCTTGAGTTTACGCCCGGTATCAACATATTTTGTTACACGATCATGTGTGGTGTGTGCCACGTTTTATCCAATCCACTATCCGAGAATTATTTTGATTACGTCTTGTATACGGAAATTCGTAATTTAATTTATGACTCCAGCCATAAATTAAATTTATATCAAATTATTAACTTTAAAGGGGTACTGTACGCCATTTTCATTAAATTTCCGGTGACAACAACGATCTAATATCTATAATAGATAGAAACATAAGTAATTTGAGTCGAAGATGTATTCTGTAAACGCTCAGGTTAATAGGCTATCTTAAAATTTAATAATTTAAAAGTTAATAATTTGAATTTATGACTGGAGCCATAAAATGGCGTCAATTAAATTACGAATTACCGTAATCAAAAATAGTAATTGAGGGATACTGGATTTTTAAACCGATCGCACACACGATTGCTTAAAATATTATGATGATACGGGGAGAACACTCAAGCCACTCACTGACTAGCGACGATACAATAACTTAAATGAGTATATGGGACTAGTATGCATATAATATAACCTTTATTTGATTCATTTGGTTGAAAACTTTACAAAAATTACTCGACAACGACAATTTGTATTTTTGCATTCCGGTAAATTTGTCATCCGTAACATGACTTCGTACTCAACAGACTTTCAAATAATGGAAAAATTGTGACCTTATTCTCCGACTCGGAGACTATAGAAACCAACAACAACATGTGGCGTACAGTACCCCTTTAAATTTAAGATAACATATTAACCTGAACGTTTACAGAATACATATTCTCAAATTACTTAGTTTTCTATATATTATCGATATTAGATCGTTGTTATCACCGGGAATTTATTGAAAATGGCGTACAGTATACCCCTTTAATGAGGAATGTCATGTTATACAGTCATATAAATAGTTCATTCGACGGGCTTTGTGTATATAATTGTGTTATCGGTGGTATATATATGTATATAGTTAGTTCTGTTGGGGGAAATCAGCAAGTCAATCGGTTTTCTCGTTAACGACATTTTCTAAGCGTATCCATCGCTTTTGAAACTTGATATAGCATATTGCATCTAGATATGTACTTATCGCATTCATATTTGAATTTAAATTCAGCAATAAATGCCTTTATTGAGAGTTGGATCGGGTCAAATTTATTCCTATATATACACTATAATGTTTCAACACACGTAAAAAAGTAGAATTCACTTGACAATGATTAAGTCAGATTAACGCGAAAAGGCATACATGGTCACAGGGGCCTGTAACGCGCTCCGCTGTCCGCCCCCCTTTTGCACTGCCCATATACGCCGCTCTCTATACGCGCCTTCTTCGCGTTAATGGAACATTATATAGACAAGGGGCTCTGTAGAAATTCAACGTTTCACCATCGCTCGGGAGTCGCACAAATTTAGCCCATTCACCCCAGTAATGATAACGATATATACATGGATGGATCGGCAAAGAATTCATCTTTCAATAAATACCACAAACTCCCATCAGAAACATTCATACATTCATTGCATTTGATAAAATTTTAACCACCGAATATTGTCTCCGGAGAGCGTATTTTTTCGATTTGATCCGGCTCAGACAGCAATGGACGCATGTGTATCGAAATTCACCACCCATGCAGTTTACTATCATTAAAAATCGGTCAAACGATCAACTAAATATCTGGAACTTAGGGATTTATTGTCGGCTAATAATTTATTTACTCATACAAATCAACACATTGTCAGTAAACAATTATAATAGAGGAGAAATCTGTCGATAATTCCAACTTTAAAAAAGATATTTGTCAAGTGACACAGTTCCTAAATTTAATATTCATTGTGACCTGACCTTTCCATGACTGACATAGTAGAAACAGCCAATCACCGATCAGTGTTAGAATCGAGGTCAGGTCACAATGAATATTAAAATGAGGGCCTCGATTCTAACACTGAGCGGTGATTGGCTGTTTCTACTATGTCAGTCATGGAAAGGTCAGGTCACAATGAATATTAAATTTAGGAACTGTGTCACTTGACAAATATCTTTTTTAAATTTTTTTGTCATGTTAAATGAACATTGGAGCAATGAAATGTGCCATTCGTGAGCTCTCTGCCAACTCTGATCCCTTAAAAATTCGATTTTACAGAAAGCGGTATAAAAATTCACAAAAAAAATCACAATTGGGATTCTAGTCATATTTCGTCAAGAAATGGGAAGAACTGTGCAATCTAAGTGACAAATTCCATTTCTTATGAATATTCCAACTCAATTGTACCAAAATTGTCAATTTGTCTCAAAATGGCAGCCAGAATATGGATTTTTTTTAAATATTGCTCTAGCGAGTTATGCAACCGCATACCAGTTGTGGTTGATGAAAAAATGACTATTCTGTCTTATAGATATTGAATACTACCATTTCTGGTGAAAGTAAAATGGTATCGAATGTGTTTATTGTCTTGATCTGTCTTAAATGGGTCACACTTATCTGTTTTTTGACAAAATTACTCAAGATGGTTTGCAAAATGGCAACCAAATTTGGTAAAATAAATTATTTTTCATATCCTGAATATTATTCTCTGATGTTCCGAAAAGGTAGCAAATTGTGACTCACTTTGTGTTAACCATGTTACTTATGAGGCATGACAAATTAATTACAAAAGATGCAGTACGGAATTTTGCCAAAAACTTCTTTTGGGATTCTGACCATGTTTTTTGTACGGAAATGGACAGCACTTTGAAACTGAACTGAAAGGGGCATTATTATGAGGCTACGACAATAAAATTGTGGCTCATTGGCATCGAAATGACTAATGTCAGGAAAACTGTCTCCCCCATTGTGCATATAAACCACCATCAGGATGTAAAACTCTCTGACATTACCTCTATATCGATTAACATGTCCCTGAGTTATTGTGTAAAGCGATACCCACATAAATTTACACATGTACAACCCACCCGTGATCATACACTCCCTCCATATATCCATAAACACCACATAAATGACTATGTAGCCACTCTTTTTTTACACACACACTTCATCCATGACCATACAGCCATATTTATGTATAACCGTACACCACGCACAAGACTATGTAGTCACAAGTCACCATGCAGGTATACTTCTACGCCTCACCTGACCGTATAATCAATCTATATATAGCTATACACCCATTCATGATCATACAGTCACTTCATGTATACATATTCACCTCACCATTGGCCATACAATTACTCCATGTATATATATTTGCCACACCCAACGGCCATGTAGTCACTCAAGCTATACATATACACCCAGGGAAGGATCCAGGGCTCTTTTGATACCTGTTACAGGTTTGGGCGCCCAAACTCTGGTGGCCTAAATGTCCCCAAATTGCAAGTGGATAGTTTTATTAAAGCTGAATTTTCTATATTTTGAAGGAAATCTTCTATTATAATTCAACAACATGCAATGCAAATCATCAATTTATATATACAGTTGATATAGAGCCTTTATTTGCTTAATAAAGTGTCCAGTGAGAAATATTTTAACCCTTTCATGACTGGGGCTTCTTGAAATTTTGCAAAAATCTTGTGCCAATGCATTCTCTTATATAAATGAGAGTCTCCCATCTAAGGAGCCTTGCATATATAAGATAATACATTGGCTTTTATCTCTTTATCTTGACCTTGTAAGCCAGTGCATTTTCTTATGCGGGATCTTTAATGCTGCACCTAAGGGAGGGGGCGGTCCTCGGGATATGCCTTTGGCATATCATGGTCCCAAAACAGGTGTCCCCAAAAAATCCCTGGATCCATCCCTGTATACACCACACCCATAACAATAGAGTCACTCCAAGTACACATATACGCATCACCGATGGTCATACAGCCGTTCCTTATATACCAATACCCCGCCCATACGACCATTCATACACCCAGGCTTGCATATACACCTCACTCACGACAATTCAACCACTCGCTGTTTACTCATAACCACATTCGTGGTCATATAGTCAATCATTGTTTACCAATTCACATCACCATTGGCCATATGGTTATTCCATATTCATATATTGGCCGCACCAATGGGCATATAGCCATTAAAGATATACATATGCACCCCACCCATGCCTATAAAGCCACTCCAGGTATACATATACACCTCACCAGTGGCCATGCAGCTTTCAAGACATACCAATACCCAGCACATCACCTCACCATTGGCAATACGGTAACTCCCTGTATACACATGAACATATAGCCACTCAAGATATACATATACACCCCACTCATGACCATATAGTCACTCCAGTTGTGCGTATACACCTCATTAATTGCCATAAAATCCTTCAAGATATAACAGTACCATTTACACCACCTCACCATCGGCCATATGGTATTTCTCTCATACCTATTTGCCACATACATGGCATATAGCCACTCAAGATATACATATACACACCACACATTGCCATAGAGTCATTCAATGTATACATATACACCTCAGAATTGAATGGATACACCAATACCATATGGCCATTTGTATACTCCAGACTTGCATATACACCTCATGCATGGTAATTCAGCCATTCGCTGTATACCCATATATCCGATCCACGATCATACAGCGACTCCCTGTATACATATATCCCATAATGACAATACACCAACAGCAAAGATGCGCATACATACCACAATCACCTAAGATCACAATGCCACTTCATATATACCAACACGCTCGCCAATGACCATCCATCTGTGCATCAATGCATATACATTTCAACAATCATGACCATACAACCGCGTTCCATGTACACCTATAATTATTATACCCATAAGCATACAACCACTCCTTATGTATCCATACACCCCACCCATTTTCATACCACCAACACGTGTATACATATACACCCATCCACCATCCATGACAATAACGCCACCAAATGTACACCTGTACACTCCAAACATGGCCATAAAGTCACTCCATAGTCCATATATACATAAACAACACACGGATGGAATGTAGCTACTCTTGTTATACCCATACACCACTTCAGTGACTATACAGCCACTCCACGTATACATATTCACTTCATGCATTAGCACTCCTTGTTTACCTGCATCTCACCATAAACACCACACACATGGCCATATAGACACTCCTTGTATAACTAGTCACACCATTCGTGATTATATTTCATGTATACCTATTCATATCATCTGTGACCACAAAGTCACTCCCTGACAACCATTTTTACAAACATCATGTATTAAGTTGATCAATGTTGATAAATTTTGACGCTAATTGAGAGTAGCAACATCAATTGATCCTGCTCAGTTTCGAAGTTCTGCATGCCAATTTCAGAAACATGGCCAGAATCTCAAAAGAAGTTTTTTAGGCAAAATTCCATACTGCATCCTTTAAAAAGAATTTGTCATGCCTCATAGGGTAATGGAACAACCATAATAGAACCAATAGTTTTCACTTGATTAAGTAACATGTTTAATAACCCAGTAGGTCACAATTTGCTACCTTTTCGGAACAGCAGAGAATAATGTTTGGGATATATTAGTGGGGGGATGATTACAGGAAAACAGGAACGATTTTGCAACTACCCCCCTATATGAAAAAATCACTTGTTGGGTGCATAAGAAATGTTAGTATTCAATCTATATAACACATAATAGTCAAATTTTGTCATCAAGCACAACGTGTATGTGGTTGCATGGCACGCAGCATGGGCCAATATTTACCATTTTTCACATTTTGGCCGCTATTTTTGCAGCCATTTTTAGCCAAAGTTACAATTTTGGAACCAATGAGTTGAATATGGATAAAAAATGGAATGTTTCACTAAAATTGCACAGTTCTGCCCATTTCTTGATGAAATGTGACTAGAAATCACAATGGTGATTTTGGGAAAATGTTATACAGCTTTCTGTAAAATATAATTTTTGAGGGATCAGAAGGGTTTCTGACTTCATGAATGGCATATTTCATTGCTCCAATGGCCAGTTAACATGAATAGTACAACATAAAGTGAGAATTCTCAACCAGTACCAAACAGCATAAACTGATCATAAAGATATTAGAGAAAACAAATCAAATTTTCCACTTCCAGCTGCCGTTTTGGCCGCCATTTTTTCAGCCATTTTGAGCCAAAGTGACAATTTTTGTACTAATGAGCTGGAATATGCATAAAAAAATCAAATGCTTCACTAAAATTGCACAGTTCTGCCCATTTCTTGATGAAATATGACTAGAAATCCCAAAGGTAATTTTTGGTAAAATTTTATACCGCTTTCTGTAAAATCGAATTTGTGAGGGATCAGAAGGGTTTATGATCCCATGAATGCCATATTTCATTGCTCCAATGGTCAGTTAACATGAAAACTACAACATAAAGTCACAACTATCAACCAGTACCAAACAGCATAAACTGATCTTAAAGACATTAGAGAAAACAAATCAAATTTTCCACTTCCGGCTGCCATTTTTGGCGCCATTTTTGCAGACATTTTGAGCCAAAGTGACAATTTTGGTACTAATGAGTTGGAATATGCATAAGAAATGGAATGTTTCACTAAAATTTCACAGTTCTGCCCATTTCTTGATGAAATATGACTACAAATCCCAATGGTGATTTTTGATAACATTTTATACCGCTTTCTGTAAAATAGAATTTTTGAGGGATGAGAAGGGTTTCTGACTTCATGAATGGCATATTTCATTGCTCCAATGGTCAGTTAACATGAACAATCAAACATAAAGTCACAATTCTCAACCAATACCAAACAACATAAACTGATCTTAAAGTTATTAGAGAAAAAAATAAAATTTTCCACTTCCAGCTGCCAGTTTGACGGCCATCTTGGACGATGAGTTCCAATTTTACCCTATAATGGTGGCATTTTTCTTATCTTCACAAAAATGTATATATTTGTATACATATGACAAGACTGTCTCACTATAATTTGCATTAAACTGACTTAGTGACCCATCTGAAAAACGGCGGCCATGTTGGGCGCCATCTTGAATTTAACGGGTTCCACTTAACCGAAAACTGGAACCAGCTGGATTATGATCAGGGATATAGTGGACATTATATGTGCGAAGTTTGGTGCTTTTATCCGGAAGTGAACGATTCTTCCATTATTGTGGGTTAAGCGACTCCACTAGTATATTAGTCTATATTGGAGTCATTAATTGTAGTTTCGTGTCAGGCTTGGCAGTAAATGGATTGCGAAATATAATGCCCCATGATTGGGAGTCGTCTTTTATTTCCGAATTCCATATTTTACATGAGTTTGGCACCAGATTCCCTATTGACAGGGTTTGGTGAACAAGTTTACCGTCTTTCTGACCCCTTAATGACTGGCTCAATTAAGTGTTAGGTAAAAACGGAGAGTGTAATCATATGAGGGACTAATTTCGAGAGTTTGAAAGGCTATATATTTGGCGTCTTTTGCTTGCCATAGTAATTAATTTAGTAGAAATATTGAATGTAGCCTTAAAGGCACGGTTGGCCTTGGTTGCAGGTTATAATTTAGAAATAAAAGTTACCAAATTATTAATATTTCCTCAAGAATATACTAATAGTATAGAATACTGATAGTATGAATGCAATATTATCCACAAAACACACTTGTGGGAGCTGAGCGTTTGTTTATATACAGCACATACAAAATGTGCGACAAGCAAAACACTCAAAACCGTGGTGATTTTTTGGGTGATTGATTCACGACGAACCATTCAACATTGAGTGGCGATGATTAGCGAGCGCTATGACGGTATGTTGTGAACAACATGGTACAGTTTTAAGCAAAGTTCATTTAGTTGGATCTCCCCGGGCCGGTGTTGAGTGTTTTGCTTATCGCGCTCTCTTTATGTACTGTATTGTAACATAATATGGCTGTTTTACTAACACTGCGTACGATCATGACAATAACATTCTATGCATGCTATGTTTATGATTGGTATAAGAACAAAATATGTCTATATTTTAATATTATTTCTGTTTATGGTGGTTTTTACGGATGTGAATATTTTAACAGCAATACATGTACCCACCGTGGAAGGCCATCCTATCATTAAGGGAACACGGGTTTGTGGAATTCCCCATTGGTTTGTGTTTGGAACAGATCGTTTATAAAATATGTGCCTGCATTTCTTCACTTCCATTCTAATGGTAGAATTATTATTACTCCATATGATCGCTGACATGATATTATCATTCTGATCATATATGCTTAAGAATTTGTACCTAGACCTGAGAACATCCCTCCAAAATTGGTTAGTAATTTATTAAGGACGCGTTGAAATATATGCTCGAGGAGGTCTAAATATGAATGGAAAACAGTCTAGGCATGTGTGCATTGGTATTTCAAAGGAAAGGCGTTTGAAATACTATTCCCTAATACTGCATGAGGGGTTTTTAATTTAAGTAAACACTACGCTTTTCGCGATTTCAAGGCGAAATCTTGGCGGCCATCTTTTAAATCATCATAAATAACACAAAGATATCGAAATAGCATAATCACTGTGCTAGTGCTATGCTTTTCTGCTTCCTTTTCCAGTAGAAACCGATCTGCTTGTGGAAAGGATGACCATTTTGATCGCCATCTTGGTTTCACTCGAATTTATTAAATTCCTCAAGGCTGCTATCTTGACGGGTGAACTAAGTTCGGTGGGTGAGCATACCCAGACCACCCCTGCCGTTCGTCCCTGCGGGTGGTAAAAAAGAATAATAATATTTTTTGGCAGGTCTCTGTGCCCGATCAGTTTACCGGAAGTGAGTTAGTTCGTTCCGTTAGACTATAGTTTGTTCCTGTTCGACTTTTTGAAGAAAATAATGGCGGCAAATTTTAGATCCTCTTGCACGTTTTCACCGGAACGTCGAAATACCAAGCAGTACTAAGCAGAACAAAGCAGAACCAAGCTGAAGAAAACTAAGGCGGAAAATGACACTTAAAGCATGTTTTGTGGTGTATAATGGAGAAATAAACCATAATAATGCAACATGACGTGGTTTTATTTGACTTTTGATGACACAGCGAGCATAAAACTAGAAAACAGTGCGGCGATCGCGAAAAACTTCAGCTTGGTATTTCGTCATTTACAGGTAGATTTAAAATGAATTGTGTGGAGGTTAGAATCTCGACCTATGACTTTGTATTTGTGGAAACAGTGGCGTATTATTAGTCCAATATATATATGCTGAGGACAACAATGCATCTACATTTTACTCCAAGAAGTTTTAACCTGTAAATACAACATTGCTTTTAATCATCAATCTATTTTTAACAACTTCCTCATCCGCCGGCACACCTAGTGCGATATTGTCCCAACAGAAATACACCTCTGCCAGGACTTGCACTGCAACACGAAGAAGAAGAAGATATGTGTTCTCAAACCTCGAAGTGTCCGCGACTCTTCTGAAGTTCTGTATCTGTATCTGTAGTTGTTACGTCCTAGTGTAGTAGTGACCAAGGCTGGCTTTTACAGGACGGGATCGAGTAGATCCATAATTTTTTCCAGGAAGTTTTTTTTTGCCGAACCTGTGACTTCTTCGCCTCGGTGTGCCAAGTGTAGTGTCATCCCTGGTCATGACATTACGAGAGAGGAGCAGAGGTACGAAGTTAGTCCAGTACGCATTTTTTCAAATTTTTTGTCTGAGACTCTTTGGCTTCTAGAATCTTTCTCAGATCACTGATCGTGGCATCGATGATTGATTTGTGATGCCCGTGGTACTGGGAATGCAGATGGCGACACAAAGTCCGACCGATATTTTGTCGGATTTGAACCCTCGACCGTGTCGAAGGTGTAGCTCAGAGGTCGGCCCACAAACCAACTGAGCTATCCGCTCCTCCTCAGTTCTCGAACTTGATTGAAATTGAACACAGAACTGAGTGAGAACAGCTGTTGTCAGCACAGTTATTGGCCATTTATATATATGTAGTACTAGTAGCCCTAGACTAGAGTAAGAATAATAGGAAAGTTGGGAAACAACATGATAATTTTTTTTTTTAAACCCATTCACCTCCCCTGTTGCACTCGAAATCTCATCAAAACGAATACGCTTCGGACATGAATAACTACGTATGCAAAACTATCGAAATTTGAATATCGATAATCACACTTACCATACATTTCTTGAGAGGTATATCCAGAAAAACTACTTTTATCAGGTGAACATAATCAAAATCACGATAAAATTTGCCTCGACACAACATCATTAGCACGGAAATGTTAGGATCGATAACTCTTTTGAAAAGCCGGGTTGACGATTACCGCAATACAATAGGGGAACACTGAGTGCGTAACGTAACTATCACAAGTATAACGTACTCTGATAACTTATGACACTTATCGCCAAATTCATGCTTCAAACATTTTAAACATGTCATCTTCAGCTTCTTTTATTTTATTTTTATGAAAATGAATAATAAATGGGGTGATAAATATGTATAAAATGACAAATAGAATCAAATTAGCCATTTTCCCGTGAAACTTAGGACAGATACTTAAGCCAGGTACAAAAATTGGTGAAATATGAGTACGAACGTCAAAGTGTTCCCCTATCGTATTGCGGTAATCGTCAACCCGACTTTTCGAAAGAGTTACATTGATATATTGATGCACGAACGAGAAAGATGGATGTTGAATCAGTATCTAACATATAATCAAGTTACCCCCCCCCCCCCCCCCCCTCAATAAATAATGAATCACGGAATAACAGTGAGGCCACTCGGGCCAACTGACTATTGTATCAAATTGCATGTGCAGCCAATGAGATGGCATCTTCATGAAACAGTCACTAGTGAACCAGTGATCTTAACATTAGCACGCACTTGACCTGAGTGACCTGAACTCAATTACAATGACAGGGTTCCCGCGGGGCCTTGGATTCAAGGAAAGGCCTTGAATTTGACAAGGTGTGGTTGAAGGCCTTGAAAAGCCTTGAATATTTGCGAGACAACAACACGCCGATGATCCGTAATTAATCACCTCTTACATTTCCGCGTTTACGGTAATTTAAATGACGCATTGGAGCGAGATATAAATAGCGCAGTTATATTATAATAGAGCAACGATGTATCGAGCATTCTCATTGGATAGTTGCAGTGATATTGGCCAATCGCAAAGCGCGACGTATTATCGCATGTGACTGTCGTGTCAGTCTGCTAAAATGTTGTCGTGTGTGTACTGTTTTTCGATGATTGTTTTCGATAATTACCAATAAAAAATGGGGAAATGCACATTCCAAGATTGTTGGTTAACTTCCGAAAGTTACAAAGACTGGTTAATGATCGTTCTGGGCGACAGGTATTCTGCAAAATGCAAACTTTGCCTGAAAACATTTAGCGTGGCGAACATGGGGAAAAGCCGCATTGGATTCTGCCATGGCTTTGTCGTTCGTGTGTGCGTGTGTACGTAAGGCGTCAACAATGCAGGTTATAGGTCGTACCTTTGGTCGGATCATTATGAAATTTGTCATAGCTGTTGACATCAACATATAGACCAGAATGATTAATTTTGGGGTCATTCTGAAAAAAAACATGGCTGCCAGTGGCCATCTTGGATTTCAAAATTCAATCCATTAGCACGGGCTACAGGCCGTACTGTTTGTCTGATCATCATGAAATTTGTCATGGATGTTAATATTGACATGTAGATGGGAACGAGTAATTTTGGGGTCATTTGGCCAAAAAACATGGTCGCCAGCAGCCATCTTGGATTTTACTCTTTGTATGACTAAATTCTTTAGCACGGCCTTCAGCTCGTACCTTTAGTCTGATCATCATAAAATTTGTCATGAATGTTAAAAATGACATGCAGATGAGAACGAGTAATGTTGGGGTCATTCGGACAAAAAACATGGCCGCCAGCAGCCATCTTGGATTTTACTCTTTGTATGACTAAATTCTTTAGCACGGGCTACAGGTCCTACTTTTAGTCTGATCATCATAAAATTTGTCAAGAATGTTAATAATGACATGTTGATGGGAACGAGTCATTTTAAGGTCATTCGGCCAAAAAACATGGCCGCCAGCAGCCATCTTGGATTTTACTCTTTGTATGACTAAATTCTCTAGCATGGGCTACAGGTCGTACCTTTAGTCTGATCGTCATAAAATTTGTCATGGATGTTAACGATGACATGTAGATGGGAATGACGCATTTTGGGGTCATTCGGCCGAAAACATGGCCACCAGTAGCCATCTTGGATTTAACTTTTCTCTTCATGTCTATAAACTAGTATTAGACATTCAACTTTCCACATTCCTAATCGCTCCATTGACTGTAATACATTAAATTATTCCCTTTCCAAGTTGAGCTACAGTGTCATTGACACTTTCATTTATGTTGATGTTAAAAAAAAATATTCCTAGCTAATCTGCATTGAATTGTGTGAGTATAATAATAATCTGGGAAAAGTACCAGGTATTATAGTACCCAACCTGAGTAATGTTAATAATTACTAACATGGCAATGTGTGATAGAATACTGATTAATTTATTTTAAGGCCTTGAAAATCCTTGAATTTGGGTATCAAAGGGCCTTGAAAATAGCTGAAAAATGTCGCGAAACGGCCTTGAATAGCCTTAAATTTGATCAGTCCTTGCTTGCAGGAACCCTGAATGACCTATTTTAATACACACGCGTGCAGAAATTGAGCGGTGTCAATAAACATGTTGTATGAAGTCGGTGGCAAACCTTTTCATGTGTGTTTTAATTTGTGTTTCACTTTTAAATATATATTATGTACTTGTATAAGTTAGTATTCAGACACCAAGACAGTTGGAGGAATGTAACATTCTACTAACATCGCCGAAAATTTGAAGCAAATCGACCGTACCACTCCATAGAAAACATCGTCATAACTACGCTCAATTTTATATATTTACTACTCGAATCGGGATGCATCTATCAGCGATAAACTTAACAAAAACGATTTCGCCATCGAGAGTCACTGCATGTAATTCATATATAAGAATGGCGGTGTTGTGTTGTTAATTGGATATACTATTGGTAAATTAACTAATTTGTTGAAAATTACGATTATTAATTCACCAGATGAGTTACTAACTGAAATTGATTATGGTCACTGACGAATCTTAGTATTCTATGTTCTGATAATGTTCAATTAATTTTGAATACATGATACATGATTCAAAGTTCTATTTCCAATAGTCAAATAATTTATGAGGCACTTGTTTATTTACTCAACCGCCCAACGGACACATCATGGAACTAAGCTATACCTGATCACCTGTTACCTGTATACCACATACAACATCAATCCATGTAATAAGTGCCATCTTGGTGCATCAACACTGAAGACCCAAGACTGCACTCTGTGTACTGGCACACTGGGGACAATGAACCATCCAAGTTCCCGATAAGTTGAAGCGCTCATGCAATTACACTGAGAAGTGTTAAATCTGATCAATCACATAATGCAATATGTAGGGTTACTAGTAGTAATAGTGTGAATATTTTTTGCAACATTGTAATTGAAACTTCAAAGTAATACAAATACTGACACCATGGTTGCACGTGCCCATTGTGTCAGCGATGGTGACATTGATCTCGCATTGTCTGAGACTGGCCTTCGCGTAATTTACAGTCGAATTACAATACTTATATCGAAGAGATAGAATCTGAATGTCAGACCGAGTTATTATTGGATCCGCCTAAGAAACCTCTTCATCCGAATCCTATCCTGAGTTTTCAACATTTGAATAACAAATCATATTATGTCACATGACTGCCCAGAAAATACATGACAACACATACAGTACTATCCAGAACATCATGACGTCATAACCTATATTCCCTATACCCTTGTTTTCGTGAGTGAGTGAGATTGTTCACCCCAGAATGGGCTGTTCTGGGAATATTTCCAGTCCAGTGTATTCCGGGTTTGGGCATCTGGAGTTTGGGTGCCTAAACAAACTTTACTTTGACGGTATTGACAACAAATATTATATGACCTTCCTCTCAGTTGATTTAGGAAATTAGGCCAGACGATACTCTTATCACTAGAGTGGTCTGACACAATAAATAAATAACCAAAGAAACAATGTCAAAACAATCATTGATATTAATTGCGATGTCATCAATCACTACCAGTTCGGCAGTTGAGTTAAAGCATGTGTGAGGTAATCCATACAAAACGGACAATGATAGAATAATCACTATTTTAATGTACGCATATTTCTGCATGCCTAAGACAAACCCTGTTCTATGTGTGGGACAGATAATAATGTTACATTGGTTCATAGTGTTCCATGTATCATGTACAGGATATGAGAATATTTGATAGAACATTTGTTTATCAGGGGTTAAATCAGGCCTTTGAAGTGTAGACATCAATCAATTACCACATGTCTTCAGTCAGAATTCTGCAAATGCCCATACATTTTTATGGGAAAGTCTAGTTTTACTTTCAGTTTCGATATGGAATATGGGAGGTCAAATTGGGTTTGAGACAACAAAAGTTTTAAGCTTGGTCTTTGTGGGAAAGGAAATGTTGTGAAAGGGAGTAAAATTTAATTGCACTTTCAATAATCCAAAACTTTCATAAACCTCTAATACAATTCAGTATTGGATTACAGCAGTATTGTGTCATTTATTGGGATTATTATAACTAAAATAAATGGTGCCTTAATGTCCTTAATGGAGCCCCACGCAAGCGGGTGGTGTGTCCCCCTAATAATGAGATAATCCTGACGATCTCGTGCATGAACGTCATGGCTACACAGCTTCAATTCAAGATTTGTCGACTTTTAAAGGCTTGTGGTGAGGTTATTGTGGCATCCCTTCATTTGTGAGATAATCCTGACGAACATGTGCACATGATTTATATTTTACTTGTTTTAACATTCACTCCCCTGTGGCAGAGACTAAGGGGAACTTTATTCTTATTTCATTTATCAATTATGCCAAATATAAATTATGTCGATCTTTTCCATAGAAATACTCTATGCAGAGAAGAGTAAATAAACTATCAATTAAAACACAACAAAATAAACTTGCCATTAGGTATATACCTTTATTGAAATCACATTTTGTTTAACTTAAAGGGATACTGTACTCAAATGTTTTTGTTGGTTTCTATTATCTGAGTCGTTGAATAAGGTAACCAAATTTCCTTTATTTGAAAGTCTGTTGAGTACGAAGTAATGTTACGGGTGGCTGATTAGCCGGAATGTGAAAATACCAATTGTCGTTCGGGTAATATTTTGATAGTTTTCAAGCAAATGTATCAAATAAATGTTATATTATATGCATACTGGTCCCATATACTCATTCAAGTCATTGTATAGTCACTAGTGACTAGTCAGTGTGTGGCTTGAGTTTACGCCCCATGTCAACATAATTTTTTACTCGATCATGTGTGCCACACGTTGCCACATCCACTATCCGTGAATTATTTTGATTACGTCTTGCACACGGAAATTCGTAATTTAATTTATGGCTCCAGCCATAAATTAAATTTATATCAAATTATTAACTTTGATTTGAAGATAACCTACATGTATTAACCTGAATGTTTACAGCATACATCTTTGACTCAAATTACTCAGTTTTCTATATATTATCGATAATAGATCGTTGTTATCACCGGGAATTTATTGAAAATGGCGTACAGTACCCCTTTAAATGATGAAATATGCTTGTAGTTCTCCATGCGATACCACTGTACAACCAGGGTTTCCATTAGGGGTCCTGGGAATGTGGGCAGTAGCTGCTAAGGGGAAAATCCTGTAAATAGTTTCAATGTCAGGACACTGATTTATCTACACCTACTTTTGCCATATAGGCATTTAATCTAGAAGTGTAAGATATTGTAATTGGCAAATCTTTTTACCTGCATATATTTTCTACAAAAATTGTCAAGCTATCAAACCCTCGAAATTCAAAATCAATAGAAATTGATTGTGTATGACTAAATCCTTTGGCACACCCCACAGACCACATCCCTCATCCGATCAGCACCAAACTTGATATGGATCTTCATGGTGACTTCTAGAGGGGAGCCATCAAGTTTTTCTGAAATACGTAGAAAAACATGGTTGCCAGCAGCCATCTTGGATTTTACTCTTTGCATGACTAAATCCTTCGGCACACCCTATAGGCCACATCCCTCTTCCAATCGTCACCAAACTCCATATGGATCTTCGGGTGACCGCTAGATGGGAGCCATCGATTATTTCCGAAAATCGTTAAAAAACATAGCTGTCTGACTAAATCCTTTGGCACACCCTACAGACCACATCCGTCTTCCAATCGTCATTAAACTTCATATGGATTTTCATGGTGGCCTCTAGATCGGAGCCATCGATTATTGCCGAAATTCGATATAAAACATGGCTGCCAGCAGTCACCTTGGATTTCAAATTTGAATCCATCTGCACACCCTGCAGCCCACATTTAATGGTGAAATGAAAATAATTTCATCTGCACAATACAAGACCTTTACTCTAACTATTTGGCTTTCTTTCTTCCTTATCATTTTATTCATTGCTCAGCAAAAAATAAACTCATTCCCAAGTTGAGTTACATTGTCATTGACACTTTAAATTTTTTTGGGATAGTGATTCTTGGTGACCCATTCAAAGCCGAAATCTTGAGTTACGAGTATTTGCGAGCGCTATATCGGTATATTGTAAACAATATGGTGGCAATTTTATGAAAGTGCACTGAGTGTGTCTCCCTGGTGTTGAGCATTTGCGTTTTGCACACTCTTTACTCACTATACTCTATCATAACATGGCTTTTGTTTACTAACAATGCGTACGATCTTGACAATAACATATTATTTAATGCAATATTTATGGTTTATAGTATTATAAGAACAAAATATGTCTATATTTTAATATCCTTCCTGTTTATGACTGTTTTAATGGATGTTATTATTTTAACAGAATACCCATCGCGAAGGCCATCAGTGCCTTTAAATTCACCCACATTTTTGGAGAATTGTTTTGAAAAATTTACAGGCATGTTTAGGATCACCACTAGTCTATAGATGTGAGCTATCAAATTTGAAAAATAATTCAATGAAAAACATGGCTGCCGGCAGCCATTTTGGATTTTACTCTTTAATAATTTGATTTTATAATATTTTCAGAGTCGTTCATTAATAGCATGATTGGATCCATTCACCAAGTTAAATGCTGCATGTGCAGAGTGACACATCACTGTGATGAGGTCTAGTCATAAGACTGCTGCATGAATGAAGGTAAGATTCAATTATTCCCCCCCCTTTCTCTTGACCTATATATGAAATAAATTTAATGAAGCTTGTGTGACACTGTGTTGACAAGAATTTTTCGTGCCACACCCCAAAAGAGATATAGCCGGGACAAGGAGTTTAAACTGTTCATCCAATCCACAAAGTGCCTAATAATAATACTTTCAATATAACTGTTATTCTCGTAGCCCTTTCATGACGGGAGCTTCCAGAATCATTGCGAAAACCCTGTGCCAATGCATTCTCTTATATATGCGAGTCTACTATAGGTTGGCACAATTTCTTTAATGTTGCGCCAGCACAGCTCCCGTCATGAAAGGGTTACCCATGCAACATACTAGTCCTGGACTTTACCGGTATTATAAAGTCATTCATGAAATGACTACATTTTTCAGTTATCTCATGAAGCGGTTGTGTGAGTCAGTTACAGTAATGCGCTAAGTAATCGACTCCTTAACCACAGCAGAATTATTGGTAACTTTTCTTGGGGAGAGCTTTCAGATGAATGGCAACAAGCCATATTTCCGACTAAATCCTGAAAAGTTACCCATAATTCTGTTGTGGTTAAGAAGTCGATTACTTAGGGCATTACTGTTTTTCATGAAAGGACTAGAACTTTTCAGGGCATTTAAAAAAATTACTAGATCATTGTTGTCTTTCTACGTACATGTAGATATTCATTCGAATCAGGGAAAATATTTTGTGTTTGATCCAATTGGATGCCTATGGAAGAGAAATTCAGTGTTTGACAAGTTTTACACTTGGAAAATTCTCCAAGGCATTGAGAAAGTTTATGTCCACTTTGACCTGCCATGGTCTTGAGAAATCTCTATTGCTACCTGTTCAATAATGTCAGTCTTCATTCCAGAGATCAAAGAGCTAGCTAGACAAGTTGGAGCTGTAAGGTTTGTGTGTTGGTTGTGTGTGCTTGGTGGATTGGACATGTCCTGGATTAACGATAATGCAGCAGGTAATGTGTCAATTATTATTTATAAAGAATATTTAATTTTCAGCAATTCTCCTAGAGACTTGTTCAGACTATGCTTGCTACTTGTGCAGAGAATTGAATACTGTTAAACAAGCCATGTCAGAATATACTTGACAGGTTTGTTACAAGAGAAAATGAATCAATTTGAAGATACAGGTTGCCAGGTTCCCATTGCATTGCATAATACACATTTATATTCTGTCAAACTTATACTGTATTCATGGTTATGTATATTCTCGTAGTTAAACATAAACAGAATGAGGTCCAAAATTTATGTTTATCAAAAAAAAAAAATACCTCTCATTCCAAATGTGTTATTTTATACATAGAATCTTGATAAGAAGTAACATAGAACTCATAAAAATTGGTCTGGAGCCCTCACTACATCTTAAACTTACTCAAGCCTGTCATTTGCAGAATGAGGTTCCCAGAGGGTGAATTTGGTGATGCTAGCCCGCTATGTGGGGTAGCATCACTAAATTCACCCTCTGGGGACCTCATTCTGCAAATGACAGACACACTATTTCAAGGCTTGACTGGAGACTGAAGGCAGGCTCAAACTCCAACATGATCTTTTGTAATTCATATCCCTTAACAATGCTCAATGGCCGTAAGTAAGTTTTTTAGTTATAATTTTCCAACGTCCCTGAGTCATAGCCACCTTTCCACTTTTTCTGCTTTTAAAATTAAATTCGCTCTGTGTCTTGATTTTCCTTGGGGCTGTTTCAATTTTGGATACTTGTAATGAAGGTGCGATCTCATAACAGAAGCAGTCTTATTATATTTTAACCTCGTCTTGCACTGGTTGCACTCCACAACTCTCCTTTTCAGGAGTGTTTACAAAATGCTGCCACACATTAGTATTAGTTTTAGTTTTCTGAGACGAAGCCATCATGGAAGCAAAATTGACCAGTCATATCACTTTCTGAAACTGGATATTGAATTTGGTGAAAACTATCATGTAAAATTGTTAAAGGGTGATTCTTCCGTTACGTGCCAGGGATTTTTCTACCTTTTAGAGAAAGGGTCCCGGGACCAATTGCCATCACCATTTTCATCATTGCATTCATTCACTCTTTGATCGTAGGATGTCCCCCTGTCATTAGCCGCTCTTTCGTACTCATCAGAACTCCGTTACATTGTCACAGTCAGGTACAATTATTTTTGTCAGAATTTTGTCTTTTGGTCTCAACTGCGATTTAACTTTTCTGCTGTATTTATCAAGAAAATTCCAACTTATGACATTTCCTTCCCAAAATTTTCAAGAGAGAAAAAAACCCCAAACGGTACGGTATGACAAATTTATGAGTAACATTTGTAGAGTGTTTGTGAGTCACAAACAGGCCAGTACTGACTGTAAACTGCCTGTGGACAACACACATATGTGACTCAAATAATCATGATGATGTATATGTAAAAGTGTTATCATTCTTCTATTCCTGTCATCAAATAATCATTTATGAGTAAATCAGTGTGAAATACTTGGGTATAGAAATAGTAATAAATTGTCACGTACAGCCCATTGTGCACAATTGGCACCAGATTAGCATAAATCCAGGAAATACTTATTCTCCAGTAGGACCGTAACGATTCGCAACTCCACGATTCTATTCAAATCACGATTTTTGCCTGACGATTCGTTGCGCATCGCGATTTAGTTACTCTGAAGTATGACATCTGCTGCTTCCACATATACTTGTGTGCGATTCGTTCATCTCTAACGTTTCCAAAACATAGTTTTTAATGTCCCAGTTTTCGGTGATGAAATGAGCAGTGACAGTCTGGAAGCTCGTCGTTTATCTTGATGTCCAAGCATCTGTTGTTAACGAAATCAACTCTGCATTTTGAAGATCTTCCACCACATATTTCCAGATACAGACTTGGAATGACTGTTTTACTGAAGTGTGTCTTACTGGGAACTTCATAACCAGAATCCATCACTTTCATTATGTTGAGAAACCCAGGATCATGCACCACCTGGAATGGCCTCATATCCCTGGCAAAGAAGAGTCCAATTGCCCTAGTTATTGATTGTGCTCTGTTGCTGTTAAAAGGTAACTTGCAATACACTTCTGTGAGTCGCAGTTAGCCCGAGAGTGTTTGCTTGCTGGACTGTTTTTGGGTGGCTTTCAATTTCAACAGTTTCATGTCAATAGAATGGTGTCTCTGCAATGTTGGCTCATGTTACTCGTCACTCCATCTTTGTAACTCACGGATTTGCTGCACAGTCTACACACCGTCTGGTCCTTTTCGACAGACCCTCCAACTTTTTTGAATGCAAAATAATCCCATACTTTACTCTTGTGTGAGGCCGGAGGGCGACAAGTTTGACATTTGCAGCGACCGATTGATCAACTTCGACAGTTTCACTTTAAGCAAACATTTTGCTGAAAATAGCATTGAAAGCAGGCGATGGGAATTACCATTTTGGCGGATATAAATCGAGGCTTCTGGAAGCAGCCAATCAGAAGATTGCTGTATACCATTCGTTATGGTTACGCATCATCAATTCCCCAGTATCAATCTTTTGTATTACTATTATATCTTCTATTCGTTTTCTCTCGTTGATATTTTTGACCAGTGAATAAACATGTTCAGTGAGTTTGTCGAATAATTTGGAGAACAATCCGGAGTTGCAACAATTTAATAATACGGAATTGAATCGCCAGTGAAACAGATCGTGAATCAAATCGAGAAATGGAAATCGTTATTCATCGAAATCACTATGAATCGTTACGACCCTATTCTCCAGCATGTGATCAGTTATGCTCTATGGATTGATCAGTTATACTATATGGATAATTGTGTACTTATGTGGCATATGGCCCTAGATTGATCTTTCAAATACAATTTTCAGAAGTGTTGTGCCAAAAATTCAGTGTCCAGTTGTTTGATATTGAAATGGTATCATTGAGGTCATTTTAAGAATGCCTCAAGATGGTAATCGGGATTGAACATTCTCAGTTGTCTATAATCTAATAATCTAAAAGGAATGTCCTACATAATGTAGTGCTAGTAGGGGTATGATGGATCTTTGACCTGACCTATTCTCATGTTCCCCAACATGCACAAAAAATGGAGTCCTGATCAGGATATAACTGTTTGAGAGGAATCCGGCTCATACAACCATGGATGTAGCGATAGCACACCACCACCCAAGTGGAGACCCAAATGTTCAAATGTTAGAAATTTTGGGGGTCTAAACCACAAAAGTTGGAAGTTCTAAAAGGTCAAATGAAGTAATTAAGGGCCGTAACTCTGCCAAAAATAGATGGGCCAGTTTTTGAACTCGATTAAGAAAATTTTGAGAAAGTCTCATTTACCAAATATTAACAAAATTCATTGATATTTGTTCAAGTTATCGCACTATCAAAGTCAACATCAGAAATCAACTGGATAGGTATTGTGAGTTGTCGTGTGGAATTAGACAAGAACTGGTTTTAGTAACATGTTTTTTCCATTTATGTTCTTCCACTGGTAGAAATGGACAAGAATGTGTCCATGTGGATGATTTGACTAGATAGATGTAACAGAACTTGCATGATGCAAAGTCAAATGGACTCATTGTTTTATTTAAATTTGGTTGATATCAATCATAGATCTCCGTATTTTTTCTTCAGGATGTTGTAGTTGTGGACATGATGTCCCAGATTCCTGAGGCTAGTAACTAGCAAATTTTTGCCTTGTCAACCTCTGCCACAATTTGTTGAACTTCATCTGCTTCTGCGTGCCTCATCAGTACATGTGTAAGCAGTTTTGTCCTTCTTTACAGAAGTAACAGCAGGAACGCTTGTCATATTTTCTACCCTATCTATTTTTTTTTTCATATTATAATTTTCCTCATGGTACTGTCATGCTCATTCTCACAATCAACACTGGGCTACACTTCAACATGATTGGTCATATCATCAACATTGGGGAATTCTCCCACAAAATGATTAGTCGATGTATCTTCTGATGCCACTAGCAAACTAACACATGGCCGCACTTGAGGAAATGAAGTAACTCACTGCACTTCTCTGAGAAGAATTTTGGCGAGAGGAAATATGCCCGATAATGCATCGTCATCTGTTTGAGTTGTCAACATGCTCACTGTTGTCTTCCTCTTCTGAAGGAACATAATCACCAGGAGAGCATCCTGTTGCGCACAATCCGTCCCATGTCGGGCAACCGCTCCCAGATGCTCAATTACGCTCGTCACATTTGTTGCCACATCCACTGGTTAATTGCCACTCCTCATTACAAACTAAAAGAATGAGAGAATATCAGTCACACAGTCGTCAGTCAGATGGCGCCATTGTCATTTAGTGTACTTTTTAAATTTTCTCGCATTTTAATTATTAGCATATTCAATTGGGGATCACTTATTTGAGTCGAAGTGATCGGTGATCGGCCGACTGAATACATGACCTGATAGGACTATATGACTTGACCCGCCTGGACACATGACCCGTAGAACTGCATACAGTTCACCACGATACGATACGTATCGTGATAGAAGGCCAACGGTACAAAACACAAAATAAGTGCTATTGCGATCCTGTCTACGACTCGAATACGTCCTCATCGAAAACATCTGGTGCTAGTGAATACACTATCCTGATAAATATCATGTATCTTGGAAAACTACTATTAAAGTTAATTAAACTACCAGTAAGTGAAGTTTAATAGTACCATTATAACCTGCTTCAAATTCAAACAGAAGACACAGACGTGTCATGTGGGCGTCTTTTTTGATAACCAAGCCAACCTATAATAATATAACTGCAGTTGGTTTTCCAAATCCATGAAAATGAATACATGCATGGAATTGCATAGTTACAAAGCAAATTAGCTACAGCATCAAGAACATCTTTGAAATATGTTGTTACCAATAAAATTTAAACTGTAAATGCACGTCCCATATATTATACATGTATTTGCACATACATGTAACATTATTAAGTGGATTGGGACAGAACAATTTTGCTTCAGAAAAACAATTTTGCTTCAGAAAAATTCATGTAATATTATGACAATGTACCTTCAGTTTTAGTTGTGGATTGATATATGCGCCATATGGAAGCCTTCGTATCTGAAGATGACAGTAGCTTTATGTCACTTCATTTGTAGTCTGGGACTCGACCTGGAAGTACAAGCGTAATTGCTTCTGCATAGTTGGTGATGAAATTCACGATCCGGCTGATGTCCTCGAATGAAAGGGCCTGCTTTTTCACCTTCCACCAGACTTGCATCTTTTTGGCATCATACCATTCTCCTTATACCATTTTATCAAGCTTGTCAGTTTGTCTTGACTGATGCTACAAGAGAAATGAACGACAATATTACTTTATGGGAAGCAATTAGGCAATTAAAATAATAAATATATGCAAAAACATTTATTGTATATAATATACATAACACAAATATCTATGTCTACATGTAACTGCAATTACCTAAATCACAAGCTGAATGTTTGCTGTATTTTCTATATATGTTGGAATTGTACGTACATGCACATGCATCACATGTTTGACATTGGTATACACATGTGAATTTATCTCCCAGTACACCATACCTGAAAAAAACTGTTAATACGGCAATAAAATGAAGTATATTTATAATTGCCTGTGAAAGAACTTGAACATTTCCCTGCATATCTCTCGGCCATCATGGAAGTAGAGACTACTCGGACGCTGGCGGGCATTCTGGTTCTTTCGCTGTGAACACTCTGATCGTTGGATGTGGGCAGCAACTTGAGAGCCAGTATCACCAGATCATTTTCAGTTCTTTCCAATCCAAACACCCTGAGCCTGTATGTATCTATGAATGTCTTCCTGCATAAATTGGTTGTAACACAGAATTCCATTACTGTATACACCCGTCAGTAAGCCCGGGGGGCTCATGCACATTTTTGCTCAAAAAGTGGGTACTGGGCTTACTCACGAGGACCCCCCTGTGCAAAAATTATGTTAGCCTTCAGGTGCCAACCTACCATCATGTTTTATACCAATACCATATTTTTATATGGAATAAAGATAATAATGTGTTTTATTTATATTATTAAGAAGATCAAATCATGATAATAACCAAAAACAGTGATAGACAGTTCTATACATTAATCAAGCTGATTCTTATAAAAACTCAACAGGCCACTCTCCTGCATTATCAAAGGATTCTACTAAAACACCAAGTCATTACTCCACATCCCAATGGATTTACTGTGATAGAGGTGTGAACAATAAGTGACACCTTTGGTTTTATTGAATTGATACCTCTTTGATTGATCCAACAACTAAGAATAGAATAAGATCTTTACATCTTTATTATTTAGAAAAACAACTGGAAAAAATAAAAGATGTGCTTGAGTATATATCTTCTCCTATTCTACAGGATAGAGACATGATTGTATTCACCATCCAAATGCTCAGAAATGGGGGTGGGCTTATCTACGAGGACCACCCCATGTTTTGTTTAGGGTAAAAAACCCAGACTGGGCTTATCTTCGAGGATGGGCTTACTGACGGGTGTATACAGTATTATATTTACAAGAATACTGGAATGTTTTAATTAAATCCTCTTCTTTTTGGTTATCATCAGATATCAGATTCAATTCTGCATTTTGGATAATCCTATGCCCATCATCGACAGTCATAACAGCTGAATCAGGCTCAGCTTCTGTTGAACACTCATCACCATTCTCCATAGGGTAGACTACTTTTGAAATTGAATCAGTTGTTTTTTCTTTGGAATCACTATTGCTCTCCGAATCACTCTCAGAATCATCAATCCGGTCATTTTCAGTTGTGAAATAATCGTGTATCAGATTGTCCTATGACTCTGCGTTGACAATATGGGATAAATTGTAACTTTTGACTGATTCATTCAGTCGTTTTGCCATGTCTTCAGGTGAGATGGAGCTCATTGCTGTGAACCAAAAAACATCTCAGGTAAAGTCAGCTTAAATAGTTCAATAACGCACACTTTTGGTGAATAAAAGTAACATATTGCATCGCTATTTTATGAACAAGTATGTACACTAACTTGCAGATAACATAATTGACAACCACAGACTGATTTATCGATAAAAATGATTAATTTACCACGGTGTTTGAGAAGAAATTTGTGAACACATGAAAACAGGAAATAGATTTTCTTCTGTCCAAACACCACGTGTCTGGCTATTAGCCAATGGCGTCTACAGAATCGCTGCGTGGCAACACTGATTTTCGATTGTTCTATTCTCAAAATAGGCTATATGGAAACTACATCATCTGTACTTTGTACACATACCAAATATGTTCGGGTTCACCTCGACCATGCCCGGCATAATAACACCTAAATTTGATGAAAACATGCAAACTTTGATGGAAATTAGCTAAATTATTATTAAACATACGCATAGAATGGATGCTTAAAAGCATAAAAAGACGTCCAATCTTAACTTTATGCGACATCATATTGACAGATTGGATACTTGTCTATCAAAATGGATAATAAACACAAAAAAATAAATTGTTCTATTTTTGTTGTATTATGCGTGTTTCCTCAGTAATTAAAATCCTGACTTGTGACTGGTTTTGATATGGCAGGTCACATATGATATTTTGATTTCTATAGTTGAAGACAGTCAAATACACAAGTATGGTTCATAGTCGCCTCCATTCACAATTATCCACAACGAATGTGATATTCCACAAGTGTCACATATTCACATACCAGCGCACAACTACGATTTGTCATCCACCTTGAAACAAAAAAGTCATCTGGTCATGTTGGAGCTACAGACACATGTGTACCATCATACATGTATATGTACATGTCCAGTAACACCACTTTCCTGCATCATTGTCCAATTGTTTATGGTACATCTCTTCACATCAGATTTCCACAGTAGTCCTGAGAACATAGGCATAATTTTCCCTGACTATTACATAAAATGCTTACCTCTCTGGCGACGCGAGCGTCTGTGAATACGACGAGAAAGGCGAGCGACGCTGTATGTCATAAATATACAATTTACATATACTACATCACTATATCTGGTCATCTTGGCATGTTGGAGCTACAGACACATGTGTACCATCATACATGTATATGTACATGTCCAGTAACACCACTTTCCTGCATCATTGTCCAATTGTTTATGGTACATCTCTTCACATCAGATTTCCACAGTAGTCCTGAGAACATAGGCATAATTTTCCCTGACTATTACATAAAATGCTTACCTCTCTGGCGACGCGAGCGTCTGAATACAACGAGAAAGGCGAGCGACGCTGTATGTCATAAATATACAATTTACATATACTACTGTACATCACAATATTTTGTCTTTCTACTGGCACAAGCATGGGCCGCAGGGTTTTAACTTGCATCCCATCTGTAACGCACATATGAACTAAACAAATTCTGCCTGTACGTCATTTGTATTCGGAATTGTTCCTTAACTCATGGAGAGAAATATGGAAAATTAAAAATTTAGTGTATCTTTGTGTTCGTAATCACTGTATGGTGATATACTGAAATAGCATTGGAGTACTGGGAAATGGGAGCAGGTAAATCGACCTTTAAACTGTGATAAAAACTTTCACCTGACCTGATGATCATAATAAAGACAATCCATTTAGATTTTGTATGTGATGCTCATTAATGATTTTATAATGAGGGGAGGGGGGGGGGGGGTTATAAAGTAATAATGCATAAATTATGGATTATTAACTAATACAGACAATACCCTTTATGCTATTGGGTCTTCTGAACAGAACATCCGGTGGAATTTCGTCAAACATAGTCATCTTTTTTGTCTCAGCCCTTATGCTGCATACTTTTTTACAAGAGTTATCCATCTTAGATGGTTTTCAGTTAAGTTTTTCACCGATAGCGCGATAACTCACGCAAATATTAACCAATTTCAACAATATTTGGTATATGAGACTCTTGCAACAATATCTCGGACGAGTTTGAAAACCAGGTTTGTCTGAATTTTTTTTCCGGAGTTATGGGTCTTAGTTTGTCTATTTTTAGCAAATTTATCACCGTTAGCGCGATAACTCGATGAAATATTAACCGATTTCAACAATATTGGTATATGAGTCTTCTGCAACAATATCACGGACGAGTTCGAAAACCAGGTTTGTCTGAATTTTTTTCGCGGAGTTATGGGTCTTTGTTTGTCTATGTTTTAGTTTGTCTATTTTTAGCAATTTTATCACCGTTAGCGCGATAACTCAATGAGATATTAACCGATTTCAACAATATTTGGTATATGAGTCTCCTGCAACAATATCTCGGACGAGTTCGAAAACCAAGTTTGTCCGATTTTTTTCGCGGAGTTATGGGTCTTAGTTTGTCCGATTTTTAGCAATTTTATCACCGTTGGTGCGATAACTCGATGAAATATTAACCGATTTAAACAATATTTGGTATATGAGTCTATTGCAACAATATCTCGGACGAGTTCGAAAACCAGGTTTGTCTGAATTTTTTTCGCGGAGTTATGGGTCTTAGTTTGTCTATGTTTTAGTTTGTCTATTTTTAGCAATTTTATCACCGTTAGCGCGATAACTCGATGAAATATTAACCGATTTAAACAATATTTGGTATATGAGTCTATTGCAACAATATCTCGGACGAGTTCGAAAACCAGGTTTGTCTGAATTTTTTTTCGCGGAGTTATGGGTCTTAGTTTGTCTATGTTTTAGTTTGTCTATTTTTAGCAATTTTATCACCGTTAGCGCGATAACTCAATGAGATATTAACCGATTTCAACAATATTTGGTATATGAGTCTCCTGCAACAATATCTCGGACGAGTTCGAAAACCAAGTTTGTCCGATTTTTTTTCGCGGAGTTATGGGTCTTAGTTTGTCTATTTTTTAGCAATTTTATCACCGTTAGCGCGATAACTCGATGAAATTTTAACCGATTTCAACAATATTTGGTATATGAGTCTCCTGCAACAATATCTCTGACGGGTTTGAAAACCAGGTTTGTCTGAATTTTTTTTCCGGAGTTATGGGTCTTAGTTTGTCTATTTTTAGCAAATTTATCACCGTTAGCGCGATAACTCGATGAAATATTAACCGATTTAAACAATATTTGGTATATGAGTCTATTGCAACAATATCTCGGACGAGTTCGAAAACCAGGTTTGTCTGAATTTTTTTCGCGGAGTTATGGGTCTTAGTTTGTCTATGTTTTAGTTTGTCTATTTTTAGCAATTTTATCACCGTTAGCGCGATAACTCAATGAGATATTAACCGATTTCAACAATATTTGGTATATGAGTCTCCTGCAACAATATCTCGGACGAGTTCGAAAACCAAGTTTGTCCGATTTTTTTTCGCGGAGTTATGGGTCTTAGTTTGTCTATTTTTTAGCAATTTTATCACCGTTAGCGCGATAACTCGATGAAATTTTAACCGATTTCAACAATATTTGGTATATGAGTCTCCTGCAACAATATCTCTGACGGGTTCGAAAATCAGGATTGTCCGAATTTTTTTCGCGGAGTTATGGGTCTTAGTTTGTCTATTTTTAGCAATTTTATCACCGTTGGCGCGATAACTCGATGAAATATTAACAGATTTAAACAATATTTGGTATATGAGTCTATTGCAACAATATCTCGGACGAGTTCGAAAACCTGGTTTGTCCGAAAAAAAATTCCGGAGTTATGGGTCTTAGTTCGTCTATTTTGATCACAATTTTATCACCGTTAGTGCGATAACTCGGTAAAATATTAACCGATTTAAACAATATTTGGTATATGAGTCTCCTGCAACAATATCTTGGACGAGTTCGAAAACCAAGTCTGTCCGATTTTTTTTCGCGGAGTTATGGGTCTTAGTTTGTCTATTTTTAGCAATTTTATCACCGTTAGCGCGATAACTTGATGAAATATTAACCGATTTCAACAATATTTGGTATATGAGTCTCCTGCAACAATATCTCGGACGATTTCGAAAACCTGGTTTGTCCAAAATTTTTTTCCGGAGTTATGGGGGTCTTAGTTTGTCTATTTTGATCACAATTTTATCACCGTTAGTGCGATAACTCAATGAAATATTAACGGATTCAATAGAAATTTGGTATATAGGTTTATTGCAATAATATACCACCGTCCAACTTTTTTTTCCGGAGTTGTGCACCTTATTGGCAGAAGTTTGGTTCGACTGCCAAAAAACTCGACAAAAGTATCTTAGATGCATATCCCTTGTATGATATATTCAAAGCTCTCCTTGACAAAATACATTTTGAAGTGAGGTGGTAGTATTATCATGGTGCACTCGACTTGGCCTCAAGTTAAATTTCAAAATGCAATTTGGATAAAGCTTGCATACCTTTTCCAGGAATCCTCCTTCTTTCAAAACCTGCCTGGTCTACCCCAGCCCTAATCCAAAATGTAGCCACTTCTTGTGGTTCCATGGACTGTTAAAATAAAACTACAATTATAAATGTTGTTATAATTCAAATTTTTTATACCCCCACTTTCGAAGAAAATGGGGGGTATACTGGATTGACTGCGTCTGTCCATCTGTCCGACAAGTTTGGTTCGACTGCCAAAAAACTCGACAAAAGCATCTTAGATGCGTACCCTTTGTTAAGTGTGTGGTTCAGCTCTCTGATAGAGAGCATTTGCACTATTTTTTCTACTTTACCGTATATTAATTAATATAAAAAAATACTACACTGTCAAGCAAAGTTTCCTTTTTATTGATATTACACAATGAATGGCTTGTATATTAAGTTTCATCATGAGGCACGGTTACAATGATAGCTGTGATTGGAATTGTCAAACCTCGTTTTCACACTCTGGGTATTGATCTGATTCCCTTTGTACACAGCCATAGATAGCTGTCACTGTCTGGACCAATCACCCTCTTTGAAATATTCTTTTTAAGCTGTTTTTTGTCACTGGTCTCTGTATATTTTCCAGTCTATTCTTAAGCTTCATATGCAGCTCCTTGTACCCATTTCCTAACTTGACTCCTCAAATACGGTCCTCAAAAGCAATTGGAAACCTGTTGACGATCAGTCTGGCAGCTTCTTCTGTTTCTGGGCGTGGTTCATACCATAACTTCCTTGCAGATCATCTACCAATTTAGTGTCGCCATTACTCTCCTCTCCTTATCGGTTGGTACTTTTCCCTATTTTACTTAGATCCCAAAAAACAGGTTCATTGGTGTGGTAGTCATGGCTGCAGATAGCATAATAGGATCCTTGGTTTTGGAAAGGCTGCTTGCCCCAGCAACTGTGGTGGTTGTAGAATAAAGACCAGGTGCACAGAAGAAAAACAATGTTAAATTATTGGATATTCTTGGTCAGACTACTTAGAACAATAACATATATCTTCATATTTAGCTGTAGTCACCTCCATATATTTTTTCAGTTTGCATGCTATGTCATTCATGATGTACATCTGCTCATTTGGATTCTTTTCTATCAATTTTTCAATGAGAAATAAAGGGTAGCCGAGTCTGAAATACAGATATAAATAAAATCGCATTATGGTTTAAAACAGCACATGATATTCATGCCTCAAAATTGACCAAATAATTACTAGATATTGTCACTTTTCAGGATCAAGATAGGACGACAAAACATGATACATTTATATACACACTCTATAATACACTCTGGTAAGAATAATTGATGTCATAGAAATAACAGATTTCCCGTTTTACATACAGAATCATTTGCATATAAAGCAACAAGAAAACCATCATAGTCAGAAATGGTATAATGCCCTCATGATCATAAAATTAGGCATATATAAAATAGATTGGAGATTTAATGTAGCCAAATATGCAATGGCCATTGTATTGATACACCAATAACCACACACTCATTGCCAAAAAAGTGACAAACGCCTTGACGATTGACACATTATTATGTTGACGCGCTGCCAGGTCATGGAAAATAGACTGAACTGTTAGTTAATCGGTTCTTTTATTGGACATTTGAATTGTTTTCGGCTGGCATGTATCTTTTCTTTGTTATTTTTCTAATTTCTATTGAGATAGATGTCTGAATAGTGCATGAAACAGCATGCAGAATAATATTCAGGCCAAATTGTCGATCTTCATTAAATGGTTCAAGTACGCAAATACTGAGTATGTTTCTAATCACTTTAAGTCCATCCAAGTATGCAAATACTGAGTACGTTTTTAATCACATTTACTTCATCACCTCCTATGACTTGGGCCAGATATGTTTGCCAACTGGCAATTAGGGTGTAATAACTACTAATAACAGGACAACATTTTGTGATTTTGCCACCAGCTATACTGTATCCACAACAGTGGCCCTATTGTTAAATAATAAATTAGAAATTATATGCGTGGCCAAATGCCGTGAGATAGAGAATACAATAGAGAAACACATAATACCCCATACATGGTCTACAAAAAGAATCTCCCTCGTATCACATTTACTCCATTGCTCCTACGACATGGCCAAATTATCTTGCCAATATACACCCTATATAGAGGGCGTAATAAAGAGCAATCAGTATTAATATGATGCGGTCAACATAAAGAGTTTATATCAGAACTTGCGAATGTCATACCGTTCTCATGTCGTAGATTGAAGAAAATAGCTGGATATTCATGTCGGCATGCTGATCCAAACACAGCAGTTTCATGAAGCTCCGTGGAGCTCCGTGGAGCTCCGTGGAGCTCCGTGGTCCAGTGGTTAGCGCGTTGGACTTGTCTTCGCTGTCAACACAGCGAGGCGAGTTCGCGGCTGGCTGGCGGTCTGTTATGAGTTTCCACACAGCAGTGGCTTGGCCGACTTGAGCGATGTGCAATTGTTGGATTGTACACTGTTTGAATCTCGCGCCAAGTTGTGACCCTTGAGCAAGGTCGCTCGTACTGTGTCTGCTTTGCACCACCCATGCATTACAAGGGTACCTGATAATGAGCAGTGAAAGATCTTGTCAGTATGCTAGCCATATGGTATCCTCGCATACTCCCGGCTGTACCTCCCCCTGTCCCCGGGGAGCAGTAGATGGTTACTGAATGTTCAGGCTCATCAGGGTAATAATTGTAAAACTTTGAGCGCTTTGGGCCTCATGGGAAAGGCGCTTTACAAATGCTATACATTATTAAGCTTCTTATTTTTCAACTTAGATCTAACAGCGCTCCCAGCTTCAAATGAATTACATTCCTGAAAATACGTTTTAATTAAATGAGTGAACAAAGCAGTATAATAGAGAGGGTTTTGCTTACATCTGTACTAATAAAATAAAATTTTGTTTGTTTGATTGATTGTCTGTCCGCTTATAGGCGACCCAACGGCTGGGCTATCAGACCTGTTTACTTTCAAAATTGGAAATAGGGAGATTTGTCCTCAGAAATCAGGAGATTTAGTGAAAAATCGGGAGATTTATTTTTCAATATCAGTATCGTGGAAAAAAACTTCATATCGACTGTTTGTTGCAATTGGGTTTTCATCTGCCACAATTAATGGCCTTGAAATCACTGAATCATTTGGGAATAAAATTACGATTTTCCGGTTATGTATCATGTTTTATTTCGAACAACGCAATACAATGATTAAAACTATAGTTGCACACTATAAAATGGTGCTATCGGATAACATCGGTGAATTTAAAGAGAATTCGTTTTGACAGAATTGTTTGAGGTCCGTTCAATTCGCGTTCTGTTATTGCGTATACAAAACACGGAATACCAAAAAGACGGAAACGGAACTTTCACCGACACAAAAACGAACAAAAAGTTTAAATCGGCAATATAATAATTTGAGTCGGCGGTTTTAAAGCAGTTGGTCGGGACAAGCAGAAAGCAACACTTTATTAATTGTGGCCAAAAAGGAAGGCTTCTTGTTTCATATATTATAATCCTTGTCTGGACATTGAAGACTGCATTTACTTACTCAACGCTGTTAAACAAAAGAGTCGACGTTGTGTCAACATTTTGTCACTGTTTGACTCGCAGGCGATATATTCCTAATTGATTTGTAACACTATAGTATGCATGGCTTATTGCTTAATACAGCTGTTGGCTAATTTGTTGTTTTATCTTTTGAATCGGGCGATTTCGTTTCCCGATTGGGAGCACAGGAGAAATGACACAAAATCGGGAGACTCTCGCCGAAATCGGGAAAGTAAACAGGTCTGGCTGGGCTATCGGAGCTGAAATTGTATATAGGGGTAATTTGACTTGGGGGGGGGGGGGGAACGTTATTTGATAGGTTCCATTCACCTCAGATGTCTTAACCCTTTTCCCAACAGCACATGTAGTTAAACCATGTCATATAGCCAACGTCAACAGGTATGAAGGTAATTACGTTAGCCAACAGGAATTTGACGTTATAATATCATTGGGTGTTTCCCCACACTGGCCACAGGTAAATGTGCCATGTGTATCATCCGATATGCAACAACAAGCATGCTTTCACTTAAGACTTAAGTTAAGTGTCATCTGTGAATACGATAATGGAAACATAAACCAATAGACGAACTAAATATGTGCATATAAACAACTGTTTATCTTCATTTTATCACAAATGTGAGTCAAAAATGACATTTTACTGCATTTTATGCAAATTTACGGTATGCCTATGCGAGTGTGTCCTTTAAGTTTGTTTACCCACGGATTCGTGTCCTGATTGAAAAAAAAATAATTCATGATTTTTTAAAACAAAAAAGCGTATTATAAATAAAATAATTAAACCAAATGTCATTATATTTGATGTGCATTAATCATGTAAACCATGATTTGACAAAGTCGTAAAAAGACTTCCGATAAAAGCGCAAATTATTAGCAATTACGTCACGTTACTTTGTGAAAGTTTGTAAATTTTCGTGCAAAAACCACATGTTCAAAGGTCATTTTTTGTTGATTCTAAGAATGTTTTCATTGACAACCAATGACATCAATGATTAGAAGTTTGAACTGATTTCATTGGCTCAAGTTTAGGGGTGGAGTTTCCCCATTGATGCTAATTAGATGACAGAAAACGAGAGCGAATTGTTCGAAATGGCAGTGGGCTAACTTAGTAAGACGTCGCCAGCAGGTGCTCGAATGTGTCGCTTGGGATATTCTTTGTTTTATCGACATTGCGTTGATATAAGTACATTATTACTTTATAGTCGGTAATTATATATGCATACACGCAAAGAAGCTTCCCAAGATGAATTTGAGATATCTGCATGTCAACTGTAAACTCGCCTTTATTTAGAAGCACCCGCATTGGGCTGACTTGATGTCAAACCAGGAGATATTTTTTTTTATTGATTTCTTTCTCGATCGATCAGGGTCCATGGTCTTTTGCGCGGTATATTTGAAATCTTGAACAGATGGATATATAAAAGTAATATCTCATCAATTTATTATACTAAATTTGTAGATAATATATATAAAAAAGTTTTAATTATGTGTTTAGAATCCCGCCGATAGCACAACAACGGCCGCGTCCGTAGTTACATTACAACCGGAAATAATATTCCGATGCTCCGACATTAATAACATGATTTCGCAGAGTAAATTTGTGCAATAAATGCAGAAAGATCCACTTTGAGTCATCAATTTGGAATTGCAATGTTCGAGTTCTCATATTAAACAACAATTGTGACACTTAATGAATATGTTTCACAACTTTTGGTTTGTGGAGAAGTTCACCTACATTAAATATTGATCAAATTTCGTCTTCGTCAAAAATTCGCTACCAGTGAACCACGTGTTTCTGTTTCGTTTGTTTTCATTTTGTCAGCCAATACGAGACTGAGAACATACTCTATGTCAACATTTTTTAATATTTAGGAAGGCAAGGTGGAAATACGTGCCTTCATTATGATGTTAGTCCATTAAAAAAAATATATTATTATAAAAATCTTTTTTCACGTACACGGATGAAGTGACAATCATAATGGAACTCGACAGGAAAAACATCCCAATGGCCAGTTCCGCAACTGTCACGCTGAGATTTTGCTTAGCTGTGGCCGATTTAATTACGGCTGGGAAAAATGTTCATATTGCACTATTTGGAAATATAAAATCACCACTTAAAAAATAATACATAATCCAGTATAAATATCAAGTTTAAGTTGTCATATTTTACATAGATTACCCTCGCGGCCACGCATAACGCAATCAACAAGGAAGCGTCTCTGACAACAACTTTCGTTTTCGTCGAAACCACGTGTTTCTATTTCGTTTGTTTTCATTTTGTCGGCCAAAACAGCATTCTAAGTAAACATTTTGCAAATCTAAAGCCTAGCAAAGGAAGAAAGGATTTAATATGTGCCCTTCATGATCTTAACCATCAGCAGAACAAAACACAATCAATGTAAATCGTCATTATTACTCTTTATTCGAGTCTCAAATCCGAGTGTTGAAAATGCAAAAATTAAAGACGTCAAAAGACGATACGGACGCTACAACAAAAGACGTCAAAAGACGATACGGACGCTACAACAAAAGACGTCAAAAGACGATACGTTGGAATAAGGGTTAAAAGGGCACTATTAATTTTATTTTATATATATTTTGGCTTGAGGTGTCAGACCAAACAATTGGATCAACTGGAGCTGAAAATTTGTGCATATCAGTAATTTGACCCAGGGAATCTTATTAGACATGTCCCGTTGACCTCAGATGTCTTAAAAAGGCACTAATAATTTAACTAAATAATTAATTGAATACCCAAAATGGTTACAACCTGGTCAGTGAAAAGGAATTTTTCTCTCTCTCTGAAGGCGAGATGGTATTGGGTCCGTAGTACTTGGCATCGGGGTATACTGGACACACCATTAACTTTCTTCATAGGGACATCTTTCAATGCTATAGCATCTTTCTTTTCGATAGACACATTGTACCGTAAATTTCGGTGTAAAAGTCGCATCTTTTTTACCTGAATATATAGCCCAGAAAATTGGTGCGCCTTATACAACGGTAACTCAAAATGAGGGTGAAATCTTAACTCATTTTCGGAGAGTTTGAGCCACGACCGGTAAGTACACAAGTGTCGGGAAGACAAGGAGATATTTTCAGCAAATATCGGCAGAGATTCAGCCACAAAACTCTCCATAAAGAAGGATAATATTCATTGAATTAAAATATTGAGTTATCTTACTCTTCACTATTATTAACTTTTATTCCCAAAATCCCGGAAAGAAAGTGTGATATAACCGGATATTTGTGAAACCGAAAGTACAAATTCTGAATAAACAACAAAATGGACTCGTCTTACGGTTTCACCTCTAAAAGAAATGGACTCATTATTACACCATTTATTATACAAATAAACACCCCCATCTTCACTGTTATTTATCATATTATATGCATTAGTATCTGAGAATTCAACGGCAAACAGCAGCAAATTCACAAACAGTTGGCGTCCTTGACCTGACTGTGTAACAATTCTGTACACGTGCACAATTGACCCACATTCAATGACTGCGGTGTGATCACTTTGATGTCTCCAGTGTTGCGACATAGTGAAAGATTACGTCACATCGGAATGTTTATTTAACCCTTAAGGGTCTGGAGATTTAGCAATATAATGACTATTCTAGGGTGGTATTAGTATAGCTCATACAACACACCAAAGGATTAAGGTACAGTGAAGTAACATATGTCAATCTCAAGGTAAATGAAAGTTCTATAAATTGTGACATGTCGCACCTGAGCTAACATGGTTGTCACCTGTCAAATTTACCTGTAATCAACAGGTAAAATATTGAAAAACTAATAAATTGATGTTCTGAATTGGATTTCTCTCTTGTGTTTGAATATTTTCAGCATATTTGAGATATAAGATCAAATATAACCTTTGTTGGCCAATTTCCACAACTTTGGATGGCTGGAAAAAATTATCTCAGTCTCGGTAGACGACTAACAACCAATGGTTATAAGATGAAATATTCACAGATTCTGAGTTTTACCTGTTGTAATGAAATGATTATTATAGTACATTATTGTTACTTTGTGTCCCTGTACATTGTCCTGAAATGTTGTATGGGCCAATATATCTGGATGGGGGTGTCAACTTTTGACCCAGGGCTTCACCTGTCAATCAGCTGACAGTTACCTGTGAACAGGTAAATGAAAGCAATGAAAGTTGCAAATATTATTTCATAACATAAAATTTATATTGAATGTCTCAAAATAACATGTTTTCAGATACATTTATAGATGTAATGTCTTTCACATACTAATAATGTCCCAATTTGTGAGAAACTGTACTAATTACAGGTGAGTTTACAGACTGTTAGTTGCTGTTTCTCAATTATAGTATTGAATAAATGAAAATTGGCACAAGCCGTTTGTCACAAACACTTGTAAGGAAACTGTGAAGAATATGGACTACTAATTGTGCTGAATAATGACATTTGCATTAATAAATTATGTAATTACTAGTACATGTACATGTATAGAACAAATTTACATCTATACGTAAAAATTAGGGTAAAGTCTACTAACGAGCACACCTGTAATTAGATTTCACACCTGTACAAGAAATTACTGGATTTTCAGGATTCATTGGTGTGTAGCAGCATAGCAGTCTCTACATAAATGTTGGGTACATGCTTTGCATCCAAATACAGACTCTCTAGGCCTCTTGGTTGGTAAACCCTTCTTCTTTAGTTCTTTCCTTTTGTCTGCACAGATTCGACATTGTTGGATTCTACCAGGGAATCTTTCATAATTATGTTCCAGCTTTCTGTTTTTTGGAACAACAACTGGCTCAATTCCACTCCTTCTTCTCCTAGAACAAAGCAAGCCTGAATTTTTTATGATTGTCTTCCTTGTATTTTGTGTATGCCCCACCGGGATGCTTTTCTTTGAATAGAATATATGCGTTGACGATTCCAATGTTGATAAAGTGGAAAAAGAATCGCTGCAACCATTTATTGGTTGGATACCCCACAGAATAGTAGCTTAGATATTGGTCAGCAATGTCCACACCTCCCATACCCATGTTGTAGGCCTTGATACAAGGGGGGATGGGATATGACGTTTTATCTCCAGTTTTATTCCGTCGAAAACAAGTGGTGTCACCTGACACAGGATATGCAGTGGAAAGCATGTGAATAGGTTTGTTATCTTTCCAAACAACACAATTTAGTTCATCTTTCTGTCTGGCTATACTCTCACCACGTTTCAATGCTTTCAGTGCTTTTTTATCCAATAGGTCCTTTGGAATTCCGATGCGATTCGTCATTATAGTCCCACACACATAAATGTTTTCACGGAGAAGAGTTTCCGCTAAACTGACCGACGAGAAGAAACGATCAAAGTGTACAATATAATTCTCTTTTGTTGGTAACAATGAGACCAACTTGCATACAACTCTAGCTCCAAGAGTTTCACTCTTTGGAGAGCTATCTTTCCCAGTATACGGGTCACAAGCATAGGTATACCCTGTGTTAGGGCAAGCTAAAACCCAATTCTTGAACCCCCTCTTGATTGTTTTTTTTGGCATGTATTGTTTCATGGAATTTCTGCCTTTGAAGGCAATCATGCTTTCATCAATGCTGACAGGTTGATGTGGATTGAAGTTCTGCATAAACCGAGAACACATTAAATTCAAGAATGGTCGAATCTTGAAAAGTTTATCTCGGTTAGGGTTCTCCCGAGGTAAGTCCATGATGTTGTTGTTCAAGTGCAGGAAGTGAACGATGGATTCAAATCGTTCACGGGTCATGGTGTCGGCAATCTTTTGATTCCTCATCCAAGTATTGGTACTCCAATAGTCACGGATCGATGGCAACTTCATTATTCCTTGGCCTATCAACAGTCCAATAAACGCGCGAATCTCGGACTTATCTGTAAATGTCCATTTCCTGGATATAGGTGTGTCCTCCTCAACTTGTGATGAAAACAAATTTGTTTGGAAAACAATTAAGTCTAAAACTTCATCAGTCAGAAAAAGTTCCAAGAACTCAATTTCTGTTGAATTCTCATCCAAAGAATGCTGAGGACCGGTATTATTCCTGTCAAATCCTGGAATTGCACGACGAACAAGATTTTCAGTCCAGGTATCAGCAGGTGTGACAGGTGTTGTTGATTGTTCAAGTGTATCACCGTGTCCATCGGAGTCGCTATTTTCATCATAGTCAGATTCATTCTCTTCTGAGTCCGATAAACTGTCATCTAAGTCGGAATAATCTGGTATTTCAACCGGAATTATTTTCTTTCTCGGCCGCAAAGATGGCATATTGTATCCGCAGAAACTCAGGTGTAGTAAACCAGGTGTATCATGAGAAAAAACATCGAAAAATCACCGATAAAAACGTGCATGGGCGCGGACATTTTGTATGCGTAATACGTCATCATTACCGGGGTGAATACCATACCGGAAGTAGCTGATTCTATTAGAATTACGATGTTTACCGCAGGAGTTTTGAAAACTCGGAATATTCGTATATCGACCTTTAAGGGTTAAAGCCCGGGAATGAGCATAATAAAACCCTGACTCCAAATATTTTAATGAGGCTTCAGTGCGAAGCCGCGAACTCCTGTTGATATTACATAAACATTATTTTATGCTGTACGCTTCAGGTGCAAACATTTAATCCCCGAATTGAGTATATTTGACACTTAATACTGAGGAGTGCATTGCATCACTATTATATTAGCCCAAAGCGTTTGTATTCATGATCCGCGACAATTAGGCGACAACTAAACTAACGATGCCAATATCCTAAAACAACAGCAAGCGGAGTCTCAATTTTTTATTCTATAAATGATAGGATATTTTGTGTCTTTCCTCATAGCGTAAATTTCTATATATATTCACATACTTCGAGCGTTAAGGATAAACGTGGGATTAAGCGCAAACGTCAGAGTTACGAAACCAGATTTAAGTTGGAAGTTTGCAGAACTTAACGGTAACCCCAAATGTGATGTGTGAATACTTGCTCTCAATACTTACCTGTAAAATACTTACCACGGCAGTTTTTTGAAATTCCAGCATCTAAAAATTGGTGCGTCTTATACAAAGGTATTTCACAAAAGGCAGGATTTGGGGTTGAAAAATGGGGGTGCGTCTTATACACGCGTGCGACTTATACACCAAATTTTACGGTTACAACCTGGTCAGTGAAAAGGAATTTTTCTCTCTCTGAAGGCGACAGGGTATTGGGTCCGTAGTACTTGGCATCGGGGTATACTGGACACACCATTAACTTTCTTCATAGGGACATCTTTCAACACTGTAGCATCTTTCTTGTAGCATCTTTCTTTTCGATAGACACGTAGGTTTTCTCCAAGAACAATGTTTTATAAGCATTCATGCAAGCTGAGCTTATAGTGACAGATTTGAATGGGTCGACTGCACCTTCAGTCACCTCCATGAACAGTGATCGAAATTTCAAACAAGCCTGTCTGAGAATATCGACATCGGAGATGCAATAAGCCCGAATTTCTTTTTCTCCAGATTTTCCAGCGTGCCATTGAAGGTGACATGGTATTGGGTCCGTAGTACTTGGCATCGGGGTAATCTCCCACATAATCGTGGTTGACTGCGGTGTTGAAAAAATGGCAAAAGTACCCTGTAAAATACCGAAATTTTGATTTAGACATATATCCACACAAAAATAAATTATTATTGTTTATATTTTATTTTATTTTTATTTATTTTCCCCCAATAAATATGAAAAATATCATATACCTAAACTCACCTTTATGTAACTCTCGAAAATGCCTGACCGTTATGACTCATGACCGTGTAGTACTTGTGAGATTCTGTTAATAACCAAAGTACAAATGTGTTCAAGGTATGAGGTCCACTGGCTATAAACTGTCGCTGTCCGCATCCGTCGCAAGGTGCCTTCTTGATTGCCAGGGCACTCACTTGCATTTCGACTGAGGTAATCAGCAATAAGATTTGCAGAGCCACTAATGTGCTGAAGTGTAACAGGGAATCTACTTAATGTAGATGGGAAACTGGATATCCTAGCACTGGTAGATACAATGTAGCTGTCACTGTCTGGACCAATCACCCTCTTTGAAATAGTCTTTTTTAAGCTGTTTTTTGTCTCTGATCTCTGTATATTTTCCAGTCTATTCTTAAGCTTCATATGCAGCTCCTTGTACCCATTTCCTAACTTGACTCCTTAAATACGGTCCTCAAAAGCATCTGGAAACCTGTTGACGATCAGTCTGGCAGCTTCTTCTGTTGTTTCTGGGCGTGGTTCATACCATACCTTCCTTGCAGATCATCTACCAATTTAGTGTCACCATTACTCTCCTCTCCTTATCGGTTGGTACTTTTCCCTATTTTAATTTGATCCCAAAAAACAGGTTCATTGGTGTGGTAGTCGTGGCTGCAGATAGCATAATAGGATCCTTGGTTCTGGAAAGGCTGCTTGCCCTGGCAGATGTGGAAGGCAAATCTCTCTGATTAGCATCCTTTATGCCGCATATTCCTGAAATGGTTCAAATGAAGTTCATATAGTCAAGTATTAAAAGACTTCTTCATTCCAGAAAAATAATAATGAGCTCCTGTCCGCCTTTAACCCTTCCATGACTGGAGCTTCCTGAAATTTTGCGAAAACCCTGTTCTAATGCATTCTCTTATTTATGCAAGTCTCTCATATGGAGCCTCGCATATGTATAAGAGAATACATTGGCCTAACAATATTTATCTTGACCATGTAAGCCAGTGCATTCTCTTATATATGCGAGGCTCCCTACTGGAGACTCGCATATATAAGATAATGCACTGGCACATGATCTTTAATGCTGCACCAGTGCAGCGCCCGTCATGGAAGGGTTAAAAGCACTATTAAACCCCAACAAAATAAAAGCACTCATAAAAATGAAAGGTGTAATTTGGCGCGTGTGAATGGGGTGGGCAAAATTGGAAATTTGTTGCATGTTCAATTATATATATGAATCTATCTCATTGTGTGCAGACATCATGTATACAGCCATACCGCATGCACATGTGTGCTAGGAAGGTGTTTACATGTCTCTAATAACTGAAAATATTTAATAAAATGCTTTATATTTAATACCACCTTCGGTACCTTGGATGGACTCTTGTTGGAAAGGCTATTGACAGTGCATCTGGGGCATGTGACAATAAAAATGCGTATTAGTTCTCCTTTACTATTCACGGATTAAACGCGCAGAAGTATTGCGGTATCGGCATGAAAACATCGCCATATTGATGCATAGTCAGTTCTTATGTCATTGTGCCTTTGAGGCACTGATACAGGGTTCTTGCACCAATTTTGAAATGAAATTCAAGGAGTTTACAGGTGTATATAGGAGCAATTTTCCAGTGTTTTTCCAGGATCCTAATACTACAAACTCAAGGATTTGAATATACCATACTGGTACATGTACAGTACTTGATTATGGGCTCTGGTTTGAGTAAATCTTCTGCACAGCCATGACCCAGGAAATGGGAGTCTAAATAGTGAGTAACTGTTGAATTTGTCACCACATCCCAATATCTTGTGAACTCATCCATCTGATTTTTCTCCATCCATTTGTTGTGAGATTCATCGAACATCAAAACAATATTGTCATCTATTATTCTGTCCCAAGTTACATGTTCAAGATATGAACCTAGCCTGAACACACTCAAGTACAGGGTTTTATTTTCACCACAGGAGAACTTGTTGGCGACGGCACTGTCTGGGAACATTTTTTAAAATGTTCTGCTCATTGTACTACAGCTGTTGTAACTGTAGTGCTCAGATTACCACTGTAGCAGACCACAATAATTCAGCTTTTAGAACCTCAGATGAAATTGGTGCAACTGCAATAGGACCTAGTCGAGCACCTGTATTTGTTTCATTGTTTGTTGATAGACCGTCACTGTCAGACGCGGACACATCCCGAGGGCTAGCACTTGCAGACAATGGCGGCATGAAGGTTGATAATGTGGCCGTTGATTGTCTTCTCGAGAAGTGTGAAGGAATGAAGTCAGTTCTTTGTATAAATTTTATTCACGTCTAACATCAATGTAGTAAGCAGCAATACATAATAATGAATCAATCTTGGATGCCATGGAAAGACAAAAGGCGTCGCTTATTAATTAGCGAGCTGCCGACTGACATATGTCAAATCATAAAGATGAGCTAAGACTAATTGAAGAGTAGATTGGAATGGGGTTTCTTATATCCGCTAATGACTTAGTGGTCATTAGCGTGTCTTTCTTTGTTCTGGGTCTGACCACGGGGTGATCTGATGTAGTTACATCAGACTGGCTTTTGCATAACTCACAGGTCGCTCCTGCGGGTCAGACGGCCTGTGGAATGATTCTGATGTCAAAATGAGGAGCTTATAACTTTTTGCATGTAAATATTCAAGGATATGGCATATATGTGAACATTTAAATATTGAATAAATCACCACATGACACCAACTATGTTGATTCCTATACTTGACCTACTATAAAAATAATTTACTTATTAATTTAACCACAGTTGATGTTTTGCTCAGAGTTCCCCCTGCACTATTATTAGGGTCTGCACTTTTTAGTCGACTTATAGTTTGATGAGGGACGGCGGACGGGCGGGCGGCTTGTTTTGCTTATAACTCAACCGTTTGTTGACGGTGTGTGAATACATATCCATGCACGTAAGCTGCAGACAAAAAATCGGGTTCGTCCGCACATTTATTACAGAGTTATGGCCCTTTAGGCTCGTTAGCGCAACAACTTCAACAAACGTTATCGGCCTGGTCCGATAAAATTTGATAGAGTTATGGCCCTTAATTAGTCATTTTTCACGAATTTTCAGCTCGTTAGCGTGATAACTTCAACAAACGTTATCCGATTTGATTGAAATTTGGTATATAGGTGTCTCCCAAGAATATCTCGGTCGAGTTCGAAAACCGGCCAGGTCCGATAAAATTTGATAGAGTTATGGCCCTTATTTTCAGCTCGGTAGTGCGATAATTTAACAAACATCATCCTATTTGATTGAAATTTTGATATATAGGTGTCTCCCAAGAATACCTCGGACGAGTTAGAAAACCGGCCCAGTCCGATAAAATTTGATAGAGTTATGGTCCTTAAGTAGTCATTTTGTACGAATTTTGAGCTCGTTAGCACGATAACTTCAACAAACGTCATCCGATTCAACTAAAATTTGGTATATAAGTGTCTTCCAATAATATCCTGGACGAGTTCGAAAACCAGCCTGGCCCAATAAAATTTGATAAGAGTTATGGCCCTTAATTAGTCATTTTTCGTGAATTTTTAGCTCGTTAGCGCGATAACTTCAACAAACGTCCTCCGATTTGTTTAAAATTTTGAATAGATGTACTTGCCAAGAATATTTCGGACGAGTTCGAAAACCAGCCTGGCCCGATAAAATTTGATAGAGTTATGGCCCTTAATTAGTCATTTTTCGATTTTACCTATTAATTAGTCTACCGATACTGATGCACACCAATTGGCGGTAGCCACCGGCGGTAAGCCACCGAAAACGAGACACAGCATCTCTGATGCCACCTCTTGTTTTTAAATCCAATGCTCTGAGAGGAAATCTGGGGCATTCTGAAGCCGTCTTTTGTGCTTTGAGGTTGGTGAATTTAGTCATATTTTAGATAACAAACTGTTAATTGTATGTGATTTTCTGTATGCATGCTCAGTGATCTGATAGCTAAAAGTAATGGATAAATTTAGTTTGTTTCTTCTCTCCCAACCCACTCATTGTACAACACACTGAAATATTCTTCAGTTTATTAGATTCTTTCTCTTTGATTGTTTTATCATTTGCATATGGTATCAATATCAATATAAATATTATCCTTGCTTCAATTGAAAATAAATGTTATACCTACCCTAACTTGTTGGTCTAGATAACCAATTTGGACCGTTTCTAGATTGATTAAATCTTGAAATTGTCCAAATTGGTTATCTAGTACAACTTTATCTCATCCTTTTCTGATTTATACATCTAGTTTGCTGATTCAAAAAATTTAGACACAAATATATCAACTTAATTGAGTCTTTTATCAACGCAATGAACACATGCAGAAATTCATAAAGTAAACAAGGTTTATTCTTCAACCAAAATTTTAATAAGATATGTTATTAAAGTTATATTGAAGTCTTCAATGTAACTTAATATATCTGTTCTTATTACAATTTCGGTCGAAGATATCAATAATAATTTCAATAGCACTGGCATCCAGTTCTACAGGAAACATTTTAGTCCTCAACAGTTTGTCAAGTGTTGCATCTTTCATGGCACCTTGGTGTTCACCACATAGAAGTTTCATCAAACTGAATCCCCTTTCAGATATAGCATTTGACATAGGAAGTATACAACACAGGGCAACTAAAAAGGCGGTGTTGTTGTAGGCAGTGGTGGACAGATTGTCATTGATTAATTGTTCCAACGCATCCTCAGGGGTTAGCTGGTAATTTTTCAATGACTCATTTCAGCAGAAATGTCACTGATCTGGTATTTAGGCACAAACATTCGCTTGGCATCATTAACCTTCTGTTTCAGTTTATTCTCAAGATTACTAATGAGCATTTGGTTATCGGATAACCTCTTGCGCTTGATAATGTCAACATTCTGATTAGCTGCTTATATTCCAAAAGTAAAATATTTGCAGATGTGTCACTCTGGGAGTCCTCATTAGGCCATCTGCCATAGAAATCAAAAAGTCTGTCAAGATGAACACTAATTGTAGAGTCAGGTAGAACTCCTGTATCACTTTCACAGATCCGACTTATAAACAGCTTAATCAAACTTTCAACAACTGGTGTTTGGTCATCATAAAACGCATTATAAATCTCATCAGAAAGGGCCTTGCAGAAAGGTATAACAAATGTCTGTTCAAATGACTTTCTATCGAACGTGGTATGTGATGTGTCACTCCGCAAAGATCTTACGAACCCATTTGCACCATCCCTGTGAGACTGTGCAATTTGCAGATAGGTTTCCACTTTTGAATAATAGCCTGTCATACCTTCTGGAAATGAGTTTAAGAATGTTTTTATAATTTCAACATAAGCAATAACTTGGCTGATGTTCAATTTTGTTGCCTGCAGGAGTAGAGAAAGAACATTTGTTTTCTCCAGAATGTCGGTCATGATTAACAAAGTGCACACATTCTCAGGGTTTGTGAGCTTCTGATTTATATGTAGATATTTTGTGTCTCCAGTGTTTGCAAATACGTTAGAAAATGTATCCAATATTTCTTTGTAGCGATCACAGACTCTTTTTGGGGCCTTAAAATGTGATAACCAACGTGTAAGGCATGCTCTCAATATCTGAAGGCTCTTTTCCATGTTTAACAATTGCATATTCTTAAAAACAGTTTTAACAACTTTGCTGTCATTAATGGCATTATATACTTCGGAGAGCATGTTGTCAAATTCACTCATCTCTGGAAAAATCTTTTTTAAATGAACGAACACCAGAGCGAGCCTGTGGTTACGACAATTAATATAAATCACTGCTGGATAATCCTTTTTCCAAAGACCGTTCACACCCCTTTTCTTCCCAGACATAGTGTTTGTCCCATCAAAGCATATGAAATTAACCTTGTCAACTGGAACTTTGAATGATGTCAGTTCTTTTTTCATATTGGAATAAAGCACTTTAGCATCAAACATTCTTTGAGCACCCATAACCGTCTCAGGACTGTCGCACACAGAACCTATGGATAAGAAAACATGGGGAACGAGCACCCCAAGTGTCTTACTTGAGTCAATCCATGTCAAAAAGTTTATCATTTGATCCCTGTCGTTGTTTGCCTGACTGTCATCACTAAAGAATGTGAAATATTCACCATGTTGTATGCTTTCTTTTATTTTTGAAACACAAAATTTGTCAATAGAGGTAACTCTTCGATGGAGGGACCACTTGTATATAATGCATACTTGGTATTCCGTGAGATGAATTCTTGGGTCACTGGTTCATCAAGACCTCTTGCAATGAAATTTATGAAATCTGCCAGATGAGATTTGGGCAAATTATGTTGAATGTGATAGTTAATTGTTTTTATGAGGTGAGAAATATAATGTCTGTTTTTGGCAACAATTGAGTCATGAGAGGAATCGAAGATACCAATGAGTCCCCCTTTACTCATCATTTGTAGGACAACTTTCTCATTGTCTTTACTCCGTTTGTGCAGACCCGAATTCAAATGTTCAGTTAAACGGTCCTTTGGGTGGTCACCAAGGTTGGAGCCCTTGCTAATGAAAGCAATATTTTGTGGATTATTTTTGTCTGCTCTGATAGAATATACGGAACATGTCCGACAAAGAAAACCATCCTTGCTGTAGATGAAATCAGGGAAAACAGTGAGGATTGATGTGATATCTCTCTGGCGCAAATCAATTTTATTATGATCAACTGTTTTAACCCTTTACCCAACAAACCGGCCAAAACCGGCCAAATAAAGCTTCAACAGCCTAAAATATCTTCAGTCTGTCTCAATAGAACCATACAAATATGGATATCATTGGAACCGGCTCCTTGACCACATTGTGATGGTTACAGTTATGCCCTGTGCCAATGCATTCTCTTATATATGCGAGTCGACCATAGGTCGCCTCGCTTATATAAGAGAATGCATTGGCCTAAAAAAAATCTGTTTTTAACACTTTTTACCATTTTTTATTACATTCTTTAACAATTTTATAATTTTTAATGTGTTAGGCCAATGCATTCTCTTATATATGCGAGGCGACCTATACTCGCATATATAAGAGAATGCATTGGCACAGGGCCCTTCTGTTGGGTAAAGGGTTAATAGGCAATTCACTTGCACTTTTATGAACATCAATGCCATGGTCTTGTAACTGTACTACATGTGCTTCCTGTGTGTCGTCAGAAACGTGGTCTCCTGTTTTCCCAGGTTTAACAGTTTTGAAGAAATCAAATATTCTTTTTTCTGTTTTGTCACCACCAGAACTAGAACTTGTAGAAGCACGAGTAGATTGATCGTCAGTATGAGTATCGTCTTGCTTTTTGCGTTTTGGTGGAAGAAGATTTATTGTGCGATTTCCCACTAGTTCTGGGTCTGCCCCGGGAAGACATTGTTTAAAACGAGTGTATTTGAAGTAGCCAGCGTTTAATAGTTTCTTTAACTTTATTTCAAAACGTTTGCGAAGAACTCTTACAGGGAGACAATTGGTTATTAATAGCCGATTTGACTACATGGGGAACAACTGAGTGGAGGTGTTAAAAGCCGATAGTATTATTCTCGCAGCGAAAACACAAAAGAGTTCGCAAGTCGCATGGGCCATAACTCTAATCGGCAGCGTTGTTTCGATGAACCATGATGATTGGGTAATTCAGAACGAAGTTTCTAGATTGCGATCGCCAAAAAACTGGGCATTGGTGCTAAATTTATTGATTTTATAAGAGTAGAAATAAAACCCGCTGACTGCGGCTTAAAATCCGGGGACAAGATTTCCAGAATTTCACCGGAAGTAAATTTTACCGGAACATTTTGACGTGAAATCAAAAGTGTATGACCGAGTCCGACAGTGGGGAGAAAAACGGCTGCCGATTACTTCTTTTATTTGAGATAAATAATGACCTAAACAGTTATGTATCGTTACAAGAAACAATAATTAATTATCTTTGAATTTTAGTTGAAATAAAAGGTGTAATCTTTGTAAATTTGAGGAACATATCTCTGAATTTGGGCGCATTTTTGGCAATTTGGGCACAGCGTTTACCGCGCCGAATTTGGGGGAATTTAAAAGCCTGGGACAGACGGACGGACAGACTGATTACATAATACGACCGTTTTTTCAAACAGGCGTATAAAAATATTTAGAAATATAACTTACTGTAATGAAAGTCAGCCCATGAAATTTGTTGAAGATACTGTTTTGTAACATTAATGTGTCCTCTATAATTTTGGTTAAGAAGTTAGTACATCCTGAACCGGTTTTCTATTATCTTACACTCAACGATCTTTCTTCGATCCTCATCCAGGCCTGGTCTCTGGTAGGCTTTACCGTTGGCCTTCTGGCCTTTCAGCGTGCAGTTACTGAGGTCATGTAATGTAAAGAGTGCCTTGGGTAACACTTTGGTTGCCTCGATCATGTCCGGGACTGTCGCAATGAGGTCTTCCATGATATTTTATATTATTTGGTGGATATATATATACATGTATATATATATATATAATATATATAATATTTGACTAAACGAAAATTATATCAGTCCTTTTTGTAAATTTATTGCCACAATATAGCGAACTATAATACCCACCTTTCACTTTAATCTTTCAACTTCCTTTTTGAGAGCCTCGATTTCAGCTTGCAAAGTGAAGCAACAGCTATTGCATTCATGGTATTGACCAACTTGACCATATCCTTGTGCTGCTGCTGAATAATCGTAGTTATTGTCTTGATACACATCGGCTTGATTATAGGGAGTCTCAGTTGGATCGTAGATCAGATTATGAGCATTGCGTATCATGTGAAAGCGTATCGTGATATATCAAAATCACGATGAATCATCGCAGCTCTAGAACTCGGCAAGTAAAAAGTTGTATTGTAGAGTGTATATAACTTTTTTGATATTCTCTGAACATGCAGTTTTTTTTATATCATGACATCAGTGAAGCTGCTGTGGGATGTTTAGCACTGAGAGTGAGAGAAATTTGCAAACGTTGGCATGATCGATTGATCCAATTTCCATTTTTTTTGTTGCCAAAAAAAAAGCAGTACTGGTAATTGTCAGGTGTGTCACTTTTTTTCTTCTTCTCATTACTCATATCTCACTTCTGATGAGTGATGTCACATTGTCTCCGAGATCCAAATTCCAATGAGCTCTGTGTGACCAGTCGGACTCCGCCAAAATTAGTTTTGTCCCGTAGCACAAGCATTTGGACAAGACGTCAACTTCAAGATGATTTAAATTGCATCAATCCGTGATCCGAGTCTTGCCAACAAATTGAACAATAACACATAACACATTTCAAGTATTTGCGCAAATATTTGCCGAATTCAGCCTCCTACCACCTGTTCTTCTACCTCTAGTGTAGTCCCTTTCTTCTTTTCGCCAAACTGTTGAATTGTTTTGGCTTTTCTGAAGTTTTCTCGTTATCATTTTCGTGAAATGAAAGACGTTATCAAATAAAAATGCAGCAGAAATTTATACAATTTATATAAACTAGTGTTTTTGAGTTGATACCAGAAATATTTCACAATTTGCCTGAATTTGGTTTTCACAGGATTCATTTCATCCAGTATAATTTTCTAAAAGCTTTGAAAATATAGCAGAACACTTGGATCCAAGGTTTTCACAGCTTTTCAAAGGTTTTAAATGAATACAGAATTTTACTAATACCCCATGATCTAAGGATTTCACAGGTTTTTGAAGGTTTTCCTGAATGCAGGAATTTACTAATTCACAAACATAGGTTTTCACAGCTTTTCACAGATTTCATTTTAAATCATAAACCTTTGAAATCCTACGAGGACCTTGGATGCAAGCTTTTCGCAGGTTTTCACAGGTTCAGGAAAGTGGCTTTCACAGGATTTCACAGGTAGTGATATTTCAAATATTATTTAGTGAAAAAACCTATGATGAATCCTATGATATCCTAGGATATCCTAGGATTACGAAGGTTACTTTTATAAACCTGTGATTCCTTCCTGCAAGGGTAATAATCTGTTGTGTAAATTTTTCAATGTTGTTCTAAGAACTGCCCAAAAAAAGAGCAGAAATATGCATGTATAACATATTGTATTTTAAAAGTGTAATATACACACATGGCTTATGTTTAAGACATAAAGATAATATTAAAGTATAATTTATACGAATATCAATATGGTTTATTTAATTAGTCAAAACTTTTTGAATGAAATAGTTCTGGAAAGTGATTGGACATGTGCTGGTATGGAAATTACCACACCAGAATAGCCATGATTGATATGATAGATATGTAATAAATATATTTATAGCATGATTGCCCTATATTCCGAATTTTTCAACGATCAAATCAGCATGCATATCCGCATCAACTTCAAACAATCCCACCGGTTCATCAGCAGTCCCAGTAGCAAATTTCTCACTACACGCGACGTACAACTTTCCAGGTTTCTCCGCATGGACGCATCGGAAAACATCTCTGAATGTAAGGCCATTCTGGATTGTCCTCAGTGCTCTCCACCCATCTGAATTATGTGGGCATTGTCTACATTTAAGGCTATTATACTTGTCATTGTTGACAAAATTTCGTTGTTAAATATGCCTATTCATCGCAATGGAAATGACCTTGAAACTGATTAAAAATCTGGAACGTATCCGTTAAAATGCATTACATCGACCATACAGAAAGAACTGCTGTGCCTATCGGAACTAGAAACGTACTTAACGGAAACCGTACCGATATTCGTGCGCGTTTCACCATTTCGTGGTATTACGATCGCATTTTTTTTAAAGGTTGCATAAAGTTTTCAGGGTCGCACGTCTGAAATAGGGTCGGTCGGGAAACCGGAACCAAACCATTAATTTTTCTTGGCCCTATAACTGATTCCGACAATATCATTGCAGTGGGTTATTTCTCAGTAATCATTCAAACATCTTCTGGCCACGTGTTATCTGAAAAGGAATGATCAACACTGTTGTGAAATATCATGCAAACAATCTGAAATCAAATTTCCAAAATATATTGTAGATGGAAATATGTTTTGTCTGTAATATTTGTTCCCGAATAATTTCAAAATATTTAGCGAGTCAACCGCTTAGGAATAAAATATAACAATATACAATTATTCATGGAATACCTATACCATGGCAATAGCTCAATCTTTACAAAGTAAAGTTGAGCTAACAATAACTCATAAAGGGATGTGGCATAAAATTGCATTCAAATAACAAGATCAGTTTAAATACAAATCACTCATTGGGTTGATGCTTTCTTCTTTTCGTTATTAGCTCCTCTTTAGTTTTGAACTCCAAAGCAAACCGTCTATTGAATAGATGCACTGGATCCTCTGACTGTCTGATCAGTGGAGCATGTAGTTGTGTTATAGCCGCCATTCTTCGAAACATAACCTCCATTATAAGGTTATTTATGTGTGGGTACTTCTTCCCCGTTTTCATAGGGCACACTAGTCCAAGTCTTCTCGTACTAAAGCCGGCTAAGATATTGGGATGGAGGTGCCGGTCTTTAGTCCAAGCCCGCTGCTATACCAATCCTTTGACACGACTTACGCCCACGATCTGTGGCGGGATTCTGTGGTGTATTTTACTCGATTTACCTAATGAATCAATACATGATGCTATATACATCGGAAAGAGAGATATCTTATGGTCATAATGGTGTATAATAATCTAACTTTCATGTTAAATTACGCATAGAATATTCCGGTTGATTGTCACCAACATCGCTGTTTTTTATATTTTGTTTACATTACTGAAAGCCGAAGTCAGGTTCCGAAGAACTTCGGCATTGTCCGGTGTTTGTTCTGAGTATTCTAGTTTCTGTTTCTATATATAGCGCGGGGTTTTCCGAACAAAATGGAGAAAACCGATCGCCGCAAAGTCCAGTTTCCAATGTGCTTTGAGAACAATTCCCGCACTAAAAACTTAATGACATAATGGAGGATCAGAAAGGTAGTTTTGTTGACAATTTTCGCAAGCAACTTGTCAAAATTGGAGCAAATTAGAACTCTTGTGTCTAACTTGCCATGCGTGTGATTTTCATCCATGTGCATTTTGACCTTTGTGTTGATAAAATAATCGGAGAACCGAATCACACAGTTTCGAAATATAGTTCTTCCGTTTTAGTGGGACTTTTCAAACTTAAGGTTAAAAATTTATACAAATTTTGTTTGATTTTTTGTGTGCTTAACAAGAGCATTATATTGCTCTGTTCGCTTAGTATATATCTTAATTTCGCTGAAGTCCACCAAATGTGGGAAATGTAGCACCATATTATTTATTCTAATGATCGTTGTGTTTACACTGTTTTAAACTTTGAGAGGGTTGTAATTCTCCGTAATTTATTTAATGTATTACATTTATATCTTCAATGTTTAATTAATCTATTTATTTTTTATTTATTGACACACATAATTACGATTACAATGGAGAATTCATCGTAATTTGCATTGTCAGTCGAAAATCTACGGAATATTTTCAACGGAAAATGCCGAACACAGTTCGCGAGGTCAATTGAGTTCGCATACTTTTAAAAATTTGTAAACATTGCGGTAAATGTCTCTTTTCGCATTAAATTACCGTTTTCAATTCACAACTGATGTGGGTTTCAGATCAAATAGCATGTCTTCTGCGGAAAATATCCTTTTATTGTCGCAATTGTGATATTTTATTTCATATAATTGTGGTTTTATTTGAGCGGGTCACTAACGCTTAACTCGTGTCAAAGGAATGCATGGGCCTGGAACTCGGACTAAAGACCGGCACCTCCATCCCAATATCTTAGCCGGCTTTAGTACGAGAAGACTTGGACTAAGGGCACACCGACTCTGTATTTGATGCTTTGCTGAATGTTTTTACATACCGGTACCTGAAATGTAATATTATTTAATATAATACTAGTTGGAGCGAAGTATCTTTTTGTTCACTCACTAACTATTTCCTTAATAATTATCCCGCATACACAAAGTTTGGCATAGAATATAGAAATGGGTTCTATCTATCCGTGAGTCCATCCATCCGAACTTTGGAGTTATATTTATCAGCCTTGATCCATTTAGCATATTATTATTAATTAAAAAAAAATACCTATTTTGTGACATTTTTGGCTCAATATCCGCGATGATTTTAATGCATTTTTTTTCTGTGATTGAGTGCTGTCAGTTGATTTGAACTGATTGTCACTGATAAAATATTCACTCACCTTAATCTGATGAGCTCAGACAATGTAATTTGGAAAAATTGGAGTCTTCAAGTTGAAAACAATATCTTAAAATAGATTTTTTTTAAAGTTCTCTCGCTTTGGACTCTTTGACTTCCTGTTTTCGTTATTGTTTGATGATCCACTGTGAACAATAGCATGTCACTGTGGCTTGTTTTTGATGAGTGTTAGGCCTGTTTTATACGTCGAGCCAGATACGGGTCTTGCCAGCCTAATTAGTGTGAAAATGACAAAGTCCAAGATGGCGCGACTGGAGCACGACGTATAAAACCAACTGGCGCATCAGAATTTCTCTGGCACGACCCGACGTGCTACACATGGGTCATGCTAAGATGATTCAGGGAAAACAATTCCCCATTTAGGACCCCTTTGGCGGAAAGGATGCACAATTTGAAGTTTTTTGCCGTCATTACGTTATCTCTTGAGTCATCCTAGCGCGACTGTGTCTGGCACGTCATATAAAACAGCGTCGGGCCACAGACGTGCTAACTCTTGGCCATTGTAAATATACATTGAAGGTAATTGTACGGTACTACGGGGACATGTATGTAACGACTGACAAATGACGTTTCGCGAAAGTTGGGAATAAATATATTGCAGATATATATTCAAAGGTTTAAGGGAAGTGAATGACAAGATCCCGATTTTGAAACCAACGAAAGCGTAAATTATGAGATTCATGAACTGTATAGAGGGCTAGTTTATAGTGCATTGTCAGATGACACTATCGCGGAAATGATTATAGCATTTTGTATCAGAAATGCTAAGATTGTTCGAAATATACGATTACAGCACGTGCCAGCAGGCTCGACGTATCAATCAAACAAACATAACACGAGCCAGAGACGCGCCAATGTCGAGCCAGGGGAAGATAGCGCGACCCGTGTTTGGCGTGACGTATAAAACGGGCCTTAACGACATATGGTGCAGTTAATAGTCTATGTGTCCATGGATACTCTTTCAGCCAAGATCTAGGAAATGTTCTCACTTTCTTCTTTTTCTTTTGAGGTTCTTCTGATTTATTCAGGTCTGTTGAGAGTCGGAACTTGAACCCAGTGGCAGATCCAGAAAGTTTGAAAAGGGTTGGCACTATGTATTGCTGTATATATGATGTGTAGCATCAGCGAGCAGCAAGTGGGGTGTGGCGTCCAGGTGTATAATACAATGAAAACAACATGTTTTCCTGTGTTCTGGGCCCAGTTAATGTAGCTTAATATTAGGCCTATATGGAGTGAATCACAATAACATTCAGTATAATGATAGTGAATTATCTGGGCAACATGATGATTTTGGTGCACTGGGCATACCGGTCGCTTATGGTATGGTTTGTTAGATTTTTGTGGGGTGTCATTATTATGTAATTAATGCATGCAATATATAATTATATTGAAATAACTAACCTTATATGTTATAAGCGAAGATCCAATGATGAATAAATAATACAGCAATAGATAGAATAAAGTTGTGTTTGTCGTGGCTGTCGAGATTGGAATGGACGAGTCCACGGCGTATCACTCCGCCGATCTGTTCCAGAGTTGCACTGATATCTCATTGGCTGTTTCGGCGGAGTGGCGTACTTGTGTGTGTGGTTCGGCTCTCTGATAGAGAGCATTTGGCACTATATTTTCTACTCTCGTATTTTAATTCATATCAGGCTGCCGACTCGGTTTTTCAAGTCATTCTATAAAAGTACTTGGCATTTGCAGTAGTGTGCGCAAGTACCTCTCGGAGGGAACAACCTTTAATGGTGGCGATGAATTCAGCAATATCTCCTATTAAAGATGGAGAGGTATATTGATGTCCCATTTCTTTGCCAAAATATGGGGCATCAGTTTCCAATAGAAGGCGGTTCATAGGTATTGATTTTATGCCTTCTTTTTGTAAGGAGTTAAATTTGAAGCACGACCCAGATATTCCGAAGTGTGCATTGTGGAATTTTCGGGACCATGCCTCGACCATGTCTGAGCTCCCCATGAAGGAATGGAGATGGAAGTGTTGGTCGGGATAGCACTCCTTTTCACAAAGGTGGAGCGCGGTGAAGGTTACATCGCTATTCATTTTGTCAGTTTTTTCTCCTCTTATATGCAAAATGATCGGTTTTTCGATCTTTCTTGCATCTCTGAGGAGGGATTGAAAGGCCATGTCTTGGTCATATCGATCTTCGGAAGTAAGATCCATTGATCGATCTAGTCCAATTTCACCAACAGCAGTTGTTGCTGGGTGGTGAATCAATTGATTCCACTGGGTTCTTAGTGCCGGATTTGAAAGCAGTTTGAACTGTTTAGGGTGGAATCCTATGGCAATTTTCCACATGGGCTCATTGGTGACCATATTCGGGTATTGTAAGGGGTCACACATTACATCGACTCCGCCAATCACCTGCACAGCGTTGTTCGGGAAAATAAACTTTGCTGCACTTAAAATTGCCTTGGAAGTGGGTGTCTACCCCTACCGGAATCAAAGGGGGGATCAGCGGTGACATCGTGACTTGTGTCGGTTGCTGAACTAGTGATGGCAAAATTGGCCTTACGAAACTTGGAGTGCCGATGGAACCCTGCGGTTTGGTTGGTAAAGGTAATAATGCTTTAGTAATCACCTTTGGGGGCGGTATCCATGACATTAACTGCTGAACTGCATTATCCCTGTTGGATACTGACGGTCCGCCTGTAAATCCTGGGGGTGGTGGCAATGGACATGATGCCCAGGCTGCCACCTTTTGTGGTGTTGGTAATGGGCATGTTGCCCGAGCTGCCACCTTTTGTGGTTTCGGTGGTGGTGGCGGCAATGGACATTTTGACCGATCTGCCGCCCTCTGTGTAGGTTTTATTGGGGAAAGTTGAGCTGCTTTACCCATTGTGGATGTCGACTGCTCTTGAACGTTCCTTGGGAATAATAATAAGGCCACTGCGGTTTGAAGGTCAATAGCTCTTTCAGGGATGGTGTCTGGCGTTTCTGATGTTATCAGTCGCTTAACTGTATCCCTGACTCCAGCGTCATTCTTAACCTCTTTGACCTTACTCATTATAAAGTGACGGCCTATACCATGACATGGAGGTTTACAAAATTTCTTGAGACATTGCTTGGAGGTATCTTTATTGCACACGCCTTTATTTGGGTTTGTGATAATATTTATAATTGCGGCATGGCACCTCCAGAAAATTAGACAGGATGGGTGGTTAACAGGGTTGATTTTGAAAGAACTTGGGATCTTCCAGCCTTGTATTTTGCAAATTGTAGTCATGGTGTTCATATATATTGGGTTGTAAGATGTGGACCGGGGGAATACAGTCAGATCATTTGTTGTTTTATTGACTGCATCCAACAATGTATTTAATTGTTTTAGGAGAGGCAAGTTGGGGTCTGGGCGACTGATGACCATTGCCATTTCTGACAGGTCCTCCAGCGTCTTCTGTAACCACTTCGGGTGGGGTACCTCATCTAAGACCCACCAGTAGGTTGGTAGGTGGTTGGTCATCACATGGGCTTTTACCCCACCTCTATGCACCCATCTTGCACAATAATTGTAGGGGCATGGCGCACCTGCTTTTTGTTTGGGTGGCGTCGGCTGAGACTCTATATTGTCTTGTGCCGGCAAGCCTGGATATAAGAGGTCTGACACAGTCATTGACCGAGCCAAATACACCGATGACCGCCGCCGCCTTATTATCGTCCGTCAGTTTGTCCGGCGCCCATTATCTTCACAAAAAATATATAATTAAGGGGAAAACAACAAGTAGATGTATTATCTGCGGCAAAGACATTCAATTACCACTACTGTGCACTAAATATCAAATCCCCCCACAATACAGCGCGTTTTACCGAAAACATGTTAATGATCCGTTCCGTATACAGGACCTATAAATGTAATTTTAAAGTAACCTCTAACCTAAACTGTCCGCGATTGATGATTGATCGCAAACTGCGAATTATCGCTGTCTTCACGTCCGCACTATTTACGACTTTCTATTTTTAGAATGTGAAAAACCCAGAAAAAATGGCTGCCACTGGGGGGAAACTCCAACCAAGAAATACACTTCGTCGTGTTTTTCTCGTTTGATGTAAGATACACGGAGATGTCACAAGATACACGGAGATGTCACAAGTTAAATCAGCACAAGTGTAATATATTCCACAAGTTAGATTTAGCGGAAGAAATTCCGAAAAAATTCATACCGGGTAGTTTTTAAATCGCCGCGTTTTGAAACATTTGCTCGTGTTTACTTGGGGGTAGCACGGCGTAGGATTTTTTCTGCGGACTATTTTGCGCTACTATATCGGACAACTTCCGATTAATCTGATCCGATCCGGCCAATTTGAAATTAGCAATGGGCAGTTCAGTGACTTAGCACAGTACATAATGTATGCATAATTCATAACATGGTACATCAATGAATCTAATTTGTGCATTGGAATGGGCTAAAAAACAACTAATTGCTGCTATTTATTCATACCAGGTAAATGACAGACACACTTTTCAAATGTCAGATGCCGAATCTTTGGTGCCTGTCATTTTGTCAGACACTCAAATAAAATTATATCCAGGCTTGTGTGCCGGCCTATTATTTGTTTTTTTGTATTGCGCCTTGAGTTTTTGTTGGTCGCGACTCCTTGCTGAACACAGAAGGAGGAGTTTTTATTGTTTGCGACTCCTTGCTGAATACAGAAGGAGGTACTACCCTATTTATTTGAGGAGGTTTGACGTAATGGATTTCATCGTCTATGATCTCCCCTTCTTCTGGGTATATTGTTTTACCTCATGGACTATGTTTTGACTTGTTGGGTCACTAGAAACAGTCGCCTGGGGGACAGAGGAGTTTTTACCTCTTTTTCTAAAGCCTTTAGCTTTTGGTCGCTGTTCTTTGGGGAGGGGGCCCATATTTTCTTCTACCCATTCGCGGGAAAGACACATGTGTTCATGTGCGCAATTGCGACATTCGTAGAGCCATTTGTTTTTTGACTTGGACTTTGCCAATTCATATTGGGAGAGTAAAATGCTTTCCCTTTTTCTATTGTCCCAGCTAGTTCCCAATAGCTTAACTATTAGTTTCACTGGGTCTTCCACTAAACGGCCTTGGGTTACCGTGTATTCAATGGCATATTCCCTCTCAAGTTGCTCTGCATTTGGCTGACATGAGGAAGTTGACTCAGTTTCTGGGTCTTCAATTTCCTCTTTATTATTGTCAGCGATTTCTGTCGTACTTACAGAGGAAGTGGACTCGGTGATCAAGTCTCTATTATCCTCTTTTTCCCTATCTGTGCCACTCACTTCGGCTTCTACTGAGGAAGTTGACTTGGTAACCAGATCTTTGATTTCCTCTTTGTCTACAATTATGATAGCGGTGTCACTAGTAATTTCCATTGATTCAGGTTCTGAATCTTTTGGAATGACTAGCACTTTTACCTGCTCTTCAACCGCCTTACCTTGCTCAGTATCCATCGATTCAGGTTCTGAATCTCTAATGGATACTGAGCTTGACGCCGTCAACTCTGTTGGATGGTTCGCCTCACCAGTCAAAGTCAACTCAGTATCTGAATTGTTGTCGCTAGTGAGGCGATTTATCTCAGCTATGGTTTCATGATAGTCCGTTTCTTCCATTTTGAGCAGGGAAGGTGACTGTTAAGAAAAGGAATTAGTCTGAACACTTGGTACATTTATATGTATCCAAACCTTCTCCCTCTTCAGCGGTAATGTTGACACAATGTTCATGAAACCAGTCTAAACAGTGGTCACATTGAATCATGAACTTTCCTCTATATGCCTTTTTACATATGCAGAATATATTTGTACTTCGGTTGACGGAGACTTCTCCAGTCTTATGGAAGTTCTGCTGGCATTTTACTAACCAAAGTGGTAACACTTTGTCATTGCATAATTTGATTCGATCATGATTCACCACCGTTATGGTGTTTTTGAATATTACTTTAAAAAGATATGGTGTGAATTTGGCAGAAATGATTCCTGGACCTTTCCATATTGGTTGCAACTTTTTGGTCTTACCTTTGACATTTGCCGTGTCTAAAAGATAAACCAGGTCACCCACATTGTATGTGTGCTTAGAGATGTGTACGTCATAATTGCGTTTCATTAGTTTTTATCTCCTTTTCTAGACTATTTACATACTCTGGGAGCTCTGGTTTTTGTTGATCGGTTTTGAAATTGAAAACTAAGTCAGCAGGATGGTTAACCTCGCGACCTAGCATGAGTTTATTTGGGGTAAAACCGGTGTTACGGTTGACTGAGGATCGCAACGCTCCAGCAAGCTGGGGTACGTACTTGTCCCAGTCTTTCTGGTTTTTATCCACGTAACATCGGACGGCATTCATGAGAATACGATTCTGGCGTTCAATTTGACCATTTGAACTTGGTCGATAAGCTGTGGTTGAAATTGTTGTTGTTGTTGTTGTGGTTGAAATTGTTGTTGTTGTTGAGGTTGTGGTTGAAATTGTTGTTGTTGTTGTTGATATTGTATACCTGGGGTTATCAACGTTTGGTTACCATTGGCTGACACCGGCGGTGAACCTTTTGATGTTGAACCCGTGCTATACAATGTTTGTGTTGGTTGCGAAAAACCTTGACCCAGTGACATCTGATTTTGATTGTATTGTACACTTTGGTGACCTTGTTTCCAATCAAAATTTGGTGGTGGCATATTCAAATTTGGCATGTTTGCCACAAATTGTGTCTGTGCATGACTGTTCACCCCGGTCGGTGCTTGTGAAATTGGTGGATTGTATGTTTGCGGCTGTGGTATCGGCACTTTGTGTGGCAGAATGTGCTTGTGTCTATTTGTCGATGCAGTATTTTGCATCTTCGGTGGAGTCCTATTATTACCAAAAGTGAATGTTGGCCTACTAGTTGACATATTTGGCAACTGAAAAGTTGTTTGAAATGGCTGTGACCTTACTGGTAGTGTACTGTACTGTACTGCACCAATATTATTGTAACTTGTAGACATTGTCAAACTGTGTTTACTAACATTTACTGGCATTGCTTGCGCTGGGCCAGTATTGTAAGCGCTAGTGATCACATTTTGTGATGCCATGGTTGTGATGACTGATGTGCTTTGTATAACACCATGGTTAGAAATAATGGTTGATGTCTTAGATGGTGTTGTTGTTACTGCGCTCATGGGAAATGTCGCAGTGTAATTTGCACTTGGTGGCGTCACTACTCTTGTACTCATGACCGGTAAACCGGTTGTGTTTACCAAAGTTGTTTTTGGTATCACTCCCTGACCTGTCACATAATTACCTGTTGCAGTATTTGCAGCTTTTGTAATAGAATCATTATCACTATCTGAGTCCATCCCTGGTAAATCACCCAACCATTTGTGTCGTTGCGGTGTACCGGTGTTGCTATGACTTGGTGTCATGGGCTGGTAATTTTCAACCCTTCTATTATAATTTCCTGTACAAGAAGGTGATATGGGCTGGTATTTTTCAACCCTTATATCGTGACCATGTTTCATGGGCTCATCATAAGTGATATATAAATCTGACGACCTATTCACTCCTGTGTTACCTAGATTTTCAGGAGATATGTATCCTGCACCGAAAATTTGTTGTGGGAATGTCGGTGAAGGTACTATTGGTATTGGTGATCTAATCACATTTGGTATGGGATTTTGTGTCACCATGTCATTGTTGATGGAATTATCAACATATACTGGCTTTGGTGGTACTGAAAAATCAATAACTGCCATTTGATCCCTCGACCCTCTGAAAAATGGGATCTTGAACAAATCTTCCTTTGAAAGAAAGCTTATTGTCTTTCTTCTTTAATAATGGACTCTGCAACTTTGGGTCCGACACCGGGAATTGCTTGCAAATCATAAAAATTTGCTGTGTTGACATTTACTTTATTATTTATGGAAGCCATCTTCAAAAGTAAATAAGTTGACAGTGAAAAATAAAGAATATGTTAGAACAAATGTCTGTAACAAATGCCCTGAAGTAGTATTTTACTTCTTACGAGCTTGATGTTACCTTTAAATATGTGTTGACATTCATTATGGCAATAACATAAATGCAAAATAGAACTGGAAACATTTTAATCTTATGGAATGCATTTAGGACATACCTGGCAAAATTGGATGTCAAAATCTGGAATGGCATACAAAAATGGATAATAGGCATTGCATATGAAAAATATATGGCAAAAATGGCAATATCAGAGCAAAAATTCTCAATAATTTCAATTATCTAAAAAAAATAGCAAAAATGGACATTTATCAGGCAAAAATAATTTATGCAAGGAAAACAGGATCAATTACATCAAAATTGGACAAAATATAGGGTAATTGAACAATTGATAGGAAAATAGGACAAAATATATCAAAAAATTTGGCAAACATTGACAAAAATGCAGCAAATTATAAAAAATGGACAATATTCTCAAAAATTGGCAATTAATTATATATCAAGTTAATAAGGTGAATGTATAATAGCAATATTATTATAATGGGCAATATCAATGCAAAATGGACAAACATATGCGAAAAATCTATCAAAAATGGAATTTAATGCAATATATGGAATTAATTTGATAAGTAATATAAATTAATTGGCAATATCAGGAATCACTACATTTTATTGCAAAAATTGGCAAAAATGGACAAAAATATATTTTGGAAAAAAATGGCAAACAAAAATTTCGTCAAATATCACATTTTCAGTTTTCACTACTTATACATGATACAATGGCTTACAATTCAATATGACACTGTGTTTAGTGTCCCTGACATTGAATTGCAAAACACGTGGATTGCCAATTGAAAAAATAAATATGGCCGTCCTCGCCGATTCGTTTGTTAGCGAACGACGTCATTTGTAGCGAAGTTTGAATGGGGTATTATATTAATTATCACTACATGAATTATACATTAGGCAATAGCATACTTACCTATCTAGTAGGTCAGGAACTCTTTATAAGTTATACATCATCGTATCAGAATATATCATTTGTTTTATACATCATTGAAGAATATTTATCATTAGTCGTTGTGGTCTGTTTCGAGTGTAGATTCTTTCTGTTCAGATTATATCAACCCACAATCCTCGGCTCTCGCTGTAGTCAACAATTGGCTGCGATATCGTCGGTTTGATTGGACCGCACCCAATGTTTATTGATGACGTATTTTGACAGCGGCACATTGTTTATATTGGACCACGTGGAATAATTATTGTTTACCAAATTCACTACAGGAATTGGAAAAAGTCCTCCGTAAAAAGAGCATGTGTTGAACCCTGCTGATGTGAACAAACAGGTGTTTTGTAAAATCTGTCTCCCTTGCCTTGAACATGGTAGGAATGTGTTGAATACACAGTAGAGCATTCTCTGCACTGGAGCCTTGCTTTCTGAAAAGGTAGCTGACCCTTTTCCAGACAGAATAATGTTCCGTGTGTCAGTTCACCCTTTCACGCTGGTCATCTGTGTAACGAGGACCCGGATAAGTAACGACGGATGCGACTTCAGTGTGAAGAAATTGTCTCGGGCTGGTCAAGAAAAACGTTGAGTAAAGGCCTTTAAAATTAATCTACCTATGTTTTAGTGTGCGTAGTGTTTTGGGACAATATTAATCTAAATCGGTGGGTGCTAAATTGATGTCAACGTGTCCACAATTAATGTATAAAGAGGAAAGTTGTTGCAAAACCCTGAAATTGCACGCAAATTGACCCAAAAAATAATGTTATCACTTGCAAATCTGAACAATTCATGACGTTGAGGTACCGCCGTGATCCCTGTCATTGAAATATAAGCAATACAACCACGCCAAGCAACCAGTTTCCAGCAATTCGAATAGTTAGCATTATCAACGAGTAACGAGGACCCGTTATCATGTAACGTTGGACGCGCTTCAGAAATCACATTGATTAACCGCGGACGCGAATATTCCGACAAACAATTTATTTAGAAACATGAATGTTTTGAATGTATAAGGAATGACATGTTTATGTGTTTTACCATAATTTGTCGCATTGATAACCATCTGTTTTACAGCAAATTTTAAACAGACGAAACGTTGTCAGGAGACTTGGGTGCTTCCTCTCGCCATTACTCTGTTTCTCTTTGCACAACTAAGAGTGTATATGAATGTTTGCTATCGATAGGCACGTGGTTCGGTAGATTTAGGACCCTAGCCGTCGGCGAGATTATATCACTCAAGCTAATATGGGACCCTGATGCAAATTACACGTGTGTGGAGATCACTAACCCATGCCAGCAGGCAAGTTGTGATACTGAAACAGTAATTTTTTTGTTGAACATTTCAGGCCTTATAAAATGTGTGCCGACATGAACTAATGAAGTAATTTGCAGGATACCGACATATTTTTTCGCTACCAAACACAGGGTCGTGAATACAAAAAAAATTGTATTTACTATCAAGTCCAGAAAACAGAATGGCAGAGTATAAAGAATTCCCTCCACCGAACATAGACCCAACTGTTCAATCGGTTTATGCCATGACACACCCGGATAGCAATATACATGTAGTTCATCCGGAGGAGGACCTGATAAATAAATGCTGCAATCCAGAGAAGTCGGGAGTGGGCAGTAATAGTTCACAGTCCAACGACAGGTATACACACCTCTCCCGGGGCAAAATTTGTTATCAAAACTGGAAGTCAGTAGCGATGAGGAAAATTCGGAGGCCCCTATATCACATGGTGACATCCAGTCAGCCATCCCCGGCAAAGATGTATCGGCCATCCCCTCAACTAGGACAAATGACTTGTCCGTATATGCTCAGGAAAGAGTAAAATTGATTGCTGAAGTGCGAAAGACCAGGGGTGATGAGATGGGGGTACGACCAAAAGATTCTTATATAAAACCCCGGAATGACTCACTGGATAGGCACAGGGCCCCATGGCCATACCTCAGAACGGTTGTGAGTAATGATGATCATTACTCGGGACAGGCCTTTGCTAATTATGACCACGGCCAATACGCATCGGAAACCCAAACGACAAAATATGACTACAGCCACTCAGATAATAATCATAGGGCCAGTGATGACAGTCGCACGGCAAATGAAATGAATAATAAAGTGGCAGAGCTGGAACAACGATTTTGGTTGTTGGAGAGTTTAAGCAGATTAAACAAACCAAGGGCTAATGCGGGTGACCATTATAGGGAAGGGTTTCCTGATGAGGACCAAAGCCCACGAGAATATGAGCCACCAAACAGTAATTACCACGGTAGTGATGATAACCACCATTGGACAGGAGGACCAGTCGGCTTATCATGTGGTGATAGTAACTACCATCACACCACGGCTAATCTGGACAGTCAATTGGCTGACCTCGAACAGCAATTTGAAGATTTAATGCAATTAAAAAAATGCAATTATCCGTAACCTGTAAAATGAAGAGACAAGGAGTGCAACGAACATATGGCAGACTTTATCAGTAATAGCCAGAGGGACGTTGCAATCCTTGTCGTTTTATATTAATAGTCACGGGTAATTAATTGGAAGGTTTCAACTTATTATCAGAACGGACTTATACTACAGTTTTAAACTCCTGTGACTGGACAGGCTTAAGCAGTGCATGGCATCAAAACCCGAGAGAAGAATTGCGTAACTTCCGACAACAGAAGTGTACCACCAACCAATAGTATATTACTTTAACCACATCGATGGGGTGTTATATCGGTTTTGATCTTCGAAATTTCACAGTGTGAAATGCAAACATGCTGAGATACTATCACAGCCGTTATTATAGTACGAATTGGTTCAGTGGGATCATTGCCTGCGATTATTGTATACCAATTCGCTGTTTTGTTGCAAAAAGTATGCAGGGTACCATTCCGCAAACTCACTGCCGCAGGGTACACACTTATTTCGACCAGTGTAACGGTAAATCGGATTCCTGGGAAATTGGGTCCCGAATGGGATATCTGGACCAGATATGGTTGGTAATATGGTAATTGAGTTGTAGGTTGCAAAACTTGTTATAGAATCTGTGGTTATCGAGTTCGGGCTACATTTTGAAATGAGTTCCAGACTGGAATATTGGGTCCCTCATTGGATAAACTCTAACCAGGTTTCAAACTATAGCAAATCGGATTGCATGCATGCATAATATATCAATCTATTCAGGTATCATAATAATATTTTTGTGAGCATAAGATTTCAAAATAGTACGATATATTAATAAATCATTAATGTAATTATAATTCTGTATAATTATATACTCGTTGAAACCGTTCGGCTGACTTATCTACGTGGTGGTGGTGGAATCCGATTTACCGCTACGACCAGTGGACAAATATCTTGGGCATTTAAATAAGCTGAACTGGAAGCGTTAGTATTGTATTGGTGTTTGAAATTTGGCCGTAAAAGAATATCTATATCTAAGAAACCTGGTGCTTGTTTACAAGGAAGCCAGATAGAATGCAAGAGACACGCCCAAAATGTTTCAATTTCTTTTGTTCTGGCTTGGTTTCTTGTAGACAAGAATCGGGTTTCTTAGATAGCAATATCGAAGTGGGCTAACCACATTACTCACAATAAGGTAACAACGAGGAACGAAAAGGTAGACATCTGCTGATGAAATACATCTAATTATTGTTTCTATGAACATGTTGCACATACCTGCAGCAACAACACAAAATAACATGAGAACCAAACTTAGCATAACTAAGGCTATTAGAAAACGTCTGGGGAAACTTCGGTATAACTTGTGCACAATTATAAAGTTGAAGTCATATAAACAGTCAATATCTTGGAATGGCTTCTCTAATACTATGACAAGTCACTTATAAGTAACTTATAACTATGAAAATTTGATATGGTGAACAATGTAACCACATCACGCATGTGGCAAGTTGTCATAAAATGAATGGTAGTCAGCGGGTATTACATGTTTAAGGTCTTGAAGGTCTCGATACTTCGCGTTTTTTATTGGCAGTTGGGCACTGTAACTGGGATAGTTCCGTTTGAGACACGAGGTTACGAGAAGACCCTCTTGTCATTTTACGTGGAAGGTCCATATAATCATCGTCGAAATTCAACTTCTATAAGATCCGTCCCTCAGGCATGTATTTCAAACCATGGATGTCAGTTACGCAACTATCACCTGGTTTCGTTCCTGGTCGAATAGACGTGTACATAGAGTTTTGAAGTTCACGTATGTTTTTGAAGAATGTATGAGATAAATACTAGACATCGTATGGCTATTTACGCCTTGCAATACGCATCATGTCAACGTACATGTGGGGTACGTATATTGGTTTGTTGCGAATAGCTCGTTCATTCGCGGCGTGTACAGAATCCACCTCCATTTGGGTGTGTCCCTTTTCTAAAAACTGTTGCTGAATAATATACCCCGACTCACTTAAGTAGAGCATTTCCTAATATAACGTTCCGATTTTGATTCGTGCAGCCGTCGCTGAAAATTATAATTTCGTTCACATTTTGTGGCAGCGAAGAAATATAGTCGGTTATGCACGATCCATATGAATCGGCATTGAGGTCGCCTTCCCCCTCGTGCCACACATAACAAGTGGCATCCTTTGATGCCAAATCATACACTGTATAATTGTGACAAATTAGTTTTGTTCTGTAGTATATGGCACTAGCTTTCAGCAAGGGCGACAGGAGAACAGTTTGTTTTGTCAACAGTAAGAACTCGAACGCGGTTTTCGTCCTGAAATGGCACGTGCCTTATCGCGCTCCTTTTCTTCTCTCGCTCTTGTTTTTCGAGTAATATGCGACTCGTAACTTTGGGTATCGATATTGCCGTTTCGATAAGCACAACATACATCACACTCGTCTTTTTTCGGACGAAACAATGATAAATTCATATCATTAACAGTTTTAAGAAGTTTTTGTTGTCCTGCTTGGAGCCCCAAATCCTCCATGTTCGCGAGGTATGTTCTATACAACGCTGCAAATGACTGGAATAGAGGTTCCAGATATAGTTTACTAGATGACGCTCTACAATAATGGGACTCCATCTTTGCTAATGGATTCAAGAACATTTTGGCATTGTTAGTAACATCAGTAGTTGCCTTTGGGGGCTTCGTCGCGGAGGCAAGTGATGTTGGCATTCCAAGTGTGCACTGTTCCAGCCAGGTATATAATGTCCGTTCACCAATGCCAAGTGTACCCAAAAAGAATGACTTACACACTCTCAGTTTGTTATCACCTTTTCTGAGATAATACTTGTAAGTGAAATTACGTCTGCCTCCAGCACTCTTAGTATGATCTGCAGAACACTTCAAAGCCATATTTGACACAAATACTTTTTTTTCATTCCATGACATATTCTGCCAGAATGCTTCAAATATATTTCGGCGGTCGTCGGTGTTGAATTTGTGACACCTTTTGGATTTTTTGCACATGTCTTTGCATTTAGGTGCATATATCTGCCTTTCCGGTTTCGTTATGTTTTCTTTAGTTGATTTTTTCTTTGTTTCATATGGTTCCCCCATCATTCGTTTCGAAACATTTTTGCCCCATTCTTCCGGAACAGCTTTTTTGTATCTAGTTTTGTTGAGTGGTTGATCGCTCGTTTCTACAGTTGCAAGATCAGATTCGTTACTGATTGCTACTACTGGCAACACGTTGCTTATTATGGGTGTGGGGTTAACATTTAGTACAGAAGTTTGCTCAGGCAAAGTTTCACTTGTACTTGGAACAACATCGTCTTGAATATTAACGTTTGTCACGGATGGATAAATGTCACAGTATGTTAAAAGACTGGTCGAATCGCTCAAACGTGGATCGTCGTCATCCACGAACACAAGACGCTTCTGCTTTGGAGTTGGTTGCCAGTCAGGGTCTCGGCAATCGTCTTCGGACACGTCTGATATAGGTATTTCAGATTCATATCCTATGGGAACATTAGTTGGCATTACCAACTCCGTTACTACGAACTCATGGGCATCGGGAGACACAGAATTCTCACCATCCGTATTAAATTCACAACGATGAAGTATGGTTTTTGATGGCGTCCGTTTAATGTTTTCGCCTTGAATTTGATACGATGTAAAGAAACAGTGTCACTACATGCAGGCACAGGCGCTTGTTTGTTTGGCATCAAATTGGTTACAACGTGAGACGACACAAGATGGGGTTTGCTGGTATCGTCAGTATGAGTTTCATCTGGCTTGCTAGCTAGTGCCAGCTTAACCAGCTGTTGTCCTCGTGACAGGAGTCTAGCAGCCATTTTCACAGTTTGGATGAAATTTGTATTCCAACTGAACAATTTTACCGGTAGTATCATCTCGTTCAGTTACAATATATCGAGGAGTAGATTCCTTGAACAAAGCATGATATGCATGTTCTAGGAATTGATATGAATTATTTTGGAAATCTCCCCGTTCACGTTGGGGGACGCTAGATGTGACCGAATGAATTGGTTTTATACGTATCATGCCGGTATTGCTCCTCTTCCATTTGGAACTCATCGTTATGGTAGCTGCACTTGTACCTGAAGAAGATCGAAAATGGCATCAGTGAGTAATGGTAGCGCAAAATGGAAGACGCTGTATTTAACATCAGGAGTTAAACTCTCCATTGGTATATATATTCACATAGTAAAGATCGGCTATGTTTTTTGAAAAATGGTATGTAAATATTAATACTGAATGGCAGATGTATCGCACAGATTGCTTTTGATCAACAGATAAATTCAAAAAATTGGGTGAGAATCCCCTTCGATCACTTCTGGGAGAATACTTTCTTGATATTGCTGTAGTGCATGTAATTGAAAGCAACTTCTGTGGATGCACGGTCAGACATTGTGTTCCTTATGTTAGCTAGTATCTTGTAGCCGGCAGATGGTGTAGTCTCTCTTTCTTGTTCATGGCAGTGATCATTGATATCGGAAATAATTTTTTTAAATGTGTCAAGAATAGTTTGAGAACTTTTATTGGACATCTCCCTCAGGCCTAACAGGTATGATGTTTGCGTGTCGTCTGTCAGAATATCTGTTTCAACGGTTTTCCCATATTTCCTAGTTTCATCTATACAGTGCTGTATGCTTTGCTGCTGGGAGTACGCTCTCTAACTGGGCATTACCTTGGTAGTATTGTTAATATTATCACACAAATTATCAACATATCCAGACATGGTATTAGAAAGGAAGTGACCGGTACAAATTGTCTGGCTTGCTTGATACTTAGACTCACATTTATTTTCATTAGAACTAATATCTATGACACTTTCTGTGACTTGTTGAGGGCTTGGCGGTTGCGTCAAATCATCATCAGTGGATAAGGGCTGTTTTAGCTCATCAGACGAAGATTTATCAGAGAAGTGCTGGCTGTCTTCTCTCAGGTCCTGTAAAAAATTAAAGGAAATTAAGTATTAATTCATACCCATTGAAACACCCAAATTTAAGAAAAGTTTCTACTACCGATGCTTACATATGAAGTATTTCAGGTGAATCATTGCTCCTAACTTACTGTTTGAAAAAAATTAAGAAAGAAACAAGAAATGTCACTCGAAAGTGACTATGCACCCATAATGATACTCATGAGCGAATTTGAAATCATGTGATGTAGACAAAAGATATGGAGCAGACACAAAGGGTAGTGCCTATTGACTTAATTGAGAGAAGGACCTTGTCCTGTGACCTTGACCTCCAACAATTGGAACAAATTTGTGCGCGACACATCGTCTCTTCAATAGGAACAACTATTGCAAGTTTTCAATAGAATCCTATAAAGCATCCCAATTGTCAAATGTCAAATGTGAGCAGAATAAAACAGGGTCACATAGAGGCCCTTGAAACAAGTGGAAACATTGGAAACAGACACCCCACCAAGTGCATGTACTTCCAATCCTACACATGGGGGTAGAAATATTTATGATGGCATGTACTAGTATCAGTAACACAGCCCTGTTAATTAGCAGAAATTTGTCTTAGATAAGAAAATTTCTAGGAAAGATATTGTTCTAAAAGGCCAAGGATCTGTGTAGTTACATACTCTAAACACTTGTTGCCCCAACTAAAATTTAACCCACCCCCAATATTACTTAATCCTATATAAAGGTATCCAACTTGGCACGCCCCAATTTGTTATCATTTTTACAAAGTCCACAATAAGGTTCGAAGTGCACAAAAATAATGTTTGTTACATATATGCCTCATCTATCTGGAGAATGATATTATTACTGTTCAATTTGATGTATCCCCTGTAAAAATTGGTTTAGAAAAACTCCGGTTATGACTAATGAGCACAGGTCTGATGCAAACCGGCTGTAAAATTTCACTTGTACGAGATGGTGTACGTATGCTAAACTGAATCGAGTCCGGTTTTAACACCCGACTTTGCTTAAAAGAACATGTTCAACGATAAGTAGAATATATATATTATACATAATTTGAAGCGGAATTGTTTACTGACCCACCAAAACCAATCATGCCTCACCACGGCATCGCATCTCGCGTATTTATTGAAAAAATCAGTTTCATGAACCCGGAAGCAAATTGCAATTTTCCAAAACCTGCCATTTTGTAAAACATTGTAAGCAAGCCAAAATGACGTAAAACTGATTTGTCATGTGCCAAATATCAATCAAATATAGTAGTGTATATACGCTCTAAATATTTATGAAGTTATATTCTTCTCCAAATGTATGTTTTAAATTCTTTTAAATTCTCGGGACCTGTGGCTCTACACATATACTAGTAACTTTAGTTTACAATTGGAACTTAGTCCATTATCATGCCATTCATGGCAAACTTGGTTGGTTCAAGTTTAAAATTGCTGATTGTCAAGATAATCCTTGTTATCTCAGTAGTCCTTGTTATCAGTAGAATTTATGCTGTCTGCTGACTTCCACAGTGCAACATTAAGATAACATCTCCAGAAATTTGTTTCAATTTTGCACAAAGCATCAGCAGGCTTTGAAATTGGCCCATGTTAAATAATAGCTCATAAAATTTCTTTTGCCTAGGAATATCATGTGCCTGTTTAAACTATTAGAGACTCATTGAGATCTGTATCTTGGAACAATATAATAGTTAGCATCATTCGGATCATGTGATCTTGCTGCATGAAGAGGAAAAACATGTCCATGGTTCTTAGCTTCAAGCACTCTTGTATCAGAATCTGTTGCTTGAACTGCATAGGCATGCAAATGTCTGTCCCATTCCATCACCTCCCACATATAACATACAAAAAACACATGTAATTCTGACTCAGCTCTGTCTGTAATCATTACAGAAGCAATCTTTCCGAACACTGGCATACTGTCTGAAGTTTCTTCTTCAAAGAGAAGTGTCTTACCATGGCGATATTTCAGACCATCAAACATAACCCAGTTACAGAAAAACTGTGGTTCAGGAGGATCGACATCTGGTAGATATTGCATGAGGTCGTCTCCAAATTCCATAATGTCAGGAGCATCCAACGATCCAGGACCAACTTCTATTCTGTTCTTGGATATGTCTCTTGACAGCTCAGAACATAATCGGATTTGGTGTCTACTGGATAATGTTTTAGGAATGTTCTTGAAATTGTAACAGACATTAGCTACTGATTTAAAGAATTTATGTTTGGCTTCAAATCTCATTGCCCAAAAATGAATCAGTGGTCCAATCTGTCTAATGATATATGGGTAATGGATCATGTGGTGGTGTTTCGTTTTTAAGTGACGATCTACGAACAACTCTTTGAATCGTGTGTGGTGTTCCCGGATTATTTCCTGAAGAAATATCACTGCTGGCTGTGTAATTTCTGGCGCAAATATATCTACACAATCCAGAAGGAGGAGAAGAAGTTCCCACCATTCATTGTCCCGGTCAACTAAATCGCCAATAATCAATGGGAGATATCTCAACAGGCAAAATGATTGTATTGCCTTCTGTCCGGAAGCACCATCTGGATTTTGCAGTGCAGCTGCTTTTATTTCGCTTGGTTTATTGTGCGAGTCCAAAAACTCGTAATCGAAGCCTTTTATTCTCGCATTAATCTCATCAAGAGAGGAAATACCTTGATCAGTTAGTTCTCTCAAAATCAGTTTTATTTCGAGTGGAGCAACACCTTCCAAAATGTCATGCATTATTTCAGGTGCCAAGTTTTCTGTGACATGAAAATAAGACAGATCATTGAGAAGAGATCTATATTTGATTCCAGTTGTCAAATTGTCTGTTGCCAGATCTGCGACGAAATTTTGCTTATTTCTTCTCAACATTTCATCTTCCCTGCAAGACTCCTGACATGAAGTTCTATGCATTTTACAATAATGACATGGAAAGTTAGCTGTGAATCCTCCAGAGAATCCAAGAACCTCATGCAGGCCTAAATTGTCGCCTGTTAACTGAGCCAAACGAATTGAAATATATCCAGTGTATACAGGACAACTAATATTTATTCCCGTTTGCTCCAAGCTAACCAAATCTTGGAACAATTCTCTCGAGAAACTTGTTCATTCCATACGATTTGATATTTTGTGACGAGCAACATGCAACCAGGTACAAATGATCTAAAGAAGATGAATGTTTTGGATGAACATTTAACACAGACAAGTAGCACATAGAGACGTTATGTGTGCCAGCTTTTGATCCAAGAGGATTCGCAACCTCCATTTCATCATAATACAGAAGAAGACACAATGTGTTAAGACCTAAAAAGCCTAGAAGTCCATCATAGAATCCTCTCAAGACATCATCCAATTTTTGTGATTGATGATATGTGCGCATTTCTTCAATCATACCAGGAGATTCCAAAACAGCCTTCAGGAGAGTATTACTATTTATATATTGGAATGTGTCCAATTTTTGTTTTTCTTCAACACGCCCTGAATGTCTGTTGACAACCTGTGTGTAACTGACACCAAGAAGAATGTTTTCAGGTTTAACCCTTTACCCAACAGAAGGGCCCTGTGCCAATGCATTCTCTTATATATGCGAGTCGACCATAGGTCGCCTCGCATATATAAGAGAATGCATTGGCTTAACACATTAAAAATTATAAAATTGTTAAAGAATGTAAGAAAAAATGGTAAAAAGTGTTAAAAAAAGATTTTGTTTAGGCCAATGCATTCTCTTATATATGCGAGGCGACCTATGGTCGACTCGCATATATAAGAGAATGCATTGGCACAGGGCATAACTGTAACTATCACAATGTGGTCAAGGAGCCGGTTCCAATGATATCCATATTTGTATGGTTCTATTGAGACAGACCGAAGATATTTTAGGCTGTTGAAGCTTTATTTGGCCGGTTTTGGCCGTTTTGTTGGGTAAAGGTTTAATGAATAATCCATTATGCTCCAAATACTTCCTGTGTTGATTCTCCGTTTCAAGATCTTCAAAGGGATTCTTCAGTGCATCAAAATCCTCCATAAGACGTCTGGTGTCGGGTTGATTGATATCAACACTGTTTGCTTCTTAACAAAATGTTTGGCTTTGCCTTCAAATGGTCAAGTATGTCCCTAGTGATTAGTGAAGTTTCGTGCATGCAGGTATGAACTGTGGACAGCGAACAAGAAGAAATACTTTTCAGTTTTAGAATCATATTCGACCCCATGGACATGATATCAAGTTCGCTAAATGTAGTTGGATGGCTCGATGTTGATGGTAAAACTTCTTCTCCAGCTGCCTGTGGTGATGAACTACTAGCAGGATCATCAATTACGATTGATTTCCGGTCTGGAGAATGCTCAGAAACATCAACTTCATTATCCTCATTGTGAAATTTCAAGATGTTAGGCCATGGGCCGAACCCCAAAAAGTGCTCTAGAAAAAGAGTTTTTTGTAACAGATAGGCAACTACAAACTTTTTATTTTTTAATGTGTAGATAACCATCAACTTCCAAAATGACGAATGTTCAGACCTAGAAAGTTGCACATTGTTTCAGAAATGAGTGTTTTGTGACACATTTTTCAGTGATTTCTCTATAAAATTTTGATATTTTCCTATGTAAATAATTTCATGCGATAAAGTGTAATTTTCGTGCCCAATGCCACCACTAATCAATAGAGATTTGATATCATCAATAAAACACCCATCGATTGAGAATTCGAGCATAATGACGACATTTAAAAATAAAAATATTCAACATTCCATAAAACTAGAGTTATCCTTCTTGAACAATGATAGTATAGAGTTACGTTCCTTGATATGGTTATGGGTTAACAATTTTCGAGGAAGTCTCAGAAGCATTTCAGACAGACAAGGTTGCAATGATCTCTACAAACGGTCTACATGTATATCAGTATAGTATACATGTTCAACTTACGTTCGGTAGTCACGTCGCTTTGCGATTGCTTTGTATCACTTATTTCTGAGTTTAACAATAAACGGGCCAGCCCTTTTCCTCCAATCTCATTGGCCGCATAAAAAGGTGTGTGTACCATAAACATGTGTTATCAATTTAGATAGATATGAACTGTGGACAGCGAACAAGAAGAAATACTTTTCAGTTTTAGAATCATATTCGACCCCATGGACATGATATCAAGTTCGCTAAATGTAGTTGGATGGCTCGATGTTGATGGTAAAACATCTTCTCCAGCTGCCTGTGGTGATGAACTACTAGCAGGATCATCAATTACGATTGATTTCCTGTCTGGAGAATGCTCAGAAACATCAACTTCATTATCCTCATTGTGAAATTTCAACATGTGTCTTTTGAGATTCCATTTATTGAGAAATGTTCGTAAACAACCATCTTGAAAACAAATGAGAGTTGCATTTGCTTCATGATGCACAAGGTGAACATACTTCAAATGCTTGAGAAGGCTATCACAATTTCCTTGGATAAGGTGGTGACATTGAAAACGTCTGTAACTCATTTTAGAACTGAAATAACACAAAATAAAGAACAAAATAAAATTAAACAAAATAAGGTTACTCTTGGGCTCCAAATAAAAGTGCAAACCAAAAATAAATGTGCAGAGGAAATCCTGACACAATTTTAATGAAAGTGCAGACCCAAATAATAATAGTGCAGGGTGGAGTTCATTCCCACTTTCAATACAAAATTTAATAACTAAAATTCGACTAAAACAGGTCCTAAGGAAATACATGGTTGAGCTTCACAACAATCCAGCATAATAATGGACAACTTCAAACAATATTAAGAACTTTAATTATAACCTCGGAGCCAATTAAATATTGGGAAATAATAGACGTGCAGACCCAAATACATGTAAGGTGTGTACTTTAGTGTCCCCGAATATACATAATAGCATGTGCATGTTTATTTTTTTTATTGTAAATTGCCGCCCTGCCCCTGCTTAAATATTCCAGTCTATATGTTTATTATTTTTTTCATTTTCAATCAGACATAATCGTATAAAAATTGCCAGCTGCCAGTGTGACAAGCTGTAGATTTTTACTGACAAATTTATAAGCCTTAAAATATCCGTAAGAGACACCGACTCGTCTGCCGGGGCATCCTCGTCGGCAATGTCTTCGTCTGATTCCGAAACCGGCAAGGGCGCCTCCGCGAACATATAGGATGCTGGAACATGGGAACCTTTAGAACATTTGGCATCTCCAGCCTTGTTCCCTAGATTGAAGCACGTGGCACAGGCTGGTGCTCTTCCTGGGATGGTAATGAGAGCATAAAGTTCTACTAGCATATTTTAGAAAGTACGGTACCGATGAATGGAGATGCAAGCGAATTACGAGTTCGCGCACCCCATTGTGAACATAGTGAGTTTTTACAGAAAATCCGAGAAATTTGTGAAACACAACCTCTCCAAACCCCGAGCATAGGGAGGAGAGGGCAGCAAGTGGCATGTATTAAGGGAGACGATGAATCCGGATAGTTTGTAATTGTTCCTCCATCCGGTGAAAGATGAGTGAAAAAGGACCGATCGGCATGGGAGAAAGATGAGTGTACTCACCATGCCGTCGAGATCCGTGAAACCGACAATGAATAGCTGGCTGTCCTCTGTCTGGCAAACAGCCTCTATCTGTGTGACGTCCAGTTGGTCTGACATAGCCAAACACAAAGACTGGCTGGTAATTTACTGTTGAACACATAGACTTGACAAATACGGCCACAATGAGATGTTCCCAACCTAAATATATACAGTTGATGTATGATGTCACAATTACTATTGTGGGGTTTCCCTGGGTTTTCCCCAAAAATGCTGACGAAACTGCCGACAGGTGTGTTTTTTTTTAATCAGATACACATGTACCAATTGATTAAGTTTGTTATTGCTTATGACAAACACATTGCAATAACACATGTTTATGAAATAAAGAAGATTGTTGCCCTTTTCTGTTATAACCGTCTAGTGTCTCCTATTTTCGACGTAATGTTACGAAATTCACTGTGCTGTGCAATAGTGCGACTTCAATAATAATAGCTGCGAGTGCATGTTGTAAGCATGATATTGACATGCATAAACATTTTGGGAATGCAATGAGATCATTGGCAGTTGTGTTTGGAAAGTTATTCATAATTGCTTAGCATTATTACAGTTGAATACACGTGGGCCTAAATCCGGGAAAATGGTACTATTTTCAACTCTCTGTCTGAAAAGGGTGTGTTTGACTTCCTGTTCCAGCCTCTGTTCTGACCTTGATTGGGAGAACAATACTTCTTCATGCTGCCGCCGGACCTGAAATGTCCGCAACAGCTACCTGCCCCTAAAAAAAAGTGGTTCTGAAGGTCTTAGAAATTGAATAGTAGCTGCATTAGTGGATCTCTGGGTATCCGCAATGTCTTTTAGGCATTTGCAAATGTCATATCCAAATAAGAACTGTATGGCCGGGCTTGAGTTCGCGACCAACCCCTGAAATTTGCTTTCAAGATGGGTGCAAAATTGTTGCATCTGAGAGAGCTCAAACATCCCATGACTGAGAATGAGGACAGTCAGCATACTCAGCATCATAGTGGTCATACTGGTTGAAAAGATTTTTTGTAAGCTTTGGAGATTAAAATCTTTGATTTTCAAGTTACTGCAACGGACAGCACTCCAAATTTCCTGATTAACCAGAGGAAACATATTTCATTTCTACAAAGCTTGATTATCATACTATCTGTCTGACACAGATAGTATTTAATGAAACTTGCCATGTTGCACATCAGATTTGTCGTCATACTTTGATCTGTCCGACACATCTTTACATCTTTTTGTCTTGGTCATTTCAAATGTTTGATTTTCTTGAAAAATAATTCTTCAAGTTCTTTTTCTTCGTTTTCAGTCCATGTTCTCTGTCATTTCGCCTGGCACAGATATTTAGTACCATGGGAACCTATGCAACTGCAATAATGAGGTCTGTCCGACTTTTTGTGTGGAGTTATCCCCCCCCTTTTTCTCAAGAGGCATAATTTTGTCCAAGCTTTTATTCCTACATTTTTCAGTAAATTTTCTAAAAACTTGGCACAGATATTTAGTACCACCACTGACTGCCACGTGAAATTCCTTAGTCCATCAAGTTGTCCCCCAAATTTTTTTGGCTATCAAAATGGCCGGTGTCCATCCGCCCTTTCAGAAAGTTTCCGAATGAGAACTTTATTTTTGGGCCATAAAAAAAAAACCAAATTTGGGATATGAGTTTATCAGCTCAAAATACAAGTCAAGTTTGAATATGGGTTCCTTCTGCCAATTTTTGCTGGGGTTTTGCCCCCTTTTCGACTTAGAATATGTCCGTTTGGAAAGTTTCTGGATGAGAACTTTATTTTGGGCTGTCGGATTGAAACAAAATTTGGAATGTGAGTTTATTAGCTGAAAACACAGGTCAAGTTGGAATATGGGTTCGGTCTACAGTTATGGCCCCGTTTCGACTTAGAATTTGTCCGTCCGTCCATCCATTCGGAAGGTTTCTGGATATTCTATTTTGGGTTAAGCCACAGTTAATTAAAATTATGATTAGGCGACAGCAATTTAATTGCTTTGTTTTATGAACATGAGTGGAAAAATTCCCTAGATGGAGGAGGGAAAAAAAACAATAAAATCTGGGGCATATTGTTTGACGACTTTCCCTGCATGATGACTGGTGTACTAAATATCATTTATTAACTTTGTCGACTTCAATGACAATGTATTTTGCTTGGAACCCGGAGACAACGTGCATCGGAACATCATTAGATAATTTGTGTCCAATGTCATTGTCAGCAGACGATGTTTTGGCTGATAGGCTTTTAATAACATATTCATCACCCACGTCCTTAATAAGGTCAGAAACCTTTGAATTTAAATCAACATTTATTAGTTTTTGTAATAAAACATTACCGCTAACGGTAACAATATTGACACTAAAGTACATTCTTTCGATCAGCAGACACGGTTTAAGTTTCGATTTCAGTAATTAACTACGGATTCCCCTTCGCACCATGCAAAAAGTAGGAATCCGGACTCTGCAGATGTCGCCATTTGCTACAAGATACATAAAAAACATTGAACGTGTGCCAAAATGAGAATACAATGCCAAAATAAGTAACATATCTAACAGATAACTGTCAGGAATTACTAGAAATGCAATAGATCAAGAATAGAATTGTTTGGTTTTTTTGCGATTTTCCTTAAAAAGTTGTCGGCGGGTTCGTAATGCAACAAATTGTTTGCTGACACATCTTTTCTTAAATCCTCAAATTTTATATGATCGAACACAGCATTGTCTATTGTAGTCAATTTGCCAACTGTTTGGGACTGGAAAAGCTGTCAATTGACTTTTGAAAAACCACGGTCTTATCGGATCGAAACCAAATTTGATGTGTGAGTTTATGAGCTCAAAATACAGGTCAAGTTCGAATATGGGTTCAGTCCATCCATTTTGGCTGGAGTTATTTTCGACTTAAACCTTTGTCATTTGAGGTTTCCGGATGATAACTGTTGTTTGTGTGATCGGATCTAAACCAAATTTGGTATGTGAAGTTATCAGATCCAAATACAAGTCAAGTTCAGAGTGTCGACTTTGAATTTGCAGATTATTTTGGTTTCCGGATGATAACTTAGTTTTTGTAATCTGATTGTTTTTAAATTTGGTATGTGGATTAACCACATGAAGATACAGGTCAAGTTCGACTTGGGTTTGGTCCACCCATCTTTGCCGGAGTTATGGTCCTTGTTGACTTTAAATTTGCCGATTGTCTTAGTTTCAGGATGATAACTTTACTTTTAGTTATCTGATTGTTTTTAAATTCACCTGAATCTGTTGATATTTTGTACGTGGTTAAAATTTCAGAATACAAGGCCAGGTTTGAATTGGGCATTGTCGGATGAATTTTGACACAGTTAAAAAAAAAGATATCCTTACTAAAAAAAAGCCACCTTTTTGGAGGACACGTCATCAGGCCACAGCTCACAAGGCGACTCGGGCGAGATTTTCGCCTTACTGTCGCTGACTTCGCCCTATCGTCGCTCTAAGGCGAAATCGAAGTCGCCTTCAATTTTAGGGGGAATTTATTTTTTTTTCTTTATTTTTTTTTCTAGTTTTTTTTCCGGACATGTCTGGACATGTCCGTATATAGATGAATTGTGGCGGCCATCCCAAAAAGAAACAGACGATGCAGAGCCAAAGATCCAAGTGTTTAAAATAAAAAAAATAAAATATGACCTATTGTTTTGTGTTGTTATTCCGTCGCCTTTGTTCCCTTTGCGGTAATGAATGTTAATCACGAATGTTTTGACACGCTGAAAACACGATGAGATGTTCGCATCTGTGTTGTTACTGACCATCGTGAGTGTCACAAATAAATGTTTTAATTAACTTAAAAGACCGCTGTCCCGCTTTTCAGATATAAAACAATTACGACATTATCAGAGTATGTACCAGGCGCTTCGGAAGTTCGTTTCGGTAACGCGTCAGACTTTTTGAAGAGACCGCGTCGGACTTTTTGAAGAGACCGACTTCCGTAAATAAAATAATGTCAAGTTTATTGCTTTAATCGGATTATACCAGTGATGTTGGCATTAATTAAGGGAGGCCATTAATTAATAAAAGCTTTTGCAACTCCTTTGTTAGTTAGTCCTTATTGTTTATTTTAGCGGACACCCACATTACAGCCGTGACCAAATTAAACTTAAAAAGTTACATGCATCATCATTCATGATTCAGTCATTTCAGACTGTACAAACGTATCTTCCAAGCTGCAGTCTAGGAAATAATACTACTTTCATTTAGTTAAAAAAGTTACTATTACTGTAACTTGATAATTGTCTTGCTTAAATGATAGCTACACAAAACATTTCCAAATTTTTAAAATGTATAATAACAATTAATTAACCTAATTTCAGATAAAGTCAATTTTTTTTTTAGCTTTATTTGTTATTTTATCTTTTTAAATTTTGTATTGTCAGATGTTATAAAATAAAGCGATATTTGAAAATTGTCAATTTTTGGTAGTCTCCCCACCCTGAAGTCTCCCTAAATTTCCTGAAGTCTCCCTAAATTTCCTGGAGGGAGACTTCAAGTCTCCCTGTTCTGGACCCCTAGGCTGAGGCCTGCACGTCATCATCGACCTTTTATTAATCTAACATTTAAATAAAACACAAATTGTTAGCCTGTGAGATGTAATTTCAATTATAAAACTTCAGCATAACTGGTATCGGAATATATGGCGTCCAATGCATCCAGTATCTCATATCTTTCATAAATTTGAATACAACAGTTCCTTTGAGACAACCACCTAGTTGTTGGTGGCAGAACTTGCCTTAATGATTTTTAGATGCCTATTCTGCCGTCATGAATGCAGCTACATGTAGCTTATTAGGCAATTTATCAAACTGTTTCCACAGTGTCTTGAGTGTGGTGTCAACAAACCGAATAAGATGAACAAAGGTTAAAGCAATGTGATGGCATCGACAGTTTATTTTTTTGCCTCATTTCTAATCATTTATTGCAACCCTCCCTTCTCCCCCGACATAGCTTTAATTCCATTGAGCGCAACAAAGAATATTTCGGTGGATGTCCATGTTATTGAGTGAGAATAATTATCAGATTGCTTCAAACATAGTAGCTGTATAATATGTCTATATCAACACAATAGTATATAAGGTATGACTTTGAATCAGACTGGTGCTGATACAGGTATGTACCGGTACCAAATTTCATTTTAATCCAAACAAAATAAAATAAAGAAAAGTACAATATTTGGCTAGACTTGGACTCCTTCAATAATATGTCCAAAACCACATGTTCTTTATTTGAATCTCTTTCAAAAGGCAAATCGTCTGCTCTCATGAATTTTGATGTTTCCTCTGTGCTCTTAGTACATAGGTCCAAATAGTGTACAAGCTTCTTGTAGTGGTCATTCATTTTGAGAATGTGACCCTCTGCTTCTAGAATTCTCCAATGAGGGGCACTGATGAACATCAAAATCATGCCAAGGGACCTAAGTCCAGCCAGATATAATCCCTCCTTAATGTCAAACGATACTGCTTTGAGAATTTGATAATCCATGGATGTTGTCCAAGAAATCGTCAATACTTTTGTGATTTTAATAAATGGCATGGCCAAGAACATATACCTTACTATTTTATTTCTTCCTAGCTTTTGATCTTTTAGGTAAGTTTTCCAATTGCTGCGTGACTGGCTCCACTTTTCTCATCTTCCCAGGTGGCACACACGTTACAGCAAGTCTGAATCAGTCTCGATGTCCCACTCTCACTCATATGAAACCTCTTGAGTTCTGGTCTGGTTGCCGATCCAATAAGTTTCTCTCCCAGATAATGATTCATACTATTTTAGGGACTCTTCGCAATAATCTGCCTTGCCGCACATGAGGTGAAGACCACAAAAAAAATTGTTCATAGTCCCACAAAGCTCCTGCGCCTCTTGACTCAATGCTGCCCACCCATCGATCACTTCTGGGAGAATACTTTCTTGATATTGCTGTAGTGCATGTAATCGATTAAAAGCAACTTCTGTCGATGCACGGTCAGACATTGTGTCCCTTATGTTAGCTAGTATCTTGTAGCCGGCAGATGGTGTAGTCTCTCTTTCTTGTTCATGGCAGTGATCATTGATATCGGAAAGAATTTCTTTAAATGTGTCAAGAATAGTTTGAGAACTTTAATTGGACATCTCCCTCAGGCCTAACATGTATGATGTTTCCATGTCATCTGTCAGAATATCTGTTTCAACGGTTTTCCCATATTTCCTAGTTTCATCTGTATACAGTGCTGTATGCTTCGCTGCTGGGAGTACGCTCTCTAACTGGGCATTACCTTGGTAGTATTGTTAACATTATCACACAAATTATCGACATATCCAGACATGGTATATTAGAAAGGAAGTGACCGGTACAAATTGTCTGGCTTGCTTGATGTTTAGACTCACATTTATTATACCCCCCCGCAACGAAGTTAGGGGGGGTATACTTGAGTCAGCTTGTCCGTCCGTCCGTCGGCGTCGTCCGTCCGTGGACACAAATTTGTCCGGAGTTTTTCTCAGTCGCTTTTTTGATCAATTTCCGTGAAACTTGGCACAGACATCAACCACCATGGGAACCTGCGATTATGACGTCTGTTGGACTTTTTTTAGTGGAGTTATCCCCCCCTTTTTCGACTTAGAAAATTTTCACAACATGTATACTTTTGTCCGAGCTTTTATTCCTACATTTTTCAGTCAATTTTTTAAAAACGTGGCACAGATATTTAGTACCATGGGAACTTGTGCACTTGCGATTATGACATCTGTCCGACATTTTTTGGTGGAGTTATCCCCCTTTTTTTTATTTAGAAACTTTTTTTGCAACATTCATAATTTTGTCCGAGCTTTTATTCCTACATTTTTCGGTCAATGTTTTTTAATCTTGGCACTGATATTTAGTACCATGGGAACCTGTGCACCTGCGATTATGACGTCTGTCCGACATTTTTTGGTGGAGTTATTGAACTTATTCCCCTTTTACAACTTAGAAATTTTTTCGCAACATACATAATTTTATCCAAGCTTTTATTCCTATATTTTTCGGTCAATAGGTTTAAGATTAGGGTTATGGTTGTACACCTGCAATGGGAACTGTTATTTTATTATTTTAACTAAATGTTTACTGACATGTGAAACATCTTAGTATTTTAAAAACAGGGGGGTATCCGTAGTCCCATTGGGACAGTCACACCTCTAGTTTTCTTTAGAACTAATATCTATGACACTTCTGCGACTTGTTGAGGGCTTGTCGGTTGCATCAAATCATCATCAGTGGATAATGGCTGTTTTAGCTCTATCAGACGAAGATTCATCTGAGAAGTGCTGGCTGTCTTCTCCCAGGTCCTATAAAACATTAAAGGAAATTAAGTAATAATTCATACCCATTGAAACACCCAAATTTAGGAAAAGTTTCTACTACCGATGCTTACATATAAAGTATTTCAGGTGAATCATTGCTCCTAACTGTTACTGTTTGAAAAAAATTAAGAAAGAAACAAGAAATGTCACTCGAAAGTGACTATGCACCCATAATGATACTCATGAGCGAATTTGAAATCATGTGATGTAGACAAAAGATATGGAGTGGACACAAAGGGTAGTGCCTATTGACTTAATTGAGAGAACGACCTTGTCCTGTGACCTTGACCTCCAACAATTGGAACAAATTTGTGCATAAAAAGAAGTTTTTGTACACAACTATAATTTTGTGGACAGATGTCTTTTGGCTCAAAATTATTATTGTATATGATGTTTTGGCCTAACTTACCACAGGCTCAGAAAAAAGTGTCACACTCACATGTATTACATCACATGCATGTCATACATGTATATTAATTATCAAACAAGAACAATTCTAGTTTCAGTAAGACAGAAAAAAGAATTCCAAACAAGTTAAATTTCAAGTTAAAATATCATTAACTGTGGCATAGTCCATAATATAGTGGCTTATAGATAAATTTAGGTCTTCTCAATCAATCAATTTCATTCAAATAAAGATGAAAATGTCAGCAGAATACATCACTTTAAACACATTTGTTTACATAGGATCATTAATATGTTCATGGGGGCCGCCATGTTTTAATCATGTGACTATATCAGCTGGTAATAGTTGTTGTAGTTTGACATTTTATTGTTATACACTATTCACTTTCAATCTTTGATGGGAATATTCAACATGTCGGTGCCGATGCCGAACAATAGAATAGTCCCGGTGTTTGTAAATATTTGGGGGAAAAAGACCCATGAAGAAAAAATTTGCAAGCAACAGAAAAAATGTGTTTTACTGGGCTCAGACTACCCACTCACCCCGACCCTGTATACATAATATTTCCTCAGACCCCCCCCCCCCCCCCCCCCCTCCTGAACCTGGGTAACTTTTATATTCAAAAAACAGTGATAGTGACCTATACAGCATAAGTTGCATGGTCCGTTAAGTCTTGTTTTCAACATGTAGTGCAACTGGTTTTGAGGTTTGATGCTACGGGTACAAGTTCCTTCATTGCAGATGTATATGTTGGCTGATATCTTGGAACCACATCAAATTGGCATTTCAAAATGTCTGCTGTACTAGTTCTATTATGTTGTTTGGAAGAGTTATTGATTTTATGTTGTGTATCACAAAAACTCCTGGTGGTATTTTCTCCATTTCCTTTTGTATGTTATGATGCGATGTCAGTTTATGTTGAAGACAATTCATCCTGTGAGCCAGGTATAAAATATTTAGCCAGTTCCGGGATTTTATCAAGAACACAAACTGCAAATACAAATTTCATTTGGGCATGTTGTGTACCATGAAAAAGATCCCAATTCAGATATTCGTAAAAAAGCATGAGTGTGCCCACAGAGACCCTACTAATTCAAGAAATTTTATAACCCATGCGCAAATGCAGAAGTGAATGAAGATTCAATGTTTCAAATTTGATATCATAAAAAATAGTTGAATTCCTCCTGGCCAATGGCAATTCACTCCTTATTCACTTGTACTGAAAACATTTTATAAAACTAATCGAAAAAAAATAACATGCATGGGGAAGAATTCCAAATAGAACTGTTACAAAATAGAACTGTTACAAAATAGAACTGTTACAAAATAGAACTGTTACAAAATAGAACTGAATAAACAATCTTAATTTAGAGGCTTTCCAGGGATTGCTGCATTGAAAAATAAAATGGCTATCGTTGGACCATTTCATTTCAATTTTGGATTTCACAGCAGTTGTCAACTGGTAAAATGAAAATAGGAAACATTTAGCCCTGGCAATGAAACTGAAAGGGTAAACCACAGTAGAATTGTGAGAAATTTGTCGGGATTCAGTCAGAAATATGGCTTGCTGCCATGAATTTTCAATGAATCTACTTAAGAGGTCAGTGTTTGGGCAATATTGTTCATACTAGTAGATGAGTAGCTAAAATAAATTTCTACATATTAAACTAGCATTCAGATTCATGTGCACATGCGCACAATTACAATTCCTCTGCGTGGACGACCTGGTTATCCGGTGAAATACTTTATAACTTAAAGAACATTTGGTCAATTATTAGGTCAATAAATATGTAATTTTAAATACACGGTTGATGGGAAAAGTAAAATATAACTGTTCTTGGAACGCTATGGATGCATTCATTAATATGCATTTCTAACATACTATTATATATCAATTGTTAACGGAGACATGCAATATTTACCAAAGTCGTGAATACTGCCCCATGTGAACCTAAATACGTGCTAAAATGTTTAAATAAATTTATTATTCTTACCTGGTATTCTTCTGTAGACTTTCAGTGCTGATATCACTATGAGAGTCTTCATTTTCCACTTCGCACGACATGGGCGATCCACTCGATTCAAAATTGTCGTCATCAGGTGAGAACTCAACATCGCCATGTATACCATTACTGCAACCCGACTATTCTGAATCCGATGAAGTTGGCTCCGGGGAGTTATGGTTACTGTATCGTTGCTCGTGGTTACGAATTATGCGGGTATCGATGGGCTCGCATTCCCATTTACATAATGCACAGCCACAGCGTGAACGTGAACTTTTCCGTTTTGCAGGTAACATGTCGATCAACGACATATCAACATATATCTTTCAATGCACAGCTTGTCTTCCCAATGAGGCGATATTTTGAAGGTGACGTCGCACGCCAGGCCTCGCCAACACCAATATAGTAAATAACTTATGCGAGCATGAATCATAGGCGGTCGTTTAATAGCTATATGCGCAGTGTATACGTCTGGGAACCACATGGCCATTAACTCGTACTAAATTCCACAACACCTGTGATTTCTGAGCCTGTTTGACTCGTGACAGGATTTTTTCCAAAAGCCTGTTGGTATCCAAAGATTCCAGATAACGCTTTACTAGTTACAGGTGTTGATCGAGTTAGAAAGATACCCTCATGTGACATATCGCCTAGTGTTGGCACACTCATGATCTATGAATGAGATACTTAGGCCAGATGATAATGAAATGGGATACATGTACTCTCGCGTGCCAAATAAACGTACCTGTACGTTTATTAATTTCATAGAATAAATCCGCCCTGTACGATGTTATTCGGGTCTGTACGTTTATTAAATTCTGGGGGAAATCCGCCCTGTACTATAACAATAACTGTACATTTTTGAGAAAATTTATCGTTTATGGAAGTGTAAGTCAATAATAGTTACAAATTATCAAAGTCAAAGTCGCAATAACACGAAATTAGGAAACTTGAAAATGATCGGCGAAAATGGAACTCGGTGTCTCACACCTAACTTCCCGGACGTTGGACTTATAGCAAATGCCGAAGGGAAACAATGACAATTGTAATTTGCACGTATATTTAAAAACGATGGCCCGACAGTGTGAATTGATGTGGTTGAAAAAATATAGGAGTCGATATAGCGAGATAAAAAATGTGTTGTTTCGAGCACGTGGAAAGACACAGGAAGATTCAATTTTGCCTGATGGCGAAATATGGTTGTAACACACACAGAATCCATTGTTCCTATTCTCGTTCAATTAACAATTACAATGAAAATTCAAGGTAAATTATATGATTGGGTCTATAATTAGAGGTGCTTCGACAATTGAACGGGGGAAACTTTATATCATTAATGAGAATAGTATCCGTCTTCCAATGTATTCTCCCCCTGATACCAGCACCACAATGGAATAGTCCATTCAATGTTTGTAATCTCGCAATGATGACCGCATTTGACAATACAAACATAAACATAATTATATAGCGTAACACAATTTATGAGATGACAGCATATGAACGGGTGATTGCTGACCTAGTATACTATATTACAGTTATAAATTACATCAAGAGGCAGCAAGATGTGACTATTTGAAGGCACTCGTATGGTCATGGGACATACTCTAAACAGATAATAAATTATTGTTGTTTTGATTATCATGGAAATATTTCATCAGTTATCATTGGTGTACTCGTGTACTTTACCCTGTACTTTTATTAAATTTTCATGAATTTTCCACCCTGTACTATTATTCCGCCCTGTACTTTTATTTAATTTTCATGAATTTTCCACCCTGTACTATTATTCCGCCCTGTACTTTTATTTGGCACACGAGAGTAGCTGTCAGAGCAAAGCAAATGTACACTTCAGTGATTGTCAAATTTAATTGAGATCTGACAACCGATGTTTGAGATAGCCCCGACGGGCGTCTAGACTGACGATACCACGGGTAGACGTTGGTTCAATGGGTCGGACGTGTGTAAACAAAGTGCATTCACCATGTTCTAGGCCATGTGGGTATAAACATGTATATACATATCAATCGTGTATCTAGAATATTATATTGGGAACTGTGCAAGCTAAAACAAAACGATAATCTGGAGAGGGATGTAGGTATATATAGTATATATTTATTACGTTTCGTACGCTCTCTCGTCTTATTGAGAATAGGATACTGGTTCGCGCTGCGAAATTAGATGATTTCTGATATTTACTCTTTCTCACTACTCAACACATCATTTTTGCCGGCGACACGATTTGGGTTCTGTTTAATGGCATCCATGTTTTAAAAATGGTTGGGATTCTAGTATCCTGAGATGATAAGAGCCCAATGGCATTACAGGAAGAAATACCTCAAATATCCAAACCTGGATTATACACAATCTCTGGTTCTGCTAATTGTGCCATCAATTCGCGTTATTCGACGTACCCACCCCACGGCAACCCACGTTCAAGCGACTAGGTGCTACTATAACCGAACATGGGGTATACACTCTCTGGTTCTGCTGATTTTGTCATTTTATGTTATTCAACGCACCGCTCCCTCACCACAATCCATGTTCAATCGATCAAGTGCTAAGATATCCGAACGCGAGTTATACACGTCTCTGTTTTTTGTTATTCAAAGCACCCCCTCCCTAACCATCACCCATCATGTTCCAAGCGACCAATTGCTGAGCTATCCGAACCTGGATTATACATGATCTCTGGTTCTGCTGATTGTGCCATCAATTCGCGTTATTCGACGTACCCACCCCACGGCAACCCACGTTCAAGCAACCAGGTGCTACTATAACCGAACATGGGGTATACACTCTCTGGTTCTGCTGATTTTGTCATTTTATGTTATTCAACGCACCCCTCCCTCACCACAATCCATGTTCAATCGATCAAGTGCTAAGATATCCGAACGCGAGTTATACACATCTCTGTTTTTTGTTATTCAAAGCACCCCCTCCCTAACCATCACCCATCATGTTCAAGCGACCAATTGCTGAGCTATATATACGATCATTGGTTCTGCTCGGTGTGACTATTTCCTGCCCGTGCAAGCCCGGGCACGTAGACGGTATAATATGATCCCGTATGGTAGTAGGATACATATTAACCATAGATTGTAAAACATTTACATCCACCGCCGGTTTTATTAACCCTATAAGTGCCGATATTAGCACATGAGAGCCATGACAAGCCCTTGCGGCTCCATTGGCCCGTGGACGGTATAATGTGATGCCTTTTTGTGACATACATGTAATACATATTATCCTAATATCGTAAGACATTTACTTGCTGTGTCATCCACCGGGCTTGCCATGGCTCTCGTGTGCTTATATCGCTATTTAAAGGGTTAATAAGACCGGCAGTGGATGACATAGCAAGTAAGTGGTTTACAATCTATGGTTAATGTGTATCCTACTACAATAATGCATCGTATTATACCGTCCATGGGCTAATATAGGCATTTGAAAGGCTAATAAAACCTACGGTGGATGACACATCAAGTAAATGGTTTACAATCTATGGTTAATGTGTATCTTACTACAATAAGGCATCATATACCGTCCATGGGCCCATCGAGCTGTCCGGGCTTGCCATGATTTTCGCGTGCTAATATAGGCATTTGAAGGGTTAATAAAACATGTGGTGGATGATACATCAAGTAAATGGTTTAACTCAGCAACTCAGGACAAATCATTAAAATATCATACTCAACATTTGAAAATCCAGTCAATCCTGTATGTATTTTTCTATTTTTTCTTCCAACATGAGGAGGAATTCTTCTGTACCAACTTGGATGTAAATCTGTTTCCTGTTCTTAGACTCCATGCATACGGTATTGGGCACTCTCCATATCATATATTGCTTGTCAGGGTGTCTCTGTACATCACCGCTGTTCAGTTGGAGAGCTTTGCCGTTTTTTATATAATTCTTGTTAAGCACAATAATCTTATCACCATTCTGTATCCTGGGGATGGGAGCCTGGAATAATTCAATTAGCTATAGTAAAAGTCAATCTTATTGCGAATGACTGTTTGTGAGAAAGCTATATGTTGATATCTCACTTCCACTGAACATTTGAACGGTATGGTTGCTTCAATGCGAAGCGACCCTGATCTACTGAATATGTTCTTAATGCACAACGTCGTGCATGTGGACACCATTGTCACTCTCGAACTTTAACAAACGATGGACTTTAACTTAGCATACGGTGAATCCCCCCTCCATGTGGCATAACACATAAAGAGGGCATACATATGATCTATGAATGAGATACAGGTGAACCACAAAAATGTGCATTTCCAGAATAAACAAGAGCCCGCCGTCGGGCGTGGCTAAATACGCCCGTTGTTTGCCCATAATTGTTAGGAGCGTATAAAAAGTGTTTGCCCATAATTACTACATGCGATAAACACAAAATGCCTCTGTAGATGTTAATCTCAATAATAAACACTTAATGGACACAATTGAAAAAATGGGCACTCCGGCCACTACTTAACACTTTTTGAAAAAATTCTAAGTCGAAAAATGGGTATAACTCACCAGCCGACTAAGGTTATCACTCGGACACGAAAAAAAGTTAACAGAGAATTAAACAATATCGAAGTAATTATCAGAATTCATGCAAAATTGTCGGACCGTACTCAAATTCTAACTTGACCTGTATTTTGATATGCTGGAGCCACATGCCAAGTTTGGTTGTGGTAAAATTATTCTTACTCAGGTTATCAAGTTCATGGACAGACGCATGGATAGAGGTCCCTACTCACGAGAGCATATTTGTGGGGTGATTTCTTTTGTTTGTCCGACAATATATCTGTATAGAATGTCCAGAGAGGGACGATCAATTTCACCAGAATCATACATTTACGGACCAGTTCAGTCCAAGTCTCGGATATTCCAAATTCATTAAATTATGCAGAATCGTGTTCCATAATTTTATACCTCCCGTTTTCAAGTGTGAGTGTAGCAGTTCGAAAATAAGTGCCCCAACTCACCACGCTGGACGGCCCCAACTTACAAATAAAGCTTTTAAAAATTCTACATGGATGGCCAATGACACCCAAAGCCTTACCAGTCTCCTTTGCCCATCACATGTGCCATGTTACTCCAACCCATGTGCACTGACAGTCCCACCCACATCCACGAATAAGAATGTATTGTATTCAGCCCAAGATATCCGGCAATGTAGTACATGTACCAGATGAGAGATCAGAGGAATTGATAATTTTATTGAAAATTTGATACTCATTCAAATACAATAATGATGGCATTAATGCACCAGAAATAGACATGTAGATAATTACAGTTATCGAACAAGCAACTAGTGAGAATGTGTTTCCAATGCGTGTATTACCTCTGGCAGGGTTTCCGTTAGTACGGCTCAGCGTCTGTTGGACGGCCTCATTCCCCTCGCAGATTCATACATGTACCAAAAGTCAGTAGAAATATGTCATAAAAATATCAGGCTGCAATGGGAGTTCGGTGGTTAAACAGAATACTGGTGAAAAAGCTATCAATTGAGCACAGTGTGTTACCAGTAGGCTTACAGGGTAACCCTTTGAAATAAAAGCGCAAAAACTACAACATAATGTTTGGTGCGCATTGGAAAGCGTGGTTATATATACAGCGTAATACATGTCGTGGTAAGATCAAAGAATGCCGGACTGCTGAGTACGGATATTATTGTGCACGTGATTTTTGTGGTTGAAACTACCGGTACTCACGTTCGGAGATCCCGAGCTATCGTACGATTAAATAATTTGATCAAAGAATGCCGAATTGCTGAGTTAGGCAGAGTAGGGATCAACATACGCCAACAGGCGGTTCCCCTACCAAAGGAGATATCTACCAGCTAGGTAAAGGTAAAAGACTGAGTCGGGACATTTGTATGCACAGGTGAAACTACTAATGCTCCGAGATCGTACTCTTGTAATATGGAACCTGTCCCAAATCAGTCTTTATAGCGGGAATTCACAGTGACAACACCATTCATTTGAGCCATATTACATGCATGGAGGATAAACACAAAAAAACATTCACCCCCCCAATATGGGAATAAAGTCAAGTACGGTCAATAATAGTTTCGTTGTCCCGCCTGGGTCCCCGAGCACAAACAACGACGCACATGTTCACATTTCCCGCCAAAACTCAAATATATCAATTTGACAACACGTTGGCTAAAACTCTGTTCTATAGCAGCGATCGTCCGTTGTTGGACCAATACAGATCATTGAACAATTATATACTTAGCTACGCATTCCGAGTTTGAAAGATTTCGCCGCTATAAATATCTCCTGCAGACAAACCCTGCAGTATGACGTCACAGGGCACAAATATCTTTTCAGTTTGAACTTTCATTTTCACGAAAGCTACTTGATATTCTCGGACATACTTAATTCAATTCTCCTTGCTAGGTATTATTGATCAATGCATAGATGCTTTTTAGTGTTTATTTTCATTATACCTTATTGTAAGTTATAAATTTGTAAACACTAACTCGTAGCTTGTTCATTTATATAGTTTCAATCAAATGACAGTCTTACGTGCGTAATTACATGGTTAATTATTTGGATACCATCAACAGAATTAATGCACCCACGGGAATGATCGACATGCGTAATATACGTAGCTTTGGGTTGCTTTGTGGGACACTCAGGTGCAAGGAAATTGCTACTTTTCAGTGTCAAATATTTTTTTTTTCACCCAATGGGACGAACCATGGTCGTTCCGTCACATTGTGTGTTTTCCGATTACGGACTCATTAATTAAGCGTAACCCTTTGAAAACAAAGTGTCAAACGTAGTGTTTGGTGTGCATTGAAATATCAACGTTATTATATACAGCGTAATAAATGTGGCGGAAACATCAAAGAATGTCGGACTGCTGAGTATTTTGATCAAAGAATGCCGAATTGCTGAGTTAGGCAGAGTATATACCAACATACGTCAACATATACCAACATACAAGAACATATACCAAATGAGGTATCTATCTCCGAGATCCCGTGCTATCGTACTATTATAAAATGGAACGTGTCCCAAATTAGTCTTTATAGCGGGAATTCATAGTGACAACACCATTAATTTGACCAATATTACATACCTGGAGAATTAACACAAAAAACATACCCCCCCCCCCCCCCCCCCATATGGAGATAAAGTCAAAGTACGTTCAATGATAGTTTCGTTGTCCATCTTGGGTCCCAAACACAAACAATGCTGCGAGTATGTTTCCATTTCCCGCCAAAACTCAATTATATTTTATAACAGGTTGGCAAAAACTCTGTTCTATAGCAGCGGTCGTCAGTTGTTGGACTAATACAGGCTATTGACAAGCTACGCTTTCCGAGTTTGAAAGATTTCGCTACCATTCGTATTTCGCTGCTATAAATATATCCTGCAGACAAACCCTGCAGTGTGACATCACAGCGCACAAATAGTTTTACGCTTGGCAGAATACATCGAATATATCAGTTTAATTTTCACGGAAGCTACTTGAAATTCTAGGAAATACTTAATTCAATTCTCCCAGCTAGGTATTATTGGACAATGCATATACTAGTATGCTATTTAGTGTTTAGTTTCATTTTACCTGTCGGAATCTTATTATAAGTTATAAATTTTTAAACACTGTAACTTGTTCATTTATAGTCTTCAATGCGGCAGTTTTACGTGCGTAATTACATGACTAATTATCTGGATACCATCAACAGAATCAATGCACCCACGGAAAATGATCGACTTGCGTAATATACGTAGCTTTGGATTGCTTTGTGGGACACTCAGGTGCAAGGAAATGGCTACTTTTCAGTGTCAAATAGCAATATTTTCGCCCCACAGGACGAACCATGGTGTTTCCCCAATACGGACTCATTAATTTCCCCTTGACGGAAGCCCTGCCTCTGGGCCATCACCAAATTAACTACTTTATGAGAAGTGGACACCCCTGCCATGTCTGCCCCTAGCTTAAGCCTTCGCCCTTCATGATATAATATAATGCTGGGTGCACCCCTTGCGTAACCCCCCACACACAAATAAAATATACATAGCAATACCCACCCATTTGAAATATAATTAGCTGAGGTGGTGTTCCCCAAGACACTTTACATTGTAGAAAATCAATGGGTATATCTGTTAGCTCGAATTGAGCTTAAATTATTTAACATTTTAAAAATGAATATCTCCACATATCCCTCTGATTCAATGTCTCGAATTGAAATTCTACATGTATCATCACATTTCTAAACCCCACATGTGGAATTCCCTATACCCCAATAGGGGGGGGGGGGTCCGGAAAAAAATTTGCAGACACAGGGTCCAAAACAAAATCCGACTATCTTGTGTATGGGTTCTTCAAATTCATCGTAAGAATGAAGCAAGATAAAGTAACAAGGGGCGCGCATCAAAGATGGCTTTTGTCAAGTTTTTTGGCAGTCGATCCAAGCCTCTGCTAAGATGGCCCACAACTCGGTGAACAAAATTAGGACAAAACTGGTTTTTGAACTCGTCCGAGATATTCGTCCAAGAGAATCATATACCAAATTGCTTGAGTTATCATGCTAACGGTGATAAAATTGCTAAAAGATAGAATTTTACTGCCAAAAATCTTTAAACGCATGAGTCTAATTAACACCACTTACCGCACGGTTGCCCGCAGTTGTGTGAAAGGGATAGCCGCGCAGCTATCATAAACCGCATGCGTTGGCCGCAGTTACATGTATGTGAAACCAGCTTTAGAGAGCCATCAGTTTGAGATGTACATATTTTTATATTTTGTTATCATATAAATCAAATTTTATTTAAACTGCAAATTAAATAGCATGTATCTTGGCATATTGTGGCAGTCGTATTACAAAAGAACTATTCGCGTGGTTGCAGTATTTTACATGTGAGAACCGCTAATTGCTGGAGAGACCCATCAAAATGACATATCAGGCAGATCACCTCATGGGAGCGTCGCGGTAAAAGCACCATATTTCAATATATTTTGAAATCGATTGCGGCTATGTGATGGATATATTGTTTGGATTGTAGGACAAAACACCCTACGGACATTACGCCCTCGGACATAACACCCTTGGACAAAACGTCCTACGGACAAAACGCCATATGGTTGTATAGTCAATACAAACTAAATAATGTATCTGATAATAGATAACAGATAACATTACACAGCTACATGTATCCCAACCGAAAAAAAATGATATCATTTGTCCGTATATGGCGTTTTGTCCGGATACAATTGTTTGAAACGATTCGCCTCTCTTGTGTGTTCCGCATGCGGTAAACGCATGCGTTAGCAGAAAACGTACTTTATGTGGGCTGGTTTACCTGGAGACGAAGTGATCTTGAGAATTTTGGTAAATGCTGATGTTAATCTTTCCGTTTTCCAGAGTATCAACTGCTTCTCCCCCAGATTTCTGAAATGGGATACTCCGGCACTTGCCCTTGGCAGTTCGTCACATTCCATGACGTTGTTGAGGAAGATTTTTTTCGTGACCACTTCGGAATATACATCCGAATGTCGTGCGATGAATATGGCTTTTGCTATCGTTTTTCCGCTTGAACTTTTAACGTTTAAATTTTCTCCTGGGTCGAACAACGGGTCAGTTTTTCCTATCGTTTTTCCGTTTGAACTTTTAACGTTTAACTTTTCTCCTGGATCGAACAACGGGCCAGCTTTGGTTTCTTGATTATGCGATGAGTGTCGTTGTTTTGTCTTTCGTTTCCCCGATACCTTGTCAAGTTTGTACTTGCGCCTGTTGGCTAGCCTTTTTCGAAGGTGTTCCCAAACGGTCACCTGGTAAGTTTCGAGTTGCGGACATACTTTGATAATATTATCTTTGAACATCTCCTTTTTAGTTTCTGGAATGTCGTGAATTATTGGGGCGTTTTTCCAAATTTGAGCTGCTTTGGCACAATCTCTTATCAGACTAGCGAAATATGTTTGCGCTTCCGTAGGCTTCCTTCTGATGCTTTTCTTCGTAAGCATATCGTCTGCCGTGTGATATTTTGTGGTGCCTACTAGTATGCGATTGGGCGAAACAGCATGGTCACGCTCATCCTGAGAATGGAGGTTTGACGAAATTGAACCGACTGTGGGTTTCGAATTTTGTGGATGTCCCAAGCAAGACAAACGTTTTGATGCTTTCATCTGCCTCATTTTATAACGGTCATCGAATGATGTACAAAATAGATCTGAGATGTCTTCATGCGTGAACGAAACCAGCATTTGAACGCTCACATTGTTGTCTACAAAAGAGAAAACACACATCAATATAATTTATAAAGGACGCTTCGATCGATAAACTCAACATATTATGGGAGAGCTACCGTAATGCGTCATATTCAACTAACTCAATACATTTGACTCACCACACAACACACATCTAAACGGTTTTGGGTGAAAAGTAGCGAGCGCTGTTTTTATTCTCTTCATCTCTTGATAAAATTTATGCATGACTACTAATTGATATCCATGGGATCGCCGTTGGGTCTTGATGTTGGTGTCAGAAGCAGAAATCACTGTTCTCGTTGTATCTCGTACATCCTTAGGAGGGTAGATATTAGCAAGGTACAAATCATCCCTTCCGTATGGGGTAGCATTTCTGTCCGCTTATTGCATGTGGAAAAACCATCTATATGAGGTTTATATTTTAACACTTTTGATCGATAAAATAAATGCGAATAGTAAGTTCATAATATGCATAAATCGAACATCGAAGTTTCATCCCTTCTCTGTTTTTATGAGTTTTGAGGCTTCTGTGTGTATACGCCACTATATAATGTGCTTGCGGTATGTTTGCCCATAATTACTACATGTGATAAATTCATAATGTTTCTATAAGTAGATTTCTTACCTCAATAATGAACACTTAATGGAGACAATTAAAAAAGTGGACAGAGCCTGCCGCAACAACTAAAGTCGAAAAATGGGTATAACTCATCAGACAGAACCCATGTTTGAACTTGACCTGTGTTTGAAACACGCAGATACCAAATTATGTTCTGATAAAATAACAGAAACTGCATGTGGTTAAATTATCATCCGAAATCAAACAGTTCAACGGAGAATTAGAATCTAAGTCGAAACAATGCTCAGAATTCATGCAAAAATCATCTGACCGTACTCAAATTCGAACTTGAATTGTATTTTGATATGATTGAGCCGCATACTAGTACCAGGTTTGGTTTTGATAAAATTATTCTTACTCAAGTTATCGATCGGAAACCAAAATGTTAACGGACAGACAGATAACATAATACGTCCCTTTTTTCAAAACGGGTGTATAAAATGATTTGCGTTTATATACGGCGAGCCAGCCCTGTCAACCGAGCTAGCTCGCTTTTCTGGCCCGGGCCAGCCCGGTTAACAGGGCTAGCCCGGACAAGCTTTTCTCCTATAAATGCTTCAGTCTGGACTGGAGCTGATGGATGGACAATAACAATTCAACACGACATAAAAGCCAGAGATAAAAATTATGTGAACTTTAAACAAACACCGCGTGGTGTGTCTTCGCTGACCATGCTGGTCGTCCTAAAGGTCGTAACTCAGAACTTAGGTTCACAGTCGACGGACACCCAAAGCAATACACCTATTGAATATGGAATGCCATCACCTGCTGAGATTCTATTCGGTAGAAAGCTGAGGACACGCACACCAGTGAGCAATAAAGTTCTCAAACCCAAAACAACACCAGATGTGATTAATAAACTTCGAGAGAGACAGCAGAAGCAGAAATATGTCCGTGATCGATCAGCCAAGAAACTAACACCTGTTACAAAAGGACAAATCGTTAGAATGAGGAATGTGAAAACCAATGAGTGGATACCGGCAAAGGTGAAGGACATTTCTGATGCGCCGAACTCATACATCATAGAAACAAAATCTGGTGGAATATATCCAAGGAATAGACGAGACATTTTGGCAACAAATGAGGAGTACACAAACTTTACATACGATGATTATGATCAGGACATAACTCCAACTTCTAGTACAATCATAAGTAGACCAACTCAAAGTTCACAAACCAGAAGTGGCAGAATATCAAAACCACCACTGCGATTTGACACTGAATACAACTGGAGATGAACAATGACTCATTATGACTAAATAATATTGGGACTTAAGTAGAGTTTTTAATGTTTGTGAAAAAGGGAGATGTTATATATATGGACAGTTCACATTCCCACGAACTAAACTCTACAAAAGTTATTGCCTTACACAAATGTCATACTCAATTATAGATAAGCATCGCATAGTTTCTATATAGCATTTATATGTTCCTTGCCTATAGTTCAGTTATATTAAAATCTCAATAAGACAACAGACATCTTTCATCATAAGATTTAACATTAATAATTTTGCCCGTGTTCAAAATATCCTATCTTGCTCTTTTCAATGATATACAACACGCGATTGTTATACAAGCATATTTCGATCTGGTCGAAATAAAACAAGCAACTTTGTGTGAATCGTCATGAAATTTTGGGTTGAAGAGAGGCGTTCTACATCTTAAAGTCAATTTTTTTCTCGCAAATTTGAAATCGGGTACCAATTTTCTAATTATGGTTAAAGACAGCTCGGAAATGATATAACATTAGATGTATTTGATGTAGTGTTTTCGATTCTGGAAACATAAACAGTTGTCAGTGTTATCGAAATATCAAAGAAAATGTGCACGGGTGACGTTGAAAATGAACAAAAATTATATATTTTGCATCCAGATAGGTCTGTGCAACATACAGATTCAGAAACTACGATAATTTGTCCATAAGAATATACCTGTCGCGTAAATTCTTGTTGTTGGTGACACGTCGCCTCCATCTATACGCCTAGCCTATATATAACACTATCGGCGATGGAACCACTTCCGATCACAGGCCCCGGGGGCAAATATTTGAACCACACCCTCTGTAACCTGGATAGGTTACAAAGGTGTAACCTGGATAGGTTACAAAGGGTGTGGTTCAAATATTTGCCACATGGGCCTGTGCTTCGATGTAACAGTCCGTACACAGTGGATGTCATACAACATGTATTCATAAACATTTCAGATGTTTGCGAGATCTAAAAATTACGAGGTGGGAAACATTCCCAGGCGGTCCCCCCTGATCATGATCGTATCCGGAGAGATGGATACGAAAGGATTTGTGTACTAACCTCTAACAGCTTTCAACCCTTCATCGCTAATTCCTTCTCTCTTGAGAATCTCGATATGTGACATATGTCCGACATCATGTGTTCGAAGATAATATAGGAGAACAGCAAGTAACAGCACAGATCGTGTATAACTCGGGTTCGGATATTTCGCTCAGCACAGATCGTGTATAACTCAGGTTCGGATATTTCGCTTATCGTGTGGAGCGAATATATATAGGAGGCCCACCACATTTAATGGTGAAAAATTGATGAATAGGTGTGTTTTAAGATCGTTAAATTTTTTACAACCAATAACTTCGCTCAGCTACTGTACCTTGAATCTGATATCCAACTGATTTATGTTATTGTGGTAATTAAGGACAAGCAAACTTTGCCTTTTCACCATATTACGAGTCCCAAATCACTGGGACCAAATCGCTCCGGGGATCCGTCGTGTTTTCAGAAAAAGTTGAAACTTGAAAGAGTAGAGTTATTCGCCCTTGAACCCTACGCCCGAATTGACAGATTTGAATCATGGTCAATTATGCTACCTCGTCACTAAATTGAATCAATCATTTTGATGTTTTCAGGAAATGTTGATATAATAGAGTTATGTCATCTGATCTTTACATGTACACTGGACCCATATTTGACAGAAACAGTCGTGCCAAATTTGAACTAAGTCAGTCCAGTTATCTAAAAATATCTGATATACATAGTTGATTGGACGCTATAAAAATGATCCAACGAAGCCATGGTCTATAAACGAGACTAGAACAGTGTGTACATGAATAAGATTTGTGCATCTACAACTCTGTGATATGGTTTACTATTCCAGCGCCAACAGCGTCGCCCCAGATGTTAATCGCCGTCCGGAATCTGTCCCTGAATAAGATATATATGTACATGCTAAATGTATGCCATTATATATGGTTACCGTAGTGTCAAGATCTGCAATAATTAGTGTATCGAACTTCGCGGTCTTTAATCGTCCACTGATAATCAAAAGTTGCACAAACGTTAAAGGAATTGTTCTGTAAAAATATGTTTCTCTTCATAATACTAACTATATCTGGTTAACCCTTTACCCAACAAACCGGCCAAAAACGGCCAAATAAAGCTGCAACAGCCTAAATTATCTTGGGTCTGTCTCAATAAAACCATACAAATATGGATATCATTGGAACCGGCTCATTGACCACATTGTGATGGTTACAGTTATGCCTTGTGCCAATGCATTCTCTTATATATGCGAGTCGACCATAGGTCGCCTCGCATATATAAGAGAATGCATTGGCCTAAAAAAATATGCATTCTCTTATATATTTTCCTCTTACAAACTTTCTGGAATATAATTGTCTCAAAGTGTTCAGCATCATTGATAAGGTGCATGTGACACATAGTGGGGTAGTTGGTGCGGGCATCATGCTTCTAAGAAAACCAGGTTACGAGCTACAATGTAACACGCATGATTTCGCCTTTTACATCAGATCTCATTGTCATGACTGTGCCAATGCTACTGGTTCCAGATACAAATGAACAGTTAAGTCAACCATGATTAAAGTAAATAAAAATGAATAAAGCTATTCATTTATAACATTAATATTTGCTCATTAGACAGCATTAGAGGCAAAAACATCGAAACTCATCATGTTAAAAAGTATTGAATCCTATTTAAAGCAACATCCTGTGTTAAGTTTTGTTTGTTTTTGGATACTAAATTCAATTTCTCACCAAAGCCATATGAATGCTGATAAGTCTTTTAAAAGCCATTATGTCATATGGTATAAGGTATTGTGGATACATTGTTATAGGCATAAATGTATTGCCTAACTTTATATTTTATCTTTTTGATACAGTGTTGTCAAGTGATTACTGAAAATCAGTGGAAAGTTGGTAAAATGTTCATATATAAACTTGTTTACAAGGCATGCATAAATTGGCCAACAAAATCAAAATAGACAACAGTGGGTGCAGCTTTATTAAATTCTTATCTGTTCTCAGACTTTATAAGTGAAATAAATGTTTCAATCATGTTTCATCATGCGCTTCTCTCCAATGCCTGATACTCGGTATGGACAAGCTTGGCCCGAGTGCTTTAGTATGTAACGACTGTCCCAATGGTACGCCCAGCAGACAACGTCACACACTGGACATCTCGATGGTCTATTTGTGCACAGAGATATCAGGGTAGATGTTTCCACTGGTTTCATGCTGAACTTCGTAAAAAAAATTCAATCTTAAATGATGTGAGACTACAGATTTGGAGGTCAAAAGGGGGTGGGTACCCCTCGTGAAAATGGAAAAAATATTGTTGCCTCCAAATATAGGGGTGGTGGGTACCCAAGATCCGGAAAAAACTTTTTTCAGCCTACATGTACTGTCTCCTCACTTTTTTCCGAAACCCCCCCCCCCCCCCCCCCCCCCCCCCTGCATAGTTGAATAATTTGTCAATTTGTTGATTTCCGGGTGGTGGCATGGCCAGATTAGCGGTTTTTCTGTCACCCGCCCTATTCTGCTTTAATAAGATTTGTGATTTTAAGATCAATGTTCATAGATGGCGAAATCGGATATATATTTGATTTTATGCCTCACATGGACAGACAATTACATGCGGAAATGCATTGAACCGAATATAATCATAAACGAAACTGAACTGATTCTGTAAGCAATTTGAGCCTTCTCTCGATGTATTCTACAAATTTTAGAAACTAAGCTTTACCATTGAAATATTGTTATATAACTAAAATCCAATCGCGCGTGATTAGAAACGTACAACGTGGATAAATCATCGTGATATTTTCCATCCTAGCTTCTTCATATCATTTCAAAATATCGAATTTAATCCTCGACTTAATGAAGTTATAGTTTCGACTTGTTTGTTACATTGTCTTTGTTTTAGTGTTTCAATGGCAATTATCAACTTTCCAGCTAGAAAACGATCCAATGATCGCCTTTTATAAAGATTGTTCATGTGCTTATGTTGCCCGAATGCGGTAGAAAATACAGAACGTTCTTAATCATGTAAGTTTTTGAAGTATCATAGGTGATCTTGTACATGTATGTGGTATTGTGTCATTTGTATATAAAGAACATGCATGCGTCTTTTCTCGACTAGTTAATAGTACTGTGGATGGATGTTGTGTATATAAGATGATCTACAACTTACAGCAACCAGTCAACAGAGAGTAGCATTGCGATATCATCCATGCGAAAGCCAACGGCAGACAGTACTATCGCCATCGTTACCAGACCCCCTTGTGGAATTCCCGCTGCTCCAATAGATGCAGTCGTGGCTGTAAGGCTGAAACATAGCAGAATCATCCAAATGTATATGAAGCCTTAATTTGTTTTCATCATTAAACTCTTTGCAATGATGTTCGATTTCAGGCAATACGATGGGCAAATGCGATGTGACTATACAATACTTGCCGCTTGACAAAGATATATGTTTATATTGTGGTAATGTTTCCATTTGCCCTGTTCTCAGTTGACAACATATTTCTAACAGATATTATAGTTTTAAGTGTTTTTTGAAGTAGGATGAAACTATACATACAACGTATTGAACGAAACAATATTACTCACAGAGAAGTGCCCTTGTGTGTTACCGTATAACCACAGATTCAGTAATATAAGCCAGCGTTAAATATATATACCAGGTATTGCGTAAAATAACAAAGTGGCATATATATAACACTAATAAGAAATGTATTACATGTATCATGTATGACTATGTCCACCTGTTTGAATTGAATGCACAGACGTGTTTAATCTATAAGATGTCACACATTATGTCCCTTATATTAGCTAGTATCTTGTAGCTGGCAGATGGTGTAGTCTCTCTTTCTTGTTCATGGCAGTGATCATTGATATCGGAAAGAATTTCTTTAAATGTGTCAAGAGTAGTTTTAGAAGTTTAATTGGACATCTCCCTCATATTTCCTAGTTTCATCTGTATACAGTGCTGTATGCTTCGCTGCTGGGAGTACGCTCTCTAACTGGGCATTACCTTGGTAGTATTGTTAATATTATCACACAAATTATCAACATATCCAGACATGGTATTAGAAAGGAAGTGACCGGTACAAATTGTCGGGCTTGCTTGATGTTTAGACTCACACATTTATTTTCATCAGAACTAATATCTATGACACTTCTGCGACTTGTTGAGGGTTTGTTGGTTGCGTCAAATCATCATCAGTGGATAATGGCTGTTTTAGCTCATCAGACGAAGATTCATCAGAAAAGTGCTGGCTGTCTTCTCCCAGGTCCTATAAAACATTAAAGGAAATTAAGTAATAATTCATACCCATTGAAACACCCAAATTTAGGAAAAGTTTCTACTACCGATGCTTACATATAAAGTATTTCAGGTGAATCATTGCTCCTAACTGTTACTGTTTGAAAAAAATTAAGAAAGAAACAAGAAATGTCACTCGAAAGTGACTATGCACCCATAATGATACTCATGAGCGAATTTTAAATCATGTGATGTAGACAAAAGATATGGAGCGGACACAAAGGGTAGTGCCTATTGACTTAATTGAGAGAATGACCTTGTCCTGTGACCTTGACCTCCAACAATTGGAACAAATTTGTGCGCGACACATCGTCTCTTCAGTAGGAACAACTATTGCAAGTTTTCAACATAATCCAATAAAGCATCCCGATTGTTGTGGAGCGTACATGAAAAATCTTAGACAGATGGACAGACAGAAAAGACAAACACAAAACACCCAAAAAAAAGAAGTTTTTGGACACAACTTTAATTTTGTGGACAGATGTCTTTTGGCTCAAAATTATTTTTATTGTATAAGTATAAGTAGTTTTGGCCTAACTAAAATACCTCAGGCTCCGAAAAAAGTGAAGCTGAAGGGTCAAACTTTCTCTTTGACATCGAGATGATATGATGGTACTGGTATACATGTATGTCTCTGGAGTTTTCTTCAATCAATTAGGCCTAAAAAAAAATACCTGTGTTTCCGCTAACGGGGTCCCAAAAATGTTGGATCGGTACAGGTTGGTAGGTAGGTAAAAAAAATTCCTTTTAAAAAAAAAAACAACCTATTTTGGCGGGGCAACTTTTTGGGATAATATTTGTCTGCGATTCATGATCAAGCAACATTACTCATTTGTTCAATTTGAGTTTGCATCAGTAGAGGCAGTCACAGTTTTTTTGTATGGCTCCCATGGCATGTGTTGATGCCAAATTGGATTTGAGAAGAAATTAAAACACTTAAGGTTGTTGTTACACATTTTATTCAGGCATGTTTTCCATAGGGCCTGGCTACCATTGGGCTTAGACCAGATGATGTACACGCAGAGCATATTGGAGTAACTGTCTTGTAGCGGTCTCTCAGGGACGACTTTATTTCACCCCCCAAGCTCCCCGCATTGGACACATCGATCAGACTCTCCCAGGCCTATGGCATAGTATTGTGTCTCGAGTGGGCTGTTGCATTGTAACCCCTGTCGAGTAGCGCCCCACAGGTATAGTAGAACTCGGAGATCATCTGCGCCAAGATAATTTGTTGGCGTTCTGTTAGCTGAAATGAGGAAGTCATTACACTATTAGAACTTTTACAATGTATATGCACAGAGCTATCATTAAATAGTATTTGCTCGTGAATCAGAATAATTTGATGATGAACAGAAAATCATCATTGTCTATAGTGGAGAGCAGAGAAAATTCCATTAATAAAACACTTGTCCATTTTCAGTTGTATTCGTAACTCGGCGTTAGTGTCATTTCCCTGTTAATGCCATGAATAATCCCTGATACTGTGTGCACTTAATTTATGTTTATATCATTGCTCATTCCACATGTGTTTATACTGTCTGACATTCGATTGGCTAGCTGATAAGACTCACAGCCTTGTAGGTGTACGTACAGTATTACTGTAGTGCTCTGATATACTACTCTGTTAACGATAAACTATCTATCTAGGCCCTCATCCCCATTCCCGAATACAGCATTTGTAACAATTCCATTTAAATGTACTTTGATATAATCTCGCATGTATTTGTCAAAAACACCACACCGTCATTATTAAATTAACCAACAAAATATCAAGAAAAAAATCTAACCTTGTATCTACTGTTCAGTGATCAAACGGAATGTATTTGTAACAATAACAGTTCCGTAATCCGATTGTAGCTAGGCCTACATGCAATCATTAACTCGAGATTGCCTGCACGGTCGGGATTGGGATTCGCAATTTTCTCGAGGAACGATTTCCGATTACGGCATTCGCCCGTGACGCTACGAAAATATAGCAGAGGTGTTTTGAATGCCCATTGACAGCTAATGTAAACGAACGATCGGGCCCGATTGTGGTTGGGTGATAATAATTATTATTATAATTGGGCCGTCCGACAATCGGTCAATCTCGTGCATTTTCGTGCAACGAGATCTCGCGATCGGCCGACCATATGACACCGTCTCCTGTCCGTCTGTAGACGCAGTATACATCGCATTTCTGCGGCAAGGTACCCACTCAACGCACCACGTGATATCAATTTAAATTAACTTGGTAGTTTATATTTTTATACCCCCACTTTCGAAGAAAATGGGGGGTATACTGGATTGACTGCGTCCGTCCGTCCGTCACGCTTTCTCCGTCCGTTTGTCTGTCCGTCCGTCCGACCTCATAACTCGAACAACTATGAACCGATTTCAATAATTTTTTGTATGCAATCTCCTTAGGACGGTCTCTCAGCATGATGCTAATTGCGGTTCGGTCCGACTTTTTTTTTCAAGTTACGCCTCTTTTTCGACTTATTTTAACTTAGAAAATTCTTTTCGACTTAATAACTTTAACAAATATGAACCGATTTCAATAATTTTTGGTATACATGATTCTCATAATAGCCTCTCTACATGATGTGGCTAGGGATTGGCTCAGACTGTTTTTCGTAATATTACACCTCATTTTCGACTTATTTTGACTTGGAAAATTCTGTCTGACTTAATAACTTTAACAAATATGAACCGATTTGAATAATTTGTTCTGTACAAGCTTCTTGTGACACCATATCGATATTATTAGTCCGAATTTTTCTTTAAAGTTAAAAATCTTTTTGGTTGTGTTTACGGATAATGCGGGTTGAATTTGCCACGGTGGGGGTATGCTAGAACTCGAGTGCACACCTCTTGTTTTTTATGTTTTGAAAACCAATAAAATGGGGGCAGTCGGCGACTTTTTTCGGCGGTCGTTCGGGTTAGCAGAAACAGTGTACTTTTTTTAAATTTTTTTTATTTGCAATAAAATGGTCTCAGTCGGCGACTTTTTTAACGGTCGGTCGGGTTAGTGGAAACACAGGTATTTTTTTTTAGGCCTTAATCAAGTTATGTTTGAACCTTACTATTTTATTTCTTCCTAGCTTTTGATCTTTTTTTAGGTAAGTTTTGCAATCGCCGTGTGACTGGCTCCACTTTTCTCATCTTCCCAGGTGGCACACACGTTACAGCAAGTCCGAATCAGTCTCAATGTCCCACTCTCACTCCTATGAAACCTCTTGAGTTCTGGTCTGGTTGCCGATCCAATAAGTTTCTCTCCCAGATAAGATGATTCATACTATTTTAGGGACTCTTCGCAATATGCCGCACATGAGGTGTAGGCCGCAAACAAAATTGTTCATAGTCCCACAAAGCACCTGCTCCTCGACTCAATGCTTGCCCACCCATCGATCACTTCTGGGAGAATACTTTCTTGATATTGCTGTAGTTTGAATTGAATGCACAGACGTGTTTAATCTATAAGATGTCACACATTATGTCCCTTATGTTAGCTAGTATCTTGTAGCCGGCAGATGGTGTAGTGTCTCTCTTTCTTGTTCATGGCAGTGATCATTGATATCGGAAAGAATTTCTTTAAATGTGTCAAGAGTAGTTTGAGAACTTTAATTGGACATCTCCCTCAGGCCTAACAAGTATGATGTTTGCGTGTCATCTGTCAGAATATCTGTTTCCCATATTTCCTAGTTTCATCTGTATACAGTGCTGTATGCTTCGCTGCTGGGAGTACGCTCTCTAACTGGGCATTATCTTGGTAGTATTGTTAATATTATCACACAAATTATCAACATCCAGACATGGTATTGGAAAGGAAGTGACGGTACAAATTGTCGGGCTTGCTTGATGTTTAGACTCACATTTATTTTCATCAGAACTAATATCTATGACACTTTCTGCGACTTGTTGAGGGCTTGTCAGTTGCGTCAAATCATCAACAGTGGATAATGGCTGTTTTAGCTCATCAGACGAAGATTCATCAGAGAAGCGCTGGCTGTCTTCTCCCAGGTCCTATAAAACATTAAAGGAAATTAAGTAATAATTCGTACCCATTGATACACCCAGCAATTTAGGACAAGTTTCTACTACCAATGCTTACATATAAAGTATTTCAGGTGAATCATTGCTCCTTTTAAACTGTTACTGTTTGAAAAAAAATTAAGAAAGAAACAAGAAATGTCATTCGAAAGTGACTATACACCCGTAATGATACTCATGAGCGAATTTGAAGTCATGTGATGTAGACAAAAAATATGGAGCGGACACAAAGGGTAGTGCCTATTGACTTAATTGAGAGAACGACCTTGTCCTGTGGCCTTGATCTCCAACAATTGGAACAAATTTGTGCTAGACACATCGTCTCATCAGTAGGAACAACTATTGCAAGTTTTCAACAGAATCCAATAAAGCATCCCGATTGTTGTGGAGCGTACATGAAAAATCTTACAGATGGATGGACAGACAGAAAAGTCAAACACAAAACACAAAAACAAAGTTTTGGCCTAACTTACATCAGGCTCAGAAAAAAGTGAAGCTGAAGTGTCAAACTTTCTCTTTGACATCAGGATGATATGACGGTACTGGTATATGTCTCTGGAGTTTACTTCAGAACTACAATAGAGGAAGAAGTGTCTTTATAACACTCACATGTATTACATCACATGCATGTCATACATGTATATTAATTATTATCAAACAAAGAATTCCAAACAAGTTAAATTTCAAGTTAACGTACCGTAAATCGGGGTGACTTTGCCATGTTTTTGGTCTTTTCACTGTGGATAGGCAAACCATTTACTACATTGAGAGAACAATGATATCAGTATCTATCTTGACCCCATCCATACTATCTGTTTTAGTATTGAATATACTGAAGATCATGATGATGGAAGAGCCCAGGACAAAACACTGTGGTGGCAAAGTCACCCCATGTTACGGGGTGACTTTGCCACCCCCAACTTTGCCCGAGGTACTCTCACAGTGCACACCCATAATAATACATCGAACAACTCATGTATTCAAATTTTTCACTTGTTATTGGCTACTAAAGAGTAGTACCTCCAATAAAAGGGGATGATTGGCATGATTATACTAAATTTCTTACACACAAACACTTGTAATTGGTGTATTCAGTGTGCCAGTAGCCTAGATGAGATGATATAACAGGTTGGTTATCAAGAAATACAATTAGACGATATGATCGGCTGCTCGCACAATACCACAGTCACGATGCACATTTTTTAGATTAAAAATTAATACATTTTCCTCATATATATAACCATATTAAATATAGATAACTTCACAAGTGACATAATAGCTATGGTAGTGTGGTTGCATTTATCACTGCATATATAACAGAAGGCTGTCAAGTTGCTTCAATTATTTGTGCAAAATTATTGAAATATGTAAGTGTTTCTTGAAAAAAAAAAGTATACTTGTTTTTTGGAAGTAGTTGTTTAAATTTAGCACATATTATTAAACATTTGGAGTTTTGTATAAACTAAACACATACCGGTAGCTGATATTGACTGACATATATCACCATTCATGCAATATCAAATTGGCATAAAGTTCTACATGTAGATTCATTTGATAAACTGTTAATAAATTGCTACATCGGACTGCGTTGTCAAAGGCGAGGTGGTTGATTCTGTTTATTCAAGCACCTACTTTCGGATATACAGTCAGTATAATGTCCTAAATAATCAACCCCTAAACCACAGCAGAATTATGGGAATTTGTTCAGGACTTAGTCGGAAATATGCCTTGATGCCTTCCATTGGAAAGCTCTCAGCTTTCCCATAATTCTGCTGTGGTTAAAGGGTCATATACTTCGGGAATTACGGTATATGGAGTTCACAATGACAATGGTTTCAGCAACAACTTTAATTCAGATAAAACATGCCACCTAAACATGCAGCATTGATAAATATACAAAACAATTCATTGAAAATGTGTGGAATCAGTTGTAGCAAAACATTAGTACAATTGTATAACCACCATTCAGTTCCAAAATTAAGGTTTGACAATTGGTAGCACTAACAACAATATTGTTTAATCCGTATAACAATATACTGTAACATTTAAGGGCTACCTAAATCAAATCTCAGCATTTCAGATACAATTGTGAATGTTATATTTAGATGTCGTCGAAGGTGAAAATCTGCCGAGATGATGCACTAACTGGTATTGGCAAACCTATCTTCTTCATCACATTTTCAGGGCTATACCACACAATGTCCTCATTCTCGGGCCACCGCCATCGCCTATTGCCACACTTCACCATAACAGATATTTCAAAACACTTCTTCACCACACGTTTCACTTCTCCTGGGAATAGCGATTCATCGTATTTCACTAATAACCAGTCACCACATTTCACATCAGAAGAATTGATATTCTTATCTGAACACGCAATAGAAGCACTCCTGTTGTTAACAATGCTTGAAGCAGAAGCATGATCATTCTGAGGAGGAACCGTGTCCTTCTGAACAGAGGTACTAGTAGACGCATGATCGGAAGCTTGAGAATTTTGAAACTTTGATGAAGATAATGCAACACGTTTCTTAGCTGGTTGGGTGGGAGCTACATCAGCTGTTGAAATGCTTCTCCCTGGCTCAACATTTAACAACTTTCTCTTCCGATTAGCATTTGACTTTCCATCTTTTCTGTCATACCTTATTTCCGAGAATATCTCACTAAGAGATCGCGAAAGAACTGATTCTTCTTCCTGAGTTGATTCTTTCGGTAGCTTCCTGATTACTCTGCTTTTATCTAGTGGAACAATACCACATCCACTGAATCCGCTCTGGACATTTTTAGCTCAACTTTACTTTGTAAAGTTTGAGCTATTGCCATGGCTTTGTCGTCCGTCGTCCGTGTGTACGTGTGTACGTGTGCGCGTGTGTGCGTGTGTACGTAAGGCGTCAACAATAGAGGCTACAGGTCGTACCTTTGATCGGATCATTATGAAATTTGTCATAGCTGTTGACATCAACATTTGTACCGGAATGATTCATTTTGGGGTCATTCGGAAAAAAAACATGGCCGCCAGCGGCCATCTTAGATTTCAAAATTCAATCCATTAGCACGGGCTACAGGCCGTACTGTTCGTTTGATCGTCATGAAATTTGTCATGGATGTTAATATTGACATGTAGATGGGAACGAGTAATTTTGGGGTCATTCGGCCAAAAAACATGGCCGCCAGCAGCCATCTTCGATTTTACTCTTTGCATGACTAAATCCTTTAGCACGGGCTACAGGTTGTACCTTTAGTCAGATCATCATAAAATTTGTCATGGATGTTAACAATGACATGTAGATGGGAATGAGTCATTTTTGGGTTATTCGGGCAAAAAACATGGCCGCCAGCAGCCATCTTGTATTTTACTCTTTGTATGACTAAATCCTTTAGCACGGGCTACAGGTCATACCTTTAGTCTGATAATCATGAAATTTGTCATGGCTGTTGAAATTGGAATGTAGATGGGAACGAGTCATTTTGGGGTCATTCGGACAAAAAACATGGCCACCAGTGGCCATCTTTGTTTTCAAAATTCAATCCATTAGCACGGGCCACAGGTCGCACTGTTCGTCTGATCATCATGAAATTTGTCATGGATGTTAATATTGACATGTAGATGGGAACGAGTTATTTTGGGGTCATTCGGCCCAAAAACATGGCCGCCAGCAGCCATCTTGGATTTTACTCTTTGTATGACTAAATTCTTTAGCACGGGCTACAGGTCGTACCTTTAGTCTGATCATCATAAAATTTGTCATGGATGTTAACAATGACATGTAGATTGGAACAAGTCATTTTGGGGTCATTCGGCCTAAAAACATGGCCGCCAGCAGCCGTCTTGGATTTTACTCTTTGCATGACTAAATCCTTTAGCACGGGCTACAGGTCCTACTTTTAGTCTGATCATCATAAAATTTGTCAATAATGTTAATAATCACATGTAGATGGGAACGAGTCATTTTGGGGTCATTCGGCCAAAAAACATGGCCGCCAGCAGCCATCTTGGATTTTACTCTTTGTATGACTAAATCCTTTAGCACAGGCTACAGGTCGTACCTTTAGTCTGATCATCATAAAATTTGTCATGGCTGTTGATATTGGAATGTAGATGGGAACGAGTCATTTTGGGGTCATTCGGACAAAAAACATGGCCGCCAGCGGCCATCTTGGATTTCAAAATTTAATCCATTAGCACGGGCCACAGGTCGTACTGTTTGTCTGATCATCATGAAATTTGTCATGGATGATAATATTGACATGTAGATGGGAACGAGTAATTTTGGGGTCATTCGGCCAAAAAACATGGTCGCCAGCAGCCATCTTGGATTTTACTCTTTGTATGACTAAATCCTTTAGCACAGGCTACAGGTCGTACATTTAGTCTGATCATCATAAAATTTCTCATGGCTGTTGAAATTGGAATGTAGATGGGAACGAGTCATTTTGGGGTCATTCGGACAAAAAACATGGCCGCCAGCAGCCATCTTGCATTTAAAAATTTAATCCATTAGCATGGGCCACAGTTAGTACTGTTCGTCTGATCATCATGAAATTTGTCTTGGATGTTAATATTGACATGTAGATGGGAACGAGTACTTTTGGGGTCATTTGGCCAAAAAACATGGCCGCCAGCAGCCATCTTGGATTTTAATCTTTGTATGACTAAATCCTTTAGCACGGGCTACAGGTCGTACCTTTAGTCTGATCATCATAAAATTTTTCATGGCTGTTGAAATTGGAATGTAAATGGGAACGAGTCATTTTGGGGTCATTCGGACAAAAAACATGGCCGCTAGCAGCCATCTTGGATTTCAAAATTTAATCCATTAGCACGGGCCACAGGTCGTACTGTTCGTCTGATCATCATGAAATTTGTCATGGATGTTAATATTGACATGTAGATGGGAACGAGTAATTTTGGGTGTCATTTGGCCAAAAACATGGCCGCCAGCAGCCATCTTGGATTTTACTCTTTGTAAGACTAAATTCTTTAGCACGGGCTACAGGTCGTACCTTTAGTCTGATCATCATAAAATTTGTCATGGTTCTTAACAATGACATGTAGATGGGAACGAGTAATTTTGGGGTCAATCGGCCAAAAAACATGGTCGCCAGCAGCTATCTTGGATTTTACTCTTTGTATGACTAAATCCTTTAGCACGGGCTACAGGTTGTACCTTTAGTCTGATCATCATAAAATTTGTCATGAATGTTAATAATGACATGTAGATGGGAACGAGTCATTTTGGGGTCATTTGGCCAAAAAACATGGCCGCCAGCAGCCAACTTGGATTTTACTCTTTGTATGACTAAATCCTTTACCACGGGCTACAGGTCGTACCTTTAGTCTGATTTCGGGGTCATTCGGACAAAAAACATGGCCGCCAGTGGCCATCTTGGATTTCAAAATTTAATCCATTAGCACGGGCCACAGGTCGTACCTTTAGTCTGATCGTCATAAAATTTGTCATTGATGTTAACGATGACATGTAGTTGGGAACGACTCATTTTGGGGTCATTCGGCTGAAAACATGGCCGCCAGCAGCCATCTTGGATTTTACTTTTCTCTTCATGTCTATAAACTAGTATTAGACATTCAACTTTCCACATTCCTAATCGCTCCATTGACTGTAATATATTAAATTATTCCCTTTCCAAGTTGAGCTACAGTGTCATTGACACTTTCATTATTGGCATTATCACTTATCTTATTCATCAATAAAACAAGAAGTCCAGGAAACTCAGACTTGGGCACTGTCGAAAGCCTAAAGTTTACTTTCGAGCATTTCCATGTATCAAGAATTGATCTCCATGCTGACTTCATAGGAGCAAAGAACGCTACATCCAATGGCTGGCAAATATGGGTTGAATTTTTTGGTAGACAGACAAATTTGATATCATTGCTTTCGCAGAGCTGAATGGACTCTAAACTGAGGTGACTACTTAGATTATCGCCAATGAGTACCTTTGTTCCTTCTAATCGTTTGGCATGCGGCAAAAATGATGTACGAAGCCAGTCATTGAAAGTAGTGATATCGAACCAGCCATTCTTTGTTCTGTTGAATCTCGAGCCAGCGCTGCAGCAAGGTTTTTCGCAGAATGGATTTCCTTTTGGCCCATCACAACACCAAATATCCCATAGTTCAGCAGACTTATACACAGTATAGATTGGCAATACTCTCTCCTGCCAAATAAACGTGACGTCACGTTTATTTATTTAAAGAAAAATACGACAGCATCACGATTATTAGGCGCCATCACGATTATTTAAAGTTCTTGCAAAGTCGCGGAATTTTCAGTCAAAAAGTTAGAAAAAACGTGCAGCTCACTAAAAAAAATAGAAGTGCACTTGACAAGTTGACAGGAATGTGGGAGAATCTCATTCCTAACAGGATTTAGGCCTCTAGATCATGATGTCCGTGTATAAACAGACGGATTATCGCAGTTAATTACAACTCATCAAAGCTTATAATCACACAGTGACAACTAATTATCGTTGGGACGGAACCGACTTCTACTATCAAAACGGGACTTAATGCTAAAATCACATCACCAGGCTTATATTATAAAATAATCAGTGAAACTAATCTGAGTGACAACTGATGAACTAATTTAACTTGACGTGGCTGACTTCTCCAAACAATACTCTTATCGTGACCCAATTATGCGCTATCATGAAGACACAGAAGCTGTGAGTCGTGTGCACACATGCGTGACTGGTTTTGGCTATAAATGGAAAGTTACGACACCGCAGTAGCTTCTGTGTGTACACAGGAACATGTATTTAAATCTATGCAATAAAGCAATACAATAACATGTCCGTGTATTCAAAGCACAGTTTAATTATGAATGCGATGACTTGGCAACAGTTCCACATTATTAACCACAACTTACGTTTTATGTCGGATTTAAGTTTTATGTCGGATTTTAAATAGCAAATTATTTAGCGAGGCCTCCTTGGCAGCCTCGCTGTGATTTTGAGAAAGCCGTGCCTGCTTCCACCCAACCTGGCTACAATCACCACAGTACTTTACCTTACTCAGACTGGTACTGTTACCAAATTACTTACTGTCATTATTAAAGGAGCCAATGAGAACAACTTGCATGCATGGGAACTTGCCCAACAATGCCAAATTAATTAAGGCCTACATTCTGCTTCATTTATAGTAGAAATATGGTAAAATGCCATCATTGTGCGCCATCACTATTATTTGGCACCATCACTATTATTAATAACACCCGAAAATGTGCACCATCACTATTATTTGGCCATCACTATTATTAGGCAGGGGAGAGTATGGTTCCATCAGCTGAACCACACATCATCATTGAATGTGAAGTTTTGGTGGAGTCCTTGATACGATCTACATATTTTGCACCCCTTTTGGCAATCACTTTCTTCCGACCAGGATCATCAGATAAATTGGACTCATCATAATTGAATATATTTGATGGTGGGATATTTGATAGAGTTTTATTCAGATTTTCGAAATATTCAGAAACATCCTCAGGGGCAACTTTACCACGGCTCCGCTTCATGTTATTCGCCGTGCGAATTGTGAGATCCTTCTTATGTCTCTTGAGAAACAGTTCGCAAAATTCGATTCCCGGTAAGTTGTTGGAAAATTTAGACACAGTCCGGTTAGAGTTATCAAGGTAAGTTTTGATGAGCAGCCTAAATGAAGTTGTGTCAAAAGGGAATCCCCATTCCTGTGATATACCAAGGGCATTTACAAAGAGTCTCTCTTCATCGTCACTGAATATGGTTTGTCCACCTGGATTTGATGTGTGCTTTTCATTGATTTTATTGCCAAGGGTTCTCCTGGGGATGATGTACTTTTCACTGGCCTTTTTGACAGACATACCGCCTCGAATATCGTTAATGGCATTCTGCAACGTTTCATTTGTGTAATCTTGATAGCGTCGTGTGCCACGCTTCCTTTGATAGGCCCTCGGCATCTAAAATAACAAAGGGATAGATGCTTTCAATTATACTGTGACTTAAGCAATTAAGAAATGGATGTTTGTTCCTATAAAGTATATATTTCGAAAAGTATGACTAAATCTGGTAATGCAATTTGTCATATTCCATATAAAATTTTCAAATCATACTGAAGTCATATTTAAACAGCAAGAAACCGCCCAAAACAAATGCCCATCTCCAATATATACACAATGGGGTGTACAGTTTTGCACCATTTTCTTCTGGGGGGGGACTACTGTACATCGTTACTCGGCAATTATTGATTATTGAGGGGGGTTACTGTTCATCACATACATACTCAGCCATTTTTTATTATTGAAGGGGGCTACTGTTCTTCACATCCATACTCAGTCGTTATTGGGGGGGGGGGGGGGGGGGTACTGA